>CM072667.1:49961363-50561363 GCA_036884735.1 Huso huso | reverse complement strand
CTTTCGTCAGATCCAGAGCCCGCCCCAGCTTGTCTAAGAGTTCATCTACCCGAGGCATGGGATATACATGAAACTTAGAGATAGCATTCACCCTCCTAAAGTCGAAACATAACCGTAGTGACCCATCTGGCTTATCTACTGGTACAATTGGGCTACACCACTCGCTTCGGGAAGGTTCAATTACCCCAAGTTTCAACATACACTCCACCTCCCTCCGAACAGAATTTCTCCGACTTTCTGGAATGCGATACGGTCTCTGTCTAACTCTCAGACCTGGCGGAGTGATAACAGCATGTTCAATCAAATGAGTTCTTCCAGGCACATTAGAAAACACATCACCAAACATATTGATTACATTGCTTACCTCTTTGCGCTGATCAGAAGTTAATTGTTCCCCCATCGGGACCCCAATTACTGACAATGGCTCAATTGATGGTCCAAAGTCCTCCCCTTCCTGCGTGGGAGATATAAAATGGACTTCCCGTTCTTTCCACGGTTTGAGGAGATTAACATGATAAATTTGATTTTCTTTCCGACGCCCAGGCTGTCGGATCTCATAATTAACTTTTCCAACTGCTCGAATTACCTCAAAAGGACCCTGCCATTTAGCAAATAATTTAGATTCCGATGAGGGAAGCAACAACAACACTTTGTCTCCAGGTCGAAAGTTCCTAATTCTTGCATTTTTATTGTAGCTTTGCTGCTGTTTCCGCTGTGCTGCTTTGAGATTGTCATGCGCCAATCGACCGACTAATTCCAAGCGATCACGTAACTGTAACACATATTTCGCTATATTTTTAGACTCTTTTGACTGCTTTTCCCAACCTTCTCTTATGAGATCTAAGATACCCCGTGGCTGCCGACCGTACAATAGCTCAAACGGAGAAAACCCCGTTGAAGATTGTGGTACCTCACGAACTGCAAAGAGCAAGTAGGGAAGCAGTTTAGCCCAATTGCATTTTTCTTGATCTACAAAGCGACGCAGCATACTTTTCAAAGTCTGGTTAAATCATTCAACAAGCCCATCCGTTTGAGGATGAAAAACTGAGGTTCGAATTGAACGGATTTTCAATAATTTGTACAGTTGCTGAATACAGCCAGACATAAAATTAGTGCCCTGATCAGTGAGAATTTCTTTCGGGATTCCCACCCTAAAGAATATTTTTATTAATTTGTTTGCTACAGTCTCTGCATTCATAGAGCGTAAGGGAACAGCTTCTGGATATCGCGTTGCGTAATCTACTATTACCAAAATATACCGATATCCTGAATCTGCTCCCTCCAGAGGGCCTACCAAATCTACACCAATCCTTTCAAACGGTACCCCAATAATTGGCAGTGGGACCAGAGGTGCTGGGCGAACTGACTTAGGGGCAGCTAATTGACATTCAGGACACTCAGATACATACTTCCGCACAAGACCATAAATCCCTGGCCAATAAAACCAGGCCAGAATTCGTTCCTGGGTCTTTTCAGTTTCTAAATGACCTGAAAATGGGATATCATGAGCTAATCTCATGACTTCTGACTGAAAAGGCCCAGGAACCAATAACTGTTTTACGAGCTGTCCCGTCCCGTCCCGGGAGCCCGGGTTATTCTATATAATAAGTGCCCAGATACAGAAAAATGCGGAAATATCACTGGTCGTCCTTCCTGCATATCCTTCCCCTCAATATATCTAACCTGTTTCCAAGCATATTGTAAAGTGGGATCATTTTGTTCATATTCCAGGTCAATATCTCGGTCCCAATGGCTAGGTACACTGAGAGGAGTGTCTTTTATTATGTGACCTTTCACATCAGTAATCTCGCAGCCCCGATCACACTGAACACCTACTCCCTTACCCTGCCATTTATGAGATTGGTTTACCAATTACCCTGCCGTTTATGAGATTTATGAGATTGGTTTACCAGTCAGACCCCTCCCCTTGTCGTCTCAGAGTTCCCTCATATTTTTCCACCCTGAGCTCTCTTTGTTTTTCTTGGGCAGATTTTAGGGTTAGGTCGGATTGCAATGGAAAAATTTTGTCAATTGTTTTCTCCCATTGCTTAGATTGTCCCCTGGTAGAAACTAAGACCATTTCCCCGACCTAAAATACGATCAAAAAATGGTCAGTCTCTTCCCAGGAGAATAGGGTATGGTAAACATTGGCGCTACAGCTACTTTAACGTAAGCTGAATAATCACCTACAGTAAGTCTAACTTTAGTGGTGGGATAAGCCTGAGTTTCTCCATGGATACAGGAGATAGCCACTTCACCCTGTGGCTCCCAGGATACCCCATCCAAGAGAGCTTGTTGAATTAACGTTTGTGCACACCCAGAGTCCGCAAATGCGCAAGTACTCTTGTCCCCGACCTGTACTCTTAATTGATAAGGGCCCTCCTGACATTCCCCAGTGTTCTTACCTGTTACTGCTGACCAGGATCTCTTAGCTATGTCCACCTCCATTATCGGACAATTCCTGGCAAAGTGTCCTGGCTCATTACACCGGTAACAGACTGAGGTAGGAGGCACCAACGGAGTCTGTCTGTCCTGCGAGTCAATGACCGGCAGGTTAGGGGTTTTTTCTCTCGCCCAAGATGGGGCTAACCTTGGCCTCCATGATCAAAAGGTCTGGCTACCCCCTCTGGGCTTCATCAACTGGTTGGTCCTGGTTGGTTTAGGGGCAGGGGTGGGGTGTGAGACGGTGCCTTCGTTCGCGTCTTCATATGCCTCCGCCAGGATGATGGCATCCTCGAGAGTGGTAGGTCGATTTCTTTTAATCCACTCTCGATTTCCTGGCGGTAGTATAGACACGAACTGTTCTATAACTATCTTCTGCACCAGTTCTTGGGGTGTGTGTTCTTCCGGCCCCTCACCAAGGTGACGCGAGCAGATTTCAGAGCCATTTCAGAGCATGACTTCAGAACATTCCAGAACCATTTCAGAACATTTCAGACTATGAGTTCTTGCTTGTCCCAGTCTTTTGAATTAAACCCCAACCCATCTTGATTACACCGTTGAATTCATGGGTGGTGTTTAAAGTCACGCAATGTGCTTAAACACTGGTTGCTTTATCTCTGGGGGGGGGGATCTCTGCGTCTCATCAATGACCAGGATGGCCTGTTTGCAGAGACCTCAGTTTGTGATTAGGCAAAGGAATTTTTACGACTCGGCTTCACAAAGCTGCACCTGTCTCACTTTGACCAAGAGATAAGAGAAGTTATTGTATTTCTTGCTCTTATTGTATTACTTGTATTGTAACACTTGAAATGTATTTGCTTACGATTGTAAGTCGCCCTGGATAAGGGCGTCTGCTAAGAAATAAATAATAATAATAATAATAATAATAATAATAATAATAAGATAAAACATTAACTTGCAACTTTCTCAAACAAGTTTAAACAGTGTATATTGCTATCCAGCAATAACCTGACTTGAGTACACTGTCTGCTACACATTATTACTTAAGACACTTATTGCATCAAATCAACAAAAAATATATGTAAAACAGCAGCATGCCACTATGTATTTTTTTATATTTGCACTTGTACCATATTGTATTACTGTAGACATTGTCCTCATGATGCCAGATATCTCGATGGTGACCCAAAATTTTGTTTTGCAGATTTTTTGTACATAAATAGCAGTATACAAAATTATAGGAATAACCTTTAATAACTCTGAACCCTTTGAACTAAACAGGCATGCTCTGCTGTTACCTTATTGTTCTACATTTTACAGTAAACAACCTATAGAGCTCATGTTTTCAACAGGTTTATAAGGTAAGACTTGGATTTTGGGGGGTCCCCGAGTGGCTCACCTGGTAAGAGCATAGCTGCGTGAGTCATACAGCGCAGGTTCGCCCAGTGAGCTCAGAGCGGACACCTGCATGGCTGGCCTTTGTCATACAGAGACCGGTAGCTCGCTGACATCCGCTCTCATGTTTCTGGGTGAACCTTCGGATCTCCTGAGCTGTGTGGGGAATTGCTGTGGTGAGGAGAACAAATAATTGTGCATTCCAAATTGGAGAGAAAATCAGGAGTAAAATAATTGGACACACTAAATTAAAAAAAAAAAAGACTTGGATCTTGTCCTCGAAATATTGATAAAAAATAACGACTGAATATTCCCACAATATGAACTAGATTATAGTCAGTGTATGAAGTGCCATCACTATATTTTCCACCTCTGTGATCATATGACTTATTGACACCATCCTTTTACAACCTTATGGGTCACAACACATTTTACTAACACTGCTGAAAGATTTTGTATTCTAATCTACACCACTTCCATTCTATATGCAGAGGTGTGCAATTAAAAAAAAAAAAAAAATCTTGTTGTCCAAGGGACAAAATGCTAGAAAAATCTGCTTGTCCTTCTTAGAAATCTACTTCCTCCCCGTTGCACAAAACACACACAAAAAAGTAGAATATAACTTACTTGCAGGATTTTGGTAACAATGAACACAATCAATCAATTAGTGATTAACATGGGTGGATCTAGCCTTGTAGCTTAACTGGTTCACAACATTCTTCAAGAGACACAAAAGGTTCCCTGTGACCCCACCTCAACTCAACAAATGTATAACATACTTTAAGGAACTGTTCCTTTCAGTGCAGTTTGGAACACATTTGTTAGTAAATTTAAGTAACATCCTAAGAGTACAACTATAATAAGCAATACTTGAGAGTTATTCAAATATAAAAATAGCTTCCGCCTATAAGCTGAATCCAACTCCTGATGTACAGGTGTTTTAGTTTGTTGCATCTGTAGCCAGTTATTCGGAAATGATCACTATAGAAAATGGGAATGCTGGTATATTTCTAAAACAGGAAATAGCTCCTCCTGTTTTTTTCTGACATAATTTGCATACATTTACTGAAAAGCAGTTTGTAAAATGGCTTCCAACTGTGTAACAATGTGCTGGTGTCCCAAATGCTGTATTCTCTCCCATTTGCAGGTGAGCTGTCCAAACGTAGTTAAATTAATCAGTTTAGTTTTGCTTTTGTTTTACATTAAAAAGCGCAAGTGATATTTCTTTTAAAAGAAATAGGTGTCTAAAAATAGTTTTTTGAGCGTATGTATCATATGTGTTTTGTGTTCACTAGTTTCTAAAACGGAGACTAACAGTATAATTACCAGGGATCCTAGTTTTCTGCAAAAAAAAAAATCTCCAATAAAAAACAATAAAAATCTGCATTATTCCACAATTAAAATAAAAGGCTAACAGTTAACACAGGAAGTATTTATTGGTACACTTTTAAATTCTAATTTTAAACTCACCAGTGCCATCAATCAATAATATAAACAAACTTACCATTTTACTTTAAACATCACAAATACTTATGTGTAGTAATAATACAAAATGTTGGGTTACTTACCGTAACCCTGGTTCCCTGAAAAAAAAGATGACCAATGACATTACGTATGGGATATGCCTGCCCAATGGGTAGGTATTGCTGAGCTCTCTATACCAGAGCTGCCGATAGGCCCCTTCCTGGGATGATGCACTCGGTCCCGCCCACCAAGGGGATAAAACTGTCATCCAAAGGAAGCCATTTCTTTTTCCATCAAACCCGTGAGGGCGACCAATGCGACCTCGCGGTTGGTGGTCGTCTTCTCTTTCAGGGAACCAGGGTTACGGTAATTAACCTAACGTTCCCTTTCAATTCGAAGATGACCACCAAAGACATTACATATGGGATAATGTATACCAGAGATGTCACGAGGGAGAAGGAACGGCAGAAGCACAAGCACTGTCCAACCCAGAGGTTAGCAGTGCAAACTTACACCCTCAAGGACCCTTGTGCCTACAGAAGGCAGGGCAGGGTCTACCACATTAAGACAGTAGAACATGGAGAAAGTATACGGCGTATCCCAGCTAGCCGCAGTACAAATATCAGACATTGAGGCACCTCTGAAGAGGGCCCAAGATGTAGCCAACCCTCTAGTGGATTGAGAGGCTACCCTACCCGGTGGGGGCAAGCCAGCACCATTATACGCAGTCAAGACTGTATCCACAATCCAATGTGACAGATGCTGCTTAGAGAGGGGCTGTCCTAGGGTCTGTGTCCCATGACAGACAAAGAGCTGGGCAGATTGACGCAGAGCTTTTGTCCTATGCACGTAGCATCTCAATGCCCGCACTGGGTAGAGGAAATTCAATTTCTCATCCTCTGTTGAAGCAAACGGAGGTGGATGGGAGGACTCCAGTTCCACAGACTGATTAACGTGGAATGCTGTGCTCACCTTGGGGAGGAAAGCAGGGTTGGTGCGCAGAGACACCCTGCTGCCATCCTCCCAAATACGCAAGCAGGAGCTCTGCACAGACAGCGCCTGCAGCTCACTGACCTGCTTAGCGGAGGTGATAGCCACGAGGAAGGCTGTCTTCACAGACAGGTACTTCAGCTCTATGGAGTGTATGGGCTCAAAGGGGGCCTTCGTGAGAGCCTCCAGTACAATATTAAGACTCCATTCGGGGGGAACAGTCCTCCTGGGAGGGCGTAATCACTGAGCGCCTTTAAGAAAACGGGTAGCCAAAAAATGCGTGCCAAGAGACACTGAATCTACGGGGGCATGGCAAGCAGAGATAGCCACTAAATACACCTTCAAAGTGGAAGGTGACCTACCAGCATCAAGCAGTTCTTGCAGAAACTGTAAGATGACTGGCATAGGTCAAGATATGGGGTCATGGCTTCTAGCCAGACACCAAGCCTGGAAATACCTCCACTTACAGGTATACAAAGACCTAGTGGAGTCTGCCCTAACACTCTGCAACGTACCCACAACCGCATCTGATAGCCCTAGGGCTAACCAGCGGTCCCTTTCAGGGGCCAGACCCATAGCCGGAACCTGCCCGGTTCCGGGTGCCAAAGAGAGCCTTTCGTCTGACTGAGGATATCCAAGCGCAGTGGAATCTCCCACGGCTGGCCGTGCAACAGCTGGCACAGGGTCGAAAACCAGACTCTCCTGGGCCACTTGGGGGCCACTAGGAGAACTGATGCTTCCTCTAACCGGACCTTTTCGAGAAAGGCCAGGAGAGCGGTATAGGTGGGAAAGCGTACAAAAACGCTTTGGGCCATTCGTGCACTAGGTCGTCTACGCCAAGTGGACCGCCTAAACGGTGGAGGAAGTACCATAGGGGGAAATGCGTCATCTCTGCCGAGGAGAAGAGATCGACCTGCGCCTTCTCGAACCGTTCCCAAATATGCTGCACTATCTGAGGGTGGAGTCGCCACTCTGACGGATGCGGACTGTTCCTGGAGAGGAGGTCCACTGCCCAGTTCACCGCTCCGGGAATGTGCGTCACCCGTAGGGACAGCAAGTTATTATTATTATTATTATTATTATTTGTTTATTTAGCAGACGCCTTTATCCAAGGCGACTTACAGAGACTAGGGTGTGTGAACTATGCATCAGCTGCAGAGTCACTTACAACTACGTCTCACCCAAAAGACGGAGCACAAGGAGGTTAAGTGACTTGCTCAGGGTCACACAATGAGTCAGTGGCTGAGGTGGGATTTGAACCGGGGACCTTCTGGTTACAAGCCCTTTTCTTTAACCACTGGACCACACAGCCTCCTGTTCCTTCTAGCCCATGTCAATAGCCTGAAGTCCATGCGATGCAACCCCGGGGACCGTAGGCCAGCCTTGTGGTTGACATATGCCACCACTGTCGTGTTGTCCATCCGGATCAACACATGTGTACCGCTCAGCACTGGGAGAAAGTGGTGGAGAGCAAGGGGTACCACTTGCAACTCCAGTATATTTATGTGCAGGGATATCCAGAGGTCCGGCCAGGATCCGCATACTTCTCTGCCTTCCCAGACCACTCCCCAACCCAAGTTGGAGGCATCTGTCGTCACCACTTGGCGGTCCAACACTACTCCCATTCGCACACCTTGACGCAGGTGAGAGGTCATCCTCCACCAGCGTAGGGCTGCCGAGCACGCGTGAGACAGTCAGCAGACGGTGTCTGTCGCATTTGGCATTGAGGTGGAACGCATTGAGCCACGCTTGTAGCAGGGTTTACTTGACAGCGGGGACGCGGCAAGGCCTAGCCCCGCGGAGGAGAGCGCGGCTGGAAGAGTCACTCAACAGCGGCGATACGGACAGGCCTAGCCCTGTTGAGGAACTGTGTACTCTCAGAAAGAATAGACAACCACTCGCAGATGACTGCACAGGCAGTCGCTCACACACGACAGACAGATAACAAAGAGCGGCCTACCACGCAAGCGAGGAGGCCGCTGAAAGACAAAGACAAAAAGACTTGGTCTTTTTACAGTCGTTGATTCCGGGAAAGCGGCGAGCCAGCTTTCAGCACAAATGCAAGGGAAATACAATCGACTCGATTCGACTCGAGAAGCTCTTTTCCACAACACGCTCAGCTCAACACAGAGGTCTTACCATACCGTCTTGAGAAGGAAAAAGAGAAATGGCTTCCTTTGGATGACAGTTTTATCCTCTCAGTGGGCGGGACCGAGTGCATCATCCCAGGTAGGGGCCTATCGGCAGCTCTGGTATAGAGAGCTCAGCAATTCCTACCCAATGGGCAGGCATATCACATACGTAATGTCTTTGGTGGTTGTCTTTGAATTGAAATAACTACAAATAGTATTCATATTAGTTTATCTCGACTCCTCGTGCATCACAGGTTTGTACAGGTGTTTTAGTTTGTTGCAAAATGTTTTCCAGCTGTGCAACAATGTGCTGATGTCCCGAATGCTGTATTCTCTCCTATTTGCAGAACCGAAGGAAAATAATTACTACATTGAGCTGACTTCCTTCTCTGTCTGAATATAAGTGGTCTGGGTGAAGCAAATGCTTAAGTTCACACAACACATTGTACAAATATGATTGTTTATTACGTTTACAACCTGGCTGCCTATTCTGTTATTTTTGAACCACTGCAAACCAGTATCTAGCACCCTTGTGTGGCTTCATAGTGACACTGCATGTTAGGGTTCAGTAAAGGAGGGTCACATTTTTTTACTCTGGTGCCATGACTCGGATAGGCAGCTGTTAAAGGTAGTGTAAACAGAGACCTGGAAAAAAAGTTTATTAATAATAATAATAATAATAATAATAATAATAATAATAATAATACATGTTTAAGTAATAATACTAAAAATAATAAATAAAAAAGGGAGGATAGTAATCAAATAGATTTTTACAAATAACACAAGTACCAGGAAGTGCAGAAGCAAGTACCTCTTTTTCTTCGGGATTGCAAGACTATAGGACTATTGCAAGACTACTGGACGCAGGCTACTGGCCATGGTTATGCAGCAAGCCACTACTAGCAACAGACATGCCCCAGTCAATGGGCAAGGGAGTGATAACAGAGTGGCAACCAGGAGTGCTCGGCCTTGCAGTAAACCATTTGTGTGCCATCGATGGCCAAGTTGGCCACATAGCCTGGAGGTGCCGTAGCCAGCCAAACGCTCATTTGGTGCAACACAGTATAGCAGGGAATCATTTAAATGAATAGAGCCTGACACTGAGGGGCGAGTGCAAGGCAACGAAAAGGAAACCAGCCCTATAGTTTCTTGTGCTCGCAATGTACCACAGTTAGGGTGTTGTGGGAGAATGAATTCTTCTAGCTTAGTCGGTCCAATTAATGACAATTTTGTTAAAGTAAATTGCATCCCTTGTAGAGCCATCATTGATTCAGGATCCCAGATTACATCAATAACTAAGGAGTTTTGTCGCCAGCACCCCACCCTCAGAAGCCAGAGGCTGGATGAGGTAACTATCTGCAAAGAGGGCACTGGGGGTCACGAGGTTCCACATGATGGGGTGTTGCATCTGGAACTGTCTTTCCTAGACCAGACCTATGCGACTGTCCCAGTTTTCATTGTGCCAGCGACACAGTACAGGAGAGCTGTACCACATCTGCTCGGAACAAATGTTATTAAGGCTGTGTGGCAGGGCGGAAGCCCTACACATGTGAAATATGTAGTTTTATTGTATATTTTTGCATTATTTGTTGTAAATTGATTTAATTAATTGTTTAACTGCTGTGGCGCTCCACCGGGGACGATTACCTGTCTGCGTGGAGCAGCAGCTGAAAGCAATCAGCTGTTCCAGCAGGCAGGTGGGCGTGTCTCAGCGGAGCGTTAGTATAAAAACATAGCGATCACTATGATCGGGGCTGCTGCAAGGCCTGCCGTTTTCACGGCACCTTTGATTTATAGTTTGTTGTATTGTTTTATTTTTCGTGTCTTTTACAGTCTTGTACCGTCCTCTGTGCACTACCATTGCTGGTAGCGTCACATGGCATTATTGTTTGGTTTTTCTTTGTTTTGTGTGTTAATAAATACTGAGCGCTGTGCTGGCGTGTTTCACTGCACCTGTGTCTCCGTGCCTCCATTCCGGCTCTCACCTGCCTGTCTGCCTGCTTCAGTGCGGGAACAACATGCAAGAACGCCACAGGCTGGTAAGCAGTAATTAGCAAAGCAACTGGGCAGTAAGTTCCCCAGATGCCTGAAGAATGAGCATCCAGCTTGGCATGCCGCCAACCAACAGCGGAGGGTGAAGTCGCCTGCGGAGGAGGCCAAAGAGGCACCCCAGGTTCGGTACACAGGGAATCAACCAGTTAAAGTTAAATCCGAGGAATGTAGATGCATAACAGTTAAGGCCCTGTGGTCCCAGAGTAGACATCCATGCACTGTCCTTATTGATCCTACACATAACCAACCACTTCTCAACAAGGTGGTAGTGGAAGAAGCAATGGCTGATGTGGTCCGTGGGAGAAATGTCATCTGCCTTTACAACCAAGGCCCATCCAATGTTGTCATAAGAAGGGGACAGGCATTGGCTAGCATCTCATCACTTAGCAATGTAGAAGCTGTGATCGATTCAGGTCACCCACTGGGTCCAGGTAGCCCAGCAGGTTTGACACATGGCAACCAAAGTCCTCCCACATCCGATAAAACACAGCTAGAGTCTGACATACTTGAGGTTGACTTGACAGAGGCAGCAGTGTTAGAGCAACTGGCAAGGCTGAAAGAAGTCCTCAGGAAGAACTCTGATGTGTTTTTGAAGAATCCATTTGACCTGGGATGCACATCCACAGTCAAGCACGAGATACTTCTGATCGACGATAGATTCAGGAGGTAAGAAAGTATCTGGAGGACATGGCTGAAGCGAGAGCCATAACACCAAGTCAGAGCCCTTTTGCCTCACCCATCATAGTGGCCCGGAAGAAGGATGGTTCGATCCGGGTATGCATTGACTACCAGCAACTACATGCCAAGACGGTGAGAGATGCCTTCCCACTGCCTCACACTGAGGAAGCCTTGGATGCCCTGGGTAATGCCAAGTTCTACTCCACTCTGGACTTCACCTCTGGCTATTGGCAGGTGGAGGTGGCTGAACACGACAAACCCAAGATAGCATTCACGACACCGATGGGCTTGTTTGAGTGCAACAGAATGCCGTTTGACCTACAGAATGCACCTGCCACTTTCCAGAGGCTAATGAGCCACTGTCTGGGAGACCTTAACTTCTCTGCTGTAGTAATATATTTAGACTATGTCATTGTTTTCTCCAGAACTTTGGATGAACACCTGGAGCGACTAGAGTTAGTTTTTGACCGTCTGTGCCAACACAGTCTGAAGCTGAAGCCCAATAAGTGCCATCTGCTAAAGGAAAAGGTGAGGTATCTGGGACATGTTGTGTCAGCTAGAGGAATAGCCACTGACCCGGACAAGATACAGCAGGTACGTGAACAGAAGACCCCAATTGACAGAAAGGAGTTAACTCAATTTTTGGGCTTCGCAGGGTCCTATCGAAGATTTATTAAAAATTACTCTAGCTTAGCCATGCCTCTCTTTTGCCTGACTGCGGGGTCCCCAAAGAAGGGAAAGTGGGCCCGGCAACCCGTTGGCAGACCACAGCCCTTCATTTGGATGGAGGAATGTGACTGTGCCTTTGCTTAAGTAAAGAAGAGATTGACAACTGCACCTGTCCTGGGGTACGCTGACTACAGCCTTCCATTCATACTCCAGACTGATGCTTCGATAGAGGGGTTAGGGGCAGTACTGGCTCAGGTACAGTCTGGAAAAGAAAGGATTATCGCGTATGCCAGCCATGGTCTGACCTCCACTGAAAAAAAATACCCTGCCCATAAACTTGAGTTTTTGGCTTTGAAGTGTGCGGCAGTGGAGAAGCTGAGGGTCTACCTGTTGGAGCATCGTTTCACGATACAGACAACAACCCGTTGGTCTACGTAACCAGTACTGCCCGCCTTGATGCAACTGGCCATAGCTGGATTGCTTAGTTAGCAGAGTTTGACTGAGATAAAATACCACCCAGGAAAAAGCAATGCAAATGCAGAGGCCCTCTCACGCATGCCTAGAGACAAAGTTGCAGGTATCCTGAAGTTAGGCTGTAATGGCAACACTGCTAACGTGCAAGACCAAGGGGAAAACATGATTACTGTTCTATATAACATATTTTTAAACTACATGTGAATGTTTTATTCCATTTATATGGATTACCTGTAAAATAATATAATTTTCAATCAAGTATAAACAAGTAGCTATGGTGATGTCACCAGTAAATTATGCAAATTAGTACCATCGAAGGTTCGAACCTTCCTTCGGTAATGTGTTCCGAACCATCGAAGGTCAAAATGTACCCTTCGTTGTAGTCCTACTAGATTGCTGCATTTAATGTCAGGTTCATGTATTAAAGAAAGCAATATCACTTATTTGCTAATTTACAAAAAACGTAAACACCTTAAGTTTAAAAGATTAGTCTGTGCATTGACAGAGGCTCTTAGGCAGCCATTTCTGGGTTTCATTGTAACCAGAAGATGATCAGCTTCTTCCACAGCTAGCCAATTAAAATGTTTGTGTGTAGAGTGCAGGATGCACCCTATAGCTTGGAGGTCGCCGGTTCGAGTCCAGGCTATTCCACTGCCGACCGTGGACAGGAGCTCCCAGGGGGCGGTGCACAATTGGCCGAGCGCCGCCCGGGGGGGGGCTTAGCTTGGCCAGGGTGTCCTTGGCTCACCGCGCATAGTGACCCCTGTACACCGGCTGGGCACCTGGGGGCTTGCCTGAAAGCTGCCCCGAGGGAGCTGCATTGTCCTCCGATTCTGTAGCTCTGGGTTGGCTGGATGGCGGGCTTGCAGAGTGAAAAGAAGCGGTCGGCTGACGGCACACGCTTCAGGAGGACAGCGTGTGTTCGTCTTTGCCACTCCAGGGTGGTAGCGGAGAGCTGAGCCTAAAAATACAATTGGACATTTCAAATTGGGAGAAAAAAATGGAGTAAAATCAATTGGCAATTACTAAATAAAAAAAAAAATGTGTGTGTAGGTGCTAGACTTCCGCAATTCAGTTTTCAGAAACTTGCATGGCTTTCTAGAAATATACCCGGAGTGTCTTTTCAGCAACAGAATGAACATAGGAAAAATACATAAATAAAAACTATTTGTTCGACAGGCGAAGTATAACGGCAAAACTTGTTGTCCCTCGCACAAATCTTGTTGTCCCGGCCGTCGGGCAATACATAGATGTAAAACAAAGATGCATGCAAAAGAAATAAAATCACGTTTCATCTGCAGTGCTTCTCACCCCTGCTCAATTATTATTTACTGAACCCTAATCACAATAACTGTTAGAAACATTTACCATAGAAACATGCATTGCAAACTTATTGCTGCTTATTGAAGCAGTGAGGTATGGTACAGGATATTAAAAACATGGTAAATACACAGGATATCTATTGGAAAACTACAAAAATCACTGTGCAAATTTACCATGGAAACTTTTAGTTTAAGGGAGCCTACATAAACACTTACTTGCTTACAGTACGATAGGAATGACATTTTTTAAGCAAAAAGCAAGCGTTCGTTAAGGAGTGATTTCAACCACACACAAATTGTGTTTGTTAAAGAATGGTGCAATCAAACTTCTGAAGATAAAACATAATCTACTTTACACCTAGATAGATAAGATGACAAATGACAAATTAAAAAAAAAACAACCTTTGTTTTTGTTTCTGAAAGATAAGTAATGGTGTTTTTGTTCTTTAATCATCATTGAATTTCCAATGAACCCTCCCTTTAATTTCAGAAATTTGCACATGCGCAGTATAGGCGATATCTACTTTTTTCACGGTCTACCAGTTTCCCGTGGTACCGGCTCTGGTACTTAGCTGTCACCGGTACCGACCTCAGTACTGAACAGGTCACTGGTACCGACTCTGTACCACAAGAAGTGACGTGCAGGTGAAGACCTGAAAGAGTCACTGGCAACTAAGCATGTACTGTTAAAACAGACAGGAGCTGCAGATGCCAATGCCTGCTAACTAGAAAACGCTAGTAGCCTTCATTGACAGTAATGCAAAAGCAGATACAGTAATAGCAAAGAGACACTAGAAATATTCTCTGGTCAAAAAGGCTTCTGCCAATTCGACAGCACAGTGTAGCTAAAAAGCTGTTAACACTGGCAGTGTTACCATAGCACGGAAAGCTGACTGGAAAAAGCAGACAGCTAGCGCAGGATTACTGTCTGTGTACAGAGGCAAACCTAGTACACAAACTGTCAGTTAATGAAAATGACGACCAGATTAAAAATGTTACGGATGAAAACAGAGACGTGTTTGTTGAAAATCAGGAAAATGCTGCCACAAGAAAAAGACATTGAGTGATAATTTACTAGAACTTTTAGTAAAAGCATAACTGGAAGAAAATGTAGAAAAAATCATCAAATACCAGTACAGCAACTCAACAACATTACGGTATAATGATAACAAAGACAGGTATTTAACGAGACACAAATATGAAAGGTCAGTTTACTACAGTAGCCAAACGGACGTCACAAAAACTAAAGAAAGTTTAGCGACAAAACAAAAGCATTACAAAAAACAAGGGAAGGGAAATGACCATATGTGCGACTTTTTCACACTATTGTAAACAGTTACAACTAATTATACCAAATAAAGTACTCCAAAGTGTGCAATAAAAATAATGTAATTGTATCTCGAGCTTCTGGTGACATGGATACTCCACCTTTGGTCTCGTCATTATCTAGCCAGGAGAGTTTATTCCTTATATTATTATTGTTGTTGTTGTTGTTGTTGTTTTATTTGCCAGTGTTGTTTATACACCATGTTTAGGAGATGAATAATGATTAGTTGTAGTGATTGTGAGAGAAAAATGATTATAAATGGAACCAGTGTGGAGTAGTGGTTAGGGCTCTGGACTCTTGACTGGAGGATCATGGGTTCAATCCCAGGTGGGGGATATTGCTGCTGTACCCTTGAGCAAGGTACCTAGATTGCTCCATTAAAACTGTATAAATGGGTAATTGTATGTAAAAAATGTGATATCTGTATAATGTGAAATAATGTGATATCTTGTAACAATTGTAAGTCGCCCTGGATAAGGGCGTCTGCTAAGAAATAAATAATAATAAATTACCAGCATAACAGATTTGTGAGCTAGTTCTTCCCCTAGTTTAAATCTGTATTTCAAATAGGTTTATTTGTAACTTGTATTGTTGTTGTAGACTATTTGGCTGTCACTGTAGTTGCTGTTCTGTCTCCAATGGCAGTGCGCTGTGTTTATTCATTTTTAGAAAGGGAAATTCAGAAAACAACAAAAATGCAGCACTCTGATTGGCTGAAAACACTTTACTGCATTGTGATGCTGAGTCGTTGTCGGCATGAGGTGGGGTGTTGGTGTGGTTCAGTTGTGTGTACCATGTGAAAGATTTTGCTTGAGGGAGACAGTACACGCGCACACACTGGATTTCTGAAAGAAAAACTTGCTAAAAATTAGATATAATATTTTATTTAAAAAATATATATATATATGAAAATTCGCTAACAAAAAATAATATAAACTTTCGACAAGCTGAGCAGCAAGGGTGAGAGCGTGAAAATGTTGCTGCAGAAAAAGTACTGAATCCCGGGAAGTGGCGGGGAGAGCCACGGAGGGGACTTAATCAGAACCTAGGCTATGGAAGAAATGACATGCTTAAAACGAAAGCAAAGTTATTTCAAAATTGAAATGAGAGAGAAAAAGTGAATATACAACTTATCTCCGTAGTTTTGATTAGAAGTCAGATCTCACTCCTTCCTAAGACAGGCTGAAAGAAAAATGGCGCGGATCCCTATGCGACAGTTGTGTTTATCTCCTGGGGGAGGAGACGACATGTGACTCATATGGGGCTCTTAAAACAGCAGCTTTGTTATATGTGGTCAGGTAATTGGGCTCTATAAGAGATATATCCTGTTAGGTAATGGTTACATTTCGTACTTAAAAGGGAACCTAATAAGAAATAGGTTTCTCATTCAGCATATTTAAGAGTTGTGATCAGAATGTTTTTTCTGGAGTTCATGCGTGCTTGCAAGGTGTGCTGAAAATAACTGTTGGTGTGATTCACATATATGTATACAGGAAACAGATCACACAAGACAAGAAGCCTTTTAAAAAAACAAAATTAAAAAAACATGATAATGACAAAATATGTGTTTCTGCAATAGCAACTGTGTCTGATACAATATTCAAATATTGGTTGGTAGTAAATAGATACCATTTTGAGGTTACTACTTTGGTCATCTATTCAGGGACATTTTGTAAGTAAAAAGGCAACAAAGTTGACAAATGTTTTGTCTTACATTAGCACACCGATTGGAGGTTTTAGGGATTAGATCAATCACCATATTCACACGACACAACTAAGATTAGATTTAAAAAACAAACCATTTGCTTGTTTGTAATCACCCTGTATTATTATGGCACTTATTGTACATGCTCTTGTTTATAATCACCCTGTATTATTATGGCACATATTGTACATGCTCTTCAACCCTGTGGTTTTAAAGGAAACAGGTGGTTTCTCAACAGGAAGTGATGCTGCGTTGCCTAAGATACAACACAGAAAGACAGGCATGTACTACAGAAAGGAAGATAGTTTTTTTTTTTTTTTTTTTTTACTTCAAGTGATCTTAAATCTTTTGTTTTCCAGTCCTTGATCAAATTATATAAAATGTTATCGAGTCCCTCATCAGCCTAGAGTTGCCTATCTGTACCGCCTCAGGAAAGGGGTTGGTATAGTAGTGTTTCCTGATCAGGTGGACTTTCCTGAAGCTTGACAAAGAGAATAAATCACAGATTGTATGACTATCCTGGTGGAAACCACTGAAATTCTTAACTTTCCTCCAGATCACACTAACTTACTTTAGCACAATGTATTGTGTGTATCATATTCCGGGGTATATGGTCGGTCTGAATGTCTGTATACATTTTTACATACATCTAGTGAATCACTTATCCAATAGTGGTGAAACTAAGGGCATTCTTTAGCACAGGTTATTGATGTCTGACAAATTTATGTATAGTTTTTCTAGCTTGTTGAAGTTGACAAATCACATTTTTTCTAATTAATAGACTTTCATTCTAGCTAAATGTGCAGTCTGCTTCAAAGAACAACATACATGTACACTGGTACAACTTAAAGCGTGGTATTCAATGCTTTTAGTTGTTTTATTAACATTATTAATTGTTTTCATGGAAATATTCATACTACAATGCTATAGATAATAATACCTTTGCTGTAGGCTTCATGACCTCATTGCAGAAAGTTTGAACACCAACACAAGTGATTGGATACCAGCCAGCAGCAGCAGCCTTTTATCCATGGAGTGGACTTTGAGATACATGCATATTGCAAATTGAAGAATAAAATACAAGCAAAGAATAAAATAAATAAATAAAGAAAGAAATAAAAATCAACCTTAAAAAGGAGAGGGGGCAGGGCAATTATAATATAGTTACTGCCAATAAGAGGTAATAAAATAGATTTTTAAACCTTGGTTAGCAATCCTTTAATAACAGCTAAAATCACAGGATTACTTTAAGTTGAACACAAACCATGCAAGATCTTACCGTTCACAAACAGAGAAAAAGCAGTACATAGTGATGCCTATTTTGTATTTTAGTAATAGGAAATGACAGTCTTTGTTCCGATCATTATGTAACTATTTCTGTGTTTTGTTGTCTTCCTGTAGCACGCCTACAGTCCTCCCACTTCTCTGCAGAATCTGTTTCACAAGGTCTGTCTGAAAGGACACACAAGTTGAGAGCATATTGTATTTCAAACCTATACTTCAATATTGGATACCCACATGCCGAAATGAACTAACTCAATGCCCTATTTTTTTTTTTTTTTTTAAACTTATTATGAATTTGTTTTTGTCTGTATACATTTTTCTCTTCACAGAGTTGGTAATAGTTCAAGTTATATCCAGTCCAGTTATTTTGAAACTTTTTAGGACAAATGACCAAAGGTAACATTAACTATGATTTACTGGTTCAAGTGACTATTTCTAGTTGAACCAAAAATATAGGTATTTTGCTATAATTCCAAGCTCCACACATTAGATGCAATATACAGTAAAACTAACTCAACAGATAGAAAAAATGGTAATTATTGCATATTGATCTTGATATTTTAAAATCTGGAGAGAACCATGGCAAAGCTTAATAGATCTCTTCCTGGGATGCATTTTAAAATATAAGGTTACATTCCCTGTTGGTCATTGCTGTATTAACACTAGAACCGCCATGTGGGTCAATTTGACCCATTTTGGATTTAAAATGTTAATTACTCTTCCATTGTAAATTGTATGTGTATGTCCGTTTTTGACTTTTACTAAATATATTAATTGAATATCCTGATGGTATTTGATAGCCAGAATCGCAAAAATTATAAAAGTTATAAACAGTTCTACCTAGAACCGCCACGTGGGTCAATTTGACCCATGCATTACAATACATGTAACGTGAGATATTTTATTTTTTTTGTGTAAATGCAGCAAAGAAGACACACCTCCTCCTCCTAGCACACATGTTTCTTTTTATTTCAAGCCTTTCTTTGTTTGTAGACTGACTATGAGACAGAGATTGCTATGATTGTGGATTTGTACAATGGCACCAAGATGCCACTCAGTGAAAGCATAGTTGCTTTATTTCTCAATGTACCTGGGAGACAGCAATCCTTCGTTTTGTTCCAGAAATGCAGCTGGGAATATATCAGAGGGAAATATTTAATCTTGAAAGTAGTCATTTTGATTGGAATACGGCAAGCTGCACTCAGATGCATACAGCAAACTGAAATGACAGGTATGATAACAACTTATGTGCCTAATATGAAACGTATGTTACATATTCTTTTTTATATATTTCTTTTAGAAAAATATTATTTCAGTTTTACAGGTTTGTATGTACCAGTTTACACAATAATGTTCAATGGAACTGTGTCTGTTTACAACACAGCTCCTGGATGCAGACAGTCAGCTGGCAGATGTGTACGCTCCTCCATAGAGTACAATACCGGAAGTAATGTTATATTTTCTTTTTATGTAGTATTACAAACAATTATTTTGGTTTTACAGTTTTGTATGTACATATACCCATTTACACCTGTAAACGGGTATATGTACATACCTATTTGTTTTGAAATGTATATTTTATTATATTTTTTCACTGTTTGTAATTTTTAAAATAAAGCCTTTTATGTTTAATTTTCCATTTAAATACGTTGTTTCTGCAATGCAAATGTTAGATATGATGTTCATGAATAAAACTTCTGAGTTGTATCTGATAGTATGTCTTTCATTTTCATAACGAAGCAGTTTAAAAATATATAGGTCAAAATGACCCACGTGGCAGTTCTAGGTAGTTAGAAAATCTGGCAGTTTTAGTATTAAATGAGTTAATCCTCCTTTGTACAACAATAATTGGCTCGTGGCAGAAATCTCTAGCAATATGGAACCTTTCTGTATTGTTTGAAATCTGAATATGTACATGTCTTTCTACAGATAAAAGAAGACACAGAAAAAATGAAACTGCCAATGGCAGTCACGACGCTGCAGGGAGGTATGGGAAATAGATGCACAAGTCTTCTAGCAGTCAAACCTGGATCAAGGGACTTGAAATACAGATGTGTTACCATCTTCATTTTACAATGCAGTATAAGCCTGATTTTGAAAGCATAGTAACATTAGGTTATTATCATAACCTTGGTTCCCTGAAATAGAAATGTAACCATTACCAAATGTGTATTTACCTACTAAAGACCCGAATCCTGAATATTGTATACCAAAGCTGCTCTTTGAGCCTGTGACACAGTCGTGACCCTACCCCCGAGGGATCAAAAGGACTGAGCTTGCAGATCTCAGCATCATTTTTCCTTCAAGCCTGCTGCAGTCATAGATGCAGCAACCTTGAAGATTAGTAACGGTTACATTTCTATTTCAGGGAACCAGGTTTATGATAATAACCTAAAGTTCCCTTTCAAGTGTGAAATGTAACCATTACCTAATGGGTGAGTGTACCAAAGCCATCGCAAAGGCAAGATTGCAGAACGACCGGAATGCTACAAGGCTAAGCCGAGAGGCTGCCCTGTGCATTACCATTCGGAACCCAAGTTCGGAACCCAGGTAGCTAGGGTCTAACACAAAGAGGTCTATCTTTGCTCTCCCATATTCTCTCCCAGATGAGGCTCACCACCTCAGGGTGAAGCCTATGATTTGAGCTGCTGGGGACTGCCCTTAAGAGGAGGTCCATCGCACAGTTCATCACCCCAGGCAGTGAGAGGAGGTTCTCGTGCGCCCAGAGCAAAAGCTTGTTGGTTACGCGATGGAGACTTGGCGACCACAGGCAGTCCTGGTGGTTGAACCTCCTGCAAAAAATTCTACAAGGCCAGGTAAACTGCCTGCAGCTCTAAAACACTGATGTGGAGACCCTGCCAAGGGGGGTGCCACATACCTTGCATGCCTCGGCCATTCCACACAGCGCCCCAGCCCAGGCTGGACGTGTCCATAGTTACGACATCCCTTCTGGTGACACTGCCCAGCGCTACGCCTAGTTGTAGATAGGCCGGCTGTTTCCACCAAGAGTGCCCTTAGACAGAGGTGGGACACTGTAAGACATGGAACTTGTACGCTGTTCCCTGAAAGGTGAACCACAGGTACTTCCTGGATATGGAAATAGGCATCTTTGAGGTCCACCGTGATGAACCAGTCGCCTGGCCTGATTGACTGCAACAGCCATTGCATTGTCAACATTTTGAACCTCCTTCGGCCAGATAAAGGTTGACCTGTCTGAGGTTGAGGATCGGTCTGAGGCCACCATCCCACTTTGGCACTAGGAAGTACCTGGAGTAGAACCCTTCCTCCAACTCGAGGGGGTCTATCCTCCTGAGACACCACAGTGGCAGCATCTTGTGGGTCTGTTACTGATGTTGTAGTCATGCCCCAAAAGGGACCATGCTTGAATTGTAGAGAATAGCTGGTCTGAACGGTAGTAAGCACCTAGATGTCTGTGGTGAATTGACGCCAATAGTCCAGATGGCTCCCTGAGAAGGGGCCCTGGGCCTGTGGCAGCAAACTCCTAGGGCTGCTGTTTCGCCTGTGGTTTATCCTGCGCCTTCTGTCTTTGTGTAGGGTGGTGGAACCTATTATGGCCTCTGGCAGCAGGCTGTGCCAGTTTTTGGGGGGCTACCAGCGCAGCAAGGTTTTCTGCCTATAGCCTGTCCATTGAGCTTAGACAACCGGAGCAGGTTTTTGTTCACCAGGCGCCGTTCGTCCAGCTGTTGTGGCGAGAGCCTGTGGCTTATGGAAAGGGACAGCAGCAGTTGCAACTGGTAGGCTACCAGGATAGTGTTTTAGTTCTAACCTTGCGGTGAATGGCCCTGCTGAGTAGGCCTTCTTGAAGATCACCTCAGAAACCCGGCATTGCTTGTTAGGGCAGGCAGCATCCTTGGACAGCAGAGCCAAATTGGGCGCCTGGAACAGGGCAGCAATGGACACCTCAACTGGCGGAAAATGAGCCAGGCCCAGCTTTTGTGTGTTGTGCAGGATACAGCAGGAGCTGTTGCCGGATAGTTCCAGGAGGATTGGATCTCATGGAAATCCGGGTGAACTGGGGGGTTTATGGGTGAGGCGGTAGGCTCCTCATCAAAGATGCTGTAGGCCAAGGCACTTGCAAAATTGCTGTGGCCCTCCCGAGTAGCGGCATGAGCTCTGCCGACAGGGACAGCTTTGCCACTGGGGATGTGCCGTCGGACTCCACATCCTCAGATGGGAACATCAGCTCCTGATCGCCCACCTCCGCAGATTGGACTTGCCTGTCTCACAGGGATGAAAACTGGGCATGATGCAAGGAGCAAGCAATGTAATGTACAGTATACAGTTGTTGCCTCAATCTGCTTGTATATATTGACCAGGCGACCCGTTTGGGGACCCTTTTGGTACCGGACTGGTGATCTCGGCACTGGGTCGGAAGCGGGTTGAAACAGGGTCGGTACCAGGACGGTGTGTTTAACACTGGTTCCGAACCGATTCAACTGGATCGGAACCAGGTCGTTACCGGACAGTACGGTACCGGTTCAGTGACTTTAGCACCGGGACAGAACCAGGTTGGTTCAGTGACTTTAGCACTGGCTCGGTACAGGGTCGGAACCAGGTCGGTTACTTTAGGTTCGGTGACCTTGGTACCGGCGGTACGGGTCCACCTGGTCACAGTTACCGCGGGTAGCAATGTACAGTAAAAGCCACTGGAAGAACCACTGAGTCAGTACCAACACAAGACTGAGGGAAGCCTGTTTGTCAGAATAAACTAACAGCCTTCGCAATGGTGATGCTAATAGCTGTTCAGCAAAGCAGCAGAGACACTGCGGTTGTAATACAACCAACAAAAAAGCTGCAACTAAAATCTCAGTTCTGTGCAGCACTGCTGAACCCAGCATTTGCTCTTACTGTACGCGTGTCAGGCACCACGTTACAGACAGAAATAAAACAATGAGATTTTTTTCTGTTTCAAAAAACAGTAATTTAAACAATTACATATTTATATATATATATATATATATATATATATATATATATATATATATATATATATATATACACACATACATACAGTACTGTGCAAAAGTTTTAGGCAGGTGTGAAAAATACTGTAAAGTAAGAATGCTTTCAAAAATAGACATGTTAATAGATTATATTTATCAATTAACTAAATGCAAAGTGAGTGAACAGAAGAAAAATCTAAATCAAATCCATATTTGGTGTGACCACCCTTTGCCTTCAAAACAGCATCAATTCTTCTAGGTACACTTGCACAAAGTCAGGGATTTTGTAGGCATATAGTCAGGTGTATGATTAAACAATTATACCAAACAGGTGCTAATGATCATCAATTCAATATGTAGGTTGAAACACAATCATTAACTGAAACAGAAACAGCTGTGTAGGAGGAATAAAACTGGGTGAGGAACAGCCAAACTCAGCTAACAAGGTGAGGTTGCTGAAGACAGTTTACTGTCAAAAGTCATACAACATGGCAAGACTGAGCACAGCAACAAGACACAAGGTAGTTATACTGCATCAGCAAGGTCTCTCCCAGGCAGAAATTTCAAGGCAGACAGGGGTTTCCAGATGTGCTGTCCAAGCTCTTTTGAAGAAGCACAAAGAAACGGGCAACATTGAGGACCGTAGATGCAGTGGTCGGCCAAGGAAACTTACTGCAGCAGATGAAAGACACATCATGCTTACTTCCCTTCGCAATCGGAAGATGTCCAGCAGTGCCATCAGCTCAGAATTGGCAGAAAACAGTGGGACCGTGGTACACCCATCTACTGTCCAGAGAAGTCTGGTCAGAAGTGGCCTTCATGGAAGACTTGCGGCCAAAAAGCCATACCTCCGACGTGGAAACAAGGCCAAGCTACTCAACTATGCACGAAAACACAGGAACTGGGGTGCAGAAAAATGGCAGCAGGTGCTCTGGACTGATGAGTCAAAATTTGAAATATTTGGCTGTAGCAGAAGGCAGTTTGTTTGCGAAGGGCTGGAGAGCGGTACACGAATGAGTGTCTGCAGGCAACAGTGAAGCATGGTGGAGGTTCCTTGCAAGTTTGGGGCTGCATTTCTGCAAATGGAGTTGGGGATTTGGTCAGAATTAATGGTCTCCTCAATGCTGAGAAGTACAGGCAGATACTTATCCATCATGCAATACCATCAGGGAGGCATCTGATTGGCCCCAAATTTATTCTGCAGCATGACAACGACCCCAAACATACAGCGAAAGTCATTAAGAACTATCTTCAGCGTAAAGAAGAACAAGGAGTCCTGGAAGTGATGGTATGGCCCCACAGAGCCCTGATCTCAACATCATCGAGTCTGTCTGGGATTACATGAAGAGAGAGAAGCAACTGAGGCTGCCTAAATCCACAGAAGAACTGTGGTTAGTTCTCCAAGATGTTTGGGCCAACCTACCTGCCGAGTTCCTTCAAAAACTGTGTGCAAGTGTACCTAGAAGAATTGATGCTGTTTTGAAGGCAAAGGGTGGTCACACCAAATATTGATTTGATGTAGATTTTTCTTCTGTTCACTCACTTTGCATTTTGTTAATTGATAAATATAAACTATTAACATGTCTATTTTTGAAAGCATTCTTACTTTACAGCATTTTTTCACACCTGCCTAAAACTTTTGCACAGTACTGTATATATATATATATATATATATATATATATACTGTATATATATACACTACCGGTCAAAAGTTTTAGAACACCTCCATTTTTCCAGTTTTTATTGAAATTTACGCAGTTTAATGTCTCAATGTACTCTGAAATTAAAGCATAGAACAAATAAACAATTGGAGATAAAAAAGAAATCATGGAATCGTTTTGTTTAACAAAATTTAATCTAAATTTTTGACTCAAAGTAGCCACCTTTTGCAGATATAACAGCCGAACACACTCGTGGCATTCTTTCTACAATGGAAATCAAATATTGTTCAGAAAGTTCTTCCCAACACTGTTGCAGAAGTTCCCACAAATGTGTTGCACTTGTAGGTTGCTTTGCTTTCACCCTTCTGTCCAGTTCATCCCAAACCAGCTCGATCGGGTTTAAGTCTGGAGTCTGTGCTGGCCATTCCATGATTTGAAGCCTACCGTCTTGTTCTTTTCTTCTAAGGTAGTTCTGACATAGCCTGGAGGTATGTTTTGGGTCATTATCTTGCTGTAGGATGAACCCCTGACCAACTAGGCGTATACCAGAGGGTATTGCATGGCGCTGCAAAATGCTGTGGTAGCAGTTTTGGTTCAGGGTGCCACTCACTCTGTGCAAGTCGCCGACTCTGGATCCAACAAAAGAGCCCCAGACCATCACGCTTCCTCCTCCATGTTTGACAGTTGGTGTCACACACCGAGGAACCATCCTTTCGCCTACTCGACGGCGTACAAAAACCCTGCGTGATGAACCGAAGATTTCAAATTTTGATTCATCGGTCCATAAGACCTTCTTCCAGTCTTCAGTAGTCCACTGGCGGTGCTTCATGGCCCAGGCAAGCCTCTTTTTCTTATTTTGCCATCTTAGCAATGGCTTTCTTACTGCCACTCGACCTGTCAAACCTGCAGCTCAAGTCTTCTCTTCACAGTTGAAACTGAGACTTGCTTACCCGACCAGTGTTAAGCTGTGCTTGAAGCTGTTGTCCTGTGAGCCGCCTATCACGCAAGCTGTTGACTCTCAGAAACTTGTCTTCTGATTCTGTTGTGGCTTTGGGTCTGCCAGACCTCTTCCCGTCAGAGTTTCCTCCAGTTTCCAAGTGTCTTTTGATGGTGTAGGAAACTGTACTCACTGACACCTTGGCTTTCTTTGCAATTTCTCTAAAGGAAAGACCTACACTTTTAAGGGTTATAATGGTCTGTCTGTCTTCCTTTGTTAATTGCCTTTTTCTCGCCATTATGAGAGCAATATACTACTTCCTGCAGTACAATACTGTCCAAATAATGCTTAAGAGGGTGTAGTAACACAGTCTGTTCCAACACTGCTTTTATACAGACAGAGGGTTTGTAAGTAATCAACAAAAGTTGGGACACCTGTAGGAATTGTTAGCATCAACTTTCAAGGCTTAATTTACTTCCATTGCTGCAGAACAGCTGTAAGTTGTTAACCCATTACTTGTTCCCTGAAAAAGGCCTTTTGTATAACTCTGAAATGTACATTATATTTCAGTTTTGGTAACCTAAACTTTTTTTTTTTTTTAACCTCTGGCAGTTTACCGCTTACCTTTGTACCATTTCAGGTTATTCACTGGACTTGAACTGCTTAAATTTCAATAAAAACTGAAAAAATGGGGGTGTTCTAAAACTTTTGACCGGTAGTGTGTGTGTGTATAATATATATATATATATATATATATATATATATATCCATCTTCACACGGGCCACAGTGGGATGTAACCAGCAACAGGCTGTATTTTATACAAATACGCAAAAATAGAAAACAAATTTCAGCGATTCGCTTAATATCACATAAAAAAAATTGTAAAAACACAAAATGCTAAATATATACAGATATAAGAAACAATTGTACTTATCTGAACAAGGCTCTCTGTCAAGTCAATCTTGAAAGGAAAAATAGCGCAGAGATCTGCGAGCGCAGTCCTTTTTGATCCCTGCGTCACAGACTAGGTGAGCAGATTTGTTTTACAATATTCACGACTCAGGTCTCAATTTGAATAAATCTCCATTAAAAAGCTTTGAAACAAAGAGACTATTTGTTGTGCATATTTATGTCAACAAAATAATGTAAAAATTACATTTAAGCTGAATTAAAAGCAACACAGATTGATCGTTTTGAAATTTAGTGAGTACATTTTCTCAAAATCCAATTACCTAGTTTGGTATATCAGGCGCATTACCAACTGCTTGGTGTCATTGCAATAAATTTAAAATTCACAAAGTTTAACAAAAATAAAATGACCCTGTAACAGGGCGAGGAGCCCTGTACATTATTTATTTATAGAACGGGGTACCCCTCCGTCCCTGTGCAATTTATTATTTTGTATTTGTTTTGTGGTATTATTATTATTGTTGTCGTTATTTTTATGGTTTAATATGACGGCGGAGCCGTGTTTTGTTATTGTTTTGCAGCGTGGATGGGAAGCCCCATCCACATTAAAAACCTTGTGCAGAAGGTGACCACCTCTTGAGTTCATTAATTATTTAATTGTTGCTAAATCGGGAGATGGTCACCTGTATATTATCCTGCAGTTCTCCGTGCTCTGGGTGGGTGTACCGAGGAGAGTACGGGAGAGCGAAAGGAGAAAAGTTAAAAATTATACAGGATCAGTTACAGCATCTGACAGCCTGACCTGTGTGTTTTGTGTTCGAGTTTTGTTTTTGTTAAAACCTTTATTTTGCTCTGTGAGCAAGTGTGTTTTTTGTTAAACCTTTTATTGCTGTTATTTCTGAAAATAAACGGCACCGCAGCGTCCTTTGCACGTGATACATAACCTTATGAGTTCTGCATCATGTAAACCAGAATTCCCTTGACAATAAATCGACACACACAAGATGTCAGAAATATAAAACAAGATTTTATTTAAGAATAAAAAGGGTGTGCAACCAATCTAATATTACAGAAAGGAAAGGCGATTGGTTTGAAATATGCATATAGCATACAGTTCATTGATTTCTTAGTCAAACGATTACAACGACCACAACATTATTAGCATACATGGTTAATATACTAATATTAGTTATGGCTGATCACACAAAGTGTCTACTTTGCATTAGGATTTTCAATACTCATTTCTCGTTGTAATTGATCGTGTTTCATATCAAATGCACGAAAATGAATTCAACTTCCCATTCAAAACGGAATCCAACATTCCAATAACTAATTTATCAAATTAGTTTTACCGTGTTAATTTAGTTTAGCTGTGATCTACCAAACTGATAATGTTATCGACATCAGTTGATTATATATTCAAATTAACTCAGAAATGGGGCAGTGATTAAATTCTCTGCATTTATTAGGTAACTCCTTGGAGTTACACATTTCAACAAACAAAATACATTTCTTGCACACTCTAAAACAGGAAGTTATATTCTATTTGTGACAGGGTGGCTGAGAGGTGACGTCAGGCCAGTCAGGAAGGAAAAACACAAACAGTACTGCAGTTCAAAAAGTCACGGCGTGCACCGTTTATTTAAATACAAAAATAAATAAAATGTTCAAACACAAAACACTTGCTCACAGAGCGAAAATAAAACAGTTAAACAAAAACAAAATCTCGAACACAAACAACACGATCAGGCTGGGCAGTAACCTTCACTGATCCTATACGTTTTGTTTTTTTAGTTTCGTTTCTCTCTCGCTCTCTCCGCTGTCGCTCCTAACACCCACACAGAACATGGAGAGCTGCAGGCTTTTTATACCGTGGCTGAGGGGTTTAACTAGCTAGCAATTATTCTATTACTCCTTGGCCACAATCTGCACGAGTTTTTTTTTTTTTTTTAATTACTGTGGATGGGGCTACCCATCCACGCTACTAAATAATACAATAAAAAAAAACACATGGATACGCCGTCAATACATAAATACAAATAAACAATAACAAAACATACGGCGCTTCGCCGTCACATTTATAAAACCTTGAACAAACAATAACACACCCATGTACAGGGCTCCTCACTCTGTTACATATTCCTAGAACAATTTATCCACTAACTTGATAGCATTAGCTACAGTTAATTTCTCGAGTTATATATAACTTGTTTAATATTTCATATATTTTGAATACTTATCTATTTTCAACAAAGTCGTCAATCTTCTTTGGTGATGAACACTGCAACTTCTCCCATCTCTCTCAGTTTGAAGTTCCAACGAAAGAAGACGGTACTTTGCTTGAAGTACGCATTGTATTAGGTTGGCTTGATCTCCAACAGTCCTGCAACATTATCTTTGGCTTGTTGGAAGGTTTCCAACTGGAATGGGTTCCAGTTGATCAGACGTACTCAACAGTTTAAAGAATGTGTCTGGCTTATTCCACCACAAACACGTGGGCCTTGGATGTTTAGAATATTTCACTGAAACACCACAAGTCCTCTTAGTTATGTACCCTTCTGATTACAAGTCACCTGGATTATCTCAGCACAAGTGCACTTGAAAAGTTATTTAAGTTCATTTAAATAACCTTGGTTAGAATTATGGTACAGGATGCAGGTCTCAGAATCGGAAAGGCTGTTGTTTTCTTCTTCAGTTCCTTTCAGTGTGAGTTGATTCCAAGCAGTTTGCGACAGGGCCTGTCGTGGGTCCTTTCAATCGTCCCGTTTCCTGGTTAGAGTTTACCGCGCAGAGCCAAGATTTGAAAGATGCGCTCCTCTTAAATAGTCAACCTGCCCACTTCTGCGATTGGTCAGTTTGAATATTTGGGGCAGCGATTAACTCACACCACGTGTCTCCTTATTGGTAGATTTCATCTTTGTGCCACTCCTTGGCCTTGCCCACAGCTTGTGATTGACAGTTCACTAAAATGTCCTTTGTCTTGTCAACTTGATTGATCAGTCCTCCTAGCTCAGGACTGGCTTTTGTCAGTCCAGCAGGGGTCATGATCTGATGAAGGCCATTTGGTCGGCTTATCAAGAGCTGATCTGAAGAGGAATTTTTACGACTCGGCTTCACAAAGTTGCATTTGTCTACTTTGAGCAAGAGATGAGGGAAGAGAAAAACATTAACTTGCAACTTTCTCAAACAAGTTTAAACAGTGTATATTAATATCCAGCAATAACCTGATTTGACTACACTGTCCGCTACAAGCTAGACAAATGGAGTGAGTTTGAATTACAATGTTTCAAGTGATTAATACAGTCTTTGAATTATTGTATTGTATAGAAATTTAAAAAACAAGTAAAGCCAAAAGATCAACAGAAAAAAAGAAGCCAGTGATAATATTGAGGTAAAATGGATTTTCAAACTTTGGTTAAATGAGGTTTTAGTGTAAAAAAACACAAAAACACACCATCATATTAATATATTGCAATTTATTTAATTTGCTCAAACAAAAACATTTTAGCATGTAAGACATTTTAAATGGACAGAACAGTATGGTACAGAGTGAATGGAAAAGGATCAACAAAGAAAACTGATTTAATGAAAATTTGAAACATTCATTGGAACTTCATCTGCTTGTATCAATACTTCCTTGAATGGTGAGTTTACAGACCTTATGTAGGGAAATTGGACCGTTTTAGCACCAGCATTTTGATTCTGACATTCAACTGATGTGACTGTAGCGATTGTATGAGAAAAGGTGTTCAGATTTCCCACAGCTCAAATGTCATCACTATTAAAAAAAAACAAACAAACACAAACAAAAACAGTTAAGCCAATTGTCCCATAATGTTATTACTTCTGGAGTATAAGATTAAATATTGGGCTTCCTGAAATAGAAATGGAATCATTACCGTACGGCTATTTACCTCCTAAAGACCTGAAACCTGAATAAGATATACCAAAGCTGCTTGCAGAGCCTGTGATGCAGTCAGGGCCCGCCCCCCGAGGCCACAAAGGCACTGTGCTCACAGATCTCAGCTTCATTTTTCCTTCAAGTCTGCTACAAATCATGGACGGAGCGACCTTGAAGGTTAATGGTTACATTACTATTTCAGGGACTCAGGATTATGCTAATAACCCATCGTTCCCTTTCAAGTACGAAATGTAACCATTATTGTATTGGTGAGTGTACCAAAGCTGTCACAATATTGCAGAACGACTGGAATGCTACAAGGCTAAGCTGAGAGGCTGCCTTGTGAGTTACCATACAGAACCCCAGTAACAAGTAACTAGAGTGAAAATATTTAGGCAGAAACTCACCTCTGTGTCTGTGTTGTAAGGGTCGACTGAGAAGCCGTCCTTAACACTCTAGTTCCAAAACCAGGGTTTTGAGGAGCCACAACATTAAGCCTGTAGAACCTTGTAAAAGGTATGGGGAGTAGCCCACACTACTGCATTGCAAATGTCCTTGACAGATACACCCTGGAATAAAGCTCACTAAGTTGCCATGCCCCTGGTGGAACGGGCAGTGAGCTTTTCTGGAGGGGCAAGTTGGCCAGCTCATAGGGAGTCCCGACTGTGTCTGCTATCCACTTGGACAGCTGCTACTTAGACAGGGCTTGACCATGGGACTTCACCCCATAGCAGATGAAAATTTGTTCGGACTGCCTCTAACTTTTCATTCTGTCAATGCAGTATGCCAGGGCCTGCACTGGGTAGAGCTGCCGCTCTCTGTCACACTGGAAAGGAGGTGGATGGAAAGCCTCCAGTTCCACAGACTGGTTGACATGGAACGCCAAGATCGTCTTCGGCAAAAAGGTAGGATTGGTACAGAGCGTAACCTTTGTCCTGGCCTCTGTAAAAGTTAAGCAGACTTTCGCTATCAAGAATGCCTGCATCTCTCAGCCACCGCGGAGGTCATAACGAGCAAGAAAGTCGCTATAAAATGATAAAAAACTCAGCTCAGCTGAATGCAGGGGCTCAAATGGAGGCTTCCTGAGTGCATTAAGCACCACGTTTACCCTCCAGCAAGGAACAATGTCCTTCATAGGCGGCAGAAGCCGCAAGACCCTTTCAAAAATTGACCCGCCAGGAAGTGAGCTGCCTATGCCAAACTAAAATAGTTGCCAGACCTTTAATGTAGAGGGGAATCTCAGTATTACTGCCATGGGACATGTCGCAGGGTCAAACCCACGAGGCAGACACCACATCTGAGAAACACTCCACTCCACTGTACTGGGAACGTGTGGACAGTGCTCTGGCATTCTGCAGGATGTCAATAACCCTGTTGGAAAATCCCAGACAGCTCAAATGCAGCCGTTCAGAGGCCAGACCCAGAGCTGCAGGCTCGATGGTTCGGGATTGCAATATGGTCCCCTGTGCCTGACTGAGCAGGTCACGCCGCTTGGGCAGTTTCCACGGCTGGCCGCTCAGGAGCTGCATCAGTGGTGTGCCAAGGCATCTATTGCCAGCGGGTCCTTGTCTCCTATTATGGAGAACCAAAGGGGACAGTGGGTTGATTTCTGGGAGGCAAAGAGATGTATCTCTGCTCACCCGAACCTCTCCTAAGCTAAACTTGGGAAGCCTCTGCTCTGAGGCGCTGGGGACTCCTTGAGAGGAGGTCTGCCACCCAGTTTGTCACCCCGGGCAGATGTACTGCCCATAGTGAGAGGAGGTTCTTGTTTGCCCAGAGCAAAAGCTTGCGGGCCACATGATGAAGGCTGGGCGACCTAAGGCTGCCCTGGTGGTTAATGTAAGCCACCACTGTTGACCTGTCTGTACAGACAAGCACCTATCTCCCTCCCACCTCCTGCAAAAAATTCTGCAAGGCTAGGTAAACTGCCTACAGTTCTAAAACACTGATGTAGAGACCCTGCCAAGGGGGGTTCCACACACCTTGCGCACCTGCCATTCCACACAGCGCCCCAGCCCAGGCTGAACGTGTCCATGGTGACGACCTCTCTTCTGGTGACACTGCCCAGTGCTACGTTGAGGCATAGATGAACCGGCTGTTTCCACCAAGAGAGTGCCTTTAGGATGGTGATGAGACACTGAAAAACCCTGCTGTCGATCCAGGTCTGCAGAGGGGCGCATGCACAGGAGACCCAATGGAAGGGTCTTGGAAGCGGCTGCCATCAAGCCCAGAAGTATCTACCTTGAGCGCTCTGTTGAGCTGAAATAGCTCCAAACAGACAGCTAGTCTCTGCATTCTGCCATCCGACAGAGTGGCCAGCATGGATCTGGAGTCAAGGCACACGCTGAGATAGGAGGCTGTCTGGGAAGGTGTGAGCTGTCTCTTCACATGATTCACCCTAAGGCCCAACTGTTGAAGGTGGCCAGTGACAAGTTCTGTGTGGGCCTCTGTCTGTGCTGGAGACTGAGCATAAATGAGCCAATAATTGAGCACTCTGATGCCTTTGAGTCTCAATGGGGCCAGGATAGCTTCCATGCACTTCGAGAAGGCACAAGGAGGTAGAGAGAGGCCAAATGGCAAGACACGGAACTCGTACGCTGTTTCCTGAAAGGCGAACCGCAGATACTTCCTGTGCGCTGGTTTAATGGGGATGTGGAAATACGTGTCACAAAACTCACAGAAGCTGCGATTAGCCAGTGTCTCCTTGGCGTGCTCTGGCCCCAGGCAGGAAGAGCATCTGCATTGCTTTTCCTCAATAGGCAGACTGCAATGCAGTGTACAGTATACATTTGTTGTCTCAATCTGCTTACAGATGTCAACTGGGCGGGTCAAGACCCGAGCGGCACTGGTTTGGTACCGGACCAATGACTTGAGCACCAGTTGTTAGCAGACTGGAACCGGATCGGTACCTGAATTAGGGATCAGGTTGGTTTGGTATCGGTTTGGTGTATTTAACACCGGGTTGGTACTGGTTCAGGACCAGTGTGGTACTGGTTCGGAACCTGGTTGGCAACAGGCTTGTTCAGTGACTTTTGCACTGTGTAGTACTGGGTCGGTAACAGTTTGGTGACTAGCACTGGGTCGTTATGGCAGTATTTGATATAGCTGTATTTGATATTTTATTTGTAAACTACGACTATTTAAAATAGTTGAAATATTTAAATATATATGCTCAAATAAATATATTTTGATTTGAAATATTCAGATAATAATTGCACAAAGTCAAATATTTCATAATATTTTAAAAAAAAATTGGCAGAAAACAAATACTAATTTGAAAATATTTAAATATATGCAAGTTATTTGAAAAAATATAATTTATATATTCAACTATTCCCAAATAGTTAATGAATAATCAAAAGGTAAAACCTAATTATTAGCCTAAATTAATTATTTACCAAGTCTTGCAATTACCACATGGTGGTTGAGTAGGATTTTAAATGAGTATAATAAATAACCTTGTTCATTTCAACAACTCGGGAATAAATATTATATTGAATATTAAAATTAGTCAAATACAAGGGTAACTGTAACTTACCCTTGTATATTATTTGATGTCTTTGCTTCCCCAAATAAAATGTTTGATTTCATTGTAAGTATTTCAACTATTGTCTATTATTACATACTATTATTATATAATGTGGCTGGAGCCTTAATAAGGTAATTGTTTAATGGGTAATTAAGGCTCCAGACACAATATAAAAGACCTACTCCGGGCTCAGACGAGAAGTTTTGTTAAGAGGAGTTTAGAGGAAGTACTAATGAATGCTATCCAGTAAGCGAACCACGGTACTCATTTTCATAAAATAATTATTGTTTGAGTTATTTTACTTTGGCCCGTGTGCCTATTTGTTTATTGTGTAAACCTTTTATTTGTTATTATTTAATAAAAGTACTGCTACGGCAGTTTAGTCCCGTACCTTTTGTTTTGCACTTCTTCCTGGTCCGTGATGTCATCCACCAGCCATCCTTGAGACAGATGCTCAGGAAAGATTTAATCTGGCAGGATGACCAAAGATCCACAGTGACGCACACACTAGAGTGTAACAGGGTGACAAGATAACTGGATACTGCTGTGCTTGGCAGAGAGACAGATATAACAGCCCGGGCAGATGCCGAAATGACATAATATTCAAAGCTAATTTGGCATCTGCCCACCACAGCTGGGCATGTCAATAACTGCCCGGGCACTACGGCAACTGCCCTATTTCGGCAACGGTCCATAACATTATATATATATACAGACGTGCTCAAATTTGTTGGTACCCCTCCACAAAAAACAAAGAATGCACAATTTTCTCTGAAATAACTTGAAACTGACAAAAGTAATTGGCATCCACCATTGTTTATTCCATATTTAATTGAAATCAGACTTTGCTTTTGATTTTTTATTCAACATAATATTGTAAATAATAAAACAAATGAAAATGGCATGGACAAAAATGATGGGACCGCTAACCTAATATTTTGTTGCACAACCTTTAGAGGCAATCACTGCAATCAAACGTTTTCTGTAGCTCTCAATGAGACTTCTGCACCTGTTAACAGGTAGTTTGGCCCCACTCTTCCTGAGCAAACTGCTCCAGCTGTCTCAGGTTTGATGGGTGCCTTCTCCAGACTGCAAGTTTCAGCTCTTTCCATAGATGTTCGATAGGATTCAGATCAGGACTCATAGAAGGCCACTTCAGAATAGTCCAATGTTTTGTTCTTATCCATTCTTGGGTGCTTTTAGCTGTGTGTTTTGGGTCATTATCCTGTTGGAGGACCCATGACCTGCGACTGAGACAGAGCTTTCTGACACTGGGCAGTACGTTTCGCTCCAGAATGCCTTGATAGTCTTGAGATTTCATTGTGCCCTGCACAGATTCAAGGCACCCTGTGCCAGGCGCAGCAAAGCAGCCCCAAAACATAACCAAGCCTCCTCCATGTTTCACTGTAGGTATGGTGTTCTTTTCTTTGAAAGCTTCATTTTTTTCGTCTGTGAACATAGAGCTGATGTGACTTGCCAAAAAGCTCCAGTTTTGACTCATCTGTCCAAAGGACATTCTCCCAGAAGGGTTGTGGCTTGTCAATATGCATTTTAGCAAATTCCAGTCTGGCTTTTTATGTTTTTCTGTCAAAAGTGGAGTCCTCCTGGGTCTTCTTCCATGGAGCCCACTTTTCGCTCAAAAAGCGACGGATGGTGCGATCAGAAACTGACGTACCTTCACCTTGGAGTTCAGCTTGTATCTCTTTGGCAGTTATCCTTGGTTCTTTTTCTACCATTCGCACTATCCTTCTGTTCAATCTGGGGTCGATTTTCCTCTTGCGGCCGCGCCCAGGAGGTTGGCTACAGTTCCATGGACCTTAAACTTCTTAATAATATTTGCAACTGTTGTCACAGGAACATCAAGCTGCTTGGAGATGGTCTTGTAGCCTTTACCTTTACCATGCTTGTCTATTATTTTCTTTCTGATCTCCTCAGACAACTCTCTCCTTTGCTTTCTCTGGTCCATGTTCAGTGTGGTGCACACAATGATACCAAACAGCACAGTGACTACTTTTCTCCATTTAAATAGGCTGAATGACTGATTACAAGATTGGAGACATGTGTGATACTAATTAAAGAAACTAATTAGTTTGAAATATCACTATAATCCAATTATTTATTATCTTTTCTAGGGGGTACCAACAAATGTGTCCAGGCCATTTTAGAATATCTTTGTAGAATAAGCAATAATTCATCTCTTTTCACAGCTTCTTTGCTTTATTCTATGACATACCAAAGGCATGCAAGTATACATGATAAAATAGCTTTTAATTTCATCACTTTTCAGGAGGAATGAAGCATTATTTCAATGAGCTGTAAGGGTACCAACAAATTTGAGCACGTCTGTATATATATATGCATATACACTCGCACACCTTTATATATATAAAATCCCCGTGCCTAAATACAATTATACATTTTAAACACTCATGCTCATTACCCACATTATATCCTGTGTACCAACTACAATACACCAACATTAACACACTACATGCAACATATAACACATAAATGCGCACAGGGGATAAATTAACAGGAGATCAATGATTCATTTAAAAATTACTATTCAGCACTTTACTCCTCAGAATCTTCAGACAATCCCATCCAAATAAACTCATTTTTTTTGACAAACTTGAGATTCCCACGCTCAACCCCCAAACTAAAACTGAATTGGATGAACCCCTAATGCTATTAGAAATCTACAGGCCCTGATGGTTTCCCCACAGAGTTCTACAAAAAGTTTGCCCCTCAGCTATCCCCTTTGATGCCGTGTATGTTCTCCGAATCCTTCACCACCCAATCAATCCTTAAGACCCTCTGTCAGGCTTCTATATATCTGCTTTTAAAAAAAGAATAAGGATCCCCTTGATTGTGGATCATATAGGCCCATTTCCCTTCTCAATGTTGACGTGAAGGTGCTTGCGAAGGCCCTTGCCTGTTGCCTAGAGAATGCCTTACCTTCTATTATTTCATTGGATCAGACAGGGTTTGTTAGGGATAGGCAGTCTTTCTTTAACCTCCGGCGTCTATTTAATGTGATATATACTCAATCCACTTCACAATCCCCAGAGGTATGTCTCTTAGACGCTGAAAAGGCATTTGAATGGGATTATTTAATTTGCCACCCTACACAAATTAAATTTTGGCTGCAAATTCATATCTTAGATTAAACTGCTATATTCATACCCCGAGGCCTCAGTCTGCACAAATAACACAAATTTGGAATACTTTACACTCCACCACGGCACTAAACAAGGTTGCCCCCTTTCTACGCTCCTTTTTGCATGTGGGATAGTTGGGAAATTCAGGGAGTGATACGAGGCGAGTTAGAGCAGAAAGTCTCTTTATATGCAGATGACCTTTTACTATATATTTCTAACCCTGCTTCTTCTCTTTGTCATGCCCTGCTTATTATTGATGACTTTCGCAAAATCTCTGGGTATAAACTTAATCTGCACAGAAGTATAATGTTTTCTATTAACTGCTGCTCGTCAGAGCTGTTTTGACAATTGGCCCTTCACAATTTCACAAATTCACATATCTAGGAATTATAATATCTAGGAATTACACATTCCTTTGAAAACCTGTTTAAACACGATTTTTCTGCCCTTCTGGAACACACCAAACAAGACATCACTTGCTGGTCGACACGCCCTCTATCATTGATGGGACGAATTAATTAAGTGAAAATGAACACTCTTCTGAAATTTCTATATCTCTTTCAGTGCATTCCCGCTAATAGTAAAATCCTTTTTTAACTCTCTCGATCACATGATTTCCTCATTTATTTGGAACAAGCAGCAGCCTTGAATTAAAAAGACACTCCTCCAAGGATCTAAATCATTGGGTGGACTTGCGCTGTCTAATTTCCAGTTGTACTATTGGGCGGTGAACATTCATACTCAAACATTCTGGAGGCAGTCATGTACACAGCAGTCCACCCGTGTGGCTGACAATTGAAGCAGATTCCTGCGTTTCCTCTTCTCCGACTGCTCTTTTGTGTTCCTCCCTTCCTCTATCCTACTCTTGCCTCAGTGTCAATCCTGTTGTTCAGAACTCATTAACCCTTTGCAGTCCATTTATTAAGTGCGTGTCAGGCGCGTCAGGTCCAATTTATTTTCACACGCGCAGTTAATTTTAGACGCGCTGTTTAAAAGTATTTTTTTTCCCCACAGTCAAACAGGTTTAAAAGGCCCTGCATATCAACAAAGCACTCACTAGGCATCTCCAGCCCCGCCCCACCCTTTCGTTCGCTATAGCTTTCACATATGCTAAGAAATAAATAATAGTCGTACATACCGATCGATCATCTCCTGATCACTCGTTTTATCACCAAACTCCTCAATAATGCAATCCAAGTCATTATTTTATTACTATAACATCTCAAAAAAGCTCTGCAAATGTCCGTGTTATTCTTTGTGCGCTGATTCAGTAACAGGCAGCTTGTTTCCTTATGGCCGCCCCTATCTGATGCCAGGGGCAAGTATGACTAATCATGAGATACGCCCTTTTTATTTTTTTATTTTTTTCGGCTTGTCTCGGCTCCTGTCGCTCCCACTCGGCCATTGAATGGTTTTCTCAGCTTTTTCCGTAGAAAAAACGACTAAAAACCCGTTTTTTGCGTCTTTTTGATTATGTCAGACAGGGTCTGACATTGGACCTGATAGGAATAATTGCAATGTCGGACCAGGTCCGACATAGGACCGCAAAGGGTTAAAGATCTGGGCACAGTGCAGATATCACTTCGGCTCACAGTCTATACTTTAACTGAATCATTGCATACAAATCACCTATCACCTGTCCCCCCCCATTGAAATATTCAGCCTTTGGTAATTGGCACCATTCTGGTATTAAAACCCTTAAGAGATCTGTACATTGATGGCACCTTTGCCTCCTTTGATCAGCTGTCTAATAAATTTGATCTACCACATAGATATTTTTTTCATTATTTACAGATTAGGGACTTTGTGCATAGTAGATTGTCTGGCTTTCCATTATTACCCTGAGTCTCCAATTAAATCCCTACTACAGTATAATCCTACCAACAGAGGTGTACTTTCTAAAATATATAACAACCTGCTTGTACAAAACAGCCCCTCTTTTAAAAAAAAAAAAAAAAAAAACATTTACGTATCTACTGTCAAACTGAAACTTCAGTATCAGTAAAGGATACCCTTTTAAAGGAAACTGATAAGAAAATACAGTATAATTTGAAATGCATTAAGATAAGTATAATCTGACTATTGTGATTTAGCAGTTGGTTCAAACAATTTAACACCAGATGCTGGAGTTTTTCTGTATAATTCTGTGTGAATAAATATAAAACTTTAAAGGGGCAACACTTAATCTAGAAATAGGACAGTTTTATGCTGGGTTGTTTTTTGAATAATAATAATAATAATAATAATAATAATAATAATAATAATAATAATACTGCTGCTGCTGCTACTACTACTAGTACAACAACAACAACAACAACAACAACAACAACAACAACAAATTTCACTTGTACAGTGCTCTTCATGCAAGCATTCCAAGGCGCTTTACAAAAGAAATATAAAAAAGCCTGTGTCTAATATCAGGGTTCCCACTCTTTTCAAGAAATAATTTTCCTGGACATTTCCAGGACATTTTACAATAAATAATAGGGAGACATTACTCACTGAGTGGCGAAACACACAATTACTATCAATGATTGGCTGCCACACAGCCTCAGTAGGTACCTCATGTGTAAAAACATTGTCATGTCACACCTTTCCTCTGCACTCTCCACTGGCCTCTGGTGACAGGGTGCATCAGATTCAAGACCCTGGTGCTTGCCTACAGGGCAACTAAGGGAACATCTCCAGGCTATGGACTGTCCCTACACACACCAGCACCAAATTGGTGCTAATCAATCTCTAAACCTATCAATGAACCCATTTTCAAACAGCAATATTGACCCTCCCTTTTCTTTACTACTTTAATATCTTAAGATTTACTAATAGGCTTGTGTTCTTCATGTTTTAAAATTTCAATATTGATCATCTTGTTTCTTTATTAGGCTACTTTAAAATCTTCCACCCAGACTTTTCATTAGGTTAGTATTCTTCACTTCATGTCTTGAAGAGCTGCAGTGTGTGCAGGCTCTCTATACAGCCCACCATTAACACACCTGATCAATTAATCAGCAAGACGGCCTTTGTCACTGAGACAAAATCTTGCACACACTGCACCTCTCCAGAACAAGGAGTGGAGAATAGTAGAAACATGAAAAGCACATCCAATGTCATAACTTGAACTGAAATGAAACAACCCACAGAAGTACTTTAGGATAGATACAGAATACTTTATTCACTATCAGTCACTCAATATAACATATTTACACAGCTATTTCTCTGTCAAAAACAAAAACAAAACACCTTTTAGTCTCTTTACTTCAATTGTTTCACTTTCTCTTAACTGTGCAAGACTCTGGTCCAGAGCTGTCACCTCTGACTTCTTCTCTGTGACACTCTTCCGGTAGGCGTTTGACTTCGAGAGTAGTGTGAAATCTTGCTTCTTCTCTGCCTTTTCTGCCATTTCATCCGCCCCTCTCTGCATTACTTCAATGCTGTTGATAATCTTCTGCCTCTTCGCTGTCTGGTGTGCTATGTCAGGCATTAGCTCCTTTCTGTTCCAACTTTTTTTCTTCTTCTCATTCTCTAGGTACTGTACATATCTCATCCTTGCCGCCTTGGCATGTTGAACAAGGGCCTTTGGAATGGCATCTTCCATGGGATCTCCAGCCAGAGAATCCTGGACCAAGCAGAGTGAAATAAGAGTCCTCTCCTTTAGGTTCTCAAACAGCATGTCTCCCAAGGAATTCATCAACCCTGCAAGAATCACCTTTGTGGACAAAATCCAGAAATTCAGCCTTGTTGTGCTGGATCATCTGTGAGAGGAAGTGTTTGTACTCTGAGAGGAGCTGGTCACACTGTGGAGCGGTGCACCATTTTGCATTGAGAAGGAGTTGCAAGAGTTTTTCAAATTTGAATATTGAACTTTTCTCCTCGGTTACCATGGCCACTGGGTCAAGGGAGCTCAGGAGTCTTACCGCAGGATACATCAGAGGGATTCTCTCCAGCAGCTTTTTGCTGGTTGTCGCAAGGAAGGTGATGCATTCCTTCTTGAACTCTTGTCCCCTCAGTGCATTTGCTTGAAGTTTCTGTGATGCTTTATCCAGAGCTTGTTTGGTGGCAAAGCCGATGTCAAGCTGTTTGAGTGGTACATGCAGTGTTTTGTCCAGTGGGTCAAGTTTGAACATCTGGAGGACTGTCAAAGTTCTCCAGGACGTCTCTCTTGATGAAAGAAGAGACTGCAGCTCTTCTGCCAAAAAGGGCACCATTGGTGCATCTGTCTGAAAGATTTCCAGAAATGGTTTCAGCTGTCTTGCAACAAATGCAAAAAAATGCAATTTTGCCTCGAAGAGTGGGTCAGCAGCTGCCTCTTTCACCAAAGTGTAGGGCACTGAGGTTGGAACTTTGCTTTTAGGAAGTTTCTTGTGGCTGTCAATATACTTGAGTACAGCTGGCCATCTCTCAATTGCATGCTCTGCAACTTGCAGATCTTCCACCCATCTGTGGGCACAAAACTTCTGAGGAAATGTTGTTGTTGTTTTCATCAAGTCAGCAAAATCGTCTCTTCTGGCCGGTGTGTCGTGAAAGAGCTGCCACAGGGCTCTCAGTGTTTCTCCCAGTCTCTTTCTCACCCTGTTGAAAACTGCTATGAACAACATGCAGACCACAGCTTCCCAGGTTGAGCAGATGTGGTAGATTTAGGTCCATTTGTCTTCTCTCTTCAAATATTCACAGAAACTTCCAGTTGACCTTTGGGCCATCCATGGAGATTTGAAGGAGCTTCTTGGGATCAAGAGGAGATAAACTTATTTTGATTTTCTCAAGGAGCCGCTCTGCTTGAGTGTGTCCCAAAAACTCTGAGTCAAGATAATGCACCACAACCTTACACTCATCCTCACTCCAATATCGAACAACCACATCCATCTGTTCTGTCTGTGTTACTTTGTTTAGGCATTCATCAAAAGAGACAACTTAGCACTTTGACATTCTTATGTCCTTGATTGGCTTCTCTTTGAAATACGGTGACAAACCAAAACATACAAGGTAGGCTGCTTTCGTTGCACCACACGAAAACATCCTTGCAATTTCACTGTCTGGAAACATTTTTCCAAAAATGTCAGCCACATCTGTGCATGAATTGAAGGAGTAGTGTGACATCACCATTTTGATAACCCAGCGGATCTCTGCTTCAAGTACTGCTTCGTTTGAAAAAAAAAGTTGAAACTGAGGAAGACCGTTTTGGTCCTGAGCTTGTTCCCTCACCGGCATCTGCATTTGATGTTTGTAGTCCTGCTCTGCTTCCTCCCTGACTGACACATTCCTTCTCTGCATTGGCCGTTTATGGTCCTGTGCTTCCTCCCCGACTGCCACTTGCCTCAACTGCTGTCTCAGATGGCCTTCTCATGAAATGTGTCATGCGAGGCTCATTTTGTAACTGTCCTGCTACTTTCAGATGTCCTTGGCCACATGCATGGCTCTTGAGTGCTGAGATGCCCATATTACCGACATCAAAAGACTTCCTACAAAACTTGCAATATGCCCTGTGCACATCTTCTGATACTTCCCCTATCCAGGCCCTGAACAGAGGCTCTTCTTTCCACTCCACTTTAAACTTGTACTGCCTTCCTGACCTCCTCACTGACTCCTTTAATAATAAAACACAGCAAACCATTAAATCACTTTTGCAAATGAGGTTGAAAAGTGTCTAATGAATAACAATTAGCAAAGAGCCACCATAAACATAGAGCTCTAAATTCATTCCAACTTGGGAGTGAGAGCTCTGTATGATTTTGCTCTGTATATCAAACCAATGAAAATTATAACGCACAGACAAAGTTGCCTACTGAGGGATTATTATTGCTATCATATCAAATGAGGGTTTAGGTTCTAGCTTCATTGAACTACACATTCAATGTCAGGAGTCGTCAGCTGCACGTGCACACACCCTTCAGTCACATACTGAGAAGAGAGACCAGCCTACCTATGGAGATCCACACACACACACACACACACAGACAGTAAGCACTGATATGTGCAGTCACACAGAGGTTTGAGTTTTTGAAAAGAGACTACACATAGAGATACACGTTATGCGCGCATGTATGCGCACACACACACACAGAAATACAGTAACACAAGCACAGTGCAGACACTCATAAGTGCATTCACAGAGTTTTTGATAAGAGACTTCACACATGTTGATACACGTTGTGCGCGCACACACACACGCGCGCGCGACTGCAAGTCCGCTCTCATTCTCAATGCATTACCCGAAGTGAGCATGAATCCGTCAATGAGGAAGCACTGCACAACAGCTACTTTCATGTTGCATATTGTTTCCCAACAACAAGATTAGCTAGCTACCAGTAGCCTACGTTTCTTAGAAAAGATTACCACCGCATCAGAATCACACTCACGTACCATCTCTCACCCCAACAATGAGTTGACTAGCTCGGTAGCTTGCTATCGTTACTAAATTTGATTCCAGCTAGATTATAACATACAAAGAAGTAATTGCAATTAAACATAACAACCAGTCTCAATGGATAATGTTAGCGACACAAATTGTCTTACTTCTCACCACATCGCAGTTTCTGTCCTCAACGAGTTGAACCGAGAGCGCGGTCAAGCGGTGCAGTTACTGATGCTTTCAGCCTGCACTGAATGGACCTTCCCTGGACTCTGATGTTACTGCCGCACGCTAATACAAGCTACAGTATGCCCAAACACGTTTTGAATTGATGCAACTGCTTATTCGTTCAAGTTACTATGGCATCTGTAATCTTATATGATTTTTTTTCTCATTTTCCATGTGTTTTCCAGGCCTGGAAGACTAGTCTTTAATTTACCAGGTTTTCCAGGACGCGTGGGACTACAAATAAACAGACCCAAACAAATATGGTTTTCAAACAGGATTTAAACGATTCAATTGTGCTAGCATTTCTGTTATGAATCAGGAGCAAGTTCCAAAGACGAGAGGCATTAAAACTAGGGCCCTGTGAAAATTACGATTTCGCGGGCTGCGTAGAAATCGTGAAATTAGCCCAATACTGCGATTTTTACAATATTTAATAAAAATAATTTCATAATTATTTGCATTTCATACAAAAAACTGTGCAGTGATTATGTCATGTGACTATATGCAATCTAAGCGGGAAATTAAAATATTACACACTGTAAACAAGAAAATGGATGTCTCTAAAAAGGATAAAAATGTGTCTGCAGCAGATCACGTAAAGCAGTATCCAGTAGAAGTTCTATCCCTTTTGAAAAATTGGACAACCAAAAGTTACAGAAATTCTTCAGTGTAGCAAATGGTGGAGTGATTCCTTCATCAGCCCAGCTGAGACGTGAATACTTACCTAAAGTTGCCGAGTATCACAAGCAGAAGGCTGTGTTGTCCAGTGGTTAAAGAAAAGGGCTTGTAACCAGGAGGTCCCCGGTTCAAATCCCACCTCAGCCACTGACTCATTGTGTGACCCTGAGCAAGTCACTTAACCTCCTTGTGCTCCGTCTTTCGGGTGAGACGTAATTGTAAGTGACTCTGCAGCTGATGCATAGTTCACACACCCTAGTCTAAGTCGCCTTGGATAAAGGCGTCTGCTAAATAAACTAATAATAATAATAATAATAATAATAATAATAATAATAATCATGAGATGAATATATATATATATATATATATATAGGGCAACAGTGTGGAGTAGTGTTTAGGGCTCTGGACTCTTGACCGGAGGGTCGTGGGTTCAATCCAAGGAGGGGGGACACTGCTGCTGTACCCTTGAGCAAGGTACTTTACCTAGATAGATAGATAGATAGATAGAAATCTGTAGAATGTGAATTAAATAATACATATACATATGAAGAAGTTAAAAGCAATAAGATCAATAAATCGGTAAAAGAGGTTAAGGAAATTATGGAGACTATACAATAAAGGCATTATATCAAAAGAATTAAAAAATACATGCAGCCACATAATGCAAGAACAGGCCTAGCAAGAGGAAATCCTAAAATGCACAAAGAAAATCACCCTATGCGAATGATAGTCAGTACAATTGATAATCCAACACACATAATAGCTGAAATAGCAGAAAAAAACAACTTAGGTCGCACGTTGAGAAATTACCAAGCTATGTTAAGGATACAACACAATTTTAAAAGACTTGAATCAATAAAACACAACCTTCCAGAGAATACAATTTTATTTTGCATGGATGTAAAATCCTTGTACCCAAGTGTCCTCGTAAAGAAACTTTAGAAGCTTGTCAAAAAGCACTAGATAATAGACTAGATAAATCAATACCTACAGCAGAGGTACTGAACATGATCAACATAGTTTTAGAAAACAGTTATTTTACATTTGTTGATAAGAATTACAAACAAAATGATGGTACAGCAATAGGATCTAAATTAGGAATGCATTTTGCCAGTACATACATGGGGAAATGGGAAGAACAATTACTTAGAAAATCGGAAAGAGAACCTTTAGAATACATTCGGTTTGTAGATGATATTTTTTTTGGGGTTTGGACACATGGAGATGAATCTCTTTTCCAGTTTCATAAAATGGCAAATGAAATACACAGTAATATTAAGGTGGACCTTCGATGGACAAGGAAAGAAATAGAATTTTTAGATACCATAGTAAAACTTGAAGAAGGTTCAATTGAGACTGACCTCTTCTGTAAACCTACTGACATGCACCAGTATTTACACATGTCCTCTGCACATCCGATACACACTAAAGGGCAATCCCAAAGGGTCTAGGAATAAGAATACTGAAGAATATGCTCAAAAGAAAGTGACTATGTAAAACAAAGAAATGTATTAAAACAAATCTTAAAAAAAAGAGGATACAAAGAAAGAATTATAGAGACGGAGTTAAGAAAAGTGGATAAACTAAAAAGAGATGATCTACTAGATTATAAAAATAGAGATAAAAAGGTCAAAAGAGTCCCATTAATAATGACTTACTCCAAACTTTTGCCCAATATTTCTAAAATAGTTTGGAAACACTTTGGATTCTACATAATTCAGAAAAATTAAAAAAGTATTTCTTAAGGCCCCAGTTGTAGCATTCAAAAGAGAAGCTAATTTAGGTGATATTTTAGTTCACAGTAAACATAAAAGAATAATTGACAAAATAGGTTCTACGAACATGTGCACTAGTAGATGTAAAGTGTGTAAATACATAGACAAAAGTAAAAATATAATTAAACATAAGAACACCACATATCCACTAAAAACTAATACCTACTGTAAAAATAGCAATGTTGTTTATGGAATAGCCTGTGAAAAATGTGATGAAATCAAATATGTTGGAGAGACTGGAACTACTTTATATAAAAGAATTCAGAACCACCTTTCATTAATTAGAAATAAAAAAATGAATGAACCAATAGTACAGCACTTCACCAGTCAGGGACATGACATAAATGATGTAAAGTTTGTAGTATTAGAACAGCTCAAATTAGACAATCGACATATAGAAGAATAAAAGAAAGTAAATGGATAAATAGGCTGAACACGATTATGCCAGCGGACTCAACAGAAAAGAATGAACTAATTAACTTCAATAAATATATAACATTTAAATAAATAAACAAAATTCATTCAAAAGTTGTGCATACTGATGCGCTGAGGAGGCCAAATCTAGACTGATCCTCAGAGCCAGCATTGCATGATATAATAAAAATATAAGTTTATATAAAGTAGTGTTAATTAGAATTAATACAGATTCAAAGATAGAAGTAAAAATGATGTCACAATATATAGAACACCATTACATCATGTAAGAATAAATCATGAATTTGAATGTAAACAATAACAAGTAGTTGTCATGCCGTCAAAAACCTATAAATACCTCCAATGTTTTGATTCAAACACAGGCTCCTTGAGAAAGATATGTACAACATATCGAAACGTTGGGCAGCTGGCTCTTTGAGCTAAAAAATATATATATATATATATATATATATATATATATATATATATATATATATATATATATATATATATATATATACACACACACACACACACACACACACACAGATAGGATAGATAATGTTCTTGAATGTGCTCCCCCTGAAATGCAGAACTGTTATTTTTAGCACCTGAAATTCCCTCTTTTTAAATCCTGTTGCTTTATTTGGTACATGTACAGATTTTAAACCCTGAGAGGCACAGCATTAATTACAACTGAATTTTAACATTCTATTGTCAAAATGAAATACAGACATCTAGTTAACAATGAAATGTGTGTACTTCTATGCAATAACCATGTTTATGTATTTAAGTCCTAAGAAATTGACAACAGTGGAAATCATACTTTAATGTAAATACATTTATTTTGGGAAAAAAAAATACGAACACATTCTAGGCTCTGGAACAAAAAGAAAAACAAAAAAGAAACTAACAAAAACACATTCTTAAAGACAGGAGCTGTGATGAACTTAAAAAGGCAACTTGATGATGTTACACTTATTGCTTATAAACTAGCACATTTTTTGTGGTGATGATACAATTAGAAAATTTGACATGCACTACATTTGAAAAAAAACTAAACAAAACAAAACAAAACAAAAAAAGCTTTATCTACAAATACTTTCATGATTTACAATATTGGCTACTGATCTGTATAATGGAGTCTCAGATTTGGTAAAGCGGTATAGTGATGTATGAAGGCATCTACTTCTGCGATCACCTGACCCCTCATAATTAAACATCTCAAAACAAACAAAATAAACGTAATATGTAGGCTAACCTGAGTTAGGCTTTCTAGCATAAAGTCCTGGAAATTCTCAGAATGTTAAGCCAAAAACCCTACAGACTAGGCATCTCATAGATCCCAAAAAGCTACCCAATATGCCATGGTTTTAACATTAGAACAAACATTAATGAACAACTCCAAATATTTAATGTACTTATTCATGAAAGAGAGTATTTCAAGAAGACAAGCTTCATGGAGCCCTGCAGCAGAAGACCAAAACCAACCATTTAGTCCTTCTAGAAACAAAAGCCTTCCTCTAGAGGCGCACACTAAAACAGCCCCTCCAAATGTGCCTTTTGCAAAGAATTCAGAAGTATGTGCAAATTTGTGTCTTCATTAATGTGAATGACTGTATCACATTGTTATCCTGTTTTCTCTACAAAGAATGGAATATTTGCAAATAACAGTAACTTTAAGACTATTTCCCACTCTCTGGCAAGAAAGTCAGAAAAAAGCAGCAAGCTTCAAGAGAAAAAAAAAGCACTTTGTTGCTGCACTGAGAAGCCCTCTGAGTCTCCAGAATGTAGTGTGATGTCTTCCTTCTTGCACAACTTTCTGCTCACTTTTCTTTTTTTCCCCTCTTAAATAAAGTTAGTCATAATTGTAGTGAAGCTCATGTGTCTGGTCAAAAGGGGCAAATCTGCAGGGACCTCATGTCCTTCTATGCTGTGTTTGACTTGCTCAGTTCCTGCCTGATTGCTGTAGATGTAAAGACAAGCAATTAACTGCATTGTATAAAAAGTGTTTGTGTGGTAGAATACATGACAATGGTAATACTTAACATGCATGTAAATCAAATACTTTAGCAAGTTAATAAGTATAAAACTTGTACTTAAACAAGTTCAAGTGCTGACATTGTGGCAGAACTAATAGACAGCATGTAGAGACAGCCAGAAGTGATCAATGGAAAGCATTAAGCACACGATTAAAAGATTATGAAGCACTGAATAACCCTATGACATTTCTGTGGTTTAAGCAGTATGCTCTCCAACTCTTCTATTAATTAGCTGTTCTATTCTATTGAAGGTACTATTTCCTGATATACATAGTATGAAGTCTAAAACTTATATTGCAAAAAAAAAAAAAAAGGGGAGGGGGAGGGGGGGGGTTCAGTGTATTCTAATTATCGGGATGGAAATAAGACTCCTATTGCACAGCAGTTTCACCTATTCCATGTTTTAATACGAGCTTGATTAGCCACAGTGTATAGATAACAAGCTAAGGTGTGTCTTACTAAAACCAGGAATCCCTGAACTATTGTAATGCTCACAATTAAACAAAGTACACAGGGCAACAACATTAACATAAGCATTGCTTTCACTGGAAACAATTCCTCATAAAGTCTTAAAACTTTTGATTTCAATGATAAACTTACCATCAATAAGTTCCTCTTTCAGTTTTGTCAGTTCCTTCCTCATTTCATCTAAAATATCCTGTTACATAAAATGTAGTATATATTAGGCAAAATGTAATCCTGGTTTCTTAATCTAATCATCGGTGAAACAGGTATTAGCAATTCATCACAAAAATACATTTGAAATGTATTTTTGTTTACGACTAAGTCGCCCAGGATAAGGGCATCTGCTAAGAAATAAATAACAATAATAATAATAATAATAATAATAATAATAATAATAATACAGCTGTGTATCAAATTTGAAGCTGTACAAAATCAGTGGGTGGTCTACCATCAACAAAAAAAGCCAAGGTCATCTTCCCTCACCCAGGAGATGTATCAAGCCTGAAAAGTTGTTTTAGATATAGACCACATGAGGCCATGCGAATACTTATCCATATGATACCATTATTAACAAACTCATGTAAAATGTGAAGCCAAAGCTGTTTGCTGCAAAGCCGTTCTGGAATGTTCTGTAATTAGAGTGGCCCCTTTAAACCATTTTCCAGAAAATCTACTTTATTTACAATTAATTCTTAAGCACCTTAGTTAAGATATTGGTCTTTGAATTGATTCCATAACATTTTAAGCAATTCCCTTGACATTTGCTGTATGTAAAGCCCATCTATGCAGCATTTTGCTGTGTTCCTAGATAGCATGGATATGAATGACCTATAATGAACCAACACTTATCTAAGTCCAGAAGGCTAGGGAGTCGCAGACTTTGAACGAAAGGGAGGGATAGGCACAGTAATGAAAGCATTGGACACACCCATCTATCTTAGTATACACACAATAATCAGGGGTTCAGCATGCAATACATTGTGCAGAAAAAAAAACTTAAACACATCATCAGACATGTGTTGAAGAGGTACAATCCTCACTACAGTCCAATCAAATAAGGCAAGCCAGTAACATTTTAAATCTCAATTTACACAGGCACACACATATAAAATTAACACCTTCAAATAACTAAATCTAAGTAGTTTTCTTTTAACTGCCTGAGTAGTGGTTGCTCTTATTTCTACGGTATTGTATATAGAGATTCACAACTCTATACCTGTTTCAATCTGTCATAGTCCAGCCCTTCTGTCGCCACCCCATTGGCACTTAGGGACCCAGTTACCGTTGGTGTGGATTTCGGTCTGGGAAACAGAAGAAAACATGTGAATGTGTAAGTATTTTATATGTACTTGTGCAATGGTCATATTAACAGAATGTACACAATAAATGCATCAGCTTGACTTAAGTAGAGTTTAGAGTATTTTGGGTGTCATGTACAAAATAAAGTGACATTTTCCAAAGCTCATTCACAATTACACACACACACCACAGCTCCATGTAAGATAAATCACATTAAAAAAAAAATAAAAAAAGCCTTTCAATACTGAGCACAGTTGAAACTATATGTACTTAATTACTAGACCCTTACAACAATTTTACTAACAAACAGGATTAGTTGAATTAGTTTGTGTCCACCATATCAAAATCATAAGAGATGCAGTTACTCACAGGAGGATATGAGTGAACATCAAAGTCTACCAAAGACACCTGTACTAGATTCGTTTTCAGTTCAGTGACAATGTGGGGAATGTCTCAATTGCTGTATAGAAAGGCAGCCACCAGCAACATTATCAGCAATACTAGTAAGGTGATTTATTACGGTACTCAGGAATATCTGGTTTAGTTGTACATTTATTAATACAATGGAGGTGTTTGTTGTTGCCCTGCTTGTGTAAATAGTGTGTGTGGGAATGTAAGGTTGGCAGGGATGGGGTTAATTCTGTCCCTGCCAACAATCACAGGTGCGGCCATTCTCCAATTAGGTAATTGAGTGCTAAATGGAGAATGGCCACCTGTATAAAAAGAGGAGAAATCATTTGTGTGGGGGAGGGAGTTTGGTGACTTTTGACCTGTGTTATGCCCACCCTATACTAGCGTATTCGCTCAAGTAAAAGTCGAGCCCCCATTGTGAGGGTGCGATTCGGGTATAAATTTTTAAAATGTTTTCATTTGTTATTGAAACAGATGGTAAGTTTAGTGAAACAGAAAACAAATTAACTCCTGAAATCAAAACTGTTGTTAGAGTGCATTTAAAGCGTTAGTTTTCCTAAATATGTGTATTTAGATATCCTGACAGGGTTTGAGTGGCAGATTTGCAAAAATAACAAATTTTATAAGTGTTTCTACCTAGAACCGCCAGACGCATCATTTTGACACGTATTACAAGAGAGAAATTAGAAGCATTTGCTCTGGCAACAAGGGCAAAAAGGATTTGCCCACAACAATGTCAATGGAGGTGCGCTATTTCCACAGAAGCACTCTGCTGCAGGGTCACGCTGTAACAATCAGCCCTTAGCCTATAGCCAACTATATACGTTCCCAGAAATTAGAACCAGTTACTGTGCCAAATATACAAATATCTAAAATGAATTGACCATAAGGTTGCAATGTTTCGTTTGTTTACAGCAATCATCCAGTACAACAAAAACAAAAAAATACAAGACGTGGGCTACAAGCTCAGTAGCAAAAAATATGCACATTTAACCCTTAGCTGCCGACGTGCTGTAATTTCGTAACTTTTGTTACGATGACAAAACATGTCATATCTCAGCCGTCCAAACAGCAATTTTGTTTTTTTAAAGTGTGGGTCATAGCCATGACTACGGTGCTTGTCATGAAACCATTGGTTTAGGGCTAGGGTGGGCGGGACATATGATATTTTGATTACAAGGATGAGTCTCTGCTGGCGCCATTGTGACTGAGTGCAGCAGATTCGAAGTTTTGTATCTCCGGTTTTACAATCCCAAGAGTGCTAATCTACATTTCATCTAAACGGTAAGTACTTGGGCAATTAGCCATATTGTTGTTTTATTTTTTCAACTTTATATTTGTTTTTTTTGTGCCGAGTACATCTGCAGTGTTTTTTTTTTTTTTTTTTTTCGCTGTGTCTTGTGTGTGTGCGCGCTGGCTTGCTGGGCAGGGCTAACTTTTATGACTGCTGTAGACAAGAGTAACTATACTCGAGCAAATACTGTACGTTTGCTTGTTTTGTTAAACCTGCTATTTTGGCCCCCGTGCCAGTTTATTTGTTCCTGTGTGTGTTTGTGAATTAAACATGTGCATATGCACTTAGAAACTGCAGCTTCTTGACTCTGAGTCTCTTTCCTGCCAATACCATCTGGGGCCAAAGCGCAATCCTGTTACAACATACAATCCCCAAAAAAAGAGATTTCCCTGATTTCACAGAAGTGAGTTATAAAACAGTATTACCATCATATTTATTGGCTAAAGATTTTAAAAACATACTGTAAACCCATCACTAAGCAAGCGGCAATATTTTACATCTACAAAACAATTCTTTATGGTTTTTACTCTCTTGAACATCAAGTCTAAAATGAATTAAGGATACAATTGAGCCATCTTGAGTGTGCGACCCACCCAGACTCTGCAAACAACAAACAAGAGGACTTTGGTTTGTCTTTTACTCAACATCGTTGATGACTAAAGAGACTATTTTCTTCGTAGTATTTTATATATATATATATATCTATATATATAAATAAAGTCGTGCATATTCCCTAAATACGATATTAATACCTAAAAGTGTATTAGAAATGTAACTGGACTAATACAAGCAGTTTGACGCAAGGAAGACATAATACATCTATGTCCTGAGTGGAAAAGGACATTAAACATCAAAGGATTGTGAGTTTTAAGAGGCAAGATACACAAATGATCTCATGCGAACAGCTACCTAGCAGAGAGAAGAGATTATAAATATTCAAGCAAAACTAAACATTTTGCTCTCCACATTGATTGATAAACTAGTGCCATCACTCTGCTAAGCCAAGACACAACTCCAGGACTCTGACTGAAAACAGGAACCAAGAATAGAAGAGAAACTGCATGCGAGGAGACGACCAAAGGCAAGAGAGACTTGAGGCCCGGCTGGAGGACTGCCGTAAAACTATCAGACAAACAAGTCTGGGTCTGCTGTACACCTTAGCCACAGTATCCAAAAGAAACTGTGCCCTGCTGCCTGCGTAGCTAAAGATTCAGCAAAGAGGACAGAGCGGACGGGTGCTGTTGTGGATCTTATCAGGACTGACGACTTTGTTGCTGAGTTTCTGGATCCTAGCGGGGATTGAAGACCGTTGCTGACAGGACAGCCTTTAATACTGGACACCAACAGCTTAAGTTCCAAACCAACCGACCAAGAGTCTAAGCTTCAAGGAACTGTTGATTCCAGTTGCATTTTTCTCGCATGTAATTAAATTAATTAAATTGTAACACATTCACATAGAATTGAATTATTGTTTGCAAATCTTGCGTGTGAAATAACTTTTAGTGAAACTTGAAGTAACTTTAAAAGTAATCTACCTCATTGTTGTATGAAGAATTTATTTTAAAAGTAGACTTGCTGTATCGTTAAACTATATACTATTAGTAAGCTTAATGGGATCTATTCTAAATAAGTGTCTGCACCATTTAAGTGTGTGTGTGCTTGTGTGTATTAACAAGCTACTAGATACGTCACAGCCTGCGTGCTGCTGTGTGTGTGTGTGTGTGTGCATGTGGGTGTGTGAGTGAGTATAAGCTGGATCATATTTCACTGACCTGCTAGCTGCCAGTGTTAGACTGGGGAGTGGACACCGTCAACTCACTTTTTTGGTGAAATGCTATTTTTCACTCTCTTCATTGTTATTTATCTTGAATAGTACCCTATTTTATTTCTCCTACATTGTGCGGATACCAAGCTTTTTCTATTTTGTGGACAGAATATATTTTTTCTCGTTTTAAATAACCATTGTCTAATCCTAACATTTTTAAACATTATACCAGACACTTAGTGCATGCAAAATAACTTTTTTTATTATAAATGTTTAAACAATTTTTGGGGGGACCAGTTAGGAGATGTGAATAGTCAGATTGCTTTCTGGCATCCGGCATTAACATTTGTGAAAATCCAGTATTGCCAGATACTAATATTTCTCAAGAACAGACAAGGATAGCCCTCCTAGTTTACATAGTGACTTTTTCTTTATTCTGGGCAGGGAACCTTCCATAGAAAATTTACCCAACAGTAACAGCATATGTGCTACTATTAATTCTAATTATTATACGGATTATTGGTAGCCTAAAACTTAGTTCCAATCTCCACATAATATAATTATTTAATGCAAATAAAGATTTCCCCATCCAACTAACAGTATAAATTTTTCATGGACCCAGGCTCCCTAAATAATATCTATATATCAATGTCTTCATGTTTTTAGGTGTAAAATTGTGAAAAGTTCCCCACGGGCTTTGCCCTTGGGCCCCACTGGGTCCCAAAACCCCTTGTGCGTAGGAAAACGCGCACCATTGCTCCACGTTTGTTAACCCTATACCCTGTTAACCCTATAGAGTCCACTCTCTATTTTCTGTAGGTCTAACCCTGCTAGCTGCTGTAACACAGTGTGAGAGCTTTAACTTGTGTTTTGTGCTTAGAAACTAAGAGATTGACTTTGACAGCTGTTTAATATTTGTGTACTTAATAAAATACTACTATTGATTAAACATTCCTTGTGTCTAGTGTAGAGGTCTTCACAGGTCCAAATGAATCAACCCAATCTGACCACGAACTGACAATTATTTATCTGACCCTACCCGATGTAAAATTCTACCCGATGTAAAATTAAACCCGGATCCGACCCTGCCCGAAAAAACAGTGGCACGCTTTTCCTTTCCCCAGCATAGTATATGTACTGACTAGATACAGTAATAAAGTCAACCTGGAAATCTGGCTGAACTACAGTGTTTATTCCATCATGAACCTACACAGAGGACTGTAAAATGAAATATATAATATGTTTGTGTAAACGATACAAAGATAGGCTAAATACATTATCTGAAAATCAAATGAATGAAGTATTCCCACACCACAGACTTTCATTTTTCTGTGAGCTTTTGTTCATGGAATTTGTTTTTTTAAACGTCCATAAACAAATCCATTACTCCGACTTTTAAGAACAATCTAAAAGAAACACCTTCGATATGGTGTCTGCTGCTGCGCAGTGCAAGCTATGTCATGTGTTACTGGGGGAAGCCAATCGACGCAACAGGAATTATAAACAATGATTTTTAGTACCAAAGAGAGCCTCTTTAATAGTAATCGGTTTGTGTATTACTGAGTAAACAAAATCGGATCCAACCCGAGTGTTGCGTGACAATGTTGCACCCGAAAACCTGTTCGGGTAGACCTCTAGTCTAGAGTGTGTATGTGTGCTCATAGTAAATCCTCAATCTTGTAACACATCAATTAAATATTTTTATAAGAGAACTAATCAACCTAGATAAACTCAAAACTATCAATAATAGAATTGTTCTTACAAGATTTCCATTACACGAGAGTAGATGTTAAAACTTCATGCTGATTTGAACTCGGCTCTCGCCAAGATAAGCACCAACTAAGACGTAGCTTTACAGTAAACTTACGACAATTAAAGACTCAGCGCAAGATCAGTGGCTTTTTTAAACCATCTCTCTCTGCCTCTGAACGCTGATTATGAACAGTATATATTTTGACCAATGTTATATTTTATTTGTATTATTGCATTTTTCTAGTTTTAAATTAATAGCGCAGGGATTTCCCAAACAGTAAAAACTCAATTTCGGCTAATCCGTGTTTTTCACGAATTCAGGCTCAGATCGGTCCCAATCTGCATGGATTAATGGGGGTCTACTGTATTAACTCCTTTATCTTAAAGGGAGAGCATCTTGATGTTAGGCTATCCTTTGTTTTGTGAGATCTCTTTGTATTGGCATCTCTACATATTCGTGGTTGTGTCTATTCTTACGGTAGAGTTTTAAATAAGTGTATTTGGCTATAGATCTCCCTTCTGGATTCAGCATTCCTAACTTCTCATTCGTCCTACAATTTTTTTTGTTTTTTTTGTTGTGTGTTAGATCTATTGTAATTTCTACAAGCCACAAATAGAAGAAACCTGCACATCGTGTGACTGGAGCGGTCTGGGAGACATTGAACTCATTAACTCTTCTTTGCTTAACTGGATTACAGTTGTTGAATGGCCATTCATGGTTTTTTTTGGAGATCATTTTTTGCTTTTGAGAATCTTTCTTTGACTCTTGCTTCATGGTTTCTTTTCTCTTTGGATTTGTTAAATGCGAGAGACATCAAGAAGTATTGTGTAGAAATGCTCTGCAAACAACAGGATTTTAGACTGCACTTTTGGATAAAGGATCCTGTAGTGGCTTTGACGGACTCACTGAGAGCAGAGCCTGAACCAAACCTGTCACTCCTGCTTGAAGCAGGCCGAATTGAACATTTGTGAAATTGCAACAATGTTACAATATTGTAATAAATTATGTACTGTGTTTTAAAGGCTATAAAGTCAACAGAAAAACTATTGCAGAAAAGGAAGAGCAAGCAATTATCTAATATTAGAAAAAATCTTGCTGGTGCAAAAGCGTATAACCTTGAGAGGAAAGGCAGAAAACGAATATCTCGTTTAATTAACTGGAGAATGTGTTCAGTCAAGTTTCTTATCAGAAAAAAGTTACTTTAAATTAGGAAATAGTTTTTAAGCCAACACACAGAGCCTCCTAGGTATTGCAATCTAGGAAAAGAAAAACAGCCCCTGGAGAGAATTAATGCTTGGGTAAATTGAAATAGAATATTTGAACTAAAATAAGTGTTTTATTTGTTTTAAGGTTTTTAAGAATTATAACAGGGAAACTTGAGTCTAAAAATGAGACAATTCAGTGCAAAACTGTGAACTAATTGAAAACCATTGGTAAATGCGTGAAGCTACAAGCCCTTATCAGTAGACTTACTGAAAAAGGCCTCTGCCTGCATGAGCGGGGCAGCTCTGGACATTAGCAGATAAGGAGAAATTGATTTTTGGCATGCAAAAGCGGGATTTGCTGGTGAAGCGCAGTCTTCAATTCAAGGTTTTTGCTCTGAATAAACCGTTATATTTCATTAACAAGAAGTACTGCATAGTACAAGAAAATTGTCTAACGGGAGGAGGTCTGTGCTGACTGTCTGGCGCATGCGTGGTTCTGCAGGAAGAGGGCGGCAGCCTCGTAAGATCCGCCTGTCAGTCATGGCGACGACACGGAGAGATGGGGAAGAGTGTGTGATGGCTTTCCCTCTGAGTGGCTGAGAGGCGGGCCTTGGGGGATTGCTCGGCCCATAAGTACTGCGCTTGGTTATGCATTCGGGTGGCCGGAGAGAGGATACCCCGTGACGCCAGTGTAAACAAAGACCAGGCAGGAATGCCAGCGGTTGAATAGAGAACAAAACAGGCAAGCACGGCTGAGAAAGACAGCCTGCCTTAAACAAATAACTCAAGAATTAAAATAAATAATTACATACCCAAAGGGACGTGTGGTTATACAAGGAACTCTGGCCACCCCAGTGTATAGGGAATAGCTGAGCGTAGGTCGGAGACCCAAACTGACCGGCTTAGCGGCAGTGGGGGCACTGCGTAAGCAGCACCTTTATTTTGTAGTTTTATTACTGTGTTTTATTTTCTCTTTTTATTTCGCCTTTGGTTTTCATTATTATTTTTGAGCAGCTGTGTGCTGTCGGATACAAGTGCAACCCCTGCTTACCATCGTTGGTATCAGGGGAGTTGCAGCACCAGCGCCACCTGGCGACAAAAAATTAAAAAAAAGAAAATTCCCAAAATAAAACTGGGCACCAGTGCGGTGTTTCAAATAAAACCTTCTGTCTCCTGTGTGTCAGTGAATTGCCCACCACCCTTCCACACTCTCATTACCTCATTAAGTTATCTATATAAATAATGAGAGCTTGGTAGTTGATTGACATTATGATGTGGACCTCTTATCAGTAGAGATACCAGTCCGAGTAGTCTCTTGAACATAGCAAAAGTATGATCTAATGAGTAGGTGCACAACATGGGGCCGCCAACACACATGAAATTTTTTTACTAAGTTTTTTTTTTCTCACCATGCTTTACCAATAAACTAGCTCAGTATAAGATCACACTGAGAAATACTTCCCGTTTAGTACACGCCTACTCATTTGAGGCGGTAGCTATAATAACCAGCAAATCCAATCGTGATTGGTTCATGCCTTAAGATTTATGACATTCAATTTTTTTGAAATTGCACATTGGTTCTCCAGATGTAATCAGTGACATAAGAGATAAACCAATCAGAGCGGGGATTTTCCTTATACTACTAGGGGGGCGCCAGCGATATAGTGTAGTTGCATTCAGTTATGGCTAAAATAAATAAATGAAAAATTGATATTTAGCATTGACGATTCAACGAGGTTTGGATGGAAAAATACTGCTTTATTGAAGACAGAGGATTGAATATATGTTTAATTTGTAATGGGAAAGTTGCAGTGCCAAAGGAATTCAACTTGAAGAGGCATTACAACACTAAACATTCCAATTTTAATGAATACACAGGAGAACTAAGCACACAAAAAATTGCAGATCTTAAAACGACAGTTATATGCCCAGCAAAACGTCTTCCAGAAGGTGCAGAAAGGATCAAAAACTGTAACGTACAAGGTAAGCTACGAAATTGCTTCATTAATTGCCAAATAACTTTAGCATAACAGAAGCAGAAGTGTTAAAGGGACTAGGAGCTCTTAAAATAAACAAATCCCCTGGGCCGGCTGAGATCCTCCCAATAGTACTCAAAGAAATGAAAGAAGTTATTTACAAACCGCTAACCAAGATCATGCAACAGTCTCTTGACACAGGGGTTGTACCGACAGACTGGAAAATTGCAAACGTAATACCGATCCACAAAAAGGGAGACAAACCCAAACCAGGTAACTACAGACCAATAAGCCTGACTTCTATTATATGTAAACTTATGGAAACTATAATAAGATCTAAAATGGAAAATTACCTATATGGTAACAATATCCTGGGAGACAGTCAGCATGGTTTTAGGAAAGGGAGATCGTGCCTAACTAACCTGCTTGACTTTTTTGAGGATGCAACATTGACAATGGATAATTGCAAAGCATACGACATGGTTTATTTAGATTTCCAGAAAGCTTCTGACAAAGTCCTGCATAAAAGATTAATTCTCAAACTGAACGCAGTAGGGATTCAAGGAAATGCATGCACATGGATTAGGGAGTAGTTAACATGTAGAAAACAGAAAGTACTGATTTGAGGAGAAACCTCAAAATGGAGCAAGGTAACCAGTGGTGTACCACAGGGATCAGTATTAGGTCCTCTGCTATTCCTAATCTACATTAATGATTTAGATTCTTGTATAGTAAGCAAACTTGTTAAATTTGCAGACGACACAAAAATAAGGAGTGGCAAACACTGTTGCAGCAGCAAAGGTCATTCAAAATGATCTAGACAGCATTCAGAACTGGGCAGACACATGGCAAATTAATAGAGAAAAGTGTAAGGTACTGCACGCAGGCAATAAAAATGTGCATTATAAATATCACATGGGAGATACTGAAATTGATGAAGGAATCTATGAAAAAAGACCTAGGAGTTTATGTTGACTCAGAAATGTCTTCATCTAGACAATGTGGGGAAGCTATAAAAAAGGCCAACAAGATGCTCAGATATATTGTGAGAAGTGTTGGATTTAAATCAAGGGAAGTAATGTTAAAAATTTACAATGCATTAGTAAGACCTCACCTAGAATATTGTGTTCAGTTCTGGTCACCTCGTTACAAAAATGATACTGCTGCTCTAGAAAGAGTGCAAAGAGCAGCAACCAGAATTATCCCAGGTTTAAAAGGCATGTCGTATGCAGACAGGCTAAAAGAATTGAATCTATTCAGTCTTGAACAAAGAAGACTACACGGTGATCTGATTCAAACATTCAAAATCCTAAAAGGTATAGACAATGTCGACCCAGGGGACTTTTTTGACCTGAAAAAAGAAACAAGGACGAGGGGTCACAAATGGAGACTAGATAAAGGGGCATTCAGAACAGAAAATAGGAGGCACTTTTTTACACAGAGAATTGTGAGGGTCTGGAACCAACTCCCCAGTAATGTTGTTGAAGCTGACACCCTGGGATCCTTCAAGAAGCTGCTTGATGAGATTCTGGGATCAATAAGCTACTAACAACCAAACAAGAAAGATGGGCTGAATGGCCTCCTCTCGTTTGTAAACTTTCTTATGTTCTTATGTTCTCTGAAAAAGTTAGACAGGATTTCGACAGGCGACTCACCCGCTTTGCGGAGGTGATTGCAAGAAATCTGTCTTGAAAGACAAAAATTGGCATGGGCTCAAAACTGAGGTTTCATCAGTACATTAAATACTACATTCAACCTCCAACGAGGAACTACATCCTTCACCGGTGGCCTAAGCCGCCAGATGCCTTTCAAAAATTGCCCCGCCAGGAAATGAGCTCCTGGAGAAACAATCTATTTTTACATGGTACACTGAGATGGCTGCCAAATAGACCTTTAAAGTAGAGGGGGATTTCCCCTCATCAAAAAGGTCCTGTAAAAATTGCGGTATAACTACCATGGGGCATGTCATGGGTTCAAACCCACGAGACAAGCACCACACCTGAAACACGCCCTACCTGCACCCATATTGGGAACAGGTAGAGGCTGCCCTGGCGTTTTGCAGGGTGTCAATCACGCTGTTCGATAACCCTAGACGGTTCAAATGCAGCCGTTCAGGGGCCAGACTCAGAGCTGTAGGCTTGATGGGTTGGGGTGCCAAAAAGTGCCCTGTGCCTGGCTGAGCAGGTCACGGCGCATTGGCAGTTCCCACGGCTGGTCGATCAGGAGCTGCATCAGGGAGGAGAACCGAACTCTCCTGAGCCAGGTCCTGCCTGATCTTCTCCAGACATTTATGGAGAACCACAGGGGACAGTGTGCCGACCCTTGAGAGGTCTACCTCTGCTCTCCCGAATCTCTCCCAAGTGAGGCTCACGACCTCGGGATGGAGCTTCCATTCTGCACCGCCAGGGACCACTCTCGAGAAGAGGTCCGCAGCCCTGTTGATCACCCCAGGCAGGTGAACTGCCCTGAGTGGAGGAGGTTCTGTTGTGCCCACAGCAGAAGCTTGTGGGCCATACGGTGGAGACACTCCGGGACCGGGACAGTGCACTTGGTACCAAACAGTAACCTCAGTCCCGGTATTGGTATATATCGTGTTTTTTTTTTGGTTTTTTTTGCGAATAAAAAACATAAACATTAGGATGTGCATAAAAGAAAAATGTAACCTATTGATCTGTAGACAGCAGGGTGTACACCAGTGGTCCTCAAAGTGGTGCCCGTGAAGCCAGGCCATCGTGTTCGCGGCAGCTGTTCTTGAATTATGGGTCGTGAACACATTTCTGGCGGATCATAGCATGGGAAAATAAATAAAGCTTTAAACACGTTTTCTAACAAAAGTGTCACAGCAGTCTGTTGACAGTGCGATCGCTTATGCTGTGCTTGTACGTGCAACATATTTTTTTTTTTCCTGAAGGGCCTCTGTGATACGATCAACCAACTGAATATCTGCATTTTCTCTGCGGTAGCCCAATCGTAAGTTAGCTCGGTGGGACATAAACTGTGTCAGTTTCAGTTGCAGGTACTGACAGTAAGTTTAACCAATAGGAGAGTCAAATATCTGCTAAGTTTTACGCAGCTGTCCAATCATAAGCAAGCAGAGGCCGTTCACAGTATTCTGCATGAAAATTGAAGGCGAGTAGTGAGTAGCCAATGGGAAAGTGAAAGATCTGACAGCTGTCCAATCATTCTTTAGCAGAGGCGGGGTGTTAATATGCCAGGTAAGCACTGAATTTCACCAACTGTTATTGAGAAAAATAATACTTATAATTAATTATATATATATATATATATATTTAATTTCACCAGACAAGGGAAACACCGTAGTAGATTTAGTTACGATTCCACTTTCTCTGAATAATTGTACTGGAGATGAGCGATCTTTAAAACAGAGTAATGCTGACAAATTTGCCAAATTGAAACAAAGCGAGAAGCTATCTATCCTTGTTTATTTTAGTTTATTCATGGGTATTTGTGTAAACATGCTATTTAAAAATATTTGCATTGCGTATTTTATATAAATTATTTAAAAGAATAAGCGCAGCACGCACAATTACTGCCTGAGACTAGGCCTTATCAGAGTGAGCCAAGAAAAACTCTTAACCACTTCAAAACCATGACGTACGCACGTACGTCAAATGAAAACCCACTTACCTGCGTACGTCAAGTTTCCCATTCTATTCTATGATCGGTTTCTCAGTCTAGCGTTTCAGGTTTTATTCTCTAAGGCAGTGCTAGTACTGTGGAATGTGCAATGAAAGTCGGGGGAGGGTCAGGTGACATTTGTATCCAATTGCGTGTCATGTAGCGATTCCAATCTACCTGTGAGCGTTTAGAAGACTGAAATATATTGCGGGAAGCCATTCAACTGTTACAAGTATACATATATAGTGTTTTAAATTATTATTTTTTGTTTTATTATTAGTTTTACTTGTTTAGTTGTAGTTTATATAGTTTTTAGCAAAAGGTAAACATGGCAACGTACGTCGTCTTTCTATAATGAGCAACGGTAGTGAAGTTGATTCGGAGGATTTCGATACCAGCGACAGTGATGCTGACTTATCACTCAGCGATGATGATGAAGAGGATGTGGAGCCAAGAACAATACAAACCGTACAAACAAAAGAGCATGCAGCTACTTTACAGGTATGCCAGCTGCAAACGGGAAGCTGTTTGGTTTAAAATGGCAGTGCTGTGATGAAATACTATCAAAACACAGCACTGGGTACAGGCAATGCAGCAGCCAGCTCATGCCTGCGCAAAGTAGCTGTGTACACGCATTTGTGACTATCCCTCCAACACAAGGGAAGCAGAGACTGCAACAAAGGTGCAGGGTCTGCTATGAAAATGAAAACAAAAGACACAAGAAAATGTGCAGTGGTTGCGAAGGCAACTCGGGTTCTGTTGTATTGAACATTTCAATATATGGCACAGAGCAAGTCGATAATGGCACACGTTTTGATGTTGTTTGATTTGTATTTGATAATTACTGTTTACTGATTATTATTGTTATTAGCGTTTTTGGTTTTCATTGTTAAAAAAAACAACTTGTTTTTATCTCTATATTGAATATGGGTATGTAGTAGACAGGAGCATAAAGGGTTAATGAACAACACAGTTTAGGTCATTTATTTATGTTTTATTCATCATATGTTAACATTTTATAGCAATTACAGGTTTGAAAACATTATTTTCTAAATCTGGTACCTGGGAAGGGGTTTCATATTTACATCTGGAGTTGAAGTGGTTAATATATATATAAAACTTTGCAGGGGGGTGAATACTTCTGCAAACCACTATATAACACTTAATGTATTTGCTTACGATTGTAAGTCGCCCTGGCCCTGGATAAGGGCGTCTGCTAAGAAAATAATAATAATAATAATAATAATAATAATAATAATAATAATATATTGAGGAAGCGGCCAGGGTATTATTTAATAAAAACATTCTGGTTTCAATTGTTTTGTGGGTGAAGGGAGTTTGGGGAGTTTACTGTAAAGGACAGCATGCAATAACATTGCACAAGAAAAGTGCTTAAAAATCCCCAAATCACCACATATCACAAGTTCTTGCCATCCTCTGCACCACCCACCCCGTTACAATAGTATGTACAAGTACAAAAAAATAAATAAAATAAACCTTGATCAAAATGCATAATAAATAAAAAGGACAATGGCTTTAACATTAAACCCTGGACAGAAACACAATATTCACTTCTTAACTAAGTACATTAATGCAATACAGCAGACATGTGCAACAAAGGAGAGAGGAGTCATTAGGGAGGCTCCATTTTGATAAAGGAATCGTGGCTGATTACACTGTAATCAAACATAGAGAAAGGGGATGTCTCACATTCATGCACTCTGTCAAAGAATCAACTGGAACAAGATCTAGCAACAAGGTAATCACCAAAAAATAAATAAATGGAAAGGATGCCCCCTTTGCCAACTACTGCATATACAAATACAGTCAGCTGTTGCACACGAAGGAACCGAAAAGGCTGTATTTCCATAGAGAAGATGTATTAACAATGTATTATGGAAAGGGAAAATTGTGACACATGCCCATTTAACAGGTATGTGCTAATTATCTGCTCACATCAGGTGTGGTGATTATCTTGTTTGAAACACTGAAAAAAACACTGCCCCACTGATCACATTTCTCAAACTACACAGGTTTGTATACCTGCTTAAATGATTCACAGAACCTGCTGTCAGAAACCATCTGATTTTCACATGGTGTCTGAGGGTAAAAAAACTAGCTTTTAACAGGCTTGTTCTGGAGCCTGCTAATGAAAAATGTTATGGTGCCTTTCTACTGTACCTGCACAAGAGATTAGGTCTCCTTCACAATGATCAAAGGACTGGTACATGCACAATATACAGACTAAAAATCTACACCTAAGCGATGATTCTAAATGTAACTATTATTCAGGTATTTGACTCCTTAAAAGTATAAACAAAACAATGTTACACAGCTGTTTTACAGGACGTGGAACCCACAACAACGTTAGGTTATTATTAACCCTTGTTCCCTGAAATAAAAATGCAACCATTACCATATGGCTATTTACATCCTAAAGACCCAAAACCTGAATATTGTATACCAAAGCTGCTCAGCGAGCCTGTGACACAGTCATGGCCCCGCCCCGAGGACACAAAAGGACTGCGCTCACAGGGGAATGAGGCAGCGCAAGGAGGATAAGGAAGACCGTGGGACGGTCTCCTGCTTGGGCTACTTTCCCGGGTGCATTGTACTCTCTCCCTTGGCACAAAGCCATCGGGTGAGGACGCAGCCATCTCTCCAAGAGGATGATGGGGAAAAGCGCTGAGCAGAAGTAAGGGACGTAGAGTGCTCCTTAGAACTGTGGCAGTGTCACTTCTCAAGCGTGCGCTTGGAAAAAAAGGGGCACAAAATAATTCGCAGAAGCTGCGATTAGCCAGTGTCTCCTTGGCGTGCTCTGGCCCCAGGCAGGAAGAGCATCTGCCGTACTTGTCCTGAACAGGCAAACTGGCCTTGCACCTCACAGGGATAGAACCCGGGCATGATGCAAGGAGCAAGCAATGCAGTGTACTAGGGGTGGGTATAGGGACTGAAAATCTGTATTGCAATACCAAAGACAATTTTTGCTACCAAAATAAATCTACATATATAAACTGTGCTTTTTGTCATTTTTATGGAACTTAAAGTATTAGAATGTAATATGAAATATCCAGTAACTAATTTTTGTTGGATCCTCTGAAGTACGTGCATGTGCTGCCAATTTGAAAAACAGAAAAACAGTGCTTGTTTGAAAACTATTTAAAATTCTCTAAAAACATTGGATTTCAAATATTTTTTAAATTTTTATTATAAATAATATCTATTTTCATTTTACATTAAACATGTTTTTCAAAAGTGCATCTTATGACTGTGGCCATAAACGCGGGTTTAAGGCTGTTTTATATATCGGTAAGTGCAGAGACCCGGGATTTGGAATAAAATGAATTACCTTGTTTTTAAGATTTAATATATATATATATATATATATATATATATATATATTATATATATATATATATATATATATATATATATATATATATATATATATATCACAAAAGCATAAATAAGTGCTACACATTTATTTAAAATAAAAAAAATACTAGTGAGTAATGTTATAAACTATTTGTTTATGTATCTGCTTTGCTTTTTTTTCCCCTCACAACTTAAAGTACCAGAACTGCTGCTTTTTTTTTTTTTTTTTTTATCTGATGAGATCAAATGCGATAGGTCCAGGGGGAAAATAGTGTAAAATTACATTGTCCAGAACTGTTGGCAGATAGTCTTTAAAAATAAATGTAAAAACTATTAAAATAGCACCAATACAGTTCTTAAATGTTTGATGTTATACAGCCATCCTTTTTAGATTTTTTTTTATTAGGAAACGATTCCACACATGTGACTTTGCTGTGCAGAATTTAAGCAGCTCAGCTTCTGCCATATTTTCTTTTGTGTTAGCACTACTAGCATTACAAGTTTTCGCATGATGTGATTATTTCCTGAATCAGTTAAACCAAAAATACTGGTATTATTGTTCAAATATTATTATTATTATTATTTATTTCTTAGCAGACGCCCTTATCTAGGGCAACTTACAATTGTTACAAGATATCACATTATTTTTACATACAATTACATTTTTTTACACATTATTTTGACATACAATTACCCATTTATACAGTTGGGTTTTTACTGGAGCAATCTAGGTAAAGTACCTTGCTCAAGGGTACAGCAGCAGTGTCCCCTACCAGGGATTGAACCCATGACCCTCCGGTCAAGAGTCCAGAGCCCTAACCACTACTCCACACTGCTATTGTATTGCCTGATCAATATCTCAACATACCGGTATATCGGTATTATCGCACACCCCTACAGTGTACAGATACAGTTGTACAGGTGCTGCCTCAATCTGCTTACAGATATTGACAGGGCGAGTTAAGACCCGAGCGAGACCGTTTTGGTACCAGATCGGTGACTTGAGCACCGGTCGGTAGCGGACTGGAACCGGGTTGGGTACTGGGTTGATTCGCTTAATATCACATAAATAGGTAAAATATATACAGATATAAGAAACAATTGTACTTATCTGAACAAGGCTCTCTGTCAGGTCAATCTTGAAAGGAAAAATGACACTGAGATCTGTGAGCGCAGTCCTTTTTGATCCCTCGGGGGCAGCGTCACGACTGCCTCACAGGCTTGGTGAGCAGCTTTGGTTTACAATATTCAGGATTCGGGTCTTTAGGAGGTAAATACCAGTTCGGTAATGGTTACATTTCGTACTTGAACAGGAACTCAAGTTGAATAAATCTCCATTAAAAAGCTTTGAAACAAAGAGACAATATTTTGTTGTGCATATTTGTCTCAACAAAATAATGTAAAATAATTCAATTTAAGCTGAATTAAAAGCAACACTGATTGATATTTCTAAAATTTAGTGAGTACATTTATTCAACTTTGGTATATCAGACGCAGTACCAACTGCTTGCTTCACGGGGGGCACAAGGCCGCAGCGGGACGTAACAAGCAACAGGCTGTAGAGCACACAAAACGCGTAATTAGTAAAAACTATTACAGCGATTATTTAAAATATCACATATAATTTGTGTAAAAACACAATAAATGTGAAATATATACAGATAGAAGCAGTCTTGAAAGGAAAAATGGCACCGAGATCTGTGGGCCAGTCCTTTTGTGCCCTCGGGGTTGGGCCATCACCGTGTCACAGGCTCGCTGAGCAGCTTTGGTATACAATATTCAGGTAAATACCCATACGTTAATGGTTACATTTTGTACTTGAAAGGGAACTGTTCTACCACTACATTTATATATCTTTCATCCATTACACGATTTTTTAAATAATATTGCAATCAATGATGACTAATTTCAACCACCTTAAAAAAGAAAGAGAATGTGTTGTGTGACAGAGATCGAATGATTCTTGGTGTTAGATCTCCATCCTGACCTGCGAGGCACTGTGTAAAGGGAACAGAGTACCCTGGACTAAATGGCATGACAGTTTATTCCCAAGGTTTGATGGAAGTCGGCCATCTAGAAAAGGGGCGGAGCTACGGTACCCAAACTCAACAACCCAGACAGGAAACGGCATGGCATCCACGGATTGGAGGAGCGGATGCGCTCGTTAACCAAGAGGTCATGAGGGAGGATATAAATAGGGGACGTAGTGAAAGTGATCTGGTCCTTTGTAAATGATTAGAACAACCTAGAAGGAGAACCCTGTGATACGAGAACGTGAGTGTTGTGTTTGTTTCTCTAGTAAAAACTGTTTGTTTGTTATTTACACTACTAACACAATCCGGAGATGTAGCCGAAGGCCAGCATCAAACCCGGACACTAGCACTTCCCTTGTTTCACGGAGAACTGTCTTTTGCACCACGAGCACTAATTCACTCACTGTAGTACCTGTGTATGTGTTTTGTGTGGGTGTAAAAAGAACGGGACTTTTGGTTACAGGTCAAACCTGGGGATTACAGATAAGTGATACATGTCGCTGTATCACTTTTCATCATTATTATTTACAGTTGTTTGCCATCAGGCTCTGGACAATTATAATCAATAAACACCCTTGCACCTGGATATCGTTGTCTGTCTGTTTCTTCTGCACTGCTGTATTACCTTCACCTGCACACACTTACCCACTTTGCCACAGTTGGCTTTACAGAACAACCTATAAAAGGTGATGTACTTGTCTCCTGAGCATACCCATATTTTGCATGGCTGCTTTCAGTACTGTGTATTGTGTAGTGCTGGGACAAATGTCAAAAAATATTCGTTTGAGTATTCGGATATGTATTTGGATACAAAAATCAGATGTTCGTATTCGCTAAAAATACCTTGCAGTTAATTACCGCCTCACCAGAAGTTGCGCGACAGTTTAAAAAATGGCAAATGAAAAAGAGCTCTGTGTGATATGCGAGATTAATATATTAAAAGAAACAAACAAACAAAAAAAACACAGGATCATCACAGCAGTTCTTGATCCTCTATTTAAAAGGTTTAGATAGCAAAAAGCAAACAAACCAGATTATACGTGCACACGCATAGTAATCTCCATGGATGGCCACCTGGGTCAAAAAAGTGTTGCGAGCGAGGCAGAATCTCATGGGACAGAAAAAAAGCAAACATGTCATTCTGAAATACCTCGCTTAAACAGTGCCCAACTTGCTGGAAATGTTGTTAGTGATTTTTATATGCAGTGGTTTGCAGAAGTATTCACCCCCCTGCAAAGTTTTCACATTTTGTTGGCACCTGAGCGTACTCCACGACACTTTCAAATTAGGCTTTACATGTAGAATCTACACAAGCTACTCCACATTGATAAAGTTAATCTGCATATAGAAGATAAATAAGTAAGATTTACAGAGAAAAACAGATTAATCTCAGTTGCATAAGTATTTAACCCCTTTGCTACTGCAGCCCTAAATCAGCTCAGGTGCAAATGATTTGTTTGAAAGGTCACAAAATTAGTGAAATGGTTTCAGCCTGTGTGTACTCAAAGTGGTTTAACTTGTAGATAATTTCCCTCAGGTATATATAGACTTTCAAGCTGCAACTCACACAGTGATCCAACAAAGCAACCAGGGAGCTTTCAAAACAAGTCAGGGATATAGTGGTAGAGAGGCACAGAGCAGGAGAAGAGTACAAGAACATTTCAAAAGGCGCTGATTTATCCCTCTCAGCACAGTGAAGTCCATCATTAAGAAGTGGAAGTTGCATCATACCACCCAGACACTACCCAGATCAGGTCACCCTCCCAAACTGAGCAGCCTGGCAAGCAGGAAACTGGTTCGGGATGTCACTCTGAAGCCAACAGTGACCTTGAGAGAACTGCAAAGTTCTGTGTCCTGAGATGGGAGTCAGCGTTCACACATCAACAATAAGCCGGTCCCTACACAAAGCTGGCCTGTATGGACGGGTGGCAAAAAAAGCCATTACTCAAAAAGCCTCATCTTAAATCACGTATGGAGTTTGCGAAAAAGCATGTAGATGATACTGCAGACATGTGGAAAAAGGTTTTGTGGTCAGACGAGACAAAAATTGAACTTTTCTGTCTAAATTCCAAGCGTTATGTCTGGCGCAAGCCCAACACTGCACATCACCCAGTCAACACCATCCCAACTGTCAAGCATGGTGGTGGCAGCATCATGTTATGGGGATGCTTCTCTTCAGCAGGGACTGGGAAGCTTGTCAGGATAGAGGGGAGAATGGATGGTGCAAAGTACAGACGAATTCTTGAGGAAAACCTGTTTGAGTCAGCCAAGGAAATTCGCATTCCAGCAGGACAATGACCCGAAGCACAAAGCCAAAGCCACACTGGAGTGGTTGAACAAGAAGAGAATTAATGTTCTTGAGTGGCCCAGTCAATGTCCTGACTTGAATCCAAATCGAAAATTTATGGCGAGACTTGAAGATTGCAGTCCATCGACGATCCCCAACAAACTTATCAGAACTGGAGCAATTTTCTCGTGAAGAATGGGCAAAAATTTCACCATCCTACTGTGCAAAGCTAGTAGAGACCTATCCAAAAAGACTCATAGCAGTAATTGCTGCAAAATGTGCTTCTACCAAGTACTGACTTAAGGGGCTGAATACTTATGCAACCAGTAAATTTCATTTTGTACATTTTCTTTGCAAGTTTTGCTGACATTTAACCTCATATAACAGTGTTCAGTTTAACCACTACAGCTTTGAATAAAAAAAAAGTTTGTTTGAAAAACTGTGCATACATTATTTGTAATTCAACAAAATGTGAAAACTTTGCTGCAAACCACTGTAGAATGTATATATTATATATGTTTTGTTGTGACCTTCTGTTATGTAGAATGTAATAAACGAGAACCAAAAATCATGAGCTTTTTTCCCCCCTTCATTTTACACCATTTCCACATTTGTTTTATTTGAAATGTTTAAAGTTACATTTCAGTTTTCGTTTGCTTGTTAAGCTACAAACAGGCATAAGTAAACCTAATGTCTATAGCCACTGTTTACTGCGAAGAAACGGCAATGGCAAGGAATGAAAAAAAGTACAAAATAAATAATGTGGTTTCAACTTTATGTGCTATTTATTTTGGGAATAAACAAAACATTTAACTTGTACTGCTATTTGACATCCTTTGTTTTGCGGTTAATTCACTGGGGTAAAGTAGGCCTACACAACGTATTTTTACTCCTGGGATATTTTTCTACTTTAACGTGTTACATATTGTAACGTCTTGCTGTAAAATAAAGGCACACACACGGGCCACACACCCCTTCCCTGCTGCTATGCTGTCTCTGCCTACATTCTGAGCAATATAATGGCTTGTATTACTTTTTGAAAACGAATGAATCCGAATGAATATTTAAATTATGAGCGAATATCCAAGATGAAAATCCTGTGTTCATCCCAGCACAAGTATTGTCTATAAAAATATATTCCAAGACAGTAACAGTGAAATGCACATACTTGTACAATCCAAGCAAGCATTACAATGTGCTTTAGTATTGTTAAAATACATTGTTACAAGCTGCTGAAACAGTTGATTTAAAAAAGAAAATTGCCAGCGCTATCCCTGAAGAAACACAAAGCAAATCACTTTGATCAGATGCTGAGAAACTATCTAGATTCTGCAGTGGTTCATTTACAAAGTGAGAACACTTTAGAAAATGTAAAGATTACTTTTTTTCTCATACTAGATTTGTGGATAATTCTAACGGGAGTAATTTGGATTTTAAAATACATTACCTATTTATAACAGGTGATTTGCTACCATTCATGGTATTTGTTCTTTCCCAAGGCTTTCTGGCCATGTCTGAAAAATACAAACAAAGAAACAACAAAGACAATTAATATATGTCATGGATTACACTTTGCAATATATTCTCAGTTATGACACGATGATTCTGAACTGTCAGTATATTTTTGTCCTTCAATTTGAACACTTGCATTTTTTTTTTTACTGTATCTTGTAAAAGCGCTTTTGTGATGGTGGTCCACTATGAAAGGCGCTATATACAATAAAGATTGATTCACTTAGGATATGAACACGCCAAAGTTAACCAAAGCACAGTGTCATAATTCTGTATGTGTTAATTTTTTTTTGACCTAAAGTTTCAAATTACTTTTTTTCTCAAATTTTTAGGTTGGTTACTTTACACCAACGGTGGTTTCATTTTTGCCATGTGGGTAGGAACATTATTTTATACTGAAAGTAATAAAGGCATATTTTCCTATATAAAAATAGCATCTTTAACCATCCCTTTAACGAGCTGTTTCTATTGATGTAATATTGGAACAGATAACATAATACAGACAAGATTGTAAAAAAGAGCTCTGCAAGCAGACAAGAAAGAGAGGCAGTTGGCAGCACTGATAAGTCATCAGTGATATACATTACATTTGAAGAAGAGATGCTGTGGTTGTTTTAAAATCATTATAATGAAAATGGAAACTTTTCTGTTAAACTAACATTTTGTGCCAGATGTACGCCTTTGCCCTTTAAAAAACAAAAACAAAAAAACCCAAAAAACACACACACACAAAAAAAACACACACAAAAAATGCTGGTGCCATTGTGTGCAACCAAATGGTCTTTACAGGTAGCCTTTGCTGTACTTAATCTACTCACCTGGTGTGCTTGTTGCAGGGAGTTTAGGGGTCGTAACTTCAGACTCATCCTGTTTAAAGCAGAATAAAATAATTATTCAAGGTTTAATTTTCCCCAAAGATATTAAATATTTTACCATTTAAATTGAATTTATTGTAAAACCCTGTTTTGGGCACAAAGCTTTACGAGACACATCACTTTTAATGATATGAGGATTTCTCTATAACAACAATTTGTTTCAATTGGCTTCACACTTACATTTTTGTCCTTCTGTTCTGGTTCAGGTGTGGATCCCTTGTCAGCAATTCTTCTCCTGCAGATACAAGGGAATGTAAGCATATTGTACAATGCAGCGACTTCATTATCTGGCATCTACGGATATACAGTATACTGTTCTGCCATTATACTGAAACGACCAACCATGTTGCAGGATTTGTTTTCCTCCTCCCATGCCTGTCCTCTAAAGTGACCTGAACTTTATAAAGCTTGAACTTTATAAAGTCAGTCCTCAAGTCAGTGCAGGGAAAAAACTATGAAAAACAGACTACTGTGAGCACATGACTGGCTGCTGATCAGGACCCAAACAGCTGTTTATACTGATATTAGATAGGTTAGCAATTTTATCCAGTTATTCACCAGCCACGCAAAATTGCTAATAGTGGTTCACTAGTTGGTCACTATCATTGTAGTTTTTTTTTCTTATTTTTTTTCCTAAAACCTCCCTTTTCTCTTTTTTAAAAAAGACTGCATGAAAGATTCATCCATGTAACAGTTAGATGATTAGGAAAAATATGAAGGAGGCATGCCTGCATTATGTCTGTACAGGCGCACTTGCTGTGTTACAGAACTGTACAGAACAGTTTAAGGCAGCGGTTCCCAAACTGTGGGTCGCTACAATGGATGGGGTCGTGATTCCGACTGGTATTAGCCTCATACATGGGTGAAAGTGGCCAATGATCATTTTGACTGAAACTCCTGGGGCAAAACCAAACTGAAGGACTAACTGCTGAGCGTAGAGAAGCAAATGTTTATTTATTTATTACAATTAAGAAGCTCTATGAAACCAAGCAAACCTTGCTGTTGGAAGTTACGGTTTTAGTAATTGCAAACTTACAAAATTGGGCAAATGTTTCAGCATAAAATGTACAGTATGTACTTGCTGAACACACATTAAATGTAAATACATGCAAGTCTCTGCACAGTGCTACACCTAGAATTCCCACATGTAGTTTATTAAAGGAAAATGTTAAACAAAGAAAAGCAAGTACTGTTCTTTAGAAGGTAAGTATTCCCCTAGTAAGGCAGCTGAAAATACAGAAGCCATGTCAGAAGCACTGTTTTACTATACCGAGCATCAAAAGAAACGTATCACTATTAGAACACATTTATTGTCGAAAAAAAATAAGGTATATAAATGATGGACATTGATGAAATGTTTTTGGTTTCTTTATAAATCACTCGATCATTCATCCTTGACCATGACACGCTTCAGTGACTAACTGAAGCATATGCACTTAATCACCTAATTAGTGACAGTTGATTGGACACTGGATATGGAGTGATTTCAGCTGTTGAATTGCAAGCTTGAATAAAATCAATAAAGAAAATCGCAGAAAAAAAAACAATATCCCACGTCTGTCAAGAGAGCAGCGCCTTCGTGCAATCGGCATGTTGGAGGCTGGAGTAAGACAGCATACTGTGGCTCGCCGTCTTGGGTGCTCACAGCCAGCAATTTCAAACCTGGCGAGACGGTATAACCAGACACACTCTGTCAATGACAGGCCACGAACTGGGGGACCAAGAGTCACAACACCTTTCTTCACAAAACATTTTTCGATCACATCTAGTGAATTTTATCCAAATATACGTGATATGTTCCTTTTGATGCTCCAATATAAGTGATACATTTCTTTTGATGCTCGGTATATATATATATATATATAAAGACTTTACTGAAGCAAATGCAAAAGACAGTTTTTTTTTTTTTTTCTGAATAAAACAATTTCAATTTCAACAGTATAAACTTAGTTGCAGGAAGGACCAGTCAAGAGTTGTTTCTTGTTTTATACCATTGAAATGGTCTTATTGCGCTAAGAAATAGTGTATTTGCCTTTGTGCTTGCTTCTAAATATGGTCCAGTGAGTTAGAGGGCAAAACAATAATGTAAAACAATAAATGTACCTGCTGCTAGTGCAAGAATTCATTTCTTGCTAGTTTTAAAATATTTATTTTTTAACTTTAAGTTTAAGTTTTATACTTGCTTCAGATCGGGTACATTATTTATATCTTTAACCAGGGCCGACAGCGCGCAGAACGGCGGGGAGAGTATAAGCAAACAGTTCAATTACCATATGATTCAGGTGCGTGCCTTTAAAAGTAAGATTAAACTATTGTCATTATTTATACACAGATAAGCTTACTTGACTTGAACAACGTCTCAAACAAATTCATACTTGGTTTGCTTTAATGAGTAGTACACAACAAGCTTCAATATGAAAAGCTGGAAATTAATTAATAAAGAATGTTTTTAATGAAAGAAAAAACATTTCTAAAGTAAAAACGGGATTCTGTTATTTTGCAATACCACGGCTTCAGATTATTACCAGTGCTTAACAGCAGTAACATTTTATTTAGAGTTGTTGAACTTAAACCCATTCATGGACCCGCAACACCACAAAACTAACAACGTCGTTGTTTAAAAAAAACAAAACATAAATAACCTCTGAATATAATTTAAATTAATAGAGAAAACTAAACTAACAATAACCTAGCTTAGTTAATTAATCATTTTTTGTAGTATCCAAAATGTTAGCTGTTGTAAATAGTGCAGAGCAGACTATGGCGGGTCAAACCAATGTTCGTGTAGGGGCCATTTTATTGTGGGTTTTTATTTATTTATTTTTAATTTTGGACTCATGGCGTCTTATGAATGACTTTCCGTTTTTTTTTTACATTTTAAACCATTTATAGGTAAAACCACAACAAAACATAGAATAATTGTGTGTTTACACAGAGCAAAAAAAGTAGAGTGGCAAAATATAACATTTGCCTCCCCTGTGCTCTATGGGTTAGGTGCCTACGGTCTCAATCAAGTTACAGTTCAGCAGGAGAAAAATATACAAAAAGGTCACAAGTCATCAAGTACATGCGAAAACATTACAGTTTTCCTCCAGCCCCACCAGATGTTTTGGGGATTTCTACACGAATCATAGGAATGGACCTGGGAGAGGCCATTTTGATGGAATTTGACGGAGCACTTTCACCCATGCTCATATTCATGCGATATTTCAGTAAAAAAAAAAAAAAAAAAACTAGCAGTGGAAAGGTGGCACCGCTGTCAAGAGCACCTCACACTGCTCAGAGTACCTGCGTTATACCGCTAGTGGCGCTGATCACAGCTGGTGAGCTGTACTGAAGCGGTTGTCCCACGCAAGTGTGTGTGTTCATAGTTGTGAGAGGGAAGCAAAATCATCATTCCTTCTTAAGAAAAGCATGTGCTTCAAGCACCAGAAGTGACAATGGTGATGATACTGACAACAGAAAACAAAGAGGATTCAAGAAGTGTTCTGGTGAACAACGAAAAGCCACAGTGCCTTCTGTGTCAAGCAGTATTATCTGTGGAAAGCATGAAGCCGAATAAAATTAAGCGGCACTTGGAAACACAGCACAAGGAAAATGTGGAGAAGCCAAAATAATTTTCCCAGCGTCGCAAGGGGACTGTCACGGCAGAAATTACAATTCAAGAGCTTTGTCTGTTTCTGAGCAAGCACAGCAGGCCTTGTTCGAAGTGAGTTTCCGCATCGCTCAGTATAAGAAACTGCACACAACTGGACATACTTTGGTATTGTCAGCTGTTATGCTGATATGGTGAAGATTAAGTGTGGGGGGGGGGGGATTATGTGTGAGGCAAATAAACGTAATTATACCACTGTCCAGTAACAGTGAAACGAAGGATTGAGGCAATTGCCGGAGATCAGGAAAATACACTGGTTGAGCGTTTTCATTTGCACTACAACCAGACGTCAGCATTGAGGGCCGGGATGCACGAGATGGACACGAGACGGCACAATGGACATTCCATATTTGAATTGAGACGAGCTACGTGCGTATGCAAGTGAAATTGTTGACTTTCTTTGTGATGAACAGAAAATGTTTCTTCATTCTTATCTCAGTGACACTTTCAAAAAACAGAATGATCTTAATGCCAGTCTACAAGGCAAAAACACTCACTCATTCTGTTGCTGAGCGATCCTATCACCAGCTTCATGAAGAGAACAGTCTTTAAGAAGAATAATCTGATGAAGAATGTTGGGTTATTATCATAACCCTGGTTCCCTGAAATAGAAATGTATCCATTACACAATGGGTTAATCTATTATATCCGATTCAACTGAACACTTTTACCAAAGTTGCGTCTTACACCCGCAACGTCAGTATGCCTATCTCCGCCCCCACAGGAGACCAAACTGCATGCAGGACGGCGCTCGATGCCATACATTTTCTTCAGCCTGCTACGTGTAATGTTGTATCCAGAATTGTAATGGATACAATTCTACTTCAGGGAACCAGGGTTATGATAATAACCTAACGTTCCCTTTCAAGTACGAAATGTATTTAATTACACAATGGGTATTGATACCCAAGCCGTCGCAAGGACACGACTTGCAGAACAGCCAAACTGGCGAGACCTATGGCCTGCCACAATTATAAGGCACGGTAACGGCCACAGAACGCAGGAATACCTCATGCATGTGCTTCTGAGTCAGGCTGAGACGCCGCTGGTTCCAAAGGCAGGGTTCTGAGGATCCAGGACATTAAGCCTGTAAAGCCTTGTGAAGGTATGAGGAGTGGCCCACACCACTGCTTCGCAAATGCGAGGCACCATGAAACAACACCCAGGAGGTAGCAAGACCCCTGGTGGAATGACATGTGACCTTCTCTGGAGGGGGAAAGTTGGCTTGCTCATAAAGCAATCTTGACTGCTTCTACGATCCAATTGGACAACCTCTTTTGACAGGGCTTGACCTTGGTTCTCAGCTCCAAAGCATATAAACAGTTGCTCGGATTGCTCGGAGAACTTTTTGTCCTGTCAACATAATACACTAATGTCCTAACTGGACAAAGCGTATGGAGCCAACGCTCCTCATCTGACTGGAATGGTGGAGGTTGAAAATTCCACAGACTGACTGACGTGGAAGATCGATAGGCATTTGGGCACAAAGGCCGGATTCATGCAGAGCATGACCTTAGTCAGACTCTGCAAAGAATAAACAAGCTTTTGCCACTGAAAATGCCTGCATCTCACTCACGCGTCTAGCAGAGGTGATGGCAAGTAAAAACGCTGCCTTCAGAGAGACTAAAACTGAACTAAAATGTATGCAGGTTTTAGTCGATATGACTAAATTAAATTGCGTGACCAAAATGTGATTAAAACTAATGCAGTTTTAGTCAACTAAAACTAAGAGGTTTTAGTCGACAAACTAAATAAAAGTGCATGACTAAAATGTGACTATCTAATAGACACTTTAGTCAACTTGACTAAGACTATGACTAAATCAAAAACTGATGACTAAATTAACACAGGCTGGGAGAAACACAGGATTTTCATGTTCGAATATTCGCTCATAATTTAAACATTCGTTCGGATATTCGTTCGTTTTCAAAAAGAATAAAAGCCATTATATTGCTCAGAACGCAGGCAGAGACAGCATAGCAGCAGTGGCCCCTGTGTGTGCCTTTATTTTACAACAAGACATTACAATATGTACACATTAAAATAGAATAAAATATCCCAGGAGTAAAGAATACGTTGTGCAGGCCTTACTTTACCCCAGTGAATTAACAACTTTGCCAAATAGATGATCATGTTGAACACTGTTTTGTTTATTCCCGAAATAAACAGTACATAAAATTGACACTGCATTTTATTTATTTTTTATCTGTTTTTCATTCCTTGCCATTGCCGTTTCTTTGCAGTAAACAGTGGCCATCGACACGTTTTCATAAAGTATCAACATGAGGTTTACTTGTGCCTGTTTGTAGCTCAACAAGCAAACAAAAATTGAAATGTAACTTTATACTCTTCAAATAAAACAAAACGTGGAAATGGCGTTGTAAAATGAAGGGGAAAAAGCTCACCATTTTGGTTCTCATTTATTACATTGTCAAAAAGTCGCAACAAAAAACATATAATATATAAAATCTATATAAAAATCACTACACAACATTTCCAGAACTGTTTAAGCGAGGCATTTCAGAATCACTATGTGTGTGCGTGCTTTATCTGGTTTGTTTACTTTTTGCTGTCTAAAACTTTTAAATAGAGGCTCAAGAGCTGCTGTGTTGATCCTGTGCTGCTTATTTTTTTATATCTTAATCTCACATATCACACTGAGCTCTTTTTCATTTGCCATTTATTTTATCTATCGCTCAACTTCTGGTGAGATGGTAAATAAGTGCAAGGTATTTTTGTCATTTGTAGCGAATACGAACATCTGATTTTTGTATCCGAATACATGTCAAAAAATATCCGTTCGAATATTCGTTTTTTTGTCCCAGCACTAATTAATATTTTAGGGCTGTCACTCGATTAAATTTTGATTGGTTAATTTATGTGCATTAGTTGATTAATTGGAAGGTTAATCCGTGCACATTTTTAATAAAGGTAACGATTTTACAGAGGCTGTCCTGCATAGTAATACCAAAAAATCAAAAGAACAAATAAGCCCAATGGGAATTTGGTCTTTTTAAAAGCATTTGTACTATTATTTTTATTTTAGTAAATGTAACATTTTCACAGAACAACCGTTCTTTCGGGCCACTGTCAGTCACATACCTGAAAACACAAGACAGCTGAGCTGCATTTCCATCATCTTAATCTACCATTACAGCTGCGTACTTGGTTTCTTGTACTTTTGCTTTTATTCGTTCTGAATTTTGTTGGAGGTACCCGAGAATACTGTGGCTATTGACAAGTGATTGCTTAACATGCTGTCGCAGTCAGAAATCAGAGAAAGTAATTCCACATAATTACCTCTATCTGAGGAATTGGTATCTTCATCATGCCCTTTGAATGACAGTTCTTGCTTGCCAAGGTAAACAACAGAATCAATCAATCTGGCTTTGTCCAAAAGTTTTGAGTGTTACAGTGGCTCACAAGTGACTTTGGGAACGCTCATGTTTTTGTGCTGACTTCGTTAGATATCCTAGATTGCTGTAGCCAGTGCTGTTCCATATCGCCTTTTCTGTACTGAATAAAAGTTCCGTCAGTATAATTTTTTTAATTGACAGCTACCGGTAAGCCACGGACACCTTTCATAATTTGAATGTTGGAAGTGGCGAGTATATCCCTTCCCTTCCTGCGTCAGTTCCGGTATTTGTTGTGTATACCTACCTTTAATAATTCTTCTGAGAAAGTTCGTAACCAAATCGACTTTGTAAAAAGCAATTCTAAATATTACTTTGAAGTTCTCAATAACGGTCTCTATAATATTATTAGCAATATTGTGCGAAATTCAGCTATTCTTACACCAATAGCATATTTATGTCCCGCCTCTGTTCAGTAAATGATTGGACAGCTGCAAAACCAGGGCAGATCGTTGACTTTCCCATGGGTTAAACTCACAAGACCTTCAGCTGAAATAGAGAATACCTTTAACAGTGTATGTCCCGCCTCTGCTCACTCATGATTGGACACCTGCATAACAAGGGGCAGATCATTGACTCTCCCATTGGTTAAACCTACTCAAGACCGTTAACAGCTTATGTTCCGCCTCCGCTCACTTATGATTGGACTGCCGTAGAGAAAATGCAGTTCTATTTGTTGATTTTATTTGATATAAAAAAAATTAAATCTGCATGATTAAATTGTAAAATAGAGAATGTACTGTAGTTCAGGGAGTAATTACCCAGGTTAGATATCGTGGAGATAATAATACATTTAAAAACGGTACTGCACGCCATCAGTAATGTGCCTGCTTTTCATGAACACGCTGCTGCTCATATTGCAGGTTCATCTACAAAAACGTTATAATTTGTGTAAGTGCATTGCCATACAGCTTTGCACAATTTGTTTGGGCTAGAAATGCTTGTCCTGTGTCGACTATTTGATTTGTTTGGAAAGATAGCTTTTTAACATTCTAGAAGTACAGATTCGGTAGTGCAAGAAAGGATACACTTGAAATGACCAATTTTCAAATGACCACATTTTTTTTTTTTTTTTTTTTTTTTTTTTTTTTTTTAACTCTGCAAATGCTTTTTCAACATACTCTTATGTTTCACTAATTGTGTACATTATATGGTGAAATAATTGGATATCTGTAACATACTGTGGTCTATTTCAAATAATTAAGCAAAGACAATGTTGAAAACATGCATCATGTTGTGATTACCTACTGGAAATGAGCAGGTTCAGCTTGTGACTTATTGTATTCTTTTTATTTTTGTATATCAAATGTGCTAATAGGCTACCGGCACATTATATGGCAACCTATTTTTTGTACATTGCGAACTACGTGCACATGCCTGCCATATTGTGTGTTGTACTAAAAAAAATTATAATAATTTGAAATCCAAAATACAGCAGTAAAATCTAAAATAGAAAGGTAAAATCCAACGAACGACTTATTTGGTATAACCGTAGAAAACCAGATAAGATTTAGTTTATTCAATGAGCATAGGTACTCATTTGTTCAATTAACTCTAATCTAGTAATCATCTATAAGTGACAGATAGTTCTGGGTTGTTTTGTTTACATTTAATTTAAGAAAGCTATAACTTTGTAAACCCATGCTAGAACTAAGAATATACTGCATTTATGCTTTATAAAAGTAGAGCAAAATAATGTTTTCCAAGGTACTGTAAAGTGCATCTCACCTCCTGGCCAACAAGGCACTCATTTCTTCCATCAGACCACCACCTCCTACTGAAAGGGGTCCATTTCCACGACTGGACTCTGCTTTCGATGGAGTGGATGCAGAACTTATGGCACCTGCAGCAACAGGATTGGATACGTCTTCATTCTGTTTAAAAGAAATGATTGACCAATGGATTAGATAAGACTGTTTATGCTCTCAGGAATAGTGGTACAACAAATAGAACAATCAATAAAATGAAAAATTGTACACATTTGAAATAGTCTCATTTACAGTGGTAGCCATGGCCAGCTATAAAAATGGCTAAGTATGGTGCGGTATGCTGCACGATGAAATTGAGGTCAATGCGGGCAGCAGTGTGGAGTACTGGTTAGGGCTCTGGACTCTTGACCAGAGGGTCGTGGGTTCAATCCCAGGTGGTTGACACTGCTGCTGTACCCTTGAGCAAGGTACCTTACCTAGATTGTATGTAAAAAATAATAATGTGATATCTGTATAATGTGAAATAATAATAATAATTATTATTTGTTTATTTAGCAGACGCCTTTATCCAAGGTGACTTAGAGACTAGGGTGTGTGAACTATGCATCAGCTGCAGAGTCACTTACAATTACGTCTCACCCGAAAGACGGAGCACAAGGAGGTTAAGTGACTTGCTCAGGGTCACACAATGAGTCAGTGGCTGAGGTGGGATTTGAACCGGGGACCTCCTGGTTACAAGCCCTTTTCTTTAACCACTGGACCACACAGCCTCCTAATGTATGTGAAATAATGAGATATCTTGTAACAATTGTAAGTCGCCCTGGATAAGGGTGTCTGCTAAGAAATAAATAAAAAATAATAATGCGATATGCAATTTAGTTAACCTGTCATGTATCTTCTGCACTCTAGAGGGTGTTATCTGATTAGAAACTGGGTGGTCACAGATTACTACTGAATTACAAGGTTTCACCAGCAGGTGTCACATGCTGACGATGAGGTCACTATAGAAGGCCATCTTCAAAAACAAAATACTACCCATTAAGATTTAATCAAAACAGGAAATTAAACTAAATCTAACAAAATACATTACAGTAAATGTGGGCCAACGTATGGAGCCCGGGAGGGGACATGAGAGAAAAAAATATATATCTCGTGCACACGAGATAGCTATTTTATCTTGTGGCCACGATATTAAGTCTTGCGCACGAGATACTAAGTCATGCGCACAAGATATATTTTTTTCTCTTATGGCCCCCCCCCCGGGCTCCGTACCAACGTACAGAAATTTCTAATGTAAAAAGTTCCAAATCCTGGTTTAGTCAAAAACATACAAATAACCTAATACGATATGTTCAATATACTGTAGCTTAATGCTTTATTATTCAAATAACCCTTAACTGCAACCTTTTTAATGTAGGGTCTATATACTCTGGTAATTTCCCAAATCACATTTAGCTTCTGCTGCTTGGTAAACCCTTATGGATATTTTTTTGGTGATAAATAATTGTATAATTTTTGTTTTCTTCCATTGTATGATTATTCACAATGAAACACTGAATGTCCAAATAGGCTACAATTGAAACTGGCAGTGCAGTATCAAGCGATATGTGCTTACAATGCCATTGGTTCATTCCATCTTACCATACAGCCAGAGAGGAGTTGTTTTTTGTGCTCGCTAACCCAGCATGAGCCAAAACAGATAACTGGAGCCCAGTGAATTTTCTTTTTCTTTTATAATTTTCATTTTATTCGGGGAAGAATGTTGTGTTATATTCGTTAACATTTTTTTTTATTTTCCCAACATCTAGAAACGTTAGGTTATTATCATAAACCTGGTTCACTGAAATATGAATATTAACCATTACAAAATGGGTGTTTCCCTTTAAGACACCCGAACCTGAAAAGAATTCATCAGATCAGTGTGACGTAGCTGCTGCTCCGCCCGGAAAGTATAAATAAACTATGCACACTGACAATGCTGTCACTTTCCTTTGAGAACTGCAACCAAGAACGGCGCGACCTAGAAGTTAATGGTTAATATTCCTATTTCAGGGAACCAGGGTTATGATAATAACCTAACATTCCCTTTCAAGTAGGGAATATTAACCATTACAAATGGGTGCGTATACCCAAGCTGTCGCAAGGGCATGGTTGTAGGAAGTGAGCTACAAAGCGAAGTCAAAACCGCCTTGTGCACCGCCTAGTGCCAGGGCTCTGCTGATCCACAACGTTCAGTCGGTAGAACCTGGTAAAGGTATGGGGGGAAGCCCACACCGCTGCACTGCATAGGTTCTGGACAGATGCACCCTGGAACAAAGCCCATGAAGTCGCCTGACCCCTGGTGGAATGGCCAGTGAGCTTCTCTGGTGGAGGCAGACTGGCCAGTTCATAAGCAGTCTTAACTGTGCCTGTCAACCATTTAGACAGACGCTGCTTAGACAGGGCCTGTTCCTGGGACTTAGCCCCGTAGCAGACAAAAAATTGTTCTGACTGCCTCCAGCTTTTAGTCCTGTCAACATAATACGCTAATGCCCGTACTGGGCAAAGCGTATGGAGCTGGCGCTCCCGGTCAGATTGGAAAGGAAGGGGATGTAAAGCCTCCAATTCCACGACAGCGCGAGCGGTGGGAACGCATAGAGTAGATGTGCTGGCCACAGGTGTGCCAGAGCGTCTACTCCTAGAGGTCCACTGTCTCCTCTTATGGAGAACCACAGGGGACAGTGGTCTACTTTTGCTCTCCCAAATGAGGCTCACGACCTTGGGATGGAGTCTCCAATCTGCACCGCTGGGGACCCCCCTCGAGAGGAGATCCGCAGCCCAGTTGATCACCCCATGTAGGTGAACTGCCAGGAGTGAGAGGAGGTTCTGTTGTGCCCAAAGCAGAAACTTGTGGGCCACACGGTGTAGGACACCAGACAAGTTGTCCGCACGGATAAATACGTGTTTCCTTCGAACCTGCTCCAAAAAATTTTGCAAGGACAGGTACACTGCAGGTCCAAAATATCGATGTGTTGAACCGTCCGTGGTGGCTGCCTAACACTATGCATGCCTTGGCCATTCCACACGCCGCCCCAACCCGAGTTGGATGTTTCCGTGGCGATGACCTCTCTCCTGGTGACTGCCCAGCGCCACGTCTAGGTGCCTAAATATTTGATTGGTTATCTCGGACGGTTCTACAGATAGTTCCATTACTGAGGCAGTGATATGCTATGTGTATGCTGTCAATGTTATTGGTGTTCGGAATGTGGGGAAGGCAGATGCAGAAACCCAATCAATGTATCTGGGAATGAGCATTAATGTTTAGTGTATCTTTTTTTTTTTTTTTTTTTTTTAGTACAATAAAAAAAAAATCTAAATTGTTCATTTTTTAGGAAAATAAAATGTAAGACAAATGTTTTAGGGACCCCAACTGCTGTAGTTGATTCCGACTCAGGAACTTCACATAAAGGACTAGTAAATTTACATAAGGACTAGCACGTTTCAAAAGGTTCTAGTCCTTAGGACTAGTACCACAATTTTGTTAGTTTCTAACCCTGCCTGGTGAGCGGGTAAGTTCTGCCGCTGCGACCATGGAAGCCCCACTAGAGCTTCTGGAATGGGAGCTCCAGCGCCAGCAGGGTTTGGATGCTGAGCTGGCACTGCTGCTCCACTGAAAAAGGTGTCAAATGGCTGGGGTACAAACAAGTCCTTTGATCTCCAGCCCTGACATGAAAGAAGTTTGCCCTTCTGGGAGTCCACTGGGGTATAAAACTAGTTAACAGGTTTTGCAAGGTCTCAAGAAGATGACAAAAAATGTGGTGTCAGCCCTCTCCCTGGGGTTTTTTTTTTCAAAAAAACCGGGGGTTTGGGGTGAAGGTGCTGGAAGCCCAGTGGGAGGGCTTGTGGCTCAGGGAGTGTGTGCTGTACTGTGCTGTGCATGGACAGACCCTGAATGGACGGGTACTGTGCTAAACATAACAACTCATGGGAGACCCCTGTGACGGACTGGACAGTTTTTTTCAAAAACCGGGGGGAGACTGTACTGCACACTATGAGGACACAATCTTTGAATCAGGACTTGGGCGGCCACAGGACACTTTTACTACTGGCCATTGAGGACACAATTAGTTAAGTCAAGAGAGATTGGCCTGATTCTTAAAAAAGTCAGAGTAAATCGTGTAGTGTTATGACGTGCCAGTAGAGTCTATTGGACTAGTAGTGAGAGGGTTTTACTGGCCCAGATACAACTTTAAGTTAAGCCCAAATAGCACATACAAAAGTGGCCCAATAATAAGTACAAAAGTTTTTGTGTTTTGTTGGGAGTCAGATCACCCTGCTCAGCAAGTTAATAGCTGAGTAATGTATTAGGTTGTTTGTTGGCGCCATTCAAAAATGAAATAAACAATCTTATGGATTATTTGTTTAACCATTCTGATTACTTATTGTCTTGCCTCGATCATAAGAGGGTTTGATATATACCATATGGTTAAATGGTAATAGCTGATCTTTTTTTAAATCTGGCTTTTTGTACATTTAACATGTTTTGACTAGATGACACTATAAAAAATAAAGTAATGAATTATCTGCAATAAATTCACCCGATGTTTAATTTTTAAACTATTATTGTGTTATTTTATATACTGTTATTTTGGCTTCTGAGTTGCTATGGCATCAGTAAATTAAGAAGACAATTGTTGAATTGACAACAGAACTGGTAGAAGGCACAGGTGTCGTTGTCCATCAAAATCAACAGTACGAAGGTCACTCTTGAAATCAGGACTTAAAGGATGTGAAAGGGGAACAAGACTAAAAGGCTAAAATATGCACAAGAACACAGAAATTGGACTATGGAACAATGATCAAAGGTGCTTTGGGTTGTTGATGGATAGACAACGACACCTGTGCCTTCTGCCAGTTCTGTTGAAATTCAACGCTTGTCTTCTTTCTATTCCTTAAGGATATTATTTTCAAGTATTGCTCATCCTTGTTAGACAGCTTTTGGGTCTTCCAGTAATGGGTTTGTCAATTACAGATGATGTTTCTCTGTACTTGGTGATTATGCTTCAGATACCACACCTTGAAAAGGTACTCATGTCACATGTGTGGGTAACCGCATTGCAAGACATAGGAGTTGGAGTTGAAACGCCAGCACGGGCGCGCAGGACTTAAACACAAAACAGAAAGTAAACAAACTGGTCATGTGACGCTACCAACGATGGTAACGTGCAGAGGACATATACAAGACAGGCAGCAAGTCTCAATCGAGCGCCCGTCTGTAAACAATCATTTGATCAAACATAACTCCAAAAATCACATAAAACAAACCCGTTTCCACATATAAATTACACCAACACGAATTCCCCCCTGTGGTATGTTTAAAAGAAAACAGTAAATAATGTCATTTGTCTTGAAAAAACTAGATAGATTGCTCCTTGCGCCCTTTGCCTGGTTACAGTTTGTGTGAAGATGATGGACAGGCAACGATTGCATTCGTCATGCATGATTCGTACTACAATAGATAATCTTTGAATTAGCGTTATCTTTGAATTAGTCAACCATTGTCTTTGTTTTCACTGACAGAATAACACACTTGACACTGGAGAAAGTTCAGTGTCAGTCAGTACTGAGATTGTTGTATCCGGGTCGATCCTGTACGTGATTGTTCTAATAGGGCTCATTTGCATGGAAAAAAATGGTTCTTGCTGTTGGGTGTTCGTTATAAGAAGGGTTCATTATAGTGAAGCTAGCCTGTGTGTACATCCTATGTTGAATGTGTATATATATATATATATATATATATATATATATATATGTCTAAAACCCGCCGGCACTCACGGTCGATTCGCTTGCCCCTTTAAAAGCAGACCCAGGACACAGGAAATGGAGTTTCAACATTGCTGATAGGCGCAGGATGGATTGCGCTATTTTTAATAAACACAATGAAGGAAGAAAAATAAACACAAACACAAAACAAAACCTAACTCCGTTTTGGAGTACTTACTAAACGGTTATTCCCTGACTAACTTGCAGGATTTAGACATAAGCCGTTTACCTGGCACCACCGGAACATAAACCAAAACTGGTGCATGAAGCACGCAGGTTTAACACAGCACGTACCAATTTTTTTTTTGACTTCTCCTGACTGCAGATTGGAAGCAGAGCACCTCTCTTCTGCTTCCTTCTACTCAAAGCAGCCCGTGCAGACTGACTGCACATCTTGGAATACAGGCCCTGCACCTAGTACTAATTGATAATAACTACCAGGTGGGGTGATAGAAAGGAATTTAAACAAATAAAACAATTAATTTAAACAAAATGTGCATTTGCACATGTTTTTTTTTTGGCAGGGAAGATTTTAACCCCCCCTCAGAACCGTGTTACACATCCTCCCCTTATATTTTAAAAGGGGTATGTTGGCGCAGCACTGATCATGGCCCTGTTCAAGGCCACCTCCCCTAAAACACAACCACCCACCCTCAAGTCCACAAATGTCAATTTTCGCCCCTCTTCCACGGGCGGGCTTGAGGGTGGGTCGGTCCAGTTTGCTAGGCGCTTCCAGGAAGGGACCGCAACAATTGTAAGAACTAGTATTGTGTGAACCTGGCGACATGGCCCGGGACCCCACCGCCATTCAAAATGAAATAAACAATCTTATGGATGACAGGGCTGATCTTTTTTTTTTTAAACCATTTAACATGTTTTGACTAGATGACACTATAAAAATAAAGTAATGAATTATCTGCAATAAATTCACGGCTATTATTGTGTTATTTTATATACTGTTATTTTGGGAACAGGAGGATGCAGCAGCTGGTAGAAGGCAGAGGTCTTCACCTGGGGACTGGCACAGCGATGTCCGATCACCCAGGGGAGCTTAGCAGCGAACAGGGGGGAGCACTAGTAACGTCTGACAGCAGCTCAGCGGCGCCTGGGTGCTGTGTGGGAGAGCGGATAGGGGAACCAGGGGTAAACAGAGCTGTGGCCGGTGGTGCACACTCCTGGGCTCCAGGTCAGCGCAGGGAGGTCCAGGCAGACCGGCAGGGTGTCCAGGAGCAAGGCACGGGATCACCTGCAGCAGCGCCGGGCGGATCGCAGGGGGGTGGTGGTCGGGGTTGGGTGGAGGTGGGCCCTCACCTCCTCCCCTCTTAAACTACCCTTGTCTGTAGCCGGCGGCAGTGCCTCTTGCTCCCTCGGCTTTTGTCCTTCCTCTGGCTCAGGGACGGACTCCTGGTATGTTTCAGGACACAGCACCACGTCCTCTGGTGCAGGAGACCGTGACCACGAAGGCTTCTGACTCAAAAATCATAATAAAACCTCTTCTCTTTCCTTCTTAGCAGCCCCGCAGACACTGACAGAAAACACCCCGGGACTGCAGACAGCAGTGCCTCCCTTGCCTGCTCCCATTTTTGGAGCAGCAGCTCCAGCTCTGTTGCTCCTGACCCCTTGCTTCCAACTGGAGCCAACCCCAGCTCTCTCTCCCATCTCTCAGTCTGCTCTAACTGAGCAGCGGTGTTCCACCGGTTGATCCAAACAGCAAATCAACTCTTCAATCTTTCCATTTTTCACTGGGTCGTAGTTACATCTTGGGGCACCCACACTCGCTGCCACCATATGTAACCCAGGCCCGGCACTCACGGTCGTTCGTTTGCCCCTTTAAAAGCAGACCCAGGACACAGGAAATGGAGTTTCAAAAGCCGGTTGCGCTATTTTTAATAAACACAAAATAAACACAAACACAAAACAAAACCTAACTCCGTTTTGGAGTACTTACTAAACGGGTTATTCCTGACTAACTTGCAGGACGGCTAAGCCGTTTATCTGGCACCACGGAACATAAACCAAAACCACGAGGTTTAACACAGCACGCACTTTTTTTTCTGACTGCTTGGGAAGCAGAGCACCTCTCTTCTGCTTCCTTCTACTCAGCAGCCCGTGCAGACTGACTGCACATCTTAAATACCCTGCACCTAGTACTAATTGATAATAACTACCAGGGCGGGTGATAATTAAACAAAAATAAAACAATTAATTTAAACAAAATGTGCATTTGCACATGTTTTTGGCAGGGAAGATTTTAACCCCCTCCCTGCCGTGTTACAAATATATATACACACACACACACACACACACACACACACACACACACACACACATACATACATACATACATACACACATACATACATACATACATACATACATACATACACACATAAAGTGGTTTGTATTCACCCCCTACCAATAATGTCACATTTTGTTGAATTACAAATAATTTATCCACAGTTTTTCAAACAAACTTTTTTTATTCAAAGCTGTAGTGGTTAAACTGAACACTGTTATATGAGGCGGAGGTTAAATGTCAGCAAAACTTGCAAAAATGTACAAAATGAAATTTACTGGTTGCATAAGAATTCAGCCCCTTAAGTCAGTACTTGGTAGAAGAACCTTTTGCAGCAATTACTGCTATGAGTCTTTTTGGATAGGTCTCTACTAGCTTTGCACAGTAGGATGGTGAAAGTTTTGCCCATTCTTCACAGGAAAATTGCTCCAGTTCTAATAAGTTTGTTGGGGATCGTCGATGGACTGCAATCTTCAAGTCTCACCATACATTTTCGATTGGATTCAAGTCAGGACTTTGACTGGGCCACTCAAGGACATTAATTCTCTTCTTGTTCAACCACTCCAGTGTGGCTTTGGCTTTGTGCTTCGGGTCATTGTCCTGCTGAAATGTGAATTTCCTCCCCAGGTTTCAGTCTTGGCTGACTCAAAACAGGTTTTCCTCAAGGATTCGCCTGTACTTTTCACCATCCATTCTCCCCCCTCTAAGCTTCCCAGTCCTTGCTGAAGAGAAGCATCCCCTAACATGATGCTGCCACCACCATGCTTGACAGTTGGGATGGTGTTGACTGGGTGATGTGCAGTGTTGGGCTTGCGCCAGACGTAACGCTTGGAATTTAGACAGAAAAGTTCAATTTTTGTCTCGTCTGACCACAAAACCTTTTTCCACATGTCTGCAGTAACACCTACATGCTTTTTCGCAAACTCAATACGTGATTTAAGATGAGGCTTTTTGAGTAATGGCTTTTTTTACCACCCGTCCATACAGGCCAGCTTTGTGTAGGGACCGGCTTATTGTTGATGTGTGAACGCTGACTCCCATCTCAGGACACAGAACTTTGCAGTTCTCTCAAGGTCACTGTTGGCTTCAGAGTGACATCCCGAACCAGTTTCCTGCTTGCCAGGCTGCTCATTTTGGGAGGGTGACCTGATCTGGGTAGTGTCTGGGTGGTATGATGCATCTTCCACTTCTTAATGATGGACTTCACTGTGCTGAGAGGGAAAATCAGCACCTTTGAAATTTTCTTGTACCCTTCTCCTGCTCTGTGCCTCTCTACCACTTTATCCCTGACTTGTTTCGAAAGTTCTTTGGTCTTCATGGTTGCTTTGTTGGCTCACTATGTGAGTTGCAGCTTGAAATTCTTTATATACCTGAGGGAAATTATCTACAAGTTAAACCACTATGAGTACACACAGGCTGAAACCATTTCACTAATTTTGTGACCTTTCAAACAAACCATTTGCACCTGAGCTGATTTAACTTTATCAATGTGGATTAGTTTGTGTAGATTATACTTGTAAAGTCTAATTTGAAAGCGTTGTAGTGTATGCTCAGGTGCCAAAGAAATTTGAAAACTTTGCAGGGGGGTGAATACTTCTACAAACCACCATTATATATATATATATATATATATATATATATATATATATATATATATATATATATATATATACACACACAAACACACACATATATATATATTCTTGATGCATTTAAATGTTTTTTTTTCCTTTGATTTACACAACCTACTCAACACTTTGAAGAGGCAAGAGAATTTTTATTGTGAAACAGTTAATGAAAAATAAAAAAAAAACTGAAATGTCTTGGTTAGGTAAGTATTCACCTCCCTGAATCAATACTTGGTAGAACCACCTTTGGCAGCAATTACAGCTGTGAGTCTTTTGGGGTAAGTCTACCAGGTTTGCACATCTGGATCGTGCAATATTCACCCATTCTTCTTGGCAAAATTGTTCAAGCTCTGTCGAGTTGGATGGGGATCGTTGGTGGACAGCAATCTTCAAGTCTTGCCACAGATTCTCAGTCGGATTCAAGTCCGGGCTTTGACTGGGCCACTCTAGGACATTCACTTTCTTGTTTTTAAGCCACTCCAGTGTCGCTTTGGCTCTGTGCTTGGGGTCATTGTCCTGCTGAAAGGTGAATCTCCGTCCCAGTCTTAGATCTTTTGCAGACTGATGCAGGTTTTCCTCAAGGATTTGCCTGTATTTAGCTCCATCCATTTTGCCCTCTACCCTGACAAGCTTCCCAGTCCCTGCTGATGAAAAGTATCCCCATAGCATGATGCTGCCACCACCATGCTTCACAGTAGGGATGGTGTTACCTGGGTGACACTTTGCATTTAGGCCAAATAGTTCAAGTTTTGTTTCATCGGACCACAGAATCTTTTGCCACATCTTTTCAGAGTCACCCACATGCCTTTTTGCAAATTCCAAGCGGGATTTTACATGGGCTTTTTTCAGAAATGGCTTCCTTCTTGCCACTCTTCCATACAGGCCAGATTTGTGTAGTACCTGAGCTATTGTTGACACATGGACAGTTTCTTCCATCTCAGCAATGGAACGCTGTAGAGTCGTCACTGGCCTCTTGCTGGCTTCTCTGACCAATGCCCTTCTTGCCCGGCTGCTCAGTTTGGGAGAACGGCCTGCTCTAAGCAGATTCTGGGTGGTGCCGTATATCTTCCGCTTCTTAATGATCGACTTGACTGTGCTCCAAGGGATATTCAATGCCTTTGAAATCTTTTTATACCCCTCCTGATCTGTGCCTTTCCACAACTTTATCCCGGAGTTGTTTTGAAAGCTCCTTAGTCTTCATGGTAGTATCTTTGCTTTGAATGCACTACCCAAATGTGGGACCTTACAGAGACAGGTGTATTTAATCTGAAATCATGTGAACCACTTATTGCACACAGATGGACTCCATTTAACTTATTGTGTGAATTCTGAAAGCAACTGGTTGCACCTGAGCTTATTTACGATTGTCATAGCAAAGGGGGTGAATACTTATCTAAGGTTTTTATTTTTAATTGATTTGTTTTTTCACCCCCCCCACCCATTTTTTCACACATTGAAAGTGTTGAGTAGGTTGTGTAAATCAAAAGGAAAAAAAATCACATTTAAATGCATCAAGATTTCAGGTTGTAACACAACAAACTGAAAACGTCCAAGGGGGGTGAATACTTACTATAGGCCCTGTATATATACAGATCCGTGAAAAAGTATTTGCCCCCTGTCTGATTTTCTGCATTTTTGCACATTTTTCACATTGTATTTGGTCAGATTTTTCTGTGGGTTGTAGTAGTATATAGAGGGAGTCTGAGAGAAAAAATGACACCAAAGTTTGGTGCTTCTTTCATTTGTTTGGTGTGCAAGGTAATCAAACATGCAATCTCCAGTTAACCCAATTAAAGGGGTAATTAGGGTCAGCTGTTTGAGTACTTTGGTTAACAACCAGGCCTGATTTGGGCCAGCCCTGCCCAATATAAATCTGACTAACTTTGGCCCTCACCATCAGAGTGAAGTTGTCAGCACACAGGTTCTAGAGGCACATCATGCCACGAACAAAAGAAATTCCTGAAGACCTCCGGAAAAAAGTTGTTGATGCCTATCAGTCTGGAAAGGGTTACAAAGCCATTTCTAAGGCTCTGGGGCTCCACCGAACCAGTCAGAGCCATATTGTCCAAATGGAGAAAGTTTGGGACAGTAGTGAGTCTTCCCAGGAGTGGCCGTCCTGCCAAAATCTCTCCAAGAGCAAGGCGTAAAATCATCCAGGAAGTCACAAAGAACCCTAGAATAACATCTAGGGATCTGCAGGCCTCTCTCGCCTCGGCTAAGGTCAGTGTTCATGACTCCACCATCAGAAAGACACTGGGCAAAAATGGGATTCATGGCAGAGTAGCAAGGCGGAAACCATTGCTCACTAAGAAGAACATGAATGCTCGTCTCAAGTTTGCCAAAAAGTACCTGGATGATCCTTAAGAGTTCTGGAACAATGTTCTATGGACAGATCAGTCAAAAGTGGAACTTTTTGGTCGACATGGGCCCTGTTATGTCTGGCGAAAACCAAACCCTGCATTCCACAGCAAGAACCTCATACCAACGGTCAAGCATGGTGGTGGTAGTGTCATGGTTTGGGGATGCTTTGCTGCATCAGGACCTGGATTCTGCATCAGAATGTCAGGCCATCCGGCCGTGAGCTGAAGCTGAAGCTGAAGCGCAGCTGGGTCATGCAGCAAGACAATGATCCGAAACACACAAGCAAGTCTACATCAGAATGGTTGAAGAACAAGAAATTTAGTTTTGGAATGGCCTAGTCAAAGCCCAAACTTAAATCCCATTGAGATGTTGTGGCAGGACCTGAAACGAGCAGTTCATGCTTGAAAACCCACAAATGTCACTGAGTTGAAGCAGTTCTGCATGGAGGAGTGGGCCAAAATTCCTCCACAGCAATGTGAGAGACTAATCAATAACTACAGGAAGAGTTTGGTTTGGTTGCAGTTATTGCTGCTAAAGGTGGCGTAACCAGCTGCATAACTTTCTTTAATAAATAAATGAAATATGTATCAAATTTGTGTCTTATTTGTTCACTCAGGGTCCCTTTTTATCTAATATTAGGTTTTGGTTGAAGATCTGAGAACATTCAGTGTCAAAAATATGCAAAAATGCAGAAAATCAGACAGGGGGCAAATACTTTTTCATGGCACTGTATGTGAGATATCACTACCCATCTTTACTAGTGACCACACAATAAAAGGTTCATTGCCCCTTTAAAAACTGACCCGACACAAAACTTGAGGTTTTTAAGCACTGACGCACTGTTTTTAATTTACAAAATAACAAAATGAAAACAAAAACCTTGCTCTCTTTGAGCACTAACTACACGTTTCAGGCATTTACCTAAATAACCAGACAGGTAAGCTGTTTACCAGTTGACAAAACAGAGTACACAATTTCACACAACATGAACACAGAAAGGCTTCACACAGTACCTTTGAATACGACTGAGCACACTCTCAAATCGGGCTTCTTCCCACAGCAGAGCCCCGAGCAGACTGCCTGCTGTTCTTAAATACACTGCAGCTGGCTGCAATTTGCAATGTTCGCCAGCTGACCGTAATTAACAAAAACAATTCTCAATAATACAATTAATAAACAATGATGCACATTTTTAATTTTACAGGGCTTTCTGCCCTGTCTCACAATATATACACACACACTTTGTATATCCCTGTTGACAGGTTTACGCATCCCCAGCAGGGGATAATAAACACAAACACTAAGATAACTTCCACTAATAATACTACTATTAAGCTGGCAAGCACTACTTATCTTTAAATTAGACAAATCAGACTGCAGAAATGTATGATTCTTATAAGATATTTACATATACGCCTGCCAAGATGCAAAGTATCTACAAGCATGTACTGTCCCCTATTTGTTGAAGTGATAATAATACACAACCATCTCAACTTTTCACTTACCCTTGGCACTTTCCGTAATTTGGCACCAGCTAATGCAGCTGCTAATCCAGCTAGCGGGCGGTTCTCCTCAGAGACCGGTGAGAACCCAGCAGCAGGGAGAGGCGGAGCCGGGGGTGGAGGTGGGGCTAGGGGAGGGGCCTGGCAGGGAGGAGGAGGCGGCGGCCCTGGAGGGGGAGGGGGTCCAGAGGTGAGGGGAAGGGGAGGGGGAGGGGGAGGTGGTGGGGGTCCTGCCACTGGGGCCATAGTGGCTCCGGGATGAAGTGGTGGTGGAGGAGGGGGAGCTGGCAGTCCTTGGACAGCATCTGTATGTGAACCAAGGATTAGAAAAGGAATGATTAAAAAAAGTGTTAAAACAAATTACACATGGTTTTAAATAAAAGAAAATACACAACCTAGAACTTAAACATTTAGAAAGGTTTTGTTTTTTGTTTTACCGACCTGTCATGGACTCATTAGTTTTACCTTTAATTAAAAAAGCTTTTTAAACTGCATCTGTACTATTTTCTATGCATTTAAAAAATTTTAAATTTCAGAAACATTGTCCAAATTATTTAAATTGCTTTTGGTTTCATGCCTTTTATACAAGTAACACTACTATCCGAACCAAACAAGGATAGTTCTGAAACTCAGGAAACAAATCAGCCGGTGGCTTTTCCCAGGGTCTAAAACTGGTCAGCCACTCCTTTATAGTAAGGTAAAAACGTAATACAGTTTGAATAAAATGTATTTAACCTTCTCAGATATATCATTGCCAAAATAAAACCAACACGTTTTATTTTTACTTAAAAATAAATAAATAAAATAAAAAAAGAAAGAAAAGAAAAAAAACACACCCCTCCACACTTCAGTGTATTCATATTATCTGACGATTAGGTGTGTACAGACAAGACAATGACTTTCCTGAACACTTTCCTGATTAGTCTATTAGTAATAGAGGAGGATGAGATAAAAGCCTTACCCTGAAGGGTCTGAGATTCAGCCAGCTGAGAAGCCTCCAGTGAGGCAGGTGGCAGCTCTGGAGCAAAGCAGGAGTCTCCCAGCACAGAGTTTAGAAAGTGTTCAGCAGAAGCTGCGGAGGGAGAAGGGAGAACACCAGGCTGGGATGAGGGAGTCGACACAACAGGGGTGCTTGGAGAAGCAGATGCAGCTTGAGAAGAGGACAGTGAGAATGGAGGCAGGGGCGGGGGAGGTGGTGGAGGGGGTGGGGGTGGGGGCAGAGGGGGAGCAATGCTGGACGGGGACAGGACTGGCTGGGCCGTAACAGGGGAGTCCGGGGGACAGTTAGCTGCTGTCGGAGAGGAGGGTTTGTGGGTGAGGGGGCTGGGGACTAAAATGGGGAGCACCGGGCGAGGTCCAGTGGCTTTTCCCGGGGGACTACTGATCATAACGGGAGGGGAAGGTGGGAGTGGGCTGAAATTGGTGGCAGACCAGACTATAGATTTGGCGGATGGGGCAGCGGGAAGGGGAGCTATCACAGGAGAGGGAGGGGCTGGGTTTTTATTGATAGGTCGGGGCACAGTGGCGTAATGAGGCAGCACAGGATGGAAGGCAGAGCCGAGGGAAGTGGCGAAACGGGAGGCAGAGTGCCGTAGTGGAGGGGTTGGTGGGGCATTGCTAGCGGGGGCAGATGTTGAAATGTAGTCAAGAACAGAGGACTCGGTGACAAATGTTGAGACGGGAGTAGCGATGGCTTTGGAGTAAGATGGTGGAGGTGCGGCAGGAGCCTGGCAACTGGAGTAGACAGGAGGAGGAGTGCTGTAGAGCGAGCTGTCAAAAGATGGAGCTGGACCCAGATGAAAGGACAGGAGGAGGAGGAAGAAGCAGCAGCAGCAACAGTCGTGCAGAGAAGAGGAAACAAGAGAGAGAAGAGAGTTAAGCAGAAAAACAGCAAAGATTAAAAAAGAATTCTAAATACTAAGGTTAGTAAGAAAAGGTTAGGCTTAAGAGAAAAAAAACAGAAAAACAATAAACATCTAACTGATTGACCAATACACATTAGTTTATCTTTAATGTCCCTGTTCATTGATGTTTAATGTTGATTATTAAGTAATTACTACTATTTATGTTCAAAACTAGTACCTTAAATTTAACGTGCCTACAGAATCAGATATGCCTGTCTCCTCCCCCATCCCCATAAACAGATATAGTTGAGGGTGATTTAAGATGAGAATACAAAGCACCAACCAACCACCTTTGCTTCAGACCTGTAACAAACTGGAGAAATGAACTTCTGTATCTAGCCACCTGGATACTTATCTACTTGCTCACTTATTTTAAAGTTTAAAGACAGTAAATCAGAAAAACTAGACAGCAGGCCTACTGAGAGGTTGAGAATTAAATGTTGGACAAGCAATGCATTTTTTTTTTTTTTTTTTTAATTTAGTAGTCACCAGTTAGTTTTTTTTTGTAGTTTTCTCCCCAACTGCTTTTTTTCACACTGCAGACTCACCATGCAGCCACCCAGAGCTACAGCGTCGGAGGACAACGCAGCTCTGGGCAGCTTACTGGCAAGTCCACCGGCGCCCGGCCAGACTACAGGGGTCGCTGGTGCGCAGTGAGCCGAGAATACCCTGGCCGACCTAACCCTCCCTCCCCCCGGGCTTGGCCAATTGTGCGCCGCCCCCTGGGAGCTCCCGTCCTCGGTCGGCAAAGGAATAGCCTGGACTCGAACCGACGACGTCCAGACTATAGGGCGCATCCTGCACTCTACGCAAGTGCTTTTACTGGATGTACCAAAGCAATGCATTTTTAAAATTTCTTTCAGGTTCAATTCTTAAAAGAAGTGCATTAAAAATGAATGGCCGTCTCCAAGCACACAAATGGCTGCAGTACTGGATATACACAAATATTTCAGCAGCAAGAGAGATTATTTCAGTCAGAACTGATCTTGTACCTGCAAGTAAAATTTAAATAAAACATTATTTTTCTTTATACAGTTCACCAAAATGGAGAAGAATAAAATCATCAAGCAGCAAATTGTAGTTAACAAGAATACCAAATTGACCCTTTCTGCTATTTGTTCCATGTGAGATGATGATTATACATTATCACTGAATGAATGGGGCAGCTGCTGCTGTGTATTCATATCAGGGTTTTATAAAATTGATCTTGCATGGTGTTGCTGCACAAAAGACAATCCATTAAGTGTATGATCTTTAACCCTTTATTATTTGTAGGCAGCATTTCCCTGTTTATATTCTTCTGCTGAACTCCTCAGAAATAGCTGCATGACGAGACACTTGCTAAATGAGCTCCCACCACTACTCCCAGTTGTGCTCTGACTTGACAAGTACCATCGACTACCCTAAAACCATCAGCAAGCTTGCTGTCTCCTAACCTTAACTTCTGGACTACTGGAGTGCAAAAGGTCTGTTGCACTCTAAGCACAGACTATCCACTTTCCATTCATTTATAAAAAAAAAAATATATATAAAAAAAATTTAAAAAAATCATAAAGGATTTTTAAAGCAACACATAATAAGCTACTAAGACAAACATAGGTATGAGCTTTACTTGTTTCACTTTATTTTACAAGATGTAGGAAGATGAACTGCACTGCGGAGAGAGAGGTGCATCTCCAACTCTGCAAATGATCCAGCTAGCCACGTATACAGCAAGGTCTTATCTAGCTGTTATATGAACATCCCTTAGTTGATCGAGAAAAGTAAAAAAAAATACAAAAAATACTGTACAGGATATGACATGCAGTGCTCACTTACCCGTGTTGGACATCCTTTGCTCTCTCTCCCAATTCATCTGCTCCCTTTCGAGCTGCTCCTGTTGCTCTCTTTCCTGTTGCTCTCTCTCCTGTCGCTCTCTCTCTAGCCTCTCACGCTCCAGTCTCTCTCCCTCTAGCCTCTCATGCTCCAGTCTCTCTCTCTCTAGCCTCTCACGCTCCAGTCTCTCTCTCTCTAGCCTCTCACGCTCCAGTCTCTCTCTCTCTAGCCTCTCATGCTCCAGTTTCTCTTCTAGCCTCTCACGCTCCAGTCTCTCTCTCTCTAGCCTCTCACGCTCCAGTCTCTCTCTCTCTAGCCTCTCTAGCCTCTCATGCTCCAGTCTCTCTCTCTCTAGCCTCTCATGCTCCAGTCTCTCTTCTAGCCTCTCACGCTCCAGTCTCTCTCTCTCTAGCCTCTCCTGCTCCAGTCTCTCTCGCTCCAATCTTTCACATTCTAGCCGTTCGAGACGCTCTCTCTCTAGCCGCTCTCGTTCAAGCTGCTCCTGTTGTAGCCTCTGCCTCTCTAGTCTCTCCAGCCTCTCCTTCTCCAGCCTCTCCTTCTGTCGCTGCTGCTCCTGCAGCTGCCTAAAATAAGACATAGAGATACAGCTATAGATATATATTTGTATAGATAATCTAACAACAATTACGGTACCTATAGCTTTACAAATCATTAAATTAATGCAATTCAGTAAAACTTTAACACTTACAGTTAAGGTAATGAAATACTGGAATTAAAATGTACCATATACCAAACTTTGAAAATCAAAGAATACAATTCAGTACAACTATGACACATTACAGAACTTTAGGAATCCTTAAACTTCAGAAATTCAGTAACATGTTCCTATACTTTGATACTTGCTGTTAAGGCATTGTAATAACGTGCAATTGAAATGAATACAATAAAAGTTCTTAGCTGCTTAATAACAGACAGGATCTCCAGTCCTTACTGATGAAATAGAAGAAAAATCAAGAACGAGATGACCATTTTAATTTGCTTAAAAGCACACAATGCTCCATCTAAGGTTTTTATGGTCTGAATAATTCTTTTTCATTTGCCTCAGTCTGATGGTCCTTTTTTGGCAGCTAAATATCGTCGTCGTTTTAAAATATTAAACCTGGTGTATCATTTATTTGAACAGTAGAATAAATGTGAAACTGTCTAACCTCTCTTTGCAGTCACTGCAGTTATAATTTTATATTGTGCCATATGTAACACTGGTCCAAAACATATAGAAGCCTAATGAAGACAATGATAAAAATGTACAAAGTCCCATTTTATCAAGTTTCCTTCCCTGACCAGACGCAATACCAATACGCAGCATATTAATGCATTTTGTATTACCATGACATGTCTGACGACAGGCTAATCTTTTTTACTTGTCTGTTTACACTTGCGTTTTCATATTAAACTCCCGTGCTTTTATTCTCCAGTCCAGTAGAATGCGCTCACGCCCTCCCTGGTTACAGGCAGTTTCACAGTAAAGCCTGGACGACATCAGGAATGTTAACAACATGGCCCAGCGCAAATATAACCTTGTATCCCTGTTACACCCGACCATTACTTCTGGAAGAATAAGTAATCAGCTTCGGCAGTGACTGTTGAAATGCAGGCTATTATATTTGTGCTTAAAAATACTGTGTGCAGTAGATTTGTGAAATGAAAACCGCATCATTGAAAAAAAAAAAAAAAGTAGCCTACGGTAACGTTATAAAATATGTGAAATTTGTAATTTGTATTTTATATATATATATATATATAAAAAATATATATATATATATATACACAGTACTGTGCAAAAGTTTTAGGCAGATGTGAAAAAATGCTGTAAAGTAAGAATGCTTTCAAAAAATAGACATGTTAATAGATTATATTTATCAATTAACTAAATGCAAAGTGAGTGAACAGAAGAAAATCTAAATCAAATCCATATTTGGTGTGACCACCCTTTGCCTTCAAAACAGCATCAATTCTTCTAGGTACACTTGCACAAAGTCAGGGATTTTGTAGGCATATAGTCAGGTGTATGATTAAACAATTATACCAAACAGGTGCTAATGATCATCAATTCAATATGTAGGTTGAAACACAATCATTAACTGAAACAGAAACAGCTGTGTAGGAGGAATAAAACTGGGTGAGGAACAGCCAAACTCAGCTAACAAGGTGAGGTTGCTGAAGACAGTTTACTGTCAAAAGTCATACACCATGGCAAGACTGAGCACAGCAACAAGACACAAGGTAGTTATACTGCATCAGCAAGGTCTCTCCCAGGCAGAAATTTCAAGGCAGACAGGGGTTTCCAGATGTGCTGTCCAAGCTCTTTTGAAGAAGCACAAAGAAACGGGCAACGTTGAGGACCGTAGACGCAGTGGTCGGCCAAGGAAACTTACTGCAGCAGATGAAATCCACAGAAGAACTGTGGTTAGTTCTCCAAGATGTTTGGGCCAACCTACCTGCAGAGTTCCTTCAAAAACTGTGTGCAAGTGTACCTAGAAGAATTGATGCTGTTTTGAAGGCAAAGGGTGGTCACACCAAATATTGATCTGATGTAGATTTTTCTTCTGTTCACTCACTTTGCATTTTGTTAATTGATAAATATAAACTATTAACATGTCTATTTTTGAAAGCATTCTTACTTTACAGCATTTTTTCACACCTGCCTAAAACTGTATATATTATATATTATATATATACTGTGTATATACAGACGTGCTCAAATTTGTTGGTACCCTTACAGCTCATTGAAATAATGCTTCATTCCTCCTGAAAAGTGATGAAATTAAAAGCTATTTTATCATGTATACTTGCATGCCTTTGGTATGTCATAGAATAAAACAAAGAAGCTGTGAAAAGAGATGAATTATTGCTTATTCTAGAAAGATATTCTAAAATGGCCTGGACACATTTGTTGGTACCCCTTAGAAAAGATAATAAATAATTGGATTATAGTGATATTTCAAACTAATTAGTTTCTTTAATTAGTATCACACATGTCTCCAATCGTGTAATCAGTCATTCAGCCTATTTAAATGGAGAAAAGTAGTCACTGTGCTGTTTGGTATCATTGTGTGCACCACACTGAACATGGACCAGAGAAAGCAAAGGAGAGAGTTGTCTGAGGAGATCAGAAAGAAAATAATAGACAAGCATGGTAAAGGTAAAGGCTACAAGACCATCTCCAAGCAGCTTGATGTTCCTGTGACAGCAGTTGCAAATATTATTAAGAAGTTTAAGGTCCATGGAACTGTAGCCAACCTCCCTGGGCGCGGCCGCAAGAGGAAAATCGACCCAAGATTGAACAGAAGTATAGTGCAAATGGTAGAAAAAGAACCAAGGATAACTGCCAAAGAGATACAAGCTGAACTCCAAGGTGAAGGTACGTCAGTTTCTGATCGCACCATCCGTCGCTTTTTGAGCGAAAGTGGTCTCCATGGAAGAAGACCCAGGAGGACTCCACTTTTGAAAGAAAAACATAAAAAAGCCAGACTGGAATTAGCTAAAATGCATATTGACAAGCCACAATCCTTCTGGGAGAATGTCCTTTGGACAGATGAGTCAAAACTGGAGCTTTTTGGCAAGTCACATCAGCTCTATGTTCACAGACGAAAAAATGAAGTTTTCAAAGAAAAGAACACCATACCTACAGTGAAACATGGAGGAGGCTCGGTTATGTTTTGGGGCTGCTTTGCTGCGCCTGGCACAGGGTGCCTTGAATCTGTGCAGGGCACAATGAAATCTCAAGACTATCAAGGCATTCTGGAACAAAACGTACTGCCCAGTGTCAGAAAGCTCTGTCTCAGTCGCAGGTCATGGGTCCTCCAACAGGATAATGACCCAAAACACACAGCTAAAAGCACCCAAGAATGGATAAGAACAAAACATTGGACTATTCTGAAGTGGCCTTCTATGAGTCCTGATCTGAATCCTATCGAACATCTATGGAAAGAGCTGAAACTTGCAGTCTGGAGAAGGCACCCATCAAACCTGAGACAGTTGGAGCAGTTTGCTCAGGAAGAGTGGGCCAAACTACCTGTTAACAGGTGCAGAAGTCTCATTGAGAGCTACAGAAAACGTTTGATTGCAGTGATTGCCTCTAAAGGTTGTGCAACAAAATATTAGGTTAGCGGTCCCATCATTTTTGTCCATGCCATTTTCATTTGTTTTATTATTTACAATATTATGTTGAATAAAAAATCAAAAGCAAAGTCTGATTTCTATTAAATATGGAATAAACAATGATGGATGCCAATTAACTTGAAACTGACAAAAGTATTTCAGAGAAAATTGTGCATTCTTCGTTTTTTGTGGAGGGGTACCAACAAATTTGAGCACGTCTGTATATAAACTGAGTGTACAAAACATTAGGAACACCTGCTCTTTCCATGAAATAGACTGACGAGGTGCATCCAGGTGAAAGCTATGATTCCTTATTGATGTAACCTGTTAAATCCACTTCAATCAGCGTAGATGAAGGGGAGACAGGTTAAAGAAGGATTTTTAAGCCTTGACACAATTGAGACATGGATTGTGTATGTGTGCCATTCAGAGGGTAAATGGGCAAGACAAAAGATTTACAGTAAGTGCCTTTGAACGGGGTATGGTAGTAGGTGCCAGGTGCGCCGGTTTGAGTGTGTCAAGAACTGCAACGCTGCTCGAAAACGGCTCATTGATGAAAGAGGCCAAAAGAGGCTGACACGAATTGTGCAGAGCAACAGACGGGCTACAGTTAGTCAACTGACAGTCCAGTACAACATTGGTGCCGAAAGACCAGTAAAAGAATGTACAACTCGTCGTACCTTGACACGAATGGGGTATGGCAGCCGACGACCTAACAGAGTTCCACTTCTTTCAGCAAAACACAAGAAACTGCGGTTGCAGTGGGCTAAGGAACGAAAACACAGGAGGATTGGAAAACCACATGAGTACATGCATCCATCATGCCGCGTGTCAACACTGCAGGCTGGTGGTGGTGGTGTGATGGTGTGGGGTATGTTTTCATGGCACACATTGGGCCCCTTGATAAAAGTGGAGCAACATTTGAATGCCACAGGATATCTGAACATCACTGCCAATCAGGTGCATCCCTTCATGGCAGCAGTGTATCCATCTGCTAATGGATTTTTTCAGCAGAATAATGCCCCATGCCACAAGGCTAGGATTGTCCAGGAATGGTTCCACGAACATAACAGTGAATTCAGCTTACTGCAGTGGCCTGCCCAGTCACCAGATCTCAATCCAATTGAGCATCTGTGGGATGAGATGGAAAAAGCTATTTCGGAGTAGAGATCCACTACCAGCCAACTTGACACAACTGTGGGAAGTATTGGAGTCAACATGGGCCAGCATCCCTGTGGGAACCCCCCCCCCAAAAACTCACCAAGAGGCCATTTTTTGTGCACTTCTGTGCACATGTGGGAAGGCAAGCTTGCGCCTTCCTCTTCCCCCTTATGCCACCACGGGAGGGATTTTGCCGCCGGTGGCACATTGTGCCTGTCCCTCAGGGGTGAGGTGTTTGGTCTTGTGGGCGGCTTTGCCGCCCTTCCTCACAGGGGGTTCCGGCGAGAGACTCCCCCTGACCCATCACTTGATGGTACGGTGGTGGGCTTTGTCGCTCCCTGCTTGGCCTCCCCCCGGTGGACTAGGGGAATGGTCCACTCGGCAGCCTGGTCCACTCGGTAGCCTCCTCCCCACACTGTCAGGTGGCACAGAGGGGCCTCCTCTCACTTCCCCCCTTTTGATGTTGTTGGGAGGGGGGTGGGTGTAATTTTACCCCCCTCTGTGGGCCTCTTTGAGGGCCCTGGGGGGGGAAGGTGGACTCGGAGGTGTGCGGTGCTGGCGTGGGTGCCTTTGCGCCTTGCTTGAGCTTGGGGCACCTCTTTTTTGGTGCCCCAGCTCTCTGCAGTGGTAGCACCGCCCCTCCTCCGAGGAGAAAAAGATTACATAACTACCCTCCACAGTGTCCTTCCCTGCCAGGTGGATAGTAACCTGGCGTCGGAAAGACAACACGTGGCGGGGGGGCTGGTCTTTGCAGCCTAGGGGGATGGGGTGGATGGCTGTTTTCAGCTCCCCCAGGGCCTGAAGATGGGGCTTCAGGAGGTCGTCCTACAAGAAAAGTGGGACGTTACAAAGGACGACACTGCTGACCAAACCCTCCATGGGTTCTATGGTGATGTACATCCCCCCCACAGCAAGATCACTCTCAATCACAGTGTGTGCGGCGGCCTCAGATTTTAAAAAGACGACGGTCTTGCCATACATCTTTGAGACCGCCACAATGGTTGACGGCCCGACCACCTTGGCCATGGCTTTCACCATGGCCTCGATTTGAGAGGGTGTCTCTGATGAGGCACCAGACCCCATGTCTCCTGGTGATGTTTTTAAAGAGGGTTGCTGCCTCCCCTGCAGCCACCTGTGCCCACTTTTTGGGGACTTGTGGAGCTTGCCCACTCATTTTTATTCTTTGTTATTTATTTATTTATTTATTTATTGTTAGTTTTGATGTTTATTTATTGTTATTTGTTATTGTTATTTTTTATGTTTATTTATTTAATAAACATAACGAAACAAAACGGACACACAGACAGACACACCCCTGCACTGACACAAATTCAGTGTAGGGGCACACACAAACAAACAGATTTTTTTCCCTTAACAAAGGAAATCAACTAAATCGAAGTTTAAAAAAAGTGTTAAACTTAAATAAATAAACAACGGGGCAGGATTCAAAACAATGGATGTGGGATTTTAAAACAAATAGATTTTTAACTAAAAACTAAAAAACAGTGTATAAAAGTAATACTTATAAAAACACAAAGACTTTTATAGTAAAATAAAAAAAAATGAATGAAAGAAGTGTTTAAAAATGAAAGAAAAATCAAAGACCCCCCCACACACACACTTGCAAACATACACAAGTGCAGGGAGACAAAGAAAAAGTATAATAATTTATAAAAATAAAATGCCTAAATAAAAATGGTTTTCAACAAAAAAGGTGCACTACTACTTTACAAAAACAAATATGAAAAGATTTTGAAAATAAAAGGTTTTAATAACTGTTTTTAAAAGATTTTTAAATTGTTTGGTGAGGAGCACTACACAAGTGTGACCTCTGAGTAGTAGTCTTAGTCTGATTTGAAGCCCAGTACATCTCCAGCTGTCAGCAGACAGCTGGACAATAGTAGTATAGTAGAACTGATATTTTCAAACAATTATTTTATTGTTATACATTTATATATAACTTACTGCAATCTCAATTGTGTTTCTTTACAAATTCCTTCTTTGATCCGTTTTGTTTACTAACTTTAATTATTTTAAAGTGCAACATAATAATAATAATAATAATAATAATAATAATAATAATAATTATTATGTTGTTGTTGAGCACTACATAATCACCATCTTCATTATTAATATTATTATTATTAAAATCTGTGTTATTACACACAGGTCACCACTTACCTTGTATTATTATTTACTTTTATTTAGTTTTTCCTTTTAAAACAGTCCGGTGAACTTGACAGAAAATGCTTTATAAATATGGCTCAATCTTTAAAACTATGTATGAGCTTGGTAATGTTGGGATGTGTCACATAAATACAAACGTATTGCTGGCTTTGTTTTACAATGCATAGAATAGTAGGACTTCGATAATATTTTGGTTTGTTTGGTGAATCTCCACAAAACTTTTCTTTATGCGTATGTAAAGACCTCCTTGTCACGGATTTGTCCCACAGAACAATTACTTATCATAAAAAAAGCCACAGCTTAAAATTAGGTCACATGTTCAAGTTGTGTGAATGCAAGACCTTTTTTGTGTCATTTTTAAAAGCCAGCAAAAGTGCACATTTTTCATTTAAATGCTGGATATGTAGGCTGCATGTATGCTCCGGTTTATTTTTGCTTATTAATAAACCTATTTTTATGCAACTTGTATAATCAGAAAGAAAATGTCTCGGTTGTGCTAATGCACCACCTGCAAGCCACCCAGTCTTTCTTCTGGATGTCTTTGTATTCGTTCAATTTACAATCATATAACGGATGATTGAATGACATTTGGATAGCATACTAGGAATTATGGAATGTTTCAGGAGAAAACAAAGATAGAACTGTTGTGCAAGAATTGAGGGAAACAAAAAAATGAGGTGATGGAGAGGAGATTTGCAGCTTTAGGGTTATTGCAGCTTTCTGAGCAGAGTGAGTCAGAGGAATTGCCAGACACAGAGGAGCTATGCTGGGGGTATAGGAACAGACAGCAACAGGCGACTTTACAACAACAGCCAGTGATGGCTGCAGCGGCACAGGATGATTCAGATGAGAAAGAGAAAGCAGAACAGCTGGTAGATATGGATCAGGAATTGTATGCAGGAGGGTTTAAAAGTACTTTTGATACTATAGCTGAGAGTGAAAACCTGACATGGTCAGCAATTGTTTTCCAGTTCCCCTAATAAACCACCAAATAATACAAAAACAAGCTGCTCCCATAGTTAGAAGAAGAGTAAGGACAACAAGTACTGTAGATGGTCAGGGTCTAACCACATAATTATGCCAATCAGCAGATAGCACGTGACCTGTCTTTATCTGAATTAAACATTTTGCAGCAACAATTGCCAAAATGGGATGGTGTGGGGGATCCTACATCATTAGTTGATAAGGTTCGCTCTTTACAGCGATCAAGTGCTTTGACTGATAGATTATTGTAAATTGCTACAAGCAGCACTGCCGCATGATGTCCCTGTCCCAACAGATTTTGTTACCCCCTGTTAATGATCCAATTGTATGGCCCATGCATGAGAGAAGCTTAAAATTTATGTGCCAAGGTGTAGTATATTGTGTCATAGCAGACATGAGTAAAATTCTAGAATGTATGCCAAAGGAAGCTTATTAATAAATACAAAGATCGTGTTACACCTGCATGTCAACATTCGCTTTTGACATATGCTCGAGACTTAGAGGATCCTTTTCCCACAAATGTGGGTCGGGATATTCATATTCCATATTGAAGGTCAAATTATGGGGAACTGTTTTAATTGTAGTAAACCAGGACATATGCAGAAAGACTGTAAATATGCTCACAGACACACTAAACAGCAATGTTATTTGAGAAAAGGGGGTATGCAGGCTAGAGGACCGAAGCAGACAGATATACAACAATTTCAGTCAGGACAGATGCAGCACCAGAGTGTAAACACTCCTACTGCACCGTCTTATACAGTGCTAACTACATAGCCCCAGGGGCTGCAAGCAAACAGCAGTCAGGGGACACAGGGAGGTTTGATTAATACTTTTCACTGTTCAGCCCCACAATGAAGGTGTCAGGCCTCTACAAAGGTGACAGATTTACATGGAGATTGTTATGGTCAGCCTGTAGTCAATACTAGTCTAAAAGGCCAGTCTAGTGTGTTGTTGGTTGATACAGATTCGACTTTAAACTCTTGTACATTCTGACCAACCTCATATTGTTCCTGCTTCTCCACTATGCAGCATCGAAAGCAACAGTTTCCCTATTAAAGTACACTGATTAGGGCAAGTTCAGTGGAACCGACCTATTAGTTCGTGTTGACAGACATTTTTTGACTGACACTGGTATTTCTACACACACACACACACTTATTTTACTTTATTTCCTTTTATTTCTGTGTATGTGTGTGTGTGACAGAGACAGAATGATTCTTGATGATAAATCTCCCACAACCTGTGAGGGCGCTGTGTAAAGAGAACACAGTGCCCTGGACTGGATGGCCAGACAATTCATTCCCAGGGTTAGAAAAAAGTCGGACATCTAGAAAGGAGGCGGAGCTGCAATACACTAAATCATCGACCCGGAAGGGAAACGACGTGGCAGCTGCGGATTGGAGGAGCGGTTGCACTAGTTAACCAAGGGGTCATGAATGACAGTACAAAAGAGGAAGTAGCGAAGTGATCTTTTCCTTTGTATGGTTAAAACTGAACCGGAAAGAGACCATGTATTGTAATTGTGAGTGTTTTGTTTGTTTTGTCATGTCTAAAGAACCACTTGTTTGTTATTAGACGGCTGAACACGATCCGGACCTGTCACCAAAGGCCAGCACTTACCCGGACATCACTGCACATTATTTCACGAATAATTGTATTTACACCACAAGCACTTTAGCACGCACTGTGGACTTGTGTTTGTGTTTCGTGTGGGTGTTTAGGAATGGGACTATTATTACAGGACCCACCCAGTGCAATACATGCCGCTGTATTGCCTGTTCTCACTGTTATTGTTTACTGCCATTTGTCATCAGACTTTGGATTATACAAATAAAATATCATTGCACCTGGATTATCGTGGTCTGTCTGTTCATTGATTACTGCTGCATTCCTGCACCTGCACACTGTTAACCACTTTGCCAGTGTGCTATTGAGAAACTTCTTTTTCTTTAGTTTCTTAAGATTAATAAATGTATGGATACCACCTAGTAGGGTTCGGACTGATGTCCACAAAGCAAAAAAGGGGGGGGGTGTAATATGTTTTTTTTTTTTATTTTATTTATTTATTATTATTTTTATTTTATTATTATTATTATTATTTTATTTTTTTTAACTTTTGAGCTAATAGATTGTATGTTTTGGTTGCTTGTGTTTACAAATGAACCCATCATCAGTTAAGAAAAAGCCGAAATCTGTTTGATATGTTCAAAATTAAAAACAGCACAGTTGGTGTAACAGCAAACGTAATGGGGGAACAAATATTTGCAGATGGGGTATTCCTTATCAGTAGAGAGTGATAATGGTACACGCTTTGCATTGAGGGCACATAGGGAATTGGTAAATATTGGGTATACAATACATGTTACACATTGGAAACGCAATACAATTATTAATTCAGAGAAGAAAACTCAAGTTACAATCTTTTTCTTTTTTGATTCTGGGTGATGTGCTCAGAAATAGCTGGTTTGTGATGAGACAAAAATAAAAAGACTTTAGTAGAGATCTTGTGAATAAATATGTCTACACAGGCTTAAACAGATCACTGGATTAAAGAAGTATTATTTCTGTTACTGACTGCATGATTTCCATTACACGAGAGTAGATGTTAAAACTTCATGCTGATTTGAACTCGGCTCTCGCCAAGATAAGCACCAACTAAGACGTAGCTTTACAGTAAACTAATGTGATCCATATGTGTCTCCATCCATTTACGTTTCCTTCCATATGATGATGTAGATATCCTTCTGTCTGGTGTTAATGGCTGAAGTGTAATGCTGGCTCCAGGGATCAGCTTATTTTGCCTCCTGGCGCATCAGCACACACCGGCGGCTGCGATGCTGGCTCGGGGATCAACCACAGTGCGGCCTCCCCAGCGCATCAGCATGACAACCGTCTGGATTGAGCTAAGTAGGGTACATCTCTGGGGTTTTCAAGTGGGCACCTTCCATCCTCAGTGTTTCGTCGACCAGCCCACGACACCTCAAGAGGGGCTCGGACGGTGATTCTGGCGCCCCAGCATCACCCCCTCCGTCCCCCACTCAACTCAGCCCAGCTTACTTACCTGTACATCAGTGTTTCTTTCTTTCTATTGTGCTTGAGATCCCCAGCCAGAATCTTTCCGTCTCAACCACAGCCAGTTGCTGCTCCTCTCTGCTGCTTCAGATAAGTTCTTCACTGTGCGACGCAACTCTTGGCCACTGAATCCGGCGTCTCTGAGAAACCGGGTTGTAGAGTGTGCCACAAATCCTCGACAACCCACTTCCACTGGGTAAACCCGGACTCTCCATCCTCGCTGTTCCGCTTCAGTGGCTAGTTGAGCATACCGCAGTTTCTTCCTCTCATACGCCTCATCTACAGCATCCTCCCATGGCACTGTTAACTCTACCAGGTGAACAAGGCGTGCTGATCCAGACCACAAGACAATATCTGGTCGAAGGTTAGTGGTGGCAATCTCAGGTGGAAAAATAAGCCGTTGACCAACATCTGCCAGCATTTTCCAGTCTCTAGCAGCTTCCAGTTGTCCTGGGCGAGGATTGGTTTTAACACCTTTTCTTGGTGGTTGCTCTCCTGGGCGGGAGGAATGTTGTCTTTTGTGTGTAATGTTTTGATGGAACAGGTGACAACTTATTGGTTATGTTACGCTTGTCTTCCAATGCTAAGGCCAAACATCGCAGCACCTGGTCATGGCGCCAAGTAAACCGTCCTTGGCTAAGAGCCACCTTACATCCTGTCAAAATGTGCCTTAATGTTGCAGGTGATGAACACAAAGGACATGAGGGATCCTCTCCTACCCAGAGGTTTAGGTTCTGTGGTGATGGGAGAACATCATATGTTGACCTGATGAGGAAACTGATCCTGCTCTGTTCCATTGACCATAGGTCTTGCCAGCCAATCTTGCGTTGTTCCACTCTCCCATCTCATCCATTCTCCCTGCTTGGCCTGGGAAATGGCCTTTATACACCTCATCCTCTCCTCCTGCTTTTGCACCTCGTTGACTACCAGCTTCCTCCTTTGAGCTGGGGCTGCCTTGTGCCATGTAGGAGGAACTGAACTGAAACCAAGACCCCCTCTTCCATGCTGAACTTGCCCCATGATATCACCAATTCGAAGGGCAGCCTTTGCATCTTCCACAGCTTTCTTTGCCGCCCACTTTCTTCCAGTTTTCAACACAGGTGCTGCCTCCCTTACGCATTTGTCGCGTGACTCTACTAATGTCATTTCCAGTCTGACCTTGGCGCACTTAAACTCCTCGGTTAGAGCAGAGACTGGTAGCTGCAGTATTCCTTTACCATAAAGTCCCACTCTGCTGAGGCAGCGTGGAACTCCCAACCATTTCCTGATGTATGAACTGATTAAAGCTTCCAGCTTCTCTACTGTTGTCAAAGAAACCTCGTACACAGTCAGTGGCCACAGCAACCTCGGCAGTAGACCAAACTGAAAGCACCAGAGTTTTAGTTTACCTGGTAGAGCGCAGCTGTCTATGCTCTTCAACCCTTCCACTGCTTGTTGTCTAACTTCTCCCACACGAACTGTGTCCTTTAGATCCCCGTCGTACCATCTCCCAAGACTCTTCACTGGCTTCTCAGACACTGTTGGTATTGCCTCACCATTAATGAAGAATGTTTTATCTACTACTTTGCCTTTAATTATAGAGATGCTCCTTGATTTAGTGGGCTTGAATTGCATTCGTGCCCATTCAATGTTATTGGTTAATTTGCCCAATAATCGATTAGTGCAGGCTACTGTTGTAGTCATGGTTGTCATGTCATCCATGTATGCTCGAATTGGTGGTAGTCGCATCCAGAAGCCAAGCGCTCTCCTCCTACTACCCATTTTGATGCCCTAATGATTACTTCCATTGCCATGGTAAAAGCCAGTGGAGAAATGGTGCATCCTGCCATTATTCCAACCTCTAGGCATTGCCATGTAGTGCTGAATTCTGAAGTTGAAAAACTGAATTGCAAATCTCAAAGTAGGCTTTCACTAAATTTGTTATTGTCATCGGTACACTGAAAAAATCAAATGCTGCCCAAAGAAGTTAATGTGGCACTGAACCATATGCATTAGCCAAATCCAGGAATGTCACATGGAGCTCCTTCCTCTCCTTTTTAGCTGATTGAATTTGTTGCCAGATCACATTGATGTGTTCTAAGCAACCTGGGAAACCTGGAATGCCCGCTTTTTTTATTGAAGTGTCAATGAAGCAGTTCTTTAATAGGTAAGCTGACAATCTCTGAGCAATAATGCTGAAGAAAATCTTGCCTTCTACGTTTAATAGGAAATGGGACGAAACTGACTGATGCTTGTAGAATCTTTTTCTTTAGGTATAAAGACTCCACCTGCTCGGCGCCATGCTCTTGGTACAACCTGTTTTTCCCATGCCACTTTCATCAATTTCCACAGAATTCGTAGAACTCCTGAAGCACTCTTGTACACTCTGTACGGAACTCCATTAGGCCCTGGAGATGATGAAGCCCTTGCTTTTTTTCAGCTTGCTCTATTTCTTTCCACTTAGGTGCACAGTCCTCCATTTGGTATTCTGGTGGATTGATAGGTGGGATGTCTGGCGGAATTGACATAGGCTCCTGCCTTTTGAATCTGTATGTGTTTCCTCCAAATATCTCTCCAGCTCAACCTTAGATGCTTTTAGTGTGCCATTCTTCTCACTGGTGAATAACTTCTTTACAAATTTGAATGGGTCTTTATAAAGTTAGCTCTCGCACGCTCGCTCCTTTTTTTGTAGCGTTTCCGTAGGCGCTCAGCTCTGCGCAATGTTGCAAGCTTATCTTTTATGACCCTTTGTAAGAGATTGAGTCCCTCCTTCTGACTTTGTTCTGCTCTTCTCCATTGGTTCCTCAGCTGTCTCCTTTCTCTAACTAAGCGTTCAATCTCCTGCTGCCGTCTAGACTTTCCAGGAATAGTTTGTACTTTTTCCTTCCTTTTTCAACTCCAAACCTCTCACTTCCATATGCGTAGATGATGTCCCCAAATTTATCCAGCTTCTTTTCAACTGTTCCACTTAATCTTTTCAATGCAACGCAGAGATCTGTGTTTACTGTGTCCCATGCAGTTCTCACAAGCTCTTGGCCATTTAACTCCAGGCTTGTGCCCGTTGAGGTTCTTTTCTCTCTTATGCTGGTTTGTCTGACCGGGTTCACAAGGATCATTAGGTTCATCACTAACTGTGTCCATGCAAGTCCTCCTCACGTCTATGACAGGGGTGCTGATATCCTGCGAACTGTGGTTTGCTTCCTGTCGCTGGATTTCATTCGACTGACTTGACTGACTTCGTAAGAAGTACTGATCAATGCGAGGCCCTTGTCCCTTCTCCCTCAAGCATTTCATTCTCCTTGATGAATCTTCAAACCCCTGACCGTTGTCGCCTTGCTCCAGCCGCAGACACAAACCTGGAGTTCCATGTCTTTGTTAACTGCAGATCTTGAACTAGTCTTTTGTGAAGTACTCTCCATACTCATATCCGTTTCCGTTCCTAAGTCGTTAACCGTGTTGTCCAACGTTGAGTCATCTTCCGCCCGCTCTCGCAGACTCTAGGGGTATTTTCTCTTTAATTTCTTAGAAGCCTTGGGCGGGTGTCTCCAGCATCCTGTAAACACAGAGCTGGATACTGCCGACAAGGGTAGCTAACCCTTACCAGCCCCAATGGGGTCTCTTTCCTCCTGTCAGCTGTCTCTCCAGGCTGTCACAAGGTCTTTCCCTTGTTGCCAGCTTAATAGCCTATGCATTCCCAGATGAGAAAAATGACTTTACGCAAAAAAAGAGTGAAGAGCTCCATTAAAGTCCAATGTAAATGAGACTTCAAAATAATTAATACTGCACTTGATTTTCTTCTAGGTTCTTAAATGAAGTGATTCTGGATGCTGATTCTGATGGGAGATTCAAGTACTGGGACACGGGTGGAGACAACAATGGCCAGTCTAGCCCCCACCCCCCCAGCATGGTTAGTATAGGAATGATTTGGTCCCAGTGGTCTTGATCACTATATGCGGTTGATTCTTATATCAGTAATTCTTATAAACGGACTGCACTGTATATATATGCAAAGCACACGTTTCACTAGTTAAACAGGAGAAGTACACAAGGTAGTGGTAATCTATTATAAAAAGAAAACGGATAGATAAATTAATGCACATCAAGATTGCATTTTGTCTATTATTCGTAGTCAGAATTTTGATAAAGTAAAAATGATCTACCTATCATGTGTTCATTTTTAGCATGTGTGAAACCAGGGCTAACAATATAACAAAATAATCGCCATGACCGATTAAATTAGCATTTTATAGACACTGAATAAAGTTAATATCCTGTTAGGTCATTGCCTGTTATCTTATAAAATCGTAATGTTTTTAACAGTTATTTAATTTTACTTTTGTTCTATAAACTTCATACCTTTAAATTGTATCCACATAGTACTGTAGATATTTGTACTCCACTGTCCAATACGATTTGCACTGTGGGCCTCACGCGTATCTACACGGGGCGATACAAACCTCAGTCATCTAATTGAGAGGGGTATTGCTGCAGAATACAGACTCGCACAGCTCTCACAGGCAGCTCACACAGGGTAGTGCTGCGTGCACAACTCGTAATAGACGTTATCATTATATGCTACAGCCTGATCACATGATAAGGGTGATGAATTTAGGTACTAAAATGAAGTTTATTTCATAACAATAACCTAGGTTTGTGGGGTAATGGCCGTAACTTTAAATAAACACAAAAACCACCTAACCTTAAACCTAAGGTTTGCGCGGTATTAGCCGTGGATCACCAATTAATTCTCACAGGGTAATCACTATGTTCAGTGTTCCCCCCCTCCCACACCCTGTTTATGGTCACGTGGTAGGGTTGTTGAGGGTGAATGAAGCACTGTGTAAATTACCAGTTGCGCACGCAGTGCTACCCTGTGTGTGCTCCCTGCGAGAGCTGCGCTGTGCAAGCTACCTTGTGTGAGCTCCCTGTGCAAGCTACCCTGCGAGAGCTACCCTGTATGAGCTCCCTGTGCAAGCTACCCTGTATGAGCTCCCTGCAAGAGCTGCGCTGTGCAAGCTACCCTGTGTGACCTCCCTGCGAGAGCTGCCCTGTGAGCTCCCCCCATGATAGGGGCCTCCAGACAGCCCTCATGAAGCTAGCCTGTGACAGCTCCCCAGAGCTGCTCAGGTGAGCCCCCTCATGAGCTACCCCCAGAGAGCTCTCATGCAGAGATAGCCTGTATGAGCTCCCCGAGATTGGGCGGCTGTGCAAGCTGTGTGTGAGCTCCCTCATGAGCTGCGCTGTGTGAGCTCCCTGCGAGAGCTGCCCTGTGTGAGCTTCCTGGCTGAGGCAAGCTGTGCAAGCTCAAGTGAGAGCTACCCCTGTGCATGAGCTTCTAAGAGAGAGCCAAGTGCTGTGCAACACCTGTGTGAGCTCCTGAGAGAGCTGCAGTTCCTGTGTGAGGCTGGGCGCCTGTGCGAGGCTCCCAGCGGAGGGAGCGCCTGTGCTTAGCTCCCCCCTTGAGAGCTGCTCCCTGCGAGCTGTGCGAGCTCCCTGCGAGAGCTGCGCTGTGCGAGCTCCCTGCGAGAGCTGCGCTGTGCGAGCTGCCCTGTGTGAGCTCCCTCCGAGAGCTGCGCTGTGCGAGCTGCCCTGTGTGAGCTCCCTGCGAGAGCTGCCCTGTGTGAGCTTCCCTGTGAGAGCTGCGCTGTGCAAGCTACCCTGTGTGAGCTCCTGCGAGAGCTACCCTGTATGAGCTTCCCTGCGAGAGCTGCGCTGTGCAAGCTACCCTGTGTGAGCTCCCTGCGAGAGCTGCCCTGTGTGAGCTCCCTGCGAGAGCTGCGCTGTGCAAGCTACCCTGTGTGAGCTCCCTGCGAGAGCTGCACTGTGCAAGCTGCCCTGTGCGAGCCTTCGCTCTGCAGGTATATGCTCTTGCATCTATTATCAATGGTTTCCCGCTTTATGAAAGATACTAATAATGTATGTGTTAAAAAAACCTAATACTGGTAATGATGTATGTGATGTATGTGCTACTGCATAAAAAACTAGTAGCAAATTAAGAGTTTTGGGTAGCAAAATGCTACCAAAATATATGTTAACTTCGAGCGTTTTTTGTCCCAGATGGCGGTCCATAGAGATCACTATGAGTGCGCATGCATAATCTGGTTTGTTTACTTTTTGCTGTCTAAAACTTTAATAGAGGCTCAAGAGCTGCTGTGTTGATCCTGTGTTTATATAACACACACACACAAAGCTGTGCAAAAGTCTTAGACATTTAGCATTTTTCTACTCTGATGCATTATGAGCATCAAAAATGTACTCTAAGCCTCCACTAGTGTTTTCTACTATTATAACAACCTTGACTTGCATTAAGAAGGAAAAACATTGCGTGAAATAGCTTGCATCACTTTATTTCCAAGGTGTGTTATCCGAAACATAATCAACTAGTACAGAGAAACATCAAGGTTTTTCCTTCTTTATCCAAGTCAATGCTACTGTTTCCAGTTGGAAAACTCCCAAGTCAAAGATAATGCTGCAAGATTATTGGAAATCAACAAGCTAATCTCCATTTGAAAATAACTATTTGTTTATTGCGAAACGACGCAATACAACGCGTAATTCAAGCAAAGTACCGTCTTCTTTCGTTGGAACTTCAAACTGAAAGAGATTGGAGAAGTTGCAGTGTTCATCACCAAAGAAGACTGACTTCTTTGTTGAAATCGATAAGTATTCAACATATCAAATACTAAATATTTTATGACTCGAGAAATTAACTAGCAAATGCTATCAAGTTAGTGGACAAACTGTTCTAGGAATAGAATATAACTTCCTGTTTTAGAGCATGTAAGAAATGTATTTTGTTTGTTGAAATGTGCAACTCAGAGGAGTTGCCTCATAAATGCAGATAATTTGATCATTGCCCCATTTCTGAGTTAATTTGAATATATAATCAATTGAGGTTGAGAACATATTATTAGTTTGGTAGATCACGTCTAAAACTAAATTAACACAATAAAACTAATTTGCTAAATTAGATACTGGAATGTTGGATTCTGTTCTGAATGGGAAATTTAATTAATTTGCGTGCATTTTGATATGAAACATGATCGATTACAACGAGAAACGAGTATTGAAATTAGTTGTGCACCCTTTTTATTCTTAAATAAACTATTGTTTTATATTTGACATGTTGTGTGAATGTTGATTATTGTCAAAGCAATCCGAGTTCAACATGATCCTGAACTTAAATATGGTATATCTAATTTCTTACTGTGGAAGGGTGGGGGTATTCAATGACACGGGAGACAGAAGATTGTACTTGAAAACGCGCACAGGTGCCCAGTTTTATTTATTTTCTTTTTTATTTATTTTAGCCCGCAGAGGGCGCTGTTGTCTGTGGCCTGTATACCGGCAAAACCAAAGGCGAAATGAAAAGGGAAAATAAAACACAGTAATAAAACTACAAAACAAAAGTGCTGCTTACGCAGTGCCCCAAGGTTCCCCTATCACTACAGACGTCCCCTCGGGTACGTAACCATATATTTTAATAAATAGTTTATTTAAGGCTGGCTGTCTTCCTCAGCCGTGCCTGCCTGATTTTATTCTCCTGCTCCTACCACTGGCGTTGCTGCCTGGTGTTTGTTTATGCTCGCTTCCTCAGCTAGCGTCACTGGGTTTCCCCCGGTCATGGCCACCCGAATGCACAACCAAGCACAGTTCTTATGGGCCAAGCAACCCCCCCCAAGGCCCGCCTCTCAACCACTCAGAGAGAGGGAAAGCCAACACACCTTCCTCCCAACCTCTCTGTGTCATTGCCATGATTGACAGGCAGATCTTACGAGGCTGCTGCCCCCTTCCTGCAGAACCACGCATGCGCCAGATAGTCAGCACAGATCTCCCCCCCCGTTACACTTACATTTTGACATCCTTGAGTGGACGACTAGACACTAATTTATATTTAAATAAATTGTATACCTATCACTACACTTGCCACAATCGGACACATTCGGCAATAGAGGAGGTCTACAGAACTGGCATGTACTTTGTACAACGTTAATATGGAGGAAGCTGAAGTTTCAGTTTAATACAGCTGTTGCGAGTCTCAATACTGACAAGTCGCTGAAGAACATGCGACTTGTCAGTATTTAAAAGGTTTAAAAGAGACCTGTGTGATTCTCTGGAGTATGACTATATATAATTGCAATATACAACAGCAAGCCCAACACCTTATCCTGTAAGGTGGAGCAGAGACGAGAGGATACTAACTAGGCAATGGTCATTTATTAACTTTCATTTTATTTAATAATTGCTTAAAATGTAATATTACTGGGCTCCTGAGTGGCACATCCAGTAAAGGCGCTCTGCGTGGAGTGCAGGATGCGTCCTATAGCCTGGACGTCGCCAGACACACATACAGTATGCCTCCTCATATTCAGATTATAATGCTAAAAAATATACAAACCAAGTTTCATCACAGCCAAATAAACTTCTCTACATACATGTAAAACATAATCGTTATGAACTGACAGACATGGCCCATATAAAAACGCAGATATTTACACTGTTGTGTTAAATGTCCTTTTCAAGTTTCACGATAGTCTCTAGATACTGCTGTATATGTAAAAATATAAGTTTGTCATACCGTAGAGAAAGGCAAGTCGGAAAGTTATTCAGACAGACTGCACACACCCCCAGATTATGATAAACAATAACTTGTGCTAAAGAATGTTCTTAGCAATTTTATCACATAAGGACATGTTAAAAATGTAAGTGTCAGGCATATTTATCCTCATATTCTGAGACTAGCAATAATCTGTGCTAACAAATGTACTCTGTAGGATTCATCACAATTACACAAGCAGTTCTTTATGCAAAACTCTAAAGTGTGACATACTGTACGTATGTACAAGCCATGTAGAGCAAAAAAGAAAATCAGCACATAACGTTATAATAAAAACCTTGTGAAAACAGAAACAAAACCAGAGCCAGTATTTTGTCAGTCCCAAATCACCACATACTTCTTAATTTCACTGGCTCCATAAAATAACTTGCTACTTCTGCCGGATCACTGTTAGTTGTGTATGCTTCTAACCAAATTATGTATCAAGAATATCCATCAATTGCACCATTAATGCAGATTTCACAGGGTTTCAGTTTATCGTAGGAATCAACATGTCATTGAAGATCAGGGCCTGAGTTGTGGTATATTCTGATTCTCAATCGATTTCTACGTCTAAATCGAACACCTTGGGAGTCAATAATATTAAGCAACTCTCCAACATCATTCTGGCTGACAAATCCTTCTTGAATGCATTTCAAGTACATTAATCTGTATGCATGTAACTGTGCAGAGTTCAATTTCTTGCATTAATAAACACAGCTAGTACATCAGATTGGTGTTCTACTGCATGACAATTCCATCCAATTGTGCTAAACAGTCCAGCATTTTTTTATGGTTCAAGCCTAATCTAAAATAGAATCAGATTTTGTTTACTACATCAGCCAAGCGTGACAGTCTCTCCTGATTTGTGAATTGTTACTTGTGCTAGTGAGATATTGAATTATTTGGCAGACGCCTTTATCCAAGATGACTTGCAGGTATTACAGGGCAGTACAGGGTTACAATACAAGTTTAAAATTTAAATACAGTATTGTTTATAGTAAGTGCAAATAATACTACTAAAATACAATATGAACTAGTTAGGATTATGTCTAACAAGATATTAGTAGTGCATTAGTCTGCTTGTTCTGAAGCCTGATGTAATAATTACCTACTGAAATTATTACATTATAACCTAATTATCTTGTGAAAACTGAAATTAATTCTCATGAAAACTGAATTACCACTGAATGCATGATGCACATAAAAAACAGTGAGAATTAATTTGACGACAAAATATAAAAACGACTGTCACAAGAAAGCATTTCATGTTTGCTTCTTTTTATTTTTTAAATGTATGCATTTTAGTTTTCACTCAGCCACCATTTATGTATTTATTCATTTATTTATTTATTTAATGTAATTGTTATTTATGCCTTGTTTGAAGAATCATTCTATTTTTAAATTATGATTATATACGAAAAAGGTTTCCGGACTTCTGACAGCATACAGTTGGTTTGGAAATTAGTCAGCAACACTGGCTGCCTAGCCAAGTGTGTACTGCGTGCGTGCGTGTGTGTGATTTAAGGCCCAGGAGAGTTCATTAAAATGTTTAGGCAGTGTAAGTGCTGCAACACTGTGATGAAGTACAGGAGCCCTGTGAACATGCTGGCAGCACGGCAGATGACTGACTCAGGGATAAAAAGTAATCTCCCTCAAGCTGTTCTGCAGAGGGATGTCGGCACACTTACTAAACATGGTGAGTACAGGATTGTGTTTTTTTATTTTTTATTTATTTAATTAATTATTCTGATATTAATAGTTAAGTCAATTATGCCTGATGTAAAGATCACAATAAGCTGTAAATAAATAAATACATAAATAAAAATAAAATCAGTGCACAGGAACACTGACTCACAGTGCATGCATTCCCAGCTGGCCTTGGACAATATCCACATCTCCCTTGTGTCAGAGATGGGGGGGATCTCCAGGGTAAGTGGCTTTCAGCTTCTCAGCCTTGTTTCAAGACCTCTCTAAGCTCCAGCCTGCAAGCACAGCCGCATGCTTGAAGTACAGGAAGACAAGCTCATATCTATTACGAATTTTACAGGGTTTCTATAAAGTGAAATCAAATTTGAAGGCCACCAACCAGTAGACAGTGAATCTGGTTGTCTGTAAAATGGCTCATTACAGACCAAAGCATCAATGTTTTTAATGACTTGGGTATAAATCAAAATGTGATAGCAAAAAACTACAAACATTCCAAATATATGTAGCAATCTTGATTTCTGCATTTTTATCTTTCAAAACAAAGGTATTAATACAACCATTTCAAGAGAACTTAAGTGATTTTGAAGGAAATCTATATTCCCCAAATAACACAATCTTGCTTTCCAGAGGTTTTCTTTGGGTGCCCTGCATTTGCAAGAGGGGTTAAACTGCTACGTTCCCATAACGTTGCTGTGTCTGCCACATGCACCCCGAGACGTTTTTCTGCAGTATTCCTTTGACTACAGCTTTCTTTGTGAAGAGCTCTGATCAAAGGAATACTGCAATTCACTGGTCACTTATTTTGTTTAGTGGTTGCTTAGGCATTTGTTTCAAAGTTCAACAGTAATCAGCTTGCAAATGGTTGTAGTCCCGATTTCTAACAAATTCCTAATACATAAATCACTTAAAATAGTTTGCAAGTACACCACTTGATTTTACAGTTTAAGGCCTAAATTGCATTCCTTGGCTATACCTTAGTTTTGAATGATAACAATACAAAAAAAAAAATCAAAAATACTACACACATTTGGAATGTTCATAGTGTTTTACAAATCAAACGCTTCTGGATTTCTGCACAATATAGGCAGTTCAAGGACTTTTTGGTGGTGGGTTCAGACTTCTTACTGGCACTGTATGTGTAAATGCAAAGACATCTCATTATAGCTCAACATATATTTTTTTTTTTTTTTTTTTTTAGTCACAGTTTACATTTTCACTAGTTAAAATAGTCGTAAATCAAAGCTTTTTAGTTTTTTATATTACACATGGCTAAGCAGAAAATCTCCCCTGCAGTTCATCGTTTTTAGACAAGATTTACTAGCTCTCTTTTAAACTTTAGTAGCCTTAAAACAAATTAGGAAATCTATACTCCAACTCCCAAATGGGATCTGCAGGAAGCAACTGTTGGTAAGGAGGACAACTACAGTGAGAGCCAATTCTATAAGTAAAGTGGTAAGTGGTTATGTGAAAGACTACACCTTCCCCCTCAATCTGGTGTGCAGACAGACTAAGCATTTTCATTTCTGCTGAGCAGTATAGGAATGGAAAGTCATCCCTGTATACAACGCCTAGTTACTAGCACTTCAGCAAGTCTGGAGCTTATGGAAAGTTACTGTATCTATTTTAAGACACCATCATTTTTTTAAAAGGACAACCATACTTTGCCACAGCGACCTTAATCTGCATTTCCTAACAAGCATGTATAACTCCTCAGCAAGACACTAATTTAAAAAACCAGTACTGAATTAAAATTGGATTACATCAGAAATAAACTTGGCCAATGTCATTGACTGCAATAGCTAAATATGGAAGTATGCTGGAACAGTAACGAAGTGGAAGGTTTCCTGCCAATTCCTATAAATAACATGAACAAAAAAAAAAAAAAAAAAACCTAAAGTAATACAGTATGACCAAACTTTTTTTTGGGTTGATCAAAACTGGCCTGTATATCCTTATAAGGAGCTTAAACTAAAATAGTCTGCCTTCATGCTGTTGAAAAATGACAGGTATTACAATTGTTTAGATTGTAAAATTGAAAATGTTTACCATATTAAGGGGCTGATGTAAGGATAGGCGTAGTGCAAGGCAATTAGTGGCCAGACAATTAGTTTGCACTGCAGCCTATGTAAGCTTAAGAGCAATGCACATTACTCAACACGCACAAATAAATGAGCTGCAATAATGATAATGAGGGTTGCAATGAGCGCCGCCTGTGCATCAGGCTATTTAGCGGCCGCACTTCCAGCCCAGAGGTGAGGTGAGTTAGGAGTAAAGAGAGCAGTAGGTGCTGTATTAGAGTTGTGGAGTACGAAAATCAAGCCAAACAAAAATAATGTGTCAGAGAAGGGCATCAAAAGTCCTCTTGGTACATGGAAAACAAAATAAAAAAAGTTTTCTGAGGAGAAGCTGAGAGTCCTGACAGCTGAGGTCACACAGCATGAAATAGTTATTTGGAACAGCCTTAGCCAACATCAGTTATGCTACCAAAGACGCCATATAGTCCTCTATAGTGGAGAAGGTAAATGCTGTCGGTGTTACCAGGAGGACAGTCAACCAGGTGATGAATTCAGCTATTAGGTCAAGGATGACCTGCGGAGTGAGATGATAACACCTTACCACCGCATCCCAAACAAAGATCCTGGGTCGAAGGTTTTCCTGCCTGTCCTCAACAAGAGTCAAGCGTCGTCACATCAGGAAGTGTACCACAGCAGCCATCCTGAGGCCAATGCCAGGTCTCTGAAGGTGTCTGGTTTTATACAGCTCTTAATTACTCACTTTTATAATGGTTTGCACCTTGTCAGAGCAGGTGCAAAGCTTTTGGAGGGTCAGCAATTGCCCAAGTATAAAGGCAAAATCCTTGCATCTCATTGCGACAGATCCCCGCCCAATTCCATGCTCTTTTCTTCATTTTGAATACATTTCAATATCATTTAAATGGATAATGACAAAGCGCTAACTTGATAGCGGGTTCAGAATGGCATTTGAAAACCATTCTTTACATACACCTCACTTTGGACGTATCCTTACATCAGTCCCTAAATTACTTAATCATAAAAATATGTTCTCCATAATCACATTGTGCTTAGCCTGGTTAAATCCAAGCTAGGCTAGTTGGTTAAAGCTTACCTACACTATAGCAGTCTAAAGATTGCTCTTAATTATAGTATATCTGTAAACAAAAACATTTTATTTTACAAAAATAAAAAATAAATAAATAAATAAATAAATAAATAAATAAATAAATAAAATACAGTTGGAGATGGTCCCAGTAATGTTATACTGGAATCAAATTTAAATTTAAAATTTAAATATCTGCACCCTATCTCTCTTCTTAGCTTTCTAAGATTTACTATATTGTATGTAAAATAAAAGGTAGGCCTATCTCTTCATTGGTACATCTGTAAGTATTTACGTTTCATCAAAGCGGTTAATGAATGTTCCAATGCTAATGGAAACCAAAACTTGTTCTTTAGCCTGAAAAGACTCTACCTTATTCTATCATTTTACAAACGGAACCCTGGAGGTGCTTTAACAGAATGATTTAAGATTCAAGTCGGTCTCTTTTATAGTCACACATTTAAGGTATAAAAGCCTCTGCATCAGCATAATGCATTACTGTATGTCTTTGCGAGTCAACCTTTTGCACTCCTATTGAATAATCTGATGGGTAGGGCAGCTACCCCCACAGGAGAAAGACAAGTTTGAGACTGGGATACCACACACTCATCATGCCACAACTGACAGGTAGTGGCAACAGGGCAAACACACAGCTTCTCCTGCCACATCACTCAGAATACATCTGTGGCTGCCTTCAGCAAGCAGGGCTGAAAGGTGTTCCACAAGGTGGACAGATTAAAAAGAGGTACAGCAAGTCAAAAAAATGTAGTTACCTTCTCTGTATCTCCAGCTCCTCCTGTGAAGGACCATTCTGTGCCTGAGGGGAAAGCTGAGAGTTTTGTCGTGGCAATGTTGGGCCTGCAGAAGAAAAAAAAAAGAAAAAAGAGTATTTTTCTGGGACAGTGTTTACAACCGATATTGTAACCACCAAGACAAACACCCTCACAGGGTTACCATTAAGTGCCATTTTTACACCAGCACAGCAATGGGAGCAGCATTATACTCGGGTCATTGGAGAGGTTAAACTGATGCCAAGGCTTATTTATATAGTAGGCATTGTTTAGCATACTGAGCTCAGTGGGTGGGGTGATTGTGACTTGAATTTCTAGTAGCATAGTCACTAATCTCAGGAAAACTTCAAATCTAGTTATCAAATAGTGTCAGTTTGGTACTAGAAAAGAAGCAGTTGCTGGAAAATTTGATTAAATACAGACGTGCTCAAATTTGTTGGTACCCTTACAGCTCATTGAAATAATGCTTCATTCCTCCTGAAAAGTGATGAAATTAAAAGCTATTTTATCATGTATACTTGCATGCCTTTGGAATGTCATAGAATAAAGCAAAGAAGCTATGAAAAGAGATGAATTATTGCTGATTCTACAAAGATATTCTAAAATGGCCTGGACACATTTGTTGGTACCCCTTAGAAAAGATAATAAATAATTGGATTATAGTGATATTTCAAACTAATTAGTTTCTTTAATTAGTATCACACATGTCTCCAATCTTGTAATCAGTCATTCAGCCTATTTAAATGGAGAAAAGTAGTCACTGTGCTGTTTGGTATCATTGTGTGCACCACACTGAACATGGACCAGAGAAAGCAAAGGAGAGAGTTGTCTGAGGAGATCAGAAACAAAATAATAGACAAGCATGGTAAACGTAAAGGCTACAAGACCATCTCCAAGCAGCTTGATGTTCCTGTGACAACAGTTGCAAATATTATTAAGTTTAAGGTCCATGGAACTGTAGCCAACCTCCTGGGCGCAGCCGCAAGAGGAAAAAATCGACCCCAGATTGAACAGAAGGATAGTGCGAATGGTAGAAAAAGAACCAAGGATAACTGCCAAAGAGATACAAGCTGAACTCCAAAGTGAAGGTACGTCAGTTTCTGATCGCACCATCCGTCGCTTTTGAGCGAAAGTGGGCTCCATGGAAGAAGACCCAGGAGGACTCCACTTTTGAAAGAAAAACATAAAAAGCCAGACTGGAATTTGCTAAAATGCATATTGACGAGCCACAATCCTTCTGGGAGAATGTCCTTTGGACAGATGAGTCAAAACTGGAGCTTTTTGGCAAGTCACATCAGCTCTGTTCACAGACGAAAAATGAAGCTTTCAAAGAAAAGAACACCATACCTACAATGAAACATGGAGGAGGCTCGGTTATGTTTTGGGGCTGCTTTGCTGCGCCTGGCACAGGGTGCCTTGAATCTGTGCAGGGCACAATGAAATCTCAAGACTATCAAGGCATTCTGGAGCGAAACGTACTGCCCAGTGTCAGAAAGCTCTGTCTCAGTCGCAGGTCATGGGTCCTCCAACAGGATAATGACCCAAAAAACACAGCTAAAAGCACCCAAGAATGGATAAGAACAAAACATTGGACTATTCTGAAGTGGCCTTCTATGAGTCCTGATCTGAATCCTATCGAATATCTATGGAAAGAGCTGAAACTTGCAGTCTAGAGAAGGCACCCATCAAACCTGAGACAGCTGGAGCAGTTTGCTCAGGAAGAGTGGGCCAAACTACCTGTTAACAGGTGCAGAAGTCTCATTGAGAGCTACAGAAAACATTTGATTGCAGTGATTGCCTCTAAAGGTTGTGCAACAAAATATTAGGTTAAGGGTCCCATCATTTTTGTCCATGCCATTTTCATTTGTTTTATTATTTACAATATTATGTTGAATAAAAAATCAAAAGCAAAGTCTGATTTCTATTAAATATGGAATAAACAATGGTGGATGCCAATTACTTTTGTCAGTTTCAAGTTATTTCAGAGAAAATTGTGCATTCTTCGTTTTTTGTGGAGGGGTACCAACAAATTTGAGCACGTCTGTAAATATTGTGTGGGGAGACACTCTGTTAGAAAAGCCTACAACTCAGCAGATACTAACAAAGTAAAACATGTAAACACTACTTAATAACTGCAACAATCACCGCATGGCATGTGTGTCTAAATAGCAACTTCTATTTCAAACTCACAAAATCCTCTTTAATACGAGCAGGGAACTGGGGTCACATTTGACCACCACCACCACCTTAACCCAAAAACATTGAGGGCAGTTTTTCAGTTCCACCCAACTGTGCAAGGTGAAATATTTATTTGTGGTGTGTAACTTACTAAAAGTGTATTTTTGTAAACTATGAAACAAGGTGCCAAAGGTTACGCTTCCCCTACCCTTCCATGCAATTTGTATTGATTATTAAATCTAGACCTACACTGCTATTCCAGGTTTAAAGTGACCCCATTACTCTGCACTCAGCGATTCTTGCAGAAACCTTGATCTTTAAATTACAGTTTGTTGTATTATGTTCCCACAGCAAAACATGGAAGCATCTACGGTCTTAGCATTTGTATGACCACTTCTGCACCCCACCCACCCCCCACCTCCACCTCCATTTTAGCATAGTTCGCGAAGGTTGGAAAAGGATGTTCGTTAAGTTTCTTACTGAAATACAAACAATCCAATATTTACATCTCAACAGTGGAGAAACATGTTTCTTTGTCTAATAATAAAATTTAGAGCTTTCTATCCATACTTTTGATGGTAACTTTGTTAACATGTATAGTAACTATCTGAACATAAACACCCAGTACAAACTCTATTAATTAAATAAACGGACAATCCAGAAAATGTCTGCAATATATAAATCTTGACCTATTGGTAGATTTTTCCATGTTTCTCAATTATTTTGCAATATAAAAACACTTTTTTTGCTGAATCGTTTGTTAATGTGCATGGCAAATTCATAAGCCTCCTAGAAGAGACAACACATAAATATAAGTAAGCTTTAGAGACATCACAAGCCTCTTCTACATTTTAAATAAAAAAAAACGAACCTAACAGATCAAGCTTGCATTTGATTTAACTTTCACCACAGTAGCTGCCAAACTATTAGATCAATACAGTTTGCAGATCCACACAGTAACCTTTCTATCTGAATAAATACCAGCACCTTCTTATTAAAACAATATACTGCAATTCTGTAAACAAGATACATTTTAGTGTGAAAATTGTAGCCCATCAAAAAAAACAAAAGCCCCTTCATTGCAGTGAGGAGAACAGGTTAAGTTGTGAACACCTACATAAGAAGGTGTAGACATGATCCCGTTTCTGGCAGCAGATATACTGCCAGAGTCCATTTCCACCATCCTGGGGCGTGGAGCCGACAGCACCTTCCAGAGTCTCCTCGGAACCCAAATGAACGACCATCCCTTTTACATTCTAGCACTGCACAGGAGCGGAGTGCTTCAGACCTTCCTCTGGTACCACAACATTGATTCTTCACAAAACCAAATCACTTCTCAATAAAGATATGAAGTTACATGCCGAATGCAGAAGGACGAGTATCCTGGGTGCACGCTCTGTGCGGTACAAGGGGCTTGGTCTAGTGAACAGTGCTTTACAGCATATTGTTTACATATTGGTATGATGCTGCACTTACACTGGCTGCAGTTTGCATTTCCTGCCCATGTTAAATTATTCATATCGTGTTTGCGAAAGGCAAGCAACAGTGCCCTTCAGATTACTATCAGATAAGTTTATCTACAGCAGTTACTTAAAACAGGAATTTAAAAAAGGCATATAGTCATTATCGTTCTGTTTTGTTCAAAATTAAAACCCTTATCAAGGTTGGACTGTACAGTATTTGCCCTTTGTACACTATAATCCATTCACTAAACCTGTCAGACCTTTTTGGTTTGTCTGCTACAAAACTACAAAAACTTACTACAGTAAATAGGGGGGAAAAAGAGAGAGGAAAAACAAGTTTAAAATCAGACTGCATTTACACATGTACACAAGTACTCATTAAAACATGTTGTATGTTTACACACATTCATTTTGTTGTATTTTGATTGTACCTGCTTCTATCACACACCTCTTTAAACCCATTATCAGTTTTAAATGGGATACCTCACCTTTAAAATGCAAGACAGAAATTGTGGAGCTCAGTGAGCATGTATGAACCATTAAATCAGATTTAAAATAATAAAAAGTGAAAAATGAAAAGTTGTATGTGCAGTTTTGGTCTGCCGTTTGTATTTGTTCATGTGTCTGATGTACTTGTTTTTATTGGATCCTAAGTTCTGCATTTCAGCGCATTGAGACGCAATACCATCACTGAAGACAAGGTCAGGTAAGATAGAGATATTGATCAGGTGTTGTAAGAGTAATGCTTTCTAATGCACTTTACCCTGAAAGCACAATCAACCATAAAAGCAGCTGACTGCCAGGAAAGAGAAAGCAGCTCTCATCTACAGGATGAAATTTCAATTCCAGATATCGTAATGCTATTTTTGTCCACCGACGACAAAAAAAGCTTTTGTCATTTGTAATGGCTTTTTAGCCTTTTTTTTCAGTTCAACTCCTATTAGTTGCATTTGACTATAACTTACTGTTTTTACCATAACTTAATCTTTGTAACTTCAGTGTGACTGTTTTATAATTAGGTTGGCCCTGCATCGTATTAAAATACAATGGTACCTTTATAAATGTGCATTTCAGAAGCAAGCTCAGAAAGATGATATTCTGGGTAAATGGTACACTCAGTACTGTACCACTAAGGTAAATGTTGTAATGAGGTTATACCGATGGGTTATTTATTTATTTGTATCTATTATATAATGCATAGGAGGCTTGGTTGTCAGTGGTTATAGAAAGGGTCTTGATAGCAGGAGGTTCCCAGTTCAATAGCAATTTTAAGTGAATCTGCAGCAGCAGTTGTTGATGATGCAGTTTACCACCTAGTCTCGGTAAGTCGCTTTGTATAAAAGCGTCTGCTAAATGACCAATTAATAATAATGATAATGATTCATAATAATATCAATCTCGCAGAGCAGAGGTTCATAATGTATTAAAGTTAAATGCTCAGTATCAATAGAAATTAGAGATGCAATGGTGATGATTCTTGAACTGAACCAAACCCAAGATTTTCATAAAATTCCAAATCGAACAACACCGACAACAGATAAAACCAAAATTAAACCACATTTTGATGAATGAAAAAGCTTTGGCAGTTTAAGCATAAGTGGGTGGGATTTTTGGGAGCTCATCAAGTACTTTTCTGCATGTAGAGAGTTCATATTAACATCCCTTCATTTTAATAAAGGAACATAAAACCCAGAAGTTATGACAAGACTTGATTCTGACAGCCCTCAGTAGGGATAACTGCGGATTCATACGTCTTTGCTAGGGCTGTTTTCTTTTCAGGTTTCTAAAACGGTTTGTTGATGAAAGGTGCTGGTGCTTCGAGCACTGCAGGCGTACACAAACTCAGCTGGCGTACCCTAACTTAATTCTTTGTTAAATAAATGCATCCTAAGAAGTGAAAAGCTGAAGCTGCAAGTTTGAGATTAAAAAAAAGTTGTTGAGTCTGTCAGATCTGTTAAAATTACTCTGTGTGGACTTAATTTTGACCTAATAAACTAAATAAAAACAGCCAAATGCAAAAGTACTGAAAGAAAAAAAAATGTTAGATGAGGTCCCAAACCATTTTGAAACTAGAATAAGCAGTAAACTACTTGATGCTGCATAAAAAGCAGAAGGGATACTGTGTGGACCAACTTGATAGTAATTTGAGGAAAAAAGTATCTGGATTCAAAGGGATATTGTAGTCTACCGCTTGGAGTCATAGCGCAGATATCTGGAAGATGCTTTAAAATTAGATGCCTGCGAGTTGTTTTGTTTGATTATTTGGTCACTGCATTCTATCGGCATATTGACTGAATTGAAGTATAGGGTCTTATCCATAGAGTCATATGTATTATAAACCAGAATACTAAACTAAAATGTTGGGATATATTTTTGGGGGTCTGGTAGCAGGCCTGAGTTTTAGTTTTAGTTTATTTCTGACATAAATCTAGATGGAATTTTAAATTAGAAGTGTTTCCTCATCAGAAACTATTTTTAAATGGTGCCACACATCTTAGTCACTTTGAAGCCAACATGTTGATTAAATCGCTTCAATTTCAAAAACCATGAGCTGCAGTTCTACTCAGACATGATTTGAAAATGATTGCCACTTCCAACCAACTGGGGCAACAACGGGTGTACCAAAAAAAAAATAATAAATTATTTTATGCTTTTGTAATACACTAGTATGAGTGATGCAATAAAAACTGTTCAACTTATTTATCACAGTTAAATAAATTGAATCCACACCCCCTCTCCTCCCAAGATGCCTTTTCTAGAAAGCCAGGGAGACGCAATGTCTAGCCTCATCACAGGGACTACGTGAGTGATTAGCTTTACTGGTCTGTGTCATGTCAGCTCTGGCTATATTATTAACCACAGGATACAAAATAAGACCACATGCTCCCCACTGAGGGGAAAAAGGGACTCAAATACTGTACCCTTACCTTTTTTTAACACTCAATAGTTGTTTATAAGATTGGACACCACGATATAACTAATAAAAATAAAGCAACATGGATACTAGCAAAGGCTGTGCCGAAACAGAACCTTTCCAGAAAAAGTGTCTTAGAAGCATGTATTAATTTAGTATCCTTCCAGGCTGATGCAGTGGCCTTAAATAAAAAGATTGGGTTCACATCCGTGCTATGTCTGTCAGACGAATTTGAGCTTAGCAGTTGGATGCATCAAGTTTCTGGGCTTCAACAGCACAATCTGTACTATTTAATACTGGTCTTGAATAGTGAAAATAATTATTGACAAAATGTACAGTTACTTAAATATCTGGTAAAACAAAAGAGCTTTTGGATATGTATTTCCATAGGCTGCCCTTTGCCATTTAAGAATTTTGTTTTAGAAACAATAACAGAAGAAATATTAGAATACTTTCATGAAAGTATTCTATCCTCTATTTCTGACAATGAATTTCTGTTGGTCTGAAAAACAAATACATAAAAACATAAAAAAATAAGGAAAGCCAAAGTAAACAGGAATGTATTTCAAATCAGTTTAAAGCATAATAATTATTGATCAGGTACAGTAGCATGTTAATTAGCGTACGACCGGCAGAACTAGTTACAACATGGCCAGCAACCTTAGAGAGTTACCTGCACTGTGTACAGCAACATGATCCATTGCCTGCTACTGATAGCTTTAGATATAGTGTTGGTCTGTCACAAGGGTAGATAATAGCAGTAATATAAATTACTTATCAAAAAGATTTCAGCCCTGCTGATCTTCTGTATGGGTACCCACACCACTTGAGGAACTGTAGTCTAACACAAAAAATGTAGTTCCAATACTTTAAATTTAGTAAAATACACAAAAAATACTGATAAATAAAACTAACAAAAGGTATGTAGTGTCCCATACCATTAAAAATAAATAAATGTACATACTTAACAGTTGTTACCTTAGTAGCCCATGCGGAAATAAGCTCTTTATATTAGGCATTTGAAGTAGCAACATTTTGTGTCCCTCCGCATCAGGCATACCCTTGCATTAGACTATTTAGATATAATGGTGCTCTTTGTATAACTTCATTCTTAAACAGGAGTGTGGGCAGCTTTAACAGGGTACAGTCTACCACTTAAAGCTTGAATTTTTTCCAAACACAAATGAATAGCTTACTGAAAATTGCCAAACGTAAAAAAAGCCACATTTGGTAATTTTTAGACTGAAATAAGCATACCCATGTCCAATTTAACTCGGCTACAATCTGTACAGAGAAGACTATGTTCGATTCCCCTAGTGGTCTCGGGTAGCTGCCATCGACCCTTCTTATCTGTGTAACTACAGCATTCCGTCATTAAACTGCACCAAACTTCATACAGAGACAGTGAAGCCCTTTGCAAACCTGCCAGACGTGTCTGCTTACTTACAAAGCTTGATTGACAGGCTGTTTGCCTTGAAGATAGTGGCTTTCACTGGTATTGCAGCTGTCGCTGTCACTGTCACAGACCCACATTGCCAGATCACCTGCAGTTTTTTGCAGCACAACAAAAAAATCCTATTTGTATTTTCTATTTCAAATGACAACGAAAACATCTACTACATGCAAGTAATTAATTTTGTGATATTCTAGAAGTATATGCATGTATAAACTGTAACATCCCATGTACAGTAATCTCTGCATATATTCATTCTTTCCATTTGTGTTCTGTCAAGCACCTGGAAATAAATAAAATAAATGTCACGCTACTGTCTCAAATATGTTTCTTATAGCACTTTAAAGACAGTGTGGTAAAAATATAAAATGCTTGGCTGAGAGGTGACATACGACAAAAACTCTTAGCTGTAAAGAGGTTAAGATCTAAAACTTATTTTGCACAGTTTACAATTCATGAGGACAGCAATAAAATAACCTTGAAAGATTCTCCATTAGCTCTAAAGATGAAATCAATATATAATATGATTTATCACAACCAGGGTAAAAATAAAAAGACAGCCAATTAGTGAACAGTTTAAATTAAACCTTACAGGTACTTGCTTTAGGGACTGTGACAGGGCAGGAGACCTGCACATGAAGAGTGGGATTTGTGTGTATATATTGTAAATAGTATTGTGTAAAAATGTGTTTATTGTAAATGATTAATTAAATACCTGACGCTCCTGGGAGAGCCTGCCTGCTGTGTGTGATCCTAATCAGCAGGTAGGTGTGTTCCAGCGGGGTGTCAGGTATAAAAAAAAATGTCAAATTTATTCACCTCCAGGCTGCTGCAAAGCCAAAGCCAACGCTACCCAGACAAAGAGACCTAAAGACCTTACTGTAATCCTCTGATTGCCGTGAGAGTGACCCGGGATCAGAACGCAAAGAAGCTGAAATTCGCCGATGGCTGTGTGTGTGTGTGTGAACCAGAGTTGGATACTGAAGAGCAAGCAAGTCAAAACCGTCAATCACTGTGTGCTTAACCAGGGTCGGGGTTCATTTACTAATCAGGGATTAGTTCAGGGATTGTACATCCCCACCAAAGTATAGAGAGCAAAGTGAATAAGTGGGAACTCCATTTATTAGGAGTAGCACACAGCGTTTTCACAGCACCTTCTATTTTATAGTTTTTGTACAGTGTTTATTTTGCTTTTCATACACTGTTGTATGTACTTTGTACACTACCATGGCTGGTAGTGTCCCATGAGCAGTCTGTGAATATGTATTGGAGGCTGTGTGGTCCAGTGGTTAAAGAAAAGGGCTTATAACCAGAAGGTTCTCGGTTCAAATCCCGGCTCAGCCACTGACTCATTGTGTGACCTTGAGCAAGTCACTTAACCTCCTTGTGCTCCGTCTTTCGGGTGAGACGTAATTGTAAGTGACTCTGCAGCTGATGCATAGTTCACACACCCTAGGCTCTGTAAGTCGCCTTGGATAAAGGCGTCTGCTAAATAAACAAATAATAATAATGTAAATAAAACCTGTTTGCCTGTGGGGCGTATCAACTACAACCTCCGTCACAGGGACATATTTAATCAAAGACCGGTAAGTTGTACAGATTCTGGATGCACAGTATCTGTGGTGGTATTGGGACAAAATGCTATAAAAATGTAGCAATAAAGAGGTCAACAAGGCTATTTTAATAGCGCAGTATTTACTAATAAAAGTCCTACTAAAAAAAAAGAACACAGAATGACTACAGTCCAATAACTAATGAATATCAATATCATATCAGAGTTTATAAGTTAGCTTTCAGTGACCTACACACACACACACACCTTTAGGGGACACCACAGACAGTTTATTCTGCCTGCCTACTGTATGGTGATAACACAGTAATGCAGCAGCTCCACCTGCAGGTCTCCTCTTCCAATTTTTTTTTTTTTTTAAATTTGATTACTTTATTATAAAAACATTGCAAAAGTAATAGATCTGTGTTTTGCAAAGCACACAGGCTGATTCCTTATTTATTGTCTAAAGGCTGTATACAAAGTTTAATAAGTGTAAATGTAAACTTTAAATAAAACAAGTATAAAAAGCTTGTAATTTGGAGGGGGGTAGATATGTATTTATATAGCCCACACAATATAGTGTAATATCGATCCATCCATTACCTGTAACCGCTTAATCCTATAGAGGGTTGCGGTAAGCTGGAGCCTAACCAGGCAGACATAGGGCGCAAGGCGGGACTACACCCTGAATGGGCCACTAGTCCATTGCAGGGCAACTAAGGGGCCATTTAGGAGAGGCCAATCCACCTAGCAAGCATGTCTTTGGACTGTGGGAGGAAACCAGAGGAAACCCACGCGAACACGGGGAGAACATGCAAACTCCACACAGACAGACCCCCCAAGAGCATAAAGGAACTATGCTCCCTCGCTATAAGGCTCTCGATTATAACACACCTCGAATATAACTCTCCTTCAGCATGTCCACCAATTCCTTATACTAATGATTCATGCAATATTTCTACAGTAAATATAGTACCGGTGTTCAAACTGTAAACAACTTCTCAGTAAGTTCTGTTTCTGCCTTTCCCTTTTGATACAGTATCTGAACTGAAGAAAAGCTTCACTGGCACTTTTTCAGACATCTTATTCAGCATTCGTTTTATAACTAAATAAATATTAGGTCTATTACGTGGTTATCTTTCCTAATTTATTTACTTTTTTGCTGCGAGAGGAGCTGCAGCTTTCTCCAGGAGACGAGACGCTTCAGCCCCGTTCCGGCAGCCGAACCTGGGGCGAGCCCATTCCCTCTTCCCCTCGCCCGACCCGCTCTCCTTCTCGCACTTGGTTTGCTTGTCTGTCGCTTCGAACTGAACTCCCAACCGCCGTTTAGCCAGGCTATTTATAGTTTAAAATTTGCTAATTAAAATGATCAATGAGTGGGAATGTTACCACTTTTTTTTTGTAAAAAATATGCCATTGATTACATGGTGCTTTATGCATGGTTAATTCACAGAAAGTTACATTTTTGCTTCACTATATGTGCATCATAGAGAGGGAGTTATTTTATTTTGTATTTTAGTCAGATGTGTTGTTGTGTCCCACGGCGCCCCCACCCCTATAACGCTATAACGCTCTTCGGTTATAACCTCATATTGTGTGTCCCCTGAGACCCGCGTTATAGTGAGGGAGCACTGTATTCCTATTTCAGGGAACCAGGGTTATGATAATAACCTTACAAATAGGGAATATTAAACCATTACAAAATGGGGGAGTGTACCCAAGCTGTAGCAAGGACATGGTAGTATATCACTGAGCTACAAAGCTAAGCCGAAACCACCTTGTGCTTGTTAATCAGTATCCAGCAATACCTAATGTTCTGTTTAAGGGTTGACTGGGAAGCCGCCCTCAGCACTCTAGTGCCGAAAACAGGGTTATGCGGATCTGTGACATTCAGGTCGGTAGAACCTAGTAAAAGTATGGGGGGAAGCCCATACCACTGCATTGCATATGTCCTGGACAGATGCACCCTGGAACAAAGCCCATGAAGTCGCCTGACCCCTGGTGGAATGGCCGGTGAGCTTCTCTGGTGGAGGCAGATTAGCCAGTTCATAAGCAGTCTTAACTGTGCCTGTCAACCATTTAGACAGATGCTGCTTAGACAGAGCCTGTCCTTGGGACTTCGCTCCGTAACAGACAAAGAATTGTTCTGACTGCCTCCAGCTTTTAGTCCTGTCAACATAATGCACTAATTATTATTATTATTATTATTTTGTTTATTTAGCAGACGCCTTTATCCAAGGCGACTTACAGAGACTCGGGTGTGTGAACTATGCATCAGCTGCAGAGTCACTTACAATTACGTCTCACCCGAAAGACGGAGCACAAGGAGGTTAAGTGACTTGCTCAGGGTCACACAATGAGTCAGTGGCTGAGGTGGGATTTGAACCGGGGACCTCCTGGTTACAAGCCCTTTTCTTTAACCACTGGACCACACAGCCTCCCTAATGCCCGCTCTGGGCAAAGCGTATGGAGCTGTCGCTCCCAGTCAGATTGGAAAAGGGGGGATGGAAAGCCTCCAGTTCCACTGACTGGTTACCATGAAAAGGCGAGATGGCCTTCGGCAAAAAAGCAGGGTTAGTACGAAGGGTAACCTTCTTTCTGGCCTCTGAAAATATTAGACAGGTTTTCGATACTGAGAATGCTTAGCGGAGGTTTTTGCAAGCAAGAAGCCGCCTTTAAAGAAAAGAATCTGAGCTCAGCTGAGTGCATGGGCTCAAACAGAGGTTTCATCAGTACATTAAGCACTACATTCAACCTCTAACAAAGAACTATATCCTTCACTGGTGGCCTAAGCCGCCAGTGCCTTTCAAAAATTGCCCCGCCAGGAAATGAGCTCCTGGGGAGACTAAATCTATTTTTAAATGGCACACCGAGATGGCTGCCAAATAGACCTTTTAAAGTAGAGGGGGATTTATCCTGATCAAAAAGGTCCTGTAAAAATTGCAGTATAACTGCCATGGGGCATGTCGTGGGTTCGAAACCACGAGACAAGCACCACGCCTGGAATACGCTCCACTTATAGCCATATTGGGAACAGGTAAAGGCTGCCCTGGCATTTTGTAGGGTGTCAATAATCCTGTTCAATAACCCCAGACGGCTTAAATGCACAGTTCAGGGGCCAGACCCAGAGCCTTAGACTCGATGGGTTGGGGTGCAACAACGTGCCCTTTGCCTGACAGGACACGGCGCATCGGCAGTTCCCACAGCTGGCTGCTCAGGAGCTGCATCAGGTAAGAGAACCATATTCTTCTGGGCCAGTATGGGGCTATTAGGAGCACCCTGGCCCGTTCCTGTCTGACTTTTTCCAGACATAGCGGCAGCAGCGCGAGCGGTGGGAACGCATAGAGTAGATGTGCTGGCCACAGGTGTGCCAGAGCGTCTACTCCTAGAGGTCCCCGGTCTCCTTTTATGAAGAACCACAGGGGACAGTGTACCGACTCCGGAGAGGCAAAGAGGTCTACCTCTGCTCTTTCTGAATCTTTCCCAAGTGCGGCTGACAACCTCGTGATGGAGTCTCAATTCTGCACCGCTAGGGACCCCCCCTCGACAGGAGGTCTGCAGTCCAATTGATCACCACAGGCAGGTGAACTGCCCGGAGTGAGAGGAGGTTCTGTTGTGCCCACAGAAGAAGCTTGTGGGCCAAACGGTGGAGAATGGGTGCCTGCAAACCACCCTGGTGGTTAATATAGGACACCACAGATGTGTTGTCCGTACGAACACGCACATGCCTCCCTCGAACCTGCTCCAAAACGTTCTGCAAGGACAGGTACACTGCCTGCAGTTCTTGAACATTTGTATGGCAACCCTTCCATGGGGACTGCCACACTCCTTGCACTGCTTGTCCATTCCAAACACCGCCCCAATATGAGTTGGACGCATCTCTGGTGATGACCTCCCTCTTTGTGACGCTGCCCAGAGCCATGCCTAGGCGTAGATGGGCTGGCTGTCTCCACCAAAGAGAGAGTGCCTGTAGACAGTGTTGAGACGGCTTTCCATCAGGCCCACAAGCCACTACTGGCAGTGCTTTGCCTAGCTGAAACAGCTCTAGGCAGGCGGTTATTCTCTCCACTCTGTCGCCTGACAGGGTGGTCAACATGAGCCCTGAGTCCAAACACACCCCTAGATAGGTAACTATCTGGGTGGGCACTAACTGGCTCTTTGCATAATTCACATTCAGGCCCAACCGATGTAGGTGGTTGGTAACAAGCTCTATGTGTTCGTGTGCCTGTGCTGGAGACTCAGCACAAATGAGCCAATCGTCCAGGTAGTTGAGAACCCTGATGCCTCAGAGACTCAATGAAGCCAGTATAGCCTCCATGTATTTCGTGAACACACGTGGAGATAGAGAGAGGCCGAACGGCAGAACACAGAACTGTAATATTGTTCCCTGAAAGGTTAACCTGTACACTGGTTTTATGGGGATGTGAAAATAGGCATCCCTTAGGTCCACCATGGTGAACAAGACATCTGGCCTGATGAGCTGCAACAGCTGTTGCGAAGTCAGCATCTTGCATTGTCTCCGACTACACACCTCCGATACAGGTTTACCTGTCTGAGATCGAGGATCAGTCTGGAGACTGCCATCCCTTTTTGGCACCAGAAAATACCTGGAATAGAGCCCCCCATTCTTGTTGGAGAGCTGCTACCACCGGAGTGGCGGAAGGGAGGAGTGCTGTGTTGTAACTGGAGCGAGTGTGATGAGGAGGAGGAGGAGGAGGAGGAGGAGGAGGAGGAGGAGGAGGAGGATGAGGAGGATGATGAGGATGATGATGAGGAGGAGGATGAGGATGAGGATGATTTTTGGGAGGCAATGCCTCCCTTGCCTCCTCTAAGGAGTCTCTAGTGCAAGGGCTGTCAAGGACCCTAAATCACTGTATTTCAAGTTGTCTTTAAAAGGTCAAGTCAGGGGTTGATTCAAATTTCAAACAGAATATGTTGATAAGGAATCTTCAGGAAGATTCCATTATTTAAAATCACAAGTTTTCATTTCTTCCCTGCTGAAAAACAGTTCATAACCCCACACCAAAAACACCCATTTATGACCATTACTATTTAAAAATATAGTCCAGCCTTCCACATTCTGCGTTACAAATTCCTTTAGTATAATGTTCCTATCCAACAATGAGCTATGCCTCATTTAACGCCACATGAGATATGGTTTCAAGTTCATTGTGACTCCTGGAACCTTGCTGAATTCTGAGAGAGACTTGCTTTTGCAAATGTAGTTAAATTAGTATATTTGTAGATGCCTCAAAGGTACTGTACCTGTGTTAATTGAAGATCATTTTATAAAAGCTAGATAATGTATCTATTTCAAAAATTCTAATGAAAGTTGTTAAACTCATTAAAAGTAATTTTAGCCAGAGACAAAGAAAACAAGACAGTGAATTTTTTTTTCGACTACAGATACACAGTTAGATCCATCAGTATCATAGTTACCATGATGACCAACATCCAACATATGCTGTATGCAAGACATCCTGTACTAGACAGATGCCTCTATAAAATGCCCAATTTTACACTAATAATTTGTTATAGAATGTCTTTAGCAAGTTTCATCACAATAAGAAGTTCTTAGCAACATAGAAATAAGAGCGACACAGACAGACAATAACTTGTGCTAAAGAATGTCACTGGCAAGTTTAAAATCACAATTAGGCAAGCAATATAAAAAAATGTATAGACTGTGTATAGAGGCTGTCCATCAAACAGCTTATTTATTTTGATTAAATTTGCAAAGGAGATTACCTTTAGCACAAGTTATTGATAGGATCAGGGGTATAGAGGTTGTCTGTTACAGTTTCTCTAGATCTACACGTACAGTAGGGCTTGAATTTATCAGTGTATATTCTTTACGAGTGCCCAAACACCTTAGTAAAATCACTTGGGCTTTAAATTAACGTATTCATTTTGAACCGACTGGATTCTTCGAGAAACATCATGAAACCTGTTCATTTTGCAACAAGTATGCAAGCCCCCTACTCAAGATTGTAATTGTAGAATCGGGATGATTCTGCACACATTGTTTACCTCCAACCACCAAGTCATGGCAGTACTGCACAATTAACAGGTTTCATGATGTTTCTCTGTATGGTGAAAGAATCAAGCCTTAGGTATTTGTAAAATGGTGACGCCTACACAGATGTATAGCCACTGCCACTATATCCCTGTCGCAAGGGACATGAATTCCTAGCGATGAGCAATGGCTCATTGGAGTGCTCTGGGTATTAAGCCAGTTTAGGGTTCGCTGATTCTTATTAAAGTTCCTGTTTAGACTTACCAGGCCCTAAGTCTGTGAACCTGTATACCCACTCAACGTAAGTGCATGAGCTGAGATCTCCATGGCAACTTCACATAGGAAGTAAAGTTAACACAGAGGAATTTTTCCTGAGTTTACAAATGATTGCAATAACCTCCACTTTATGGATAACACATGTCCTTATTTGGTCACTAACAAAATAAATGACAGTTGTTTTCTTTCTGATTAGCTACAGCCTGACGGCCTATACAGATAGCATGCAGGAGTACACAGTATTCTATAAGTTATCTGTATATACAGGGAGTACACAGTATTCTATAAGTTATCTGTATATACAGGAGGAGTACACTGTATTCTATATGTTATCTGTATATACAGGGAGTACACAGTATTCTATAAGTTATCTGTATATACAGGAAGTACACAGTATTCTATAAGTTATCTGTATATACAGGAGGAGTACACTGTATTCTATATGTTATCTGTATATACAGGGAGTACACAGTATTCTATAAGTTATCTGTATATACAGGGAGTACACAGTATTCTATAAGTTATCTGTATATACAGGAGTACACAGTATTCTATAAGTTATCTGTATATACAGGAGTACACAGTATTCTATAAGTTATCTGTATATACAGGAGGAGTACACTGTATTCTATATGTTATCTGTACATACAGGAGTACACAGTATTCTATAAATTACCTGTATATACAGGAGTACACAGTATTCTATCAGTTATCTTTATATACAAAAGTACACAGTATTCTTTAAGTTACCTGTACATAGTAGACTATGGGTTTAAAAGATGACTTTCTACAACCTCATGCTTATATCTATTAGAAGTTTGTAAAGTTGTCAACATAAGTACTGGTGCACATACAAATTCAATGTCAATTCAATAAATATGGATATATTTGATGCAGGCTACATGGATTTATTCAAAATCAGCATTTACCATTAGCACACAGTAGGTGAAACTGCAATTATGGCTGTTGAGACATTCTTTTTAATCTTAGCAAGTGCATGGGAGTATGCTTCACAGAAAAGTTTTTATTGTTGTTTTTAATTTAACACTATTGTGAATGTAATAGTTAATGCAGCAAAGAACTAATAGCATATACAGACGTGCTCAAATTTGTTGGTACCCCTCCACAAAAAACGAAGAATGCACAATTTTCTCTGAAATAACTTGAAACTGACAAAAGTAATTGGCATCCACCATTGTTTATTCCATATTTAATAGAAATCAGACTTTGCTTTTGATTTTTTATTCAACATAATATTGTAAATAATAAAACAAATGAAAATGGCATGGACAAAAATGATGGGACCGCTAACCTAATATTTTGTTGCACAACCTTTAGAGGCAATCACTGCAATCAAACGTTTTCTGTAGCTCTCAATGAGACTTCTGCACCTGTTAACAGGTAGTTTGGCCCACTCTTCCTGAGCAAACTGCTCCAGCTGTCTCAGGTTTGATGGGTGCCTTCTCCAGACTGCAAGTTTCAGCTCTTTGATGTTCGATAGGATTCAGATCAGGACTCTCAGAAGGCCACTTCAGAATAGTCCAATGTTTTGTTCTTATCCATTCTTGGGTGCTTTTAGCTGTGTGTTTTGGGTCATTATCCTGTTGGAGGACCCATGACCTGCGACTGAGACAGAGCTTTCTGACACTGGGCAGTACGTTTCGCTCCAGAATGCCTTGATAGTCTTGAGATTTCATTGTGCCCTGCACAGATTCAAGGCACCCTGTGCCAGGCGCAGCAAAGCAGCCCCAAAACATAACCGAGCCTCCTCCATGTTTCACTGTAGGTATGGTGTTCTTTTCTTTGAAAGCTTCATTTTTTCGTCTGTGAACAGAGCTGATGTGACTTGCCAAAAAGCTCCAGTTTTGACTCATCTGTCCAAAGGACATTCTCCCAGAAGGATTGTGGCTTGTCAATATGCATTTTAGCAAATTCCAGTCTGGCTTTTTATGTTTTTCTTTCAAAAGTGGAGTCCTCCTGGGTCTTCTTCCATGGAGCCCACTTTCGCTCAAAAAGCGACGGATGGTGCGATCAGAAACTGACGTACCTTCACCTTGGAGTTCAGCTTGTATCTCTTTGGCAGTTATCCTTGGTTCTTTTTTACCATTCGCACTATCCTTCTGTTCAATCTGGGGTTGATTTTCCTCTTGCGGCCGCGCCCAGGAGGTTGGCTACAGTTCCATGGACCTTAAACTTCTTAATAATATTTGCAACTGCTGTCACAGGAACATCAAGCTGCTTGGAGATGGTCTTGTAGCCTTTACCTTTACCATGCTTGTCTATTATTTTCTTTCTGATCTCCTCAGACAACTCTCTCCTTTGCTTTCTCTGGTCCATGTTCAGTGTGGTGCACACAATGATACCAAACAGCACAGTGACTACTTTTCTCCATTTAAATAGGCTGAATGACTGATTACAAGATTGGAGACATGTGTGATACTAATTAAAGAAACTAATTAGTTTGAAATATCACTATAATCCAATTATTTATTATCTTTTCTAAGGGGTACCAACAAATGTGTCCAGGCCATTTTAGAATATCTTTCTAGAATAAGCAATAATTCATCTCTCTTCACAGCTTCTTTGTTTTATTCTATGACATACCAAAGGCATGCAAGTATACATGATAAAATAGCTTTTAATTTCATCACTTTTCAGGAGGAATGAAGCATTATTTCAATGAGCTGTAAGGGTACCAACAAATTTGAGCACGTCTGTATATATTTATGGTTTCATATTTTTTTATACTTCAACTAAACAATTTAAAGGGGAAGTGAAACAATGTAGAACACACATTTTAAAACCAGCTACAACACTCTTCACCTATTAAGACCATTCATATTTCAATTACTTCATTCAGTTTATTGTACATAATCTCTACAATATTCTTAACTGGTACAATAAAATACAAAGTTAATGTATTAGAAATATGTAAAAATGAATCCTTAACCAAAGTTCTGGTTTTTTTTTTCTTCGCAAAAATATTAAATGCAATGGTTGCCTTGATTCATCTATATCAGGGTGTCAAACTCCAGTCGGGTGGAATGAAAGTCAGAAAGTACTGCGGCCCTCCAGTTTGACACCTCTGATCTATATGAACATTGTACACAAATTACCTCCACCCCACCCAGTAAACTTCATCATTGCATTTCACATCTAATTTGCAATGAAATGTCTACGGAGAGACATTACGCCTGAAAATTTTAAAATAAAATAAATACTTTTCTGATGAAGCAAATCTAAAAATTACTATGCTTTCTAACAAAGCCCCATCTGTTTTCAATACAAACCATTTTCATGAAATGCTAAAATTGTAATCTGGCAAGAACACCATGCTCAATCAGTTTCAAACTTACTCCTCCAAGGCCACACAGCGCCTGACACAATTGGGTTGCAAGAACATTTTAACTCAACTTTGTTTTGCTGGTGAGCAAAAGATACCATGTTATTAACCATTTGTAACCTCTGCTTGAAAGGTAATGAAGATACAGTTTCAACAATGCTACTTGATTCTTTTGATGCATTTGCTAAAACACTATGCATGTTTAAATATTAGTTGGAATACCAACAGATGCTGTACTGGGTTATAATAAAGTTTTTCAATAAAAAGTCTGAATTGGTTGCCTCCTGCTGTGATACAAATGTCTCAATTGCTGCTCTTTCCTGCTCATTAAACCTAGCATAAAACATGCAGGTGAAAAAAAATGTATGCTGGAGAATGTGGTTACAAATTTATAAAGCAAGGCATTAAAACACTGGAAATAAAAAAGCACATACCTGTATCTTGAGAGTTTAAGACTTCCAATGCATGCATCATGGCACTAGCAAAGACATTGGCATCCTCCTTGCTTCCGAAGTTCAGACCGTATACTTGTCTGGCATCACGCCACTGATGGAAGGTCTGTGTGGCCTGGTTGTATTTTAGCCCCTTAGGAATGGCACAGTTTATAACCACCTGAAAACAAAGTGTATATTGTGAGGCCACTCAGCCACTCTCTGACAAGTGTTCCATCAGAACTGAAAACCCTACTCCTAAACCTGTTAACTCTCCTAAAGTTTGAGAAAATGAATGGGGTTTTGTCACATCGTCTGCCTTCTCCCGCTTTCATAAAACTATAATCCATAAACATAGCTAAAACTAAAGTCCGTCAATGTCAAACACTCTGTGCTGCAATCCTATGAAATGAAGTTGAAATGTGTGTTAAAATTGAAAAATTGCTATCATGTCATTGCTCATAAGTATAAAAAAAATAAATAAATAAAAAAAAAGAATAATAAAGTCACTACTGTGAATTATCAACATCCCTGTATGATTCATATTCTGTGTATTTATTTGTTGTTATGTAGGTTAACGTAGACTATTGTTTACATCATAGTGTTCTGTACACTTGACTTTTTTTTTTAAAACAAATAATTTACATCCTGGTTCAAATGAATTCTGATGTTAAACCCATTTTCCTCTCTTTCCATTTCTGGCACAGAGAGGATCATATACCTGCACAATCATATACCCGAGTCAGCAACTGTACAGCAGAGTTATGAAATTATACCATTTTTTAAAACAAACCTATGTTTTCTATGTAAGCTCGTCTTTTTTATTCGGTGTACGAAATACGTGAGTATATGTTATAAGCATTGTAAAATGTCTTATGCATCGAGTTTATAGCATTCCATTTAGCGCCAAAAATACCCTCCCTCTCCCCACTTTTTCTCTTGCCTAATAATATGGCTGTGTTTTGGAAAGACATGGAAAATGTGACAGCAAGTAATTATGCAGTAAAAGATCTGACCCATACATCTTTATATTTTCCGTTTAATAAAGACTGAATCAACAGTCATATTCATTAATTGTGCAATGCGAATACTGTTTCCTGAATCAATTGTAAGTGCTATATTTCAGATCGATCACTACAATATATTTTTAATTGAAACATCGGTACAGATCGGGGGAGAAAAAATATCAGTATACACACACTTTACACGTGGAATATGATGTGTAGCAGTTCTGGTTTCTGATTAATAATGTCCCTGGCATGTATGATGAAGCAGAATCTATGCAAGTTGAAGCCACGTTTTCCCAAGTTAGCTGGTACTTTGCGAATGTTTGGGCAATCGCTGTGCTGACGGAAATAGTATCTACAGAAGGTATGAACATGACATCAGCACAAAACAAGCCAGGTTTACTTGCCTTGAAATCATAAAAAAAAAGAAAATTGACAGAACTGGGTGGTGCAAGCCAAATCGGGAGATGTGTCCAAAATTACACTGGACGTTTCCATCAATGCGTTCCATAAGTTTACCAACTAAAGTGTCACCACTTTCTGTCAAATATTTACTATGGTAGACAGAAAGTACTATCGCACAAAGCCACCAATACATACCTCTCTGCAATAAACAGCAAAAGCACAGCGCTTTGACAAACTCATAACAGTCATTCTGCGCTTTCTTTTTATTAAAGCGTGTGTAAAAGCTGCATAAATGGATTGCTTGCCTCTCAGTTAACTTTGTTTTAGTTTAATGTGTCGCTTATTTTTCATAAAGGTTTTATTTTTGTGTTTTTAAAAATAATATTTTTATACACAACTGTTTTTAGTTTTTAGTTAAAAATCTATTTGTTTTAAAATCCCCCACCTCTGCTGTGTGAACATGTGCTCCATTGTTTACCCTTTTGTTTGATTTAGATTTTTGATTGTTTGTTTTGTGTGCCCCTGCACTACTGGAGTGCAGGGGTGTGTGTATTTTGTTTATTTATTTAAATAAATAAATACATTTTGTTTAGTGTGTCTGGTTTTGTTTTGCTTATTTATTATTTAAAATGTCAAAAATAACAATAAACAAATGAACAAACAATAAATAATCAAAACATCAAAACAACAATAAATAAATAAATAAATAAATAAAACAAAAATAAATTTAAAAAATGAGTGGACAGGCTCCACAGGCCCCAAAAAAGTGGGCACAGGTGGCTGCAGCCCCCTTTAAAAACATCACCAGGAGGCAAGGGGTCAGGTGCCTCCTCAGAGACACCCACTCGATAGAGGGATTTGTTAAGGCCATGGCCAAGGTGGTGGGGCCATTGGCCATCGTGGCCGCGAATACAGCAATTGAGAGGGGTCTCGCGGTGGCGGGGATGTTCATCCCCGTCGAACCGATCGCGGGCCTGGGCACAAGGGTTGTCTTACCAGACATCCCACCTTTTTAGAAGGACGCTGCTCAGGCCCCACTTGCAAGCCCTGGGGGAGATAAAAACATCTATCCCCCTGGGCTGCAAGGATCAGCCCCTCTGCCACGTACTATCATTCCGCCGCCAGGTGACCATCCACCTGGCAGGTCAGGAAGTGGTGGAGGGCAGCTTTGTGGTCCCCTTCGACGGGACCAATTACATCACTTTTTACTCCTCGGAGGAGGTGCGGTGCTACCACTGCAAGGAGCTGGGGCCCCAAGCTCAAGCAGAGCGCCACGACATCTACGCAAGCACCGCACCCCTCTGAGTCCACCTCACCCCCAGGGGCCTCAAAGAGACCCACGAGAGGGGTAAAAAAGTATCCGTCTCCCTCCCAACAACATCCGAGGGGGGGGTGGGGGGGTGGGGGGAGAGAGGAGGTCCCCGAGGCGGCCGGACCCTCTGCGCAACCCAAAAGTGCGCAGGGGAAGAAGGCTGCCGAGTGGACCACCCCCCGGGAAAGAAAAAAGAAGGTGGCCAAGTAGGGGGCGACAAAGTCCACCACCGCACCATCTGGTGCTGGGTCAGGGGGAGTCCCTGAAAAGGAGACTCCCTTGCCGGAACCCCCTGCGGCGATCGGGGTCCCGGCCCTCATGCTGCCACGGAGGGGGATTAAGAAACATCCCCAGAGGCAGACGTGGGCTCCACAGAAAAGGCGGAGCCTATGCAAACAACGGCCGCCGAGGCGCCGAAGGGAGGGGAAGAACCAGAGAGGGAGGAAGGTGGTGCCCTCGAGGTAGATCCCCTCCCCGACACGCAACGGGGCCATGAAACTGGTCCCCGACCCACCACCGAGGGGCCGGTTACAAACACAGTCACTGGGGGGGCGCAGGAGGAGCCCCCGAAAGAGCAACCGCCTCGGGCTTCCCCCTCTGGCGACAAGGGTTCCGGCCCTGGTGCAGTCGCTGAAGGGGAAGCTCCGCGGTGGCTTGGGGAGCCTGGTCCGTGACCGCTCTGAGACCGTGCCTCGCCCTGCAAAGGGCCCAAACTGGGGGCCGAGACCATGCTCAGGCGGCCCCGAGGGGTCCCTCCACCAGTCTCCCCCCCCCGCGTCCCCTGGGGGGGTGGGGCGCAGGGAAACGGGGTCTGGTTCTCCATCGCGAGGTGGCGATGGAGAACCAGAGGAGAAGGAAGAGGACGCAGAGTCCACGTGCACGTGGGCTGCGGAGAGTCTCCTCCCATCCCTGCAGCAGAGCTCCATCTTGGAGGCCACCATCCACCGCAGGGACAAGGTACAGCTGGCCCCTGGACAAATTTTCCAGGGATTCTAAACCTGTGAGATTCTTCCCAGGGCCAGCCACGATGTAAAAATTAAACATCAGTTGGTGCCGAGAACTCTGGATCTCTGTTACACCACAGGAATCACATTGGTAATGTGAATGTCAACAGGTGCAAGGACCATTTACAGGGCCCAGGTAATCACCTTCTTGAAAAAAGGTTATTCGCTCCATCCTCAGGGTCTGGCGTTCCGGGTCCACCAGTCATCTTTTTTGCGCTGGATGTCAACCTTCCCACGGTACTTTTCGATGTAGTAAACAACATCCGTCTGTTACACCACTGGAACCAAGACAGTATGGTCCCTGGCGAGGGGTCCAGTTTTTTTTCGCTGGATGTTTCACATGCATCCCTCACAAGCTCATGGTCCCAGGGGGGGATTTCAACTGCACCCTCAAGGCCGCGGACAGGGTGGGGCAAGAACCCTACCCGTTCTCGTCAGCAGCTCTGAGGGAGCTGATCGCTCGGCTCTCTCTGGTCGACATCTGGCGATGGCAACACCCAGACGCCTCGGCCTTCACCTACTCCAGGGTGAGGGAGGGGCGGGTGTCTCAGTCCCGGATCGACAGGTTCTATATCTCGCGGAACCATGCTCATTGCGTTCGCTCCTCCGACATAAGGCCGGCACCGTTCATGGACCACAACCTGGTGGCCGTGACGGTGGCCCTGGTGCCAGCTAGGCACAACAGCCTGTTGGAGGACGAGCGCTTTGGAGCGGTCTTTCTGGGATTTTTGGACGGCCTGGCACTGCAGGCGATCTCGCTTCCCCACATGGTATCAGTGGTGGGACGTGGGGAAAGCACAGATCATGATGTTCTGTCATGATTACACGAGGGGCGCGAGCAGGAGTCGAGCAGCTGGAAAGGGAGCTGCTTGTTCTGGAGAGCCACCTGGCTCGCGGGGACCAACACTTTGCGGGATCTGCAGCTCCAGCGGTCCCGGGGGGGCGTTTGTGTGCTTGCGGGTCCAGTTCCTTCGGGAGATGGACCGCGGCACGCACACACTTCTACGCGTTGGAGAAAAAGAAGGGAGATCGCAAAAACATCACCTGCCATTTGGCAGCGGATGGTTCCCTTCTGATGGATCTGGAGAGAGTGAACAAGAGGGCCAGGATCCCGTTGACTCCGACGCGTGCAGGTTTCTTAGGGATGGGCATCCCACAGGTCGGCAGGGATGAGTTCGAGGGCCAACTGGCCCTGGCTGAGCTTTCAGACGCCCTCCGTCTGATGCTATACAACAAATCGCTGGGCATCGACAGGCTGACCGTGGAGTTTTACAAAAAGTTTTGGGACTTGCTGGGGCCTGCCTTTGAGCAGGTCCTGGCAGAAGCCTACGAGATCGGAGAGATGCCCCTTTCAATGAGAAGGACAGTGATTACATTGCTGCCCAAGAAAGGGGATCTGCACTGACTCATGAACTGCTGCCCGGTCTCGCTGCTGTGCACAGACAACAAAATCGTGGCCAAGGCCGTCTCCCTGAGGCTCAAGTCCATGCTGGCAGATGTGATCCACCCCGACCAGTCCTACACGGTCCCGAACCGGACGATATTTGACATCTTCCTGGTTCGGGACCTGCTGCACTACTGCAGGAGGACCAGTCGATCGGTCGCCTTCCTGTCTCTGGATCAGGGGAAGGCATTCGACCGGGTGTATCACGAGTATCTCTTCGGAACCCTGCAAGCACTTGGATTCGGGCCACGGTTCGTCGGCCTCTTCTGAATGCTGTACGCCTCTGCTGAGTGCCTTTTAAAGGTTAACTGTACGCGCTGTGCATCGAGCCTTTCCTCTGCCTCCTTCGCAGGAGGCTCACGGGGATGGTGCTCTGCGTGCCAGACACAAGGGTAGTCCTTTCGTCTTACGCAGACAACATGCTAGTGGCCTCCAATCTGGTTAATCTGGAGAGGATGCAGAGCTGCCAGAGCATTTACTCTGCCACGTCATCTGCCAGGATCAACTGGAACAAATGCTCCGGGCTTTCAGTAGGTCCCTGGCAGACGGACTTCCTTCCTGTCGCGTTCCAGCATTTCCAGTGGAGCGCAAACAGCTTTAAATACCTAGGAGTCCACTTGAGCCCCGGGGAGACCTCAGTCGCAGCAAACTGGGTGGAGTTGGAGGATGTTGCTGCGAGATTGAGGTCATTTCTGCTAAAATTGCTTTCCTTCAGGGGCAGGGCTCTGGCCATCAACCAGCTGGTGGCGTCAATGCTCTGGCATCGATTCACCGACCTGAGTCCACCCCGAGTTTGTCGGCAGGGTCCAGAAGAAGCTGACGGACGTCGGGGTTCAGTGCCTCCCTCTGGCCGAGGGAGGGCAAGAGTTGGTGTGCATCAAGAGTCAGGTGCACACCTTCCGCCTACAAACCCTGCAGAGATACCTGTATGCAGACCCCGGCTCCGCAATGGTGCACGCTGGCCTCCCTCCTCCTGCGCCAGCTGCACCACATGGGCTTCTACCGGGACCTGCTCAAGACCTGGAGCATGTTTTCCGTGAGCCGAGACTTAGGGTTTCGAACGAGGGTGAGGGATTCCTTTTGGAGCCCCTGCTGCACAACACCCACCTCCGTGTGCAGGTGTTGGAGACCCCCTCGGTGCAGAGGCAGATGATCTCGGCCGGTGTGACCAGAGTGGGATCTCCTGGATCGCGGCCACTCTGAGTGGCTGGCTCCCGAGATGCTCGCCGCAAGAGCGTCTCATCGGACCACCAGAGTGGCTCGCCGCGTGATCCAAGAATGCAAAGCAGCTTTGCACCCATACTCTGCCAAGTATCTTGAGGGGGTCCTTAGGACCGGAGAGCCAACCTACCTCCCTACCCCCGGCTCTCCGGTCCTGCTGATTCAACCAAAGGCGCGGAAACCCCCTCAGCCTCTCCTCGAGAATAACCTGAGCAAGATCTCCGATTTCTCCTCTACCCCTTTCCTTTCTGCGTCGAGGAGAACCCTGTATGCAACAATGCTCCACACTCTCCATTTTGTCGCCCTCGTCTCCTGCCGAGACATCGCTTGGAGAGAGTGCCCAGTGGAAGGCTACGTACTCTCTGTTAGTCCCGAGAGGAGCTGGGGATCTAGGATGGAGAGTCCTCCACAGAGCCATCGTGTCAGGAGAGTTCCTGCGTCACTTTACCGACTTGGACGCCGCATGCCCTTTCTGCGGTCAGTCACAGTTGGTAGTTCATATGTATTTTTTATGCACCAGACTGCAGCCGTTCTTCCTCCTTTTGAAGAACCTCCTATTGCAGTTCTGGCTGCATTTCTCCCAACCTCCTCATTTTTGGGCACCCTATTCTAGGCTCCACCAAGGCGAGAGACAACCTGGTGAATCTGCTCCTGGCTCTTGCTAAACTGGCCATCTACAAGACTAGGAAGCGTAAGATCGCCGGGGAAGGTCTCTTTGACTGCGGAGCCATGTTCAGGGCCCTGGTCCGGTCCCGGGTTAATTTAGAGCACGCCCACTTTTACCCAGTTTTTCATTTAAATGTAGTTAAATGTCCATCTCTTTAGCATCCTCTTTTTTGATGGTGGGAAGGTGAGTGTGGAAGTGAACAGCCTGTATAAAAATCATATTTGTTTACTACAAACCCTGTTACCAACTTAACATGTTTGTTTCAATCACAAATACCTTCTACTATTTAATCAGAAAAAGCTTTAAAAATAATATTGATGAATAGAAAAAAAAGTTTGCGAACACCTGCTATAAAAAGTACTTTTTTACCCGGGAAGGGAATTGACGCTTGGGTATAGACGCACTGATGTGGCACTGTCTGTCTACCGCGTAGCGACACAACACTCTGTTGCGTCCAGGCCTTAACACGGGCCAATATGTGAGCATTGCATGCAAGATGAACTGAGTTTGCAGTAGTGCCTTAAACACTTCATTGTAAGCTTTTAACATGTAGGATGCATTGTCAGAAATAAATGCACTAACATCATCAAACTCAACATCAAAGTTATTCAAGCACTTTACAAAACCTTGTGAAGAGGTGTTGTAATTAACAGCCTGTAGGCAGTGCATCTGCGAGAACAGCTATGAGGTCTATGTCAGATGCATGTTCACCATTTAGGCCTTGCAAAACAAATACAATGTGTAACACATATTGAACTTGGGCATCAGTCGACTCATCAGTGACCACTGACAAGCAACCAGACTTACCAATTCCATAATCTCCTGCTTGTGACACTCGGCAAATTTAAAAGTACCGTAAAAAACGTTGAATAAGTTGATTTTCATAGGCATTTTTTGCGGGGCCCTTAAAAGGGGGGGGGGGGGGGAACGACTAATACACCGGTGTGACATATGCGCCGGTGTGTATTATTAACCCTTTGCGGTCCATTGTCGGACCTGGTCCGACATTGCAATTATTCCTCTCAGGTCCATCATTATAAAAACGCAAAACACGGGTTTCTAGTCGTTTTTTCAGCGGAAAAAGCCGAGAAAACCATTCATTCAATGGCCGAGTGGGAGCGACAGGAACCGAGAAAAGCCGATAAAAAAAATAAAAAAAATAAAAAGGCGTATCTCATGAATAGGCATACATGCCCCTGGCATTACAATAGAGGCGGTCATAAGGAAACAAGCTATCTGATACTGCACCAGCGCACAGAGACTATCACGGACATTTGCAGAGCTTTTTTGAGATGTTATAGTAATAAAATAATGACTTGGATTGCATTATCGAGGAGTTTGGTGATAAAACGAGTGATCAGGAGATGATCGATCGGTATGTACGACTATTATTATTATTATTATTTATTTCTTAGCATATGTGAAACCTATAGCGAACGAAAGGGTGGGGCGGGGCTGGAGATGCCTAGTGAGTGCTTTGTTGATATGCAGGGCCTTTTAAACCCGTTTGACTGTGAAAAAAAATACTTTTAAACAGCGCGTCTAAAATTAACTGCGCGTGTGAAAATAAATTAGACCTGGCGTGCCTGACGCGCATTTAATAAATGGACCGCAAAGGGTTAAACTACTGTACCAGTGCCACAATGGGATTACTACAGCCATGGTTATGTCTCACACAAACTTAACTGTCAACAACCCGATTTATTTGTTTAGGAGCTACGGCATACAGGTCATGTTGCTAGGTAGAAACACAAAACGTTATTATCATAACCCTGGTTCCCTGAAAAAGGAATGTTACAAAATGGGTGTTTCCCCTTTAAGACACCCAAACCTGAAAACTTTATATTATTATTATTATTATTTATTATTATTATTATTATTTTCTTAGCAGACACCCTTATCCAGGGCGACTTACAATTGTTACAAGATATCACATTATTTTTACATACACTTACATTATTTTTCACACATTATTTTTACATATAATTACCCATTTATACAGTTGGAAAGGAGGGGGATGGAAAGCCTCCAATTCCACCGACTGGTTAATGTGGGAAGCCGAGATTGTTTTCGGCAGAATAGCCGGGCTAGTACAAAGTGTGACCTTCGTTCTGGCCTCTGAAAAAATTAGCCAAGCTTTCTATATTGACAATGCTTGCAATTCACTCACCTCCTTAGTGGAGGTGATTGCAAGCAAGAAAACTGTCTTGAAAGACAAAAATTTGAGCACCGTTGAAAGCATGGGCTCAGATGGAGGTTTTGTTCATGCACTTAGCACCACATTTAACCTCCAGCGAGGGAATATATCCTTCACCGGTGGCCAAAGCCGCCGGGTGCCTTTAAAAAATGGCCCCAGCAGGAAGTGAGCTCCTGGGGAGACAATCAATTTGTATATGGCACACCGAGATGGCTGCCAAATAGACCTTTAGAGTAGAGGGAGATTTCCCCTCATCAAAAAGGTCCTGTAAAAATTGTGGGGCTAGAGAGAGGCCGAACGGTAGAACACAGAACTGGTACACTGTTCCTTGAAAAGCAAACCTCAAGTATTTCCTGTGTGCTGGTTTTACTGGGATGTGGAAATCTGGTTCACTCAGTACCGAAACCGATCCTCGGTACTGACACAGGGCACTCCACGCCGACACGGATGCTTGGTACCGACACTTGGAACCTACTCGATGTGCTCGGAACCAACCATGTGTGCTGAAGCAGTAACCTTGAACTCAAGAACAGGGGGGTTAAACACACTGTGGCACGTTAGCAGGGATGCCCACCTGCAAGTCAGCTAAACTACTAATCAGTACAAAACACAAGACTTACAATAGCCTGCACCGGAACAGTAACCTCAGTCCCTTAGGATCGGGGGCGACAAGTCGCTAGTTACTGTTATGTAGCCAGTAGCAGGGATGCCCACCTGCACAAGCCACTGGCTAATTTCTTAGTCAGTACAAACACAAGACTAGAAATAGACTGCTTGCGAACAAGCCTTTATAATAGTAGCTTGGATAGCTGCATTAAAACAGCAATGAGCTGCTAAAGTAGGCACGCCCACAGTAGCTGCTTGGGTTTCAATACTTACCTTCCTGTAAGAAAGAAACACAGTAATATACATATATATACACACACACATCTATATATCTATATAATATTTTATACACACACACAGTGGTTTACAGAAGTATTCACCCCCTACCAATAATGTCACATTTTGTTGAATTACAAATAATTTATGCAGTTTTTCAAACAAACTTTTTTTTATTCAAAGCTGTAGTGGTTAAACTGATATGAGGAGGAGATTAAATGTCAGCAAAACTTGCAAAGAAAATGTACAAAATGAAATTTACTGGTTGCATAAGTATTCAGCCCCTTAAGTCATAGCAATTACTGCTATGGGTCTTTTTGGATAGGTCTCTACTAGCTTTGCACAGTAGGATGGTGAAATTTTTGCCCTTTCTTCAAGGAAAAATTGCTCCAGTTCATATAAGTTTGTTGGGGATCGTCAATGGACTGCAATCTTCAAGTCTCGCCATAAATTTTCGATTGGATTCAAGTCAGGACTTTGACTGGGCCACTCAAGAACATTAATTCTCTTCTTGTTCAACCACTCCAGTGTGGCTTTGGCTTTGTGCTTCGGGTCATTGTCCTGCTGGAATGGGAATTTCCTTGGCTGACAAACAGGTTTTCCTCAAGGACTCGTCTGTACTTTGCACCATCCATTCTCCCCTCTATCCCAGACAAGCTTCCCAGTCCCTGCTGAAGAGAAGCATCCCCATAACATGATGCTGCCACCACCATGCTTGACATTTGGGATGGTGTTGACTGGGTGATGTGCAGTGTTGGGCTGGATGAACCAGTCACCTGGCCTGATTGACTGCAACAGCCGTTGCATTGTCAACAGCTTTAACCGCCTTTGACTCAGATACACGTTGACCTGTATGAGGTCGAGTATCGGTCTGATGCCACCATGCCACTTTGGCACTAGGAAGTACCTGGGGCTGTATTCTTGAAAGTCTTCTTAGGACAAAACTTAAAGTTCATAAGAAAATAGTTAAGATCTTCCTAAGATTGTTCTTGTGTTAAATTCTTCAATTTTTCTTATAATCTTTCTAAATTTATTCTTAAGAATTTCCTAAATATTGTCTTAAGGAGAAAAAAAATCCTGAGTAATATAGGCCTAAGGCTGGTAAACTGTGTTTAAAATACATGTATTGTGATTTAGCTAAACACATCACACTTTACATTTTAATTAACCACTGTTATGAACATTCTCTCACACGACAGCCAGCCCAGGTTTTTGAGTTAAGTAAGGGTCCCCTTCGCGCAGGAGCGCCCCCATGGGGATTAATGGACTATGTGGGTGCATTGAGATAATGGCTGGTGGGACGGGGATGCGTGCCTGTGATTGGGGGAGCGCACACGACGGCACGAAATGTAAGCCTGACAGAGGGAGTGGCTGGGTGAAGAGTGTATTGTGGAGCTGTGGGAGAGAACCTTTTTTTTTTTTTGTTTTGTTTTTTTTTTTTTTTTTTTTTGTTTTTTTTTTAATTACTGAGTCAGACACACAGAGACGGTTAGCTTTGTGTGTGTTACCTGAATGTATTAAACCCTTTTATTTATCCTGTGTTCATTATTGTTTATTGAGAATTAATTAAGAATGTCTTGCTGTTTAGCTAATTGATCAGCTTTCTTCTGTCATTTCCCCAACGCAATCTGGATGCCGTGTCTCAAGATGCAGACGGCATAAGGTTTTCGTGAGCTAGTTCTTCACAACAAATGACACATGAGGATGCGGATCATCCTCATCACCAATGTAAGTTAATATAAGATGGTAATTGCAGTAATTGAAGTTTGTTTTTTTGTTTCTTTGAGCTGCAAGTAGGAGTATACATTTTTTCATTTTGTTATCCATTAACAACTGTTTTCAAAATCACAAGTAACCGCACATAAAATGTCACCTTATGCTTTATTTTTTTGGTTCATATTTAAAGCAGTGCCAATGTACTGATAAAACAATACATTGTTTACATAATTACTGCTAATGATTTGTATGCAAATTATATACCTATATCTTTGGGAAACCTATAAAATAAAAAATAAATAAAAGCCCAACTCCCAGAAATATTAACATGCAAGCTTCTGTTAGTTTCATCTGAGCAATTTCTTAACAATAACTATTTCAAAATTGTCAGTGACAGGCTTTTTTTAACTAAATGGGGATGCTGTGATTCATGTTCTTGTCCTGAATAGAAATGCAGCTGTAAAAAATAAAATGTATCGATAACTCCCAGCAGTGACTAGCTCTATTTTTTAACTGACCAAAAGTCCGTGCTTCTACCTGGGGAATAGATCATGTTCTGTCCTTACAGCTTAAAAACAGTGACTAAATTGTAGTCCGATGAATGAATCATGGTCTTAAAACAGTAATAAAAGCCTGAAAAATTAAAATAATAATAATAATAATAATAATAATAATAATATTATTTTTATATAAGAACATAAGTTTACAAACGAGAGGAGGCCATTCAGCCCATCTTGCTCGTTTGGTTGTTAGTAGCATATTGATCCCAGAATCTCATCAAGCAGCTTCTTGAAAGATCCCAGGGTATCAGCTTCAACAACATTACTGGGGAGTTGGTTCCAGACCCTCACAATTCTCTGTGTAAAAAAGTGCCTCCTATTTTCTGTTCTGAATGCCCCTTTATCTAATCTCCATCTGTGACCCCTGGTCTTTGTTTCTTTTTTCAGGTCAAAAAAGTCCCCTAGGTCGACATTGTCTATACCAGGGATGGCGAACCTTTTTTTAGCTGGAGTGCCCAAAGTTGGATTTTTTTTTTTTTTAATATACGTCACTAAGTGCCAAGGGTGCCGATGATTAATTAGGGGTGTAAAAGGTTATACAGCGGCTAAACGGTAAGTTTTTAAAACAATATTTCCTTTCCTTTTTTTTGTAATTAAGTTTTTATTAAGCAAACATACCAAAAAAACTGCAATCCACAATACAAAATAATCAAGAACATTACATGAACTAGGACAGAACCCCTCCATCCGCCCTCATCCCCTCGCAACCTCCCAAACCCTGAACCCCCCTCCCTTCTCTGTTGTCTGGACAGCAGGTGTGGCGGAACAATATTTACATTCCTATGACTAATGGGACTTCTGCTGCTGAATATCCGCTGACATTTTTTCAACCCGTGGTCATTTTTAGAGCAACACATGCAGCACTCATTTCATCTGTCAGCCTGTTGCGCATGTCTGATTTGATCAAATCCATGCCAGAAAAAAGCTGCTCACAAAAATATGATGAGCCAAAAAAAGTTAGAAGTGAAATTCCAAGAGTTTTCATTGCTTTGAAAGAATTTGGCAAAGAATTCCAGACTTTCAATATCTCATTTTCTGCACTTTCTGCCCCCCCATCTACTCTGTCACACTCAATCTGCTGTAATGTTACATGCAGATCAGTGAATTTTCTTTTCCACACTGCACTTTCTTGAAATTCCAACAATTCCATTTCCAAACTTTCAAGTCCCAGCCATTCCAACTGGGAATATTCAGCTGGTCAAACATGGCTGTGTCAGGACTGCTCATGAAAGACAGTGTTGCCTCCATGTTGCGGAACTGAATAAACCTGGCTGCAAATGCTTCCCTTGAAGCCCCCACGATTTTGGAAAACTGGTGGTAAACTTCCTGCAGATTACTGGGACTGTCTGCAGTGTGCAGATTTCTGTAAATGTGTTTTCAGGTTTGGAAAGTATTTGAGCTGTCCACAGTCAATGTCTCTTTCAAACACCTCTAACTTTCTTTCAAAAGCCCTGATATCCCCAAACATGCTTTCAGCTGTTTTGCCAAAACCCTGCAATTTTTTGTTCACGTCATTAAAAATGTTTGGTGAAGTCAGTGAAAAACATGAGGTTGTTAAGCCACACAATATCAGTGAGTTGTGGATAGTTTTCCCCTTTTTCATCCATGAACAGCCTTATTTCATCTAAACAGGCCACAAATCTCTCCAGCACTCGTCCTCGGCTTAGCCACCTGACATTATTATACATCAATAACGTTGAGTACTGTGACTGAACTTCATCAAAAAGCATCTGGAATTGGCGGAAATTTAGAGCTCGAGCCATGATGTAATTTACAATCTTTGTGACTATCTTAAGGATGTCATCCAGTTTCTTGCTGCTATCTCTAGCTGACAAGGCTTCCTGATGGATCAAACAGTGAAACTGGACAACTGGATGTTTTGCCTCCTGCACAAGGTACTGAATGAAACCTGATGTTGCACCATCAGTTGTAACAGAAGCTACTTTTTCCAAGCTGTGATGCGCTGCACAATTTTATCCTTGTTAGGGAAGTCATGAAATAAAGAACCAGCACTAGCCAGCATGGCACTCTTAATATATTCACCATCTGACAAGGGTTTGCCATGCTTTGCAATGCAATGAGATAATTTGAAGCTTGTAGCCACCAAATGGTTTGTTTTTTTAAGATAATTACTAAAAACAAGTCTGGTTTTGATACCTTCTCACTGCCCTTTGAAGGAATTCTTTCCTTTCACTCTCATTAAGATCTGTAATATTTTTGTGGTTGGTGTCAAAATGGTGTTTTACACTTGAGGTTCGATGAACAACACTTCCATTAAAAACAACACACAGCACTTTCCCTTTAATGTCAACCATTCCAAATGTTTCTGTCCAACCCTCCTGGAAGGATCTACCACTATCTGTCTGAAATTTAGCTTTTTTGATTGTGCTCATTTTCTTAACCTTCACTTCACTTTTCAGTTAATTGACGAGAATTTTTTTCTTCAGAAGCACGCTGAAACAGGTTGTCTTACTATCTCCCCAGAAGAGGTCTCTATACAACAGCAGCTTTCAGCAGGAACAGCTATCCCACTATTGCAGATATTTGCTGGGTGCCATACCTAACAAAAAATGGCCACAGTTAATATTGCCCACCACATCCCCCCCACCCACCATCATCATAACTGCCAGACCAAACATACACTCTCTCTCTCTTCAACCCCATCCCACTCCTGTTCCCCTTTATACTTCACTGGGCACTTAATGCTGGTCTCCCCTCACCTCCCATAATTTCCTCTTGTCCCTGAGAACTCGCAATCTGTTCTAAGCAATTCCCTTTACATTCCCCATTCCCTGTCCCTAAGTACACTGCACATTCTAATCTACACTCACATGCTGTTCTTGCTGGAGACTGCGGCCGGGGAGCGTGGCTGTGGTAGAAGGCAGTGGAAAACTACTTCGCTGCAGACCAGTGGGAGGGAAAGTGAGGCAGCAAGACTGATCAAATTCAGACAAAAAATGAATAATTATGAATATGCATGTTCTTTACGTCCCTAAATCCATTTTTGTGCACAGATTATATTATATTTTTTTGTAAATTTACAGACATAAAAAGCAATAGTGATAGTGCACCTCACAGGGACCCATCAACTTTTGCATATGCCCCTCTATTTTGGACAACGAGACTCTTTAATCCTTATTCAAGTAAGATCAATCAATCTTAATTTTATATAGCGCCTTTCATATTGGAACATCATCTCAAAGCACTTCACAGCATAACAGTAATAACAGCATAAAAGAATAACAGTGCATCATACAATAAATACATAGTTTGAATATTATATTGCTAAACTACAGAGAAATACATAAATCACATTTCATGACACATTAAGTTTAAGAATTATAATGCTAAACATCAGTAAAAGCAACAATCACAGTGCATCATACAATAAATATAACATGTTTGCTCAATTGGTGCGCTGCACCAGTAACCCTGGCCATAAGTGTTTTGTTTTTTTGTTTGCAATTGCACACAGTGACAACCATTACCGGTGTACTGTCATTTTTTTTCAACTGTATATTTACTTCCATAAATGCTTTTACATTTTGTAAAATAACTATTTAAAAGATAAGTAGCAGATAACGTACTTATTAGAAAAAAGATTTCTGTGGTGTCAAACTACCTTGAAAAAAAGGAGTATCCACAAATGTACTCTACATATCAGAGGCATAATTTATTTTGAGACGTTTGTTTTTTGAGAATTTACAACCTGCATTTCCCCATAGTTTGAAGATTAAAATAGTATTTAAAAAAAAAAAAAAAAAAAAACAGTGCATCAAACAAAGAATACATAATTTGAGATACGAGTATATGACAGTGAAATATATTTTCGGTATTTATGACAAGGGAAAGGTTTGACAATCAAAACAGAGTGGGATATTTGCTTTAAAGTTCAATGCACAAATACACGTGTTGCCGCTAGTGACACCTGCAAAAGACCTTGCACTGCACATTAACACGTGTGCGAAAAGTTGTACATCTTTTTAGAAAAGACGTAAGCCGAAAGTGCTTGGTTATGTAATTTCAACCTATTTTAGGCTCGCAGACCCCCAACCCTGAGTGTAAAGTATGAAAGATTGTGGCCATTTCTCCATTTAGTACAGGAGATGACGGTCAGTAAAATGCTACAAGCATCAGGCTAACGATCCCTTCTTCCCCGCGTGTCCCGCTGACACATCCATAGCTGACCACAATTACATTTGATCCTCCATGGGACAGACTTACTGTTTTTGATCAGCTTTCTGTTCCCAGGGTACTTGAATAAAGCAGCTCAGCAGCATAAACAGCCAACCATGAACGTGTAGATAATAACGGCTAGTTAGCACTGCTCAATTACTTGGGGCGGGGCCGTCCTTGCAAATCAAACTGACTGGCTTTCCAAAGTGCCACTCGGAGCGTGTGCAAAAAAAAAAGCAGATAACTGCTCACTCGGCGTGCCAACAAATACGACTGCGTGCCACTCTGGGCACGCGTGCCATAGGTTCGCCATCGCTGGATACCTTTTAGGATTTTGAATGCTTGAATCGCGTAGTCTTCTATGTTCAAGACTGAATAGATTCAATTCTTTTAGCCTGTCTGCATACGACATGCCTTTTAAACCCGGGATAATTCTGGTTGCTCTTCTTTGCACTCTTTCTAAAGCAGTAATATCCTTTTTGTAACGAGGTGACCAGAACTGAACACAATATATTCTAGGTGAGGTCTTACTAATGCATTGTAAAGTTTTAACATTACTTCCCTTGATTTAAATTCAACACTTCTCACAATATATCCGAGCATCTTGTTGGCCTTTTTTATAGCTTCCACACATTATCTAGATCAGGGGTGTCAAACTCCAGTCCTCGAGGGCCGCAGGGTCTTCTGGTTTTTGGCCTTTTTTTATAGCTTCCCCACATTGTGTCTGAGTCAACTTAAACTCCTAGGTCTTTTTCATAGATCCCTTCTTCTATTTCAGTATCTCCCATATGATATTTATAATGCACATTTTTACTGCCTGCGTGCAATACTTTACACTTTTCTCTATTAAATGCCATTTGCCATGTGTCTGCCCAGATAGCGCCTTTCATAGTAGACCACCATCACAAAGTGCTTTACAGAGGTAGGCTGTGAACTGTGCATTATATGCAGAGTTACTTACAATAGGACACTGATTTAACATCTCATCTGCAGGATGGAGCACAAGGAGGTTAAGTGACTTGCTCAGGGTCACACAGTGAGTCAGTCAGAGGTGGGATTTGAACTGGTGACCTTCTGGTTACAAGCCCTGGACTTTAACCACTGGACCACACTGCCTCCTAAATTCAGATGTATAATGATGTTTAGGCTATAGTTATAAGCAGGGTTTAATAAGTTCGTCCCTCCTCCTTGCACTGACCATCAGTATTATTATTTTTATTATTATTATTAATTTTCCTTTTTGTAACTGCCTGTAAAAACAAAACAAAGGTAATACGTATGTTGTGATTAGCTAGCTGCAGTGACCTGTAAATCACTGACTAAAACGTGAGGTAATTTCACAGCATTTTTAAATCCCTAAAGTGATGATGACATCTCACTCTCACATATCAGGTAATAAAAAGAAATGGAAGACAAAAAAATACACATTTTTCAAAACACGAATTGGGGGTTCTCGTTGCAACTAAATTAATAAGGAATACATTTACACAGTAATTATAGTTAGTTGTAGCATGATTTGAGTCTATATTAACTGTATTTGGGAATTTATAAGATTCACAATAGTGTACTGTACAGTGAAAAGAACAAACCACAAATACATTTGTACAGCATGTCAAACATATAACTGACTAACAGATTTAAATAACAGTATACATAAAATAATAATACAAAAGCAGCAATTTTCAGTTTTGACTTAAATAAATAAATAAATTTTAAAAAATAAATAAATAGTCCCAGCTTCCCTGACAAACGAAGGCAGAGCATTACACAATTTAGGAGCGCTACAATAAAACAGCCCTACCTCCCGTGTTGATTTTGTTGACCCTAGGAATAACCAGTAGCCCTGCATCCTGTGATCTCATAGTGTGGTTTGGAAGATACGGGGTCAGTAACTCCTGCAAATAACTAGGTGCTAATCCATTGTAAGTTAACAGCAAAATCTCAAAACCAATTCTATACTGCACAGGGCAGTTGTGTAGCTAGGGGGGTGGTTTTAGGGGTTTGAACACCACCCCCCAAAATTCATAATTCAATGACGTAGGAGAAAAAACAAAATGTCACCCCTGCGACACTGTAAACTCCCTCCCCAAAGAATGTAAGCTCTGTGTAAGCTCAATGTGAGCTGTTTGCTTCGCTGCCTGCCCAAATCCTGTCATTTTTACACCAGTCAGACTTCAACTTATTTTTTTTTTTTTTTTTTTTTTTTTTTTTTTAATAATTTAGTAGTCAATTGATTTGACCCTGTTTTTCTCCCAATTTGATGGATCCAATTTATTTTTAAGCTCAGCTCACCATTACCACCCCTGTGCTGACTGGGATATGTTTGATAACTGCACAGTAGCGGTTCTAAATGTGATTGTGAGGTGAAAACACCACGGTCGATTTCAAGTACATTGCAAGTTTGGAGTTGAAGAGGCAGGAAATATGTGATGTGGTATCTAAAGGGTTAAGGACGATTGTGTGGTGTTCTGAGCACAGTACGTTCTAGTGAGAACTGCTTGAAATGTGTTTCTCAACTGACAAAAGGGATATAGTTAGGACGCTGTTATGTCTACTTTGAGGCGAAACTGTGTAATTGAAAACAACCCCTTATAAGGGAATCTTCATCTTTGAGAAAGTTCTAGAAAGTTATATAACCATGCTGACGTGTTAAATTTGCCTATTGTTGCTATGCTAATCCTGTATAAATATTGTGCTACCTTGTCAATAATCAAGAGAGTGTGTTCATGTAACCGCTGCTGCTCTTCCCTTGCGCGCATTGTAATAAAGCTTCTTGAACTGCTGCCGAGTGGAGTCATCAGTCATTTCATATTAAAAACAGGAATTTACCTACTACAGAGTGTAGTTAATTTTTACTTACAAAAACATTTTTATAAATTACTAGGCTGTCAAGCGATTTAAAAATAAATAAATAAATAATTGATATAATTACTACATCCATCTCATTTAAGTTTATTTTATTACTGATGCCTATTGTAATGTTGTAATGTATTTTCTATTTTGACCAGGTTACAGTATTTGCACTGTTCAGATTATTAGCTCATTTAGCTTTAACTGGAAGACCTTACGCACTGTGACGTGGCTGCTGAACTGTGGGGAGTTTGGTGGTGTCTTGGGATGAAGGGGAGAGATCGTTACCATGGGGCACTTTGAGCAAGTTTCATTGAGCTCTGTATTATAATGCTTTAACTAAAAGCAACAAGCCTGTGCCAAGGAAATAAATAATATTGCTAAGAGGGACAAGACAGAAGTGCAATTAACGCGAGTTAAATTAGTCTCCCAAAATATTTACGCTTTAAGTTAATTGCAATTTTTTGACAGTGCCAATTATTACACATCTGCAAAAATCTCTGATCAGGTCAGTCTTGAAAAGAAAAATGGTGCTGAGATCTGTAACTGTAGTACTGCTGATCCCTCAGAGACGGGGTCACGACTGCATCACAGGCTCAAAGAGCAGCTTTAGTGTAAAGTATTCAGGATTTGGGTCTTTAGGAGGCAAATACCCATTTAGTAATGGTTACATTTTGTACTTGAAAGACAGCAACTGTTTCGCTGAACAAGACAAGAGAAAGAAATAGAACAAGTGATGTAACGCTTTTTTATTAAGTAATAAGTATGGACATCAAGCCCTGAGGTAGACTTACCATGGAGCTTTTAATTTCTACTCAAGCCAAAAATATTGCTCCTTTTTGTAAAGGATTGTAATGGTTTGAAGTAAATTAGCCAAATTATTTTATTTTTATTTCATTTTTGCAAATAAGTTATGCAAAACTGTACCTTTCTTTACTGTATATAGTTATTTTAAACCTGCTAATAATATCTATAGGCTGATGCAGGACTAGATTCTTATCTGATTAAAAATTGCTTTTATATAATACGATCACAGACTCTCCTAATTCTGTACGTTTAAATCGTTTACAAAATATAACATGATTTCCTTTTTTCACGTAAGGCCATGAACAGACCAAGAAATATTTTATCATATCGCCATGTACACAAAATGTAAGTTTATTAATATAAAACAGAAATGTTGGGTATGTAAATAGTTTAATATTCAATATGAAAAGTAAATAATTTACTCTAAACACCACCAAGGCAGGTACATTGTTAATATAAATAAAATAAAAGACTAACCGATAGTGTACACATATTGGGGAGAGTTCATCAAAGCTGACACCCTGGGATCCTTCAAGAAGCTGCTTGATGACATTCTGGGATCTGTTCTTATGCTCTTAAACGTGGTTTAAACGACTACTTAAGTTTAATGTGACTTGATTGATTAAATGGTTGAATGGGTGCGTATAAAGTATCAATTCTGTAATTCAAAATTGAAACAATATCAGCTCAAATGGATCAGCTCAATGCGCACGGGACACAAACTGAGCAGGGGAACAAATTTAAACCAAATCTGTCTACACATCAGTAAGTTACATTTTTCTTTTAGACACATCCTAATGTTTGTTTTTTATTCGCTCCGTTTGCGCCTGATGTGCAATATAATTTTTTCCCCCCACAATATTTTTATCGTCATTAAAAAATACCGGTATCAACGATAATACCGGTATATCGCCCAGCCCTACAAAAAATTATACATAAGAAAAAAATGTACAAAAGACAAAAAGACCCTCAACTCCAGCAGTACCAGAATGCACAAGACACCCGAGGATTCAGCTGGAAATGAGGCGCCTTTGACATTCACAGGCCCTGATTCATCTCTGCCGTGCCTGTGGTCTGATGTGTGGATGGAGGAAATGTGGCCATGGAAACAGGCCAATCCATGGGTTGACTGCAAAAATTGAAGACTTGGGTGGAATGTTTGTTCAGGTGTTGTAGGTATTTCCATCTTTAAAAGTAAATGATTAAGCCTTTCAAACGAATGGTGTTCATTTAGTGTATTATATTATGGATCATGCCGGAGTGCTCAGTTAAAAATCAATGCCAAAAGAAAATTGTGGAACAAACAGGTCCAGAGCGCACATTACGGACGAACGTATTTTGAAAAACTCAAGATGTGCGACAGCATAACTGCGTCTCATTTAAAGTCTATGCGTACAATTTTCCGTTCAGCATATTACTTGGCTCAAAACGACAGACCTTTTTCAGATCATTTTGGTATAATAATAATAATAATAATAATAATAATAATAATAATAATAATAATAATAATAATAATAATTTAAAAAGCCCAATGGGAATTTGGTCTTTTTAAAAACATTTGTATTATTTTTATCTTGGTAAATGTCTCTTTGTATTTTTACTGCGCTATTGAGATGTACCTGTGCTAGCCCTGTGGACACAAAGTGGATACACTAAACCTTTTATTATTTTTTTATTATTATTATTATTATTTTCAAAGAACAAAACAAATAATAATAATAATAATAATAATAATAATAATAATAATAATAATAAACACAGCTTACATATATGTTACCAAATCTATCAAATACACAGATTCCAATACATTGTTATACTAACGCTACTGTTCAGGGATCGGTGCCACAAACAGGATTTTTTTTTTTTTTTTTTTTTTTTTTTTTAAATATCCCCTTCTGTTGACATTTTATTATTATTATTATTTTTTTTTTTAAACGAATGATTTGCATAAAAAAGTGTACTGGTAAATTAACGCCTATACATTATTTATTTACACTTCTGCGTTCTCTGAATTCATATTGAAAAAAAATCATTTTAAAAATGTGTTGTATGTATTCCCTGGGATGCAAGGGCTAAATAAATGTTAGCCACCATCTAGAAGAGCGTTCTGTATATTATGGATATTTGCTTTTTACTGCCATCAGTAACTCCATCCACAGTAATTTCTGAATGTTTTCATTTCAAATGGTGAAGCATTGAACTTGTGTTTTTGTGGTACAGAAATTTTGTTTCGGCATAATTATTTACATACCACTGTTTTCTCATCCAGTTCTTCAAAATACTTCCAAGCGTGGTTCTGTCTCGTTCCTTTGTTTAGAGATGTAATTTAATGAAAAAGATATAACAAATGCTTGTCATTGACTTTCCTACCCCGTGGACTGGATACCATCATGGCTACTACAGCATGAACAGAGTGCACCAATGAAGCGTCAGATCGCCCGAGAATAAAACCCGCCCCAGTGTCAATCTTTCTGTTGCACCAATTACAAAAACTACTAGGCAATTGCCAAACCCCTTCCTTTTTATAATATCCGCCCTTACTGTGGCACCACAGCAGTCAGATAAGCAATGGACTACTGATGATAAATTTTTTAAAAAAATTAAAAAAATATGCATTTGGTGAAATTTGTCACCTGACCAGTTATACATCTAGCATATTATTCAACGTTTAACCACTTCTTTAGAGTTTATACGTTTAAACTTCCCATCCCTATTAATCTACCACATTGCTTTTGAGATATGGAAGAAAATTTGTAAACACATTCACAACATAAATGGTAAGCTTTCAATACTTATCGATGAGTTAACCAGCTTGAGTACAAAACAGCACTGATTGTGTTCCTTAAATGTGAAAGTGATACAAAACTTGAACCACACTTCATGCTTTTAGATCTAAGAACTACCAGATGAAAAATCACAATTGTTAACACAATTGTTAAGCACAATTGTTAAGCATCTACTTGAATGTCTCGCTAAAACACTGTTTTGGTGACTCCTATCTAAAACAACTGTTGGATAACATGGAAAGATGTTTGAATGCAGTATAAGATACACATGTTTGCAGGTTTGCACACTCTTAGTTTTAAAAGGAGATTATCAGAGGAGTTATAGTAACTGGTAAATGCGAGATTGCAAGATTTCATTTAATTGCATTGACGACGACGACGACGACGACAATCTGACTGCTGGAATAAACACAATCGCACATTGCTGGAGGAACCGATGCGCTCAAGAGATAACATAGGTTAAGCACAAAGATCAAAGGGCCACACCAAGATAACACCATCTTAGACAGCATAAAGGACCAAAGGGCCACACCAAGATAACACCATCTTAGGCAGTGTGAGGCAGAACCAGGTTTTCTTTACGACACATACATGAGACTTTCCACAAAGGTGATTGAACCCACAAAGAGAAGGAAGGAGGGGGGGCTGAGGTAAGTGGCTACTTAAATCAAGGTGCACTCAGCTCAGCTCACTTCTCTCTTTCATTAAGACTAGTATTGGAGACTTGTCGATCGAGAAGTCCTGGAGGATCAAACCTACTTTATTGCATTATATTATTTTGTTATGTTTTGAACTTAAGTTTTGCACCGTGCAGTTTGCATATGAAAGTGTGATCTGTACTGTTTTGCTTTGAGCGTTCTTTTTGTTTCCGTAATTAAACCGGTATATATTGATAAACCAAACTAACATCTGAAGAAAAGGACTGTGCATTTCTTTCATCAAGAAACAACTACTCACTACTTTAAAAAACTACAACACCTTGTGGCATTCACTAGCGATGGTGTCAGTGTTATGCTTGGTAGCAAATTGGGCGTAGCTCACAAACTTTTGGAGCAATACCCATATATTATTGTATGGCACTGTTTAAACCATAGGTTAGAACAGGCAGTGGTTGTTGTCTTAGCTGCAGACTACTTTCCCAGATGGGCTGACTAGAGGGTAGGTGGCAACCGGAAGTCAGCCATTTTGGAGACAGCGCATAGCTCTGAGTTTACTAAACAACACCATTGTGGTCAGCCGCTGGGCATGCAGCTATTGTATAGACAGACGCCTGGCTGATCACAGGGAGGGGTTTGGTAGTGCAAAGGGAACGCAGCTACGCGAGTACGACCCCTTACACTGAAACGTAACTAACCAGCCGGAGCTGTATGGTTTGCTTTGTTTGTCTTGTATTGCAGAGGAGGACTAGGAGATGGGAGCTGCCGTCACTGAGCCAGCACAAACCCCTGAGCACTACCCTCAGTGCACAGCACAGACACGCACCACCATCTCACGGTTTAGAGAGCACAGGGTTGCGCACGGAGGACTGTTATTGTGGATGTACATATTTTCTGTTTGGGATTGCAACTTGCCGTTTAACCTCACCCCCCCCAGTAACATTTTTAGAATCTGTTGAAGTTGAATCAATATTAGGACCAGTCATCCAGTATTTGTATTTGGGTCACAGATGGAAACTGTTGAACAGACTGTACATAAAAAATGTATGGGACTGTGTGAAAATGGAAATCTGTGCTAGCTGTTGGGTGCATACATGAGCTTGCAGTAGTGGGGGTCTGAAACCCTGTAGGTCTCCACTTGTCAATCATGGTGTTGATGCATAGGCCAGCTGAGGGCGAGTCAACTGACGCTCTGTGATTGGCTGGGGGGGTGGAGCCTAGTAGGATCGAGGGCCAATTAAAAAGTCACTGTTTTGTATCCTTGTGTCTGATGTAGGAAGGGTATTGACAGGCATGTGCCCGGAGGATTGCTTAATTCTGATGGCATGTGGCAGAGCTTTGCAAGCTGTGGCATAGCAAACCGAGACAACATACAAGGGACCAATTGTGCATTGAAGAAAAGTGTCTTCGAGAAGGAAGGAATAAGGAATTGTTTTACCTGGACTCTTCACAGTCTGAGCAGGAAACAGGTCGTAAAGTATTAATAACTAGAGGGAACTAAGCCATCCCACAGTGAGTTAGAGAAGATACAGAACAGTGACCCTCATTTGGGGGTTCCAGCGGTAGTGGGAGAATTGAGACGCACCTTTATTTTGTAGGTTTTTTTTTTTTTTTTTTTTTTTTTTTGTTTATTTTCTTTTTTGCTTTCGCCTTCTGTTTGGTATTTTATTTTTCCAGCACCTATGTGTGCTATAAAAACTGTGTTGATATATACCAAACAACTATGGTCGCCCTGGATAAGGGTGTCTGCTAAGAAATAAATAAATAAATAAATAAATAAATAAATAAATAAATAAATAATACCATTGTTGGTACCCACACTGGAACTAAATGTGCCCAAAATAAATCAGTGCACAGAAGCAGCGCATCAAAGAAACTTTCTGACTCCTGCGTTTCAGTGAATCACCCACACCCTCCCACAGACTAAAATAGGGCAGCAAGACATTGGGTTTACAGTTGGCTCCAGCAGTATCTCTATGTGGAGGGGCAAAAAATAAAAAATAAAAACCCCCACACACACCTTACCATGTCTTGCTATCACAACCATTCGTAGATTTGTTTATAATTTATATTAGCTCCCATTGATGCAAAACCAAAACATCACCCTCAAAGCCACCATTAACTGAAACAAGCTTTCTAACGTGAAACAAATACTAACTAAATAACTGTTAGACGTTATGAAGGCACATTTGTCTTGTACAGACGTATTTTTTAGCCAGCAATAGTCACATCAATGCCCATCTTTCTAAGACTACATGTCAAAGGGTAAATTCTCTTAACACTACCTTTGGAAATAATGTGTACTGTCTGTTCTTGATGCCATAATATTTAACTAAAACAGGAATTGACGAATCTCAGCCACCTTCTAAGAAAAGAAGTCCCCGTGTCATAAATACAATCCATAATATTTAGCACTGGTATTTACATGTACTGGATCCGAGAACAACCCAAAGCCCCAGTGCGTTATTTGTTAGGAGGTTTTATCAAACCTTGACTTTGAGTCTCGAGTCTGAGTCCTTGAAACAAACTCAAATCAATTGTCATTAAACTAGTGGTAGTAGGGGGGGGGACAGTTTACCTGATGGACGTTGTCTGATGTGTTCCCCAGCATGCACTGCTCCGTGGCTATGCAAATTAGCTCCTGCAATAGTGTCCCATAATTATTATTTATTTCTTAGCAGACGCCCTTATTTAGAGACGCCAGATATCCCTCAGGAAAAATGCACAAATACTACAAAATAAAAATACAAAAAAAATTATATTCTGATTTTTTTTTTTTTAGCTAGATTATTCTATTTGTCTGTCACTATCGCCTTTTCTTTCTTCTTGGAATTGGAGTACTGTGTGAATGTACCTGAAGTTTATAGATAAGCTTCAAGTTCAAGTTTGTGGATGTTGTTTTTCACTTTAATAGAAGCCGTGGCTATAGAGCAGACCGAAAACAGCATAACGTACCAATGCGCCGAGTACTACCTTAACGTACCTGAAAATAGCAAAAGCAAGTAAATTAAAGTTACTTTCACCACGACTATAGTATCTACTTTGACTTTCAGTATGGAGAATCCGCAATGTGGATGATTTAAATTGTAACTGAACAGACAAATTAATGATGATAATTAATTTGGCCGGAGACCTTGTCCTTGTGTGCTGACAGCTATCCGCAATGTTGGCCGGCTAGCGAAAACACGATGACATCATGTAGTCGCCAAACCATGACTGGAAAAATGAAAATGATGAATGGTTAATGCAACAACTGCAGTGGCACAATGTCACCTACCCCCAAAAATAGGAAAAGGATGAATGAAAAGTAAGTAGCTGAAACATGGGCCCACCCCCACGCATGAAATGCACTGAGGGAGAACCCGGCCTCTCCGGCCTGCCACGCACCCTACAGAAACTAAATACGAACCGCTCAGCACTCAGGTAAGGAAAAAACCTACCCGCTGGTAGGGGGAAACCTTAGGGAATCCAAGGCTGAGGGTAGCCCTTCCTCCAGGCTCTAAAGACGGCCACCTCCCAGTTTGGCCCCGCCGCGTGCGACTGAAGCGACATGAATGCAAACCACACTGAGTTTATGGAGCTTGGATGTGATGTGTTGATTAGTATCGGATTCTCCTTCCAGAAATAAAACCAAGTTTTCCATCAATACGGGTAAAATCTGCCAATCTGATTTAGACATTGCTGGAACTGTATATATACTGTGTTCCTAAATAGTAAATTTAGTATTAATTGTATTTGTTTTGCAAAACAGAAACGTTATGTTTCACTTGCATTGCATTTGTACTGTTATTAAGTCTGTAATACAATGATGCATTTACGAGATTGTGCATTTGATTTCAGAGAATGTATTTATCTTTTACACAAAAACATATTATACAATCGGCGCTGCCTAATCGGGATACTGATAAAAATCGGGATTGCTGCTTAACTGGGATCTAACTCCGGGTGACGGTTCTTTCCAATGCTATTTATGTTGTTTAATTGGGACGTCACTTTGTTTAATTGGGATACAGTATTTACAAATGATGAACAGAGATCGCTTTTCAGAGCAAGACAGGTCGCGTAGCAGAGTGCAGGGAGTGTGTGATTACGCTGTGACTTGCATAAACTAGATTAAACTAGATTGAACTCTTGAAGAAGGAGGAGTCTCCTGTAGTTTCTCAGGCTTCTGTTGCAAAGACAGTTGGCGTGTCAACATCGGATTGTGCTTAGGAATAAAAAAAATTAAAAAAAACACACCACATTTGACTCTTATTTTAAATGATGTATTTAACATTGAATCATAATGTGATATGATTTAATTCCTTTTCTTTTCATTAAGCATCAAAAAAGTGTGATTAAGGTCCTCTCAACTGCCTCTCGTTTAATTGGGACAGCTGCTTATTCTTGATATTTTTCCTTCTCCCGAGGCGTCCTGATAAAGCGGCACTGACTACTTATGTATTTTCTCTTTGTGTAGATTCATAATGGAATAAAAAATGAAGTTCACACAGACTTCTAAGTTGCACAGCATATTGTTAATGTGTTTTTCCTGCATCCACAATAAATTATTTTCATTTTGGTAAATTAGGTGGTATTAAGTTATTCTGCTATTCTTTTTTTGCTATTAAAATCAATGTTCAATTTGAGATTTTAGTGCCTAGTTTTACACTGAATTTGCCAGGTGAATTCATTGTTGTTGCTTGCAAAAAGTGATGGCATGTGCTGGGAACGACTGAAGCAAAGCAAAGAATATTTAATCACGCAGCGACTTTCTGATATGAATTAAGAAGCTCTAAAATTGATTTATATGATCATTCTTTTTTCATTAATTTTTTGGTTTTCAGTAAACTCAATTATTAAGGTGACGAATGTTCTATTGTTTTCAGTGGAAACAAATACAATTATATTCCAGAGATTCACGGAGTTCAGCAAAATCAAAATTACGCATTTTTCAAGAATGCAGTTTTAGAAATGTATTTCTACAGTGCTTAAACTTAGATCACGGTTTAAAGTAGTACAAAGAAAGGCTCTTTAAAAGCCAAATAATTATTTACTTGTTTACCATGCTGACATTATTTATTCCTTATAAAACTTAAATGCAAAAGAGGGAAACAAAAACGTGGTCTTGTGATGGTTGCAGTTGGATTTGTGTGGGGGTGTGTATGATGCAACCTAACTCGCTTCCAATTTCTTATCCTTACTATGATTGGCTACAAAGACAAACAGGGCTAACCAGTGATTGGATAATGCTTTGTTGGGTGGGTTTTTATTGTGCAGTTTCCTAGTAACTGTAATATTACTTGTCATAGAAAATAAAAAAGGACTCGTCGTTAATATCTTCGAGTCACTGAGCTCGAATGTTCGAATCCGAGTCACAAGGTCGAGTCCGAATCGAATCAGTCTTTTGCGTCCGTGACTTGAGTCTGAGTCACAAAAAATGCAACTCGAGTCCTAGAAGTCTGGTACTTCTACATATACACATACAAATGAGTTCAGAAAACTCTGTTCTGAAAAAAATGCATGGCAAGTGGTCTGTGGGAACACCAGTGTGGTCCCTACATTGAAAAGATAGGGAACCACTGCTCTGCATGGTCAAAGTCATACTCAGGGCTTTAAATTAACTTTTCCATGCACTAGCCACTATGGCTAGTGGACGGAAAAATCCACCGGCCACACAGATTTTACCGGCCAACATCGTTCCGGGGGGAGCACCATTTATGAGCAGTCTCAACAGGGTCTGAAACAATCTGCCTCATGAGTGAAGATACAGCTTCTGAGATGTGTTGGGCATCTGCCCTCTCCACAGACTGCACACGCACAAACTGCACAGTCACCAGCCCTTTCTGGCAGAATCATACATATACAAGCTGCTCTTCAATGACAGCGCTGTCAGTTGAACCTTCTGACATCGCTGACAGGAACTTTGCACCTTTTATTTTCTCTTGCAGCTGCCCTCTTTCTACCTCAGCATTGTAGTGGATAAATACACTTGTTTGTTTGTCGTTCCTAGATTTAGCCCGGTCTGTTTATCAACCCTATATTATAAAAAAAAAAAAAAAGTTAAATAAATTTTAAAAAAAAATCCTATTTTCTATTGTCACATTTTCTGACTGAGGATCTGCTAAGCATCAACTTGCTATGTTTTTTCAAGCTTTAAAACAAGTCAGTTCAAGATTCCAGTAAATAATAAATTCACCAAAATCAATCTTAAATACCAAATAAGAGTTTACTTTATTTAATTTATTATAGTTTACTAGCAATCATTTGAATCCTTTTCAGAGTTTGTAGCATGCAAATCATCATCATCCAACAACAACAACAACAACAACAACAACAACAACAACATGTTGACTTGGGGCACTTCGTAATATACAAAGTGTTTAAAACAGCAGCCGCTATATTAAAATTAAAACTTCACTGGTCACACTTTCAGTGAGGTTAAAACACTCACAAGTTGATTGCATTTGTTCAGCAATTGATATCCACGCATTCTCCTTTTTCATCTTATCTTATAATCAGCTCTATCGACCGCATATACGCAGGGATAAACACTGAGCAGCTTCGACAAACAACCGGTCATCCATTTTGGCGCTGTAAAAACCAGTGACAAGATCAAAGTTCAGGTGATTTGAACTGTCAGCGACTGCAGTTTGAGCAGGGCAATTGCCGGTAGAAAGTATAAACTGCACGGCGACACGAAAGCGATGATCACAGGTCGCCTTGCTCTTCAACGACAGTCAAGCGATATAAACCGGGCTTAACACTTTGAATGCCACATCGTTTTCCCGTACAATGTTGTCTTTCACTAACATTCCACATGATTTAGTAAGAGGTTTTATATATCCTTGAATATCTAAAAATAATAATAAATAATAATAATAATAATAACAATAATAAAAAAATAATAAGCTCAGTAATTATACAAGGGCGGCTTTTATTAACACTTTACAAACGCTGCAATATTTTATTAAATGATTTAAGGCATTTTAGAAACTGCACCATCAGAGGCTCCAATCTGCAGCACTATACTTGTGTGTTTTTGGGGCTTTGAATACAGTACATTTACTGACAGTTAATGGGAGCCTATTAGGTGGGAGTTGGGAGGTCAGGGGAGTACGGTACCAGTGAATCAGGAGTGAGAGAACAGTATTTGAGGGTGATGCAATTGTTTTTCTTAAGGAAAAATATTACCTCTGAATATCGGTTTGATTTCTGTTAAAACTAAAATATATCCTACTCTTTTTTTTCTCACTGTAAGTTACCTGCTTGTTTGTAATTTCTCTGTAAGAGAAACCAAAACTAAATCTTTATAGATAGTAAGCAAGCTTATTATAATTTATTTATTTTATATATACACTACTGGTCAAAAGTTTTAGAACACCCCCATTTTTCCAGTTTTTATTGAAATTTAAGCAGTTCAAGTCCAGTGAATAACCTGAAATGGTACAAAGGTAAGCGGTAAACTGCCAGAGGTTAAAAAAAAAAAAGTTTAGGTTACCAAAAACTGAAATATAATGTACATTTCAGAGTTATACAAAAAGGCCTTTTTCAGGGAACAAGTAATGGGTTAACAACTTACAGCTGTTCTGCAGCAATGGAAGTAAATTAAGCCTTGAAAGTTGATGCTAACAATTCCTACAGGTGTCCCAACTTTTGTTGATTACTTACAAACCCTCTGTCTGTATAAAAGCAGTGTTGGAACAGACTGTGTTACTACACCCTCTTAAGCATTATTTGGACAGTATTGTACTGCAGGAAGTAGTATATTGCTCTCATAAATGGCGAGAAAAAGGCAATTAACAAAGGAAGACAGACAGACCATTATAACCCTTAAAAGTGTAGGTCTTTCCTTTAGAGAAATTGCAAAGAAAGCCAAGGTGTCAGTGAGTACAGTTTCCTACACCATCAAAAGACACTTGGAAACTGGAGGAAACTCTGACAGGAAGAGGTCTGGCAGACCCAAAGCCACAACAGAATCAGAAGACAAGTTTCTGAGAGTCAACAGCTTATGTGATAGGCGGCTCACAGGACAACAGCTTCAAGCACAGCTTAACACTGGTCGAAGTAAGCAAGTCTCAGTTTCAACTGTGAAGAGAAGACTTGAGCTGCAGGTTTGACAAGTCGAGTGGCAGTAAGAAAGCCATTGCTAAGATGGCAAAATAAGAAAAAAAGAGGCTTGCCTGGGCCATGAAGCACCGCCAGTGGACTACTGAAGACTGGAAGAAGGTCTTATGGACCGATGAATCAAAATTTGAAATCTTGGTTCATCACGCGGGGTTTTTGTACGCCCGTCAGTAGGCGAAAGGATGGTTCCTCGGTGTGTGAACACCAACTGTGAAACTTGGAGGAGGAAGCGTGATGGTCTGGGGCTCTTTTGCTGGATCCAGAGTCGACGACTTGCACAGAGTGAGTGGCACCCTGAACCAAAACTGCTACCACAGCATTTTGCAGCGCCATGAATACCCTCTGGTATACGCCTAGTTGGTCAGGTGTTCATCCTACAGCAAGATAATGACCCAAAACATACCTCCAGGCTATGTCAGAACTACCTTAGAAGAAAAGAACAAGACGGTAGGCTTCATATCATGGAATGGCCAGCACAGTCTCCAGACTTAAACCCCATCGAGCTGGTTTGGGATGAACTGGACAGAAGGGTGAAAGCAAAGCAACCTACAAGTGCAACACATTTGTGGGAACTTCTGCAACAGTGTTGGGAAGAACTTTCCGAACAATATTTGATTTCCATTGTAGAAAGAATGCCACGAGTGTGTTTGGCTGTTATATCTGCAAAAGGTGGCTACTTTGAGTCAAAAATTTAGATTAAATTTAGTTAAACAAAACGATTCCATGATTTCTTTTTTATCTCCAATTGTTTATTTGTTCTATGCTTTAATTTCAGAGTACATTGAGACATTAAACTGCGTAAATTTCAATAAAAACTGGAAAAATGGAGGTGTTCTAAAACTTTTGACCGGTAGTGTATTGAATAAAAAAACAAACAACTAAACCCCCTACAAGAAGATATCTTCAGCTTTCGGATAGCGCTTAGAGTGACCTGCAAAGCTCTAAATTCCTCTGAGTTTAAGTTTCCACCATCCAAGCTGACGACAAGGTAAACAGACAGCCCTTGTTTCATCCCCTGCTGTGTTGGCACTGAACTCTGCTGGAAAAAAAAGGGACGTGAAGGACTGCTGTGCTGTAAGTAGTTTATCTTGGGTTGTCTGTCGGGACTGTACTATAAAATAACATTTGCTTACTAAGGTGGGTGTACATTAGTTTGTATTACATGCTGGAGTGAGGTTGCAGTCTCTTCGGGGGTGTCATGTACATAGGCAGAGTTGCGTGTTTCTTTATTTTTTGAGCAGGGGTAGAAAAAAATACCTTTACGTTTCTTTATTGAGAGCGCCGTTTATTCAGGGGGCGGCGTCTATTAAAAAGCTGATATCTGAGTGAGGCTTTAATTCGAGGGCGGCGCTAATTCGAATACGGTAATTATACAACAAAAGTACAAAAGGATAATATGTTCCCTACTTTGCAGGCTATGAAATGGTTGGTTGTAAATGTATTCTATTTATTATTTGATTGGAAAACTGGGTAGAAATCCATACAATAGGTAAATGTGAAATAATTTCCTAATAAATTATTTTATACAGTACTTTATACACCATATGTCTTCAGGAGAGGATAGTGTTTGAAAACTATATACTATGGGTTTATTTAATTATTTATTTATTTATCTGTTGTTTTTTTTTAATTCACACAACAACAACGCAAGTTGTTCAAATGAATATATAGGGAGACCACCCAAAAACTAAATGTTAGAGACCCCTATTATAATATAAATCATACTTCATTCAGTACAAATAAATACATTTCTGAATAAATGTATTAGTTGATCTAACAATGACACATTTGAGTCATTAATTGGCCTTACATTTTTTGTTTTCAACACAAAAAATTCCATACACTGAAAATTTGGGACATTACAGTCTGGACAGTATGTGCTTCTCAGTAGCCTAATATTCATTTACAAGTCTAAATTATTTTCTGCAGCTACCCAAAAAAATGTATAATGTGGGAACAGTGATTCAAATGCTTGCTAAACTTTATTATTATTATTATTATTATTATTATTATTATTATTATTATTATTATTATTATTATTATTATTTATTTGTTATAAAATATAATAGAATTAGTGGAAAGGTTCTAACAAAGTGTGGCCATAAAGAATAAGAATACTGTACTAAAAAGATATGTAAATAGATGCGTGTGAGCCATACAGATACAATACAAGAAAACCCTAGTTTGTTTATGTCTTCATTTGATAGATCTGTAGAACAAATATGATTACACTTATATACAGCACCGCCTCCTCTATTCTGTTTGGTTGTCAGCAACATCACTTTCATATGCGATTTGCTTAAAAAAAACAACATGAATGACAGCATATATTAAATAAGATCAACTGAACGCAGAAGTTGTGGTGCTTATTATGGTGACAGTTTCTTCAAGTTCCTTGTTGTTTTAGCCTACAGCTTCTGTTTAAAGGTACAGCGGTCTGTCACAAATTCTCACCACTGGCACAGAGCCGCTGGCATTAAAAGTGATAAGTGTACAAAAACGTACCTGCCACTGTGGCGTACAAGTATGTAAAATTTATCCGCCACAGACCAAATTAACCCGCGTTTGGCGGGTGTTCATTTCCATCCCTGCATAAGTCCATCTGATCTTTCTCTCCCCCTTCATTTCATTCATCCAATCCAGTTTAAACACAATATATTTATGGTACTGTATGCTGAACCCAGCAGCCTAGAGCAGCACTTCACCATAGTGTCATTAACAAATGTGCTTTTTGTAGAGTATGTGGGCAGTAGTGTGGAGTAGTGGTTAGGGCTCTGGACTCTTGACCGGAGAGTCAAGAGTCCAGAGCCCTGGGGGACACTGCTGTTGTACCCTTGAGCAAGGTACTTTACCTAGATTGCTCCAGTAAAAACCCAACTGTATAAATGGGTAATTGTATGTAAAAAAATAAAAAAAAAAAAAAAAATAATTGTATGTAAAAAATAATGTGATATCTTGTAAGAATTGTAAGTCACCCTGGATAAGGGCGTCTGCTAAGAAATAAAAAATAATAATAATAATAATAATAATAATAATAATAATAATAATAATAATAATAAAAAGACATTGAAATGCCACAACAGTCAATTCATGGTCTCTTATTGAACTAAATGCAATTATGGGACAACTATTCTTTGTTTTGTTTCCAGTTATGGTATCAAGTGCATTTTCAAAAAAATAATTCAAGACCGAATGTAGATAATCAACCAGCTATATAGCCTTTCACTTTTTTTCTTTATGTGGAAAAAAATTGTAATACACAAGACAATTCAACGTTCTGATGTTATGCTCCAAATGTTTCTTCTATAGTCATGTAGATCATGAATTTTGCCAGGCGACATGCTAGAACACCCCTGTTTGGTTTACTCACCTGATGGTCCTGGATCTTTCTGCCTACCACTCGGAATGCATTGTTCCCTGTATGATGGTATATATGAACTCTACTGAAGCCAGTCGATCCACCAGCTGGCACCCACTTCTTGTTGGCATCATCATATACCATAACAGCAGCTCGGGCTTGACAGATGCTCTGTTCACTGTAAGGAAATGATAATTTAGTTAAAACAGAACAAACACAAAACAAAAACTGGTAAGATACAGAGTACACTAGGAAGTCTATAAATCAGAGGACTACAAAAACAGGAAAGAAGGTTTGTACTTAGAGGATGTGTTTAAATTGGCAAATTTAAGCACTTATAGTATAGTAGTTTTCTGTCTTGTAATTCGTCCTACAACTAACCAAACTGCTCACACACCCCTTTTGCCTGTAAAGATGTCAGGACTGCCCAGTCCCTGACCACATTCCGGCACCTCCTTAAGACTCACCTCTTCAAACAGCACCTGTAGAACTCCTCTGTTTGTATCCTGGGACACTATCACCCTTCATGTAAATGTGCTTTATTTTGCTCTTATCTGCCCCCTATTTTACTGCATTTAATCCTGTACTTCAGAATACTGTAATCTGCCAAGTGTTTAACCTGTAGTACTTTGTATTTAATCATATCCTGATGTAACTATCACTATTTAATCATATCCTGATGTAACTATCACTATTATCTGCTGTATTATTGAATTGTGGTTTGTCACACTTGAACAAAAGTTATTGTATTTCTTGCTCTTATTGTATTACTTGTATTGTAACACTTGAAATGTATTTGCTTACGATTGTAAGTCGCCCTGGATAAGGGCGTCTGCTAAGAAATAAATAAAAATAATAATAATAATAATAATAACTGTACTATATGCTCTTTATTATATTTCTGGGTCAGTCACTGATTATTGGGGCCAATCAGTGCCATTTTCACAACATGGACACCACACCACAAACTTTCATGCACAAATGTTCCTTTAAATTATGCAGACCATGTTATATCCATGGGCACCTATGGCCTCAATAAAATCACAGACCGACTTTCCCCTGGGTGCATTCCATTTGGACAAAAGAAAACTTTTGCAGCACAAGGCAGTTGGTTAATATAGAAAATAAGTATAAAACAATGGCCACAGCCATAGTTCCACTACTGGTCTAGAACACTCCTTGTATTCTTTCCAATAAACAGTACAGTAAACTATGCACTGTAAGCCAATGCAATCTAGGCATGTTGAATTATTCAAAAACAGGATCTGTTTGTGTCATTCTTTTGCTTTAAATTATAAGTTAACTGCACTGCAGGAATTCAACATGCTCACTGAGGCCAACAGTGCTGAGGAATGCAGTTTAAATTCTAATGCGCTAGTATAAGCATTCTCAAAAACAAGTCAGAGCAAAGGAACACATTGGATATTCCTCTCAATGTAAACTAATTGCATAGAATACTGTACAGTACACGTAAGAATATAGTGCTCGATAAGGCCCTAATGTCACAGTTCACTTGCAAATGAAAATGCACAAAAGCAACTAAAGAGCACAGATTTAAATAAAATGCATCACAGTATCTAAAACTGTTTAATGATTAACTTTTACATTACAGTAGCTTCATTCACTTTGTTTTTGCTGCATTTTCATCATGTGAAATTGGAGGAAGCGCTGTGTAACTGCACAATAGATTGATTTGGCATGTGAGAAAAAAAAACTGCGGGATGTGACTGATAAACAAGTACATTGTAACATTGAAGAGATGGGCATCATATCAGAAAACTGGTGACAGAGTCGGAAATCGCATGTGAAAGGTAAGTGCATTAATTTGCTTATATATATTTTATATATAAATAAAATTTTATATATAAATAATACAAAGGCGGTAAAACGCGACTGACGTGTATCTGGGTAACGGATATCCGAGTGCTGATTGTATACGGAGATTAAATGCAAAAAATAGTTTATTTGAGAAAAACAGTATAATACGAAAAAAAAAAAAAAAAAAATTAGAAAAATAATAATTACACAGGTCTGTATTTGACACAGCCGTCCCACTCAGAGTACTCTACTACTCAACAGTCTCATTCCAACCTTCTCCTGAAATGACCCACCTACAGGTACTTATACTGTTTCTATCATTAGCCCCTCCCCTGGACTACTGCACTACATTACAATTAAAGTATAATTCAATCCAATGAATTTACTGTTAAAATACCAGGTACTAACTCATTAAAATGTTGGGGACAGTTCAAAACCAAATGATCCCTCCCCCCCCAAACTGACTATTAATAAGCACGCTCATGTCTAAAATAGAGCCTTACGTCATCGCTCCAACGCTTCCCAACATGGCTGCGTCCAGGGCTACGGTCTGCATTTACTCCAGAACAAGAAATGTATTTAAAATATTACCAAAAGCTTTCACTCCCCTTCCTTAAATAAATTTTAAATATATATACACTACCGGTCAAAAGTTTTAGAACACCTCCATTTTTCCAGTTTTTATTGAAATTTACGCAGTTTAATGTCTCAATGTACTCTGAAATTAAAGCATAGAACAAATAAACAATTGGAGATAAAAAGAAATCATGGAATCGTTTTGTTTAACAAAATTTAATCTAAATTTTTGACTCAAAGTAGCCACCTTTTGCAGATATAACAGCCGAACACACTCGTGGCATTCTTTCTACAATGGAAATCAAATATTGTTCGGAAAGTTCTTCCCAACACTGTTGCAGAAGTTCCCACAAATGTGTTGCACTTGTAGGTTGCTTTGCTTTCACCCTTCTGTCCAGTTCATCCCAAATCAGCTCGATGGGGTTTAAGTCTGGAGACTGTGCTGGCCATTCCATGATTTGAAGCCCACCGTCTTGTTCTTTTCTTCTAAGGTAGTTCTGACATAGCCTGGAGGTATGTTTTGGGTCATTATCTTGCTGTAGGATGAACCCCTGACCAACTAGGCGTATACCAGAGGGTATTGCATGGCGCTGCAAAATGCTGTGGTAGCAGTTTTGGTTCAGGGTGCCACTCACTCTGTGCAAGTCGCCGACTCTGGATCCAGCAAAGAGCCCCAGACCATCACGCTTCCTCCTCCAAGTTTGACAGTTGGTGTTCACACACCGAGGAACCATCCTTTCGCCTACTCGACGGGTGCAAAAAAACCCTGCGTGATGAACCGAAGATTTCAAATTTTGATTCATCGGTCCATAAGACCTTCTTCCAGTCTTCAGTAGTCCACTGGCAGTGCTTCATGGCCCAGGCAAGCCTCTTTTTCTTATTTTGCCATCTTAGCAATGGCTTTCTTACTGCCACTCGACCTGTCAAACCTGCAGCTCGAGTCTTCTCTTCACAGTTGAAACTGAGACTTGCTTACCGACCAGTGTTAAGCTGTGCTTGAAGCTGTTGTCCTGTGAGCCGCCTATCACGCAAGCTGTTGACTCTCAGAAACTTGTCTTCTGATTCTGTTGTGGCTTTGGGTCTGCCAGACCTCTTCCCGTCAGAGTTTCCTCCAGTTTCCAAGTGTCTTTTTGATGGTGTAGGAAACTGTACTCACTGACACCTTGGCTTTCTTTGCAATTTCTCTAAAGGAAAGACCTACACTTTTTAAGGGTTATAATGGTCTGTCTGTCTTCCTTTGTTAATTGCCTTTTTCTCGCCATTATGAGAGCAATATACTACTTCCTGCAGTACAATACTGTCCAAATAATGCTTAAGAGGGTGTAGTAACACAGTCTGTTCCAACACTGCTTTTATACAGACAGAGGGTTTGTAAGTAATCAACAAAAGTTGGGACACCTGTAGGAATTGTTAGCATCAACTTTCAAGGCTTAATTTACTTCCATTGCTGCAGAACAGCTGTAAGTTGTTAACCCATTACTTGTTCCCTGAAAAAAGGCCTTTTGTATAACTCTGAAATGTACATTATATTTCAGTTTTTGGTAACCTAAACTTTTTTTTTTTTTAACCTCTGGCAGTTTACCGCTTACCTTTGTACCATTTCAGGTTATTCACTGGACTTGAACTGCTTAAATTTCAATAAAAACTGGAAAAATGGGGTGTTCTAAAACTTTTGACCGGTAGTGTGTGTGTATATATATATATATATATATATATATATATATATATATATATATATATATATATATATATAAAACATATATACTATATATACACACACACACACACACACACACAGTTGCTGGATTATTACACTCCGGTTTCATGTTACAGTTATGATGGTCACGAAATGTGTGCGAGTACTGTTGTGTTAAAAAAATGGTTAAAATGAACAGTTGCATTCAAAAAATGTAGAACAGCGACAAACAAATAGATGTGCATTAACAAAATGCCCTGAAAACTTATCAAGAAAACAATTTAAATGAAGCAATAAGCTCAATAATAAAGCGAAAAAGGAAAAGAAAATGTTACATTTTTTTTTGTTGTTGTTGTTTTGTTAACTCCAATAACCCTACGTTATCTTTCCCCAGTCAAATAGTAGGGTGCCTAAATAAGCACGGTAATTTACCATAATAAAAAATAGCAATGAAAAAGAAAATGTAGAACATAAAAAAGCGTAACCAGATATAGTCAATGAAAGACGACACATTATTCAAATTCTTTGTCGTATTATATATTTAAGGCAAGTTTATTTTTTCCGTTAAAAGTGCTCCCAGCTATAATGTTGTGTCACCGGCTGTACAGAATTCCTGGGGAGAACCCTGTTTGTGTAAGTATTTCAATTTAGTTTTTGATCAAGGTAGTAGTTACTACGCCCAGCAATTGCCACAGTTGGGTCTGGAACCAACTCCCCAGTAATGTTGTTGAAGCTGAAACCCTGGGATCCTTCAAGAAGCTGCTTGATGACATTCTGGGATCAATAAGCTACTAACAACCAAACGAGCAAGATGGGCTGAATGGCCTCCTCTCGTTTGTAAACTTTCTTATGTTCTTAATAAATCGAACTTTGATTGGCCAACATAAATCAGGTGGTAATGTGTTTGTGAAGTGACAGAACCATATTTGAACGTTATTTGATCCTCTGATGTCTAAACATAGGATACAGTGTAGGGCTGCTTATTACAATATTGGTGTCAAAATAAAACAGCATTTTAATCAAAATACTGTGTATTTCCTAGAAAATAGTACCAGGAAAATATTAAATGGACAAATTGGGTATAAATCAGTACAACCGATGTCAATTAAAAAAAAAGGTAAAATTTGGAATACACCGGAAACGCATAACACTATGTATGCTTAATATTCTTAATCTAATCTAAATCGCATGAGTTTCCCTAACTGAATTTTTGGTTATTAAAGAGTTGGTACATTTTATTATTAGTACATTAATTATCTGTTTCTTTTAATATCAGTCAGACAATGCATAAATAGCTGGAGTTTGCCATTGCCTGACGTGAAGTTTTTGCATGCAGCAGAAGAAAAAGGTGCTTTTCTTTTTAACCAGCGCTCCATTTTTTTATTTGACACTTTACACTCAGCCCTATTTCCGTCTGTTTTTCACAGTTTTCATTTATGTATGTTGAACTACTGGATAGTTTGTACGGCATGCATGTAACATATCAAATTAAAAGGCCACTAAATGTCCTTTTATATTATGTAAGTTGCAACAGGATCAGGCATACTACATGTGGTAGAGATGACAATATATGTAAAAAAAAAAAAAAACACACATACAACCACAACATTGCACCAAGCTGAGCTTCTAAGCTTTCCAATGATACCGCCCCTTTCAGTCTAGCCGCTACAATGACGGAGCAATAGGCTCAAAACGAAACCTAAGCTGTGAACTGTCATACACACACTGAATACGTCTTTGGAAAGCTCCGTCTGTACTTTTAAACCAAGCCATGAACCAAGTAGGTGGCTGTGGCAGGATGGCTTGCAGTGGTGAGGTGTGGTGACGTCACGGACCAGGAAGTAACTGAACCAAAACAATGGATGGGCGGGTGAAACTGAACGCAACGGCGTTCAGCTGATTTTTATTAACTAAATAAACAAAACAAAAGATTTAAATCATCAACAAACAAAAAGGCACAAGGGCCAAACGAATAAACAAATACTGTTTAGCAGTCGTTTTTAAATGTAGTTATTTCTCCTCGCTCTCTCTCTCTCTCTCCTCCCCGTACTCTCCTCTGTACACTCCACCCCCCGCAGCACGGACAGCTGCAGGTTCTTATACTCTGGCCGAGGGGTTAACTAGCTGTTAATTATCTTATTACCCCTTGGCCACAGTCTGCACACGTTTGGGAAGGATGCGTGACTGTCAGCTAGTTAAATAATCAGTAGCTGATCAGCCACACATCTTCACGGGTTTTAAATTATAAATAACAATAACAAAAGACGCAGTGTTTTTATCCGCGCCGCAAACAAATACAAATAATAATAAATAAATACATAGGGGCGGGACACTCCGCCACACATGCCCCCCCTTGTGTGCAGCACACATGGCCTTTTCGGCCACCTCCCCCCTTAATCCCCAAAGTCCCGGCTAGCAGTCACGGCCCAGGAACAGGGGCAGCAACGGGCCAAAGGTGGCGGCCACGGTGGGATGTCTTCCACCCACCCAAACAGCCGCAGCGTTCCGATGGCCCGCACACAGGCCGGCTCCTCTGGCCAAAAAAAATTTGGGGGTGGTCTCCAGACCTGCCCCCCCTTCTTCATGGCCGGCAGCTCCCCTCCGAGGGGCTCCGGCCACCCTTTCTCCTGCAGCGAAATTGCTGCGGGGGGAGCTGGTCTCCTGACCTCCCCCCCCTTCTTCGTGGCCGGCAGCTCTCCTTCATAGGGTTCCAGCCACAGTATTTCCTGCTGCATGGCAGGACTGGTAGCGACCCCAGGCAAAACAGGACCCTCAGGAGGCGACGGCAGCAGCAGTGGACCCTCGGGAGGCGACGGCAGCAGCAGCGGACCCTCGGGAGGCGAACTCGGGAGGGGAGCCCCTGGCCATGGAGGCGGCAGCGGGAGCTCCACTTCTCCCTCGTTCCCTGTAACTGGTGGCTCTCCAGGCGATGCGGAACAACAGGCAGCCCCGGGCGATGCAGAGCAACAGGCAGCCCCGGGCGGTGCGGAGCAACAGGCAGCCCCGGGCGGTGCGGAGCAGGCATCCTTGGGCGGTGCGAAGCAGGCATCCTTGGGTGGTGCGAGGCAGGCATCCTTGGGCGGTGCGAGGCAGGGCAGGAGCAGTCCTCCCCAAGACAGTGGATGTGGAACCAGCAGGAATTCACCCTCTGCTGGTGGAGGTGGGAGGGGCAAGCAGTCCTCCCACGGCGGTTGAGGCGGAACCAGCAGGCATTCACCCTCTGCTGGTGGAGGTGGGAGGGGCAAGGAGTCCTCCCACAGCGGCTGAGGCGGAACCAGCAGGCATTCACCCTCTGCTGGTGGAGGTGGCGGAGGCAGAGGCAGCTCCTGCTGCTCTGCCCCTAGCGGTGGTGGAGACAGAGGCAGCTCCTGCTGCTCTGCTCCTGGTGCTGGAGACAGTGGCGAGGGCTCCTCATCCTCTGGCGTTGGAGACGGCAGCAATGGGCCAAACGAATAAACAAATACTGTTTAGCAGTCGTTTTTAAATGTAGTTATTTCTCCTCGCTCTCTCTCTCTGCTCCCCGTACTCTCCTCTGTACACTCCACCCCCCGCAGCACGGACAGCTGCAGGTTCTTATACTCTGGCTGAGGGGTTAACTAGCTGTTAATTATCTTATTACCCCTCGGCCACAGTCTGCGCGCGTTTGGTAAGGATGCACGACTGTCAGCTAGTTAAATAATCAGTAGCTGATCAGCCACGCATCCTCACAGGTTTTAAATTATAAATAACAATAACAAAAGACGCGGCGCTTTTATCCGCGCCGCAAACAAATACAAATAATAATAAATAAATACATAGGGGCGGGACACTCTGCCACAGTGGCTTTTATGGTGCCCGAGTAATATGTGCATAACCTTCGGTGCCCTGGCGCCCCAAAATGAATGGGGCAGAGTTTTAAGAGTTGAAGCTAAAGCCACCGCTTGCAAAACAACATCTAGATAGACTTAATATCGTCTTTCTTTTTTCAAAACTGGTTTACTTACTGCAGTGTACTGAGTTTCTATAATCCTTAAAGATAGTGGCCGAGAATCACGTACGAGAGAATAAAGTCTTGCGGTACTTAAAATATCCAGCACTACTTTTATTTATTTATTTTAACCAGAAATACTCAGAATGCGGCTCATAGTGCTTTCGTCACCGACACCCACTTCCTTATAGATTGTTGTAGCATTTCATAGGCATTCTAAAATTGGGTGAAAAATACAGTAGCTTGGTGTCTTAATATCTCTGCGGGAAAATTCCGCATTGAAAGTTGCAGATATGCGGGAGCAACTTGGAAAATACGCGATTCCCACAATCCTGCGTTGAAATTCAAGCCCTGCATTAATGATATAACTGGACTAATTAATGAAACTGCTGTGTCTTAGGCAAAAGGGTCCCTTGGTTCCTGGCAGGAATACTAAACTGAAGATGACCAGGGCTAGAAGGGGGTATCTGGACTGGATGAGGCTGAAAGTTCAGTGAAAAGACTGTAAAACTGCAAACACAAGTGGTTTGGTAAAAGGAAGACATAAAATATAGATATCAACAAGTCCCAACTGCAACAACAAGCCGTTGGAAGCAGACAAAAGACAAATCTCAAAGATCTGTGAGTTAAAAAGGCGAGGTACACAAGTGACCTCATGAAAGTAGTTACTCAGCAGAGTGAAAAGACAAGTATCCAAGCAAAACTAAACATTTTGCGCTACTCATCGAATGCTAAACAAGGTGCTGTCACTCTGCTAAGCGAAACTGCAACTCCGGGACTCTGCCTAAAAACGGACCCAAGACGGGACTCTGCCTGAAAACAGACCCAAGAAGAGGAATCAAGCTGCAAGCGAGTCACTACCACAAGCAACGATACTGAGGCCCGGCTGTAGGACTGTCGTAAAACCTACACAGGCTGTTATCAGACAAACACATTATTATTATTATTATTATTATTATTATTATTATTATTATTATTATTATTATGAATTATTTATTATTTATTTCTTAGCAGACGTCCTTATCCAGGGCGACTTACAATTGTTACAAGATATCACATTATTTTACATACAATTACCCATTTATACAGTTGGGTTTTTACTGGAGCAATCTAGGTAAAGTACCTTGCTCAAGGGTACAGCAGCAGTGTCCCCCACCTGGGATTGAACCCACAACTCTCTGGTCAAGAGTTCAGAACCCTAACCACTACTCCACACTGCAAAAGAAACTGTGCCCTGCTACCTGCATAGATAAAAGTTTCAGCAAAGACAGAGCGAACGGGCGCTGTTGTGGATCTTATAACGAGGACTGAAGACTGTTGCAGCTGTTTGTTGATTCTATCGAGAATTGAAAGCTTTGTTGCCGAGTTTGATCCAATGTGGGATTGAAGACTTTGTTGCTGAGAGGAGAGCCTTTTGAACTGGACACTTCAACAGATTGAGTTTCCAAACCAGCAGACCAAAAGTCTAGTATAATTCCAGTTGCATTTTCCTTTTATGGAACTAAATTAATTAATTGTAACACATTCACATAGAATTGAACTATTAATTATTTAGTTTGCACACTTTGTGTGTGAAATAACTTTTAGTGAAATTTGATGAAGTAACTATAAGTAATCTACCTCGTTGTATGAAGAATTTCTTTAAAAGTAAACTTGCCATATATTCAATCTATATACCATTAATAAGCTTAATGTTATATATTCTAAGATTATCTGCATCATTTCAGTTTAGGCTGTATGTGTGTATGTGTGTGAGCAAGTTACTAGCTATGTCACAGCCTGCTTGGGCGAAGGAAGTTGCTACTTTGCGTGTGAGGAGAAAGACGGTGTCACATTTCAATTGCACTGCTAGCCGCATGAATGCAATGAAAGCTTTTGACTTTGTGTTTTGTGCCTAGAGACTAAGATTTACTTTCTGACTTTCCTAATTTCTGTTGAATAGTTGTGTACTTAATAAAATACTACTATTGATTAAACATTCATTGTGTCTAGCGTGTATATATGTGAGTTCATAGTAAATCCTCGATCTTTGTAACACGTCAATTAAATATTATTAATAAGAGAACTAATCAACCCAGATAAACTCTGAATTATCAATTAATGAATTGTTCCTACAGTACTATACTGAAATTATCAATTTTGTTACTCAAATAAATGTCCAATATCTTTTAAAAGTCAATAGGCATGATAGGGTTAAAGCAATACTTCATGCTTCAGGGCGGATTCAAGATGGATGAAAATTAAGTAAAATATATAATTTATTTAAGCATTGTTTCCTTTATTTAGGTCATTCCATGGAATAAGGAAACCATGCTGAACAGTGCCAATGGTTTTTAGCCTTAGATCTTATCAGCCAGCAAGAATACATTTAACAGTAACATGGGGGACAACACTGAGTGCAATATTAGTCTTGAGGACTTGTTTTGCCATTTCTCTAGCCAGTTTTGGCTATATGCTAGCAGCTGACTTTCAGATAAGATGGCTACAGGGTGGAATGCTCCTTGGTTTGTCATTTCTCATTCTCTGTACCAGTATAATTCAATTGAATACACAGATATACTGTAGTGTAGACATTATTTATTCACAGAGATTTGATTTATTAAATGACTGGCTAGCCACTAAAATACATTGGTTGCTCCAAGGCAAATCCTCTTTGGACACAGGATACTAATTTTGTAGTTTGAAAAACTATGGGAATAGGTTTTCACCTGTAATAAAGATCACTCCACTAAACAAAATACATTCACTCCCAAATTAAAGCACACAATATTTATTTATAGACTGCCACTCCATTCTAGCACCAGAAAACAGAAGGTATGCCTCTAAATTGAAGATCTGTGAAGGACGGAACACAAGCTATTATTTCAATTATACTCAACAAACCATTATCCACTCACTGCATCCATGTTGACCTTGACCAGGATTCTGTCACTTAAATACTCATAGTAAATGTAATAAAACTATGTGCAGGACACAGAATGTTGAATTTTGAAAAAAATCTAACTAGTACTGTATTACAGTAATACGATACTATGGGATCTTTCTTCATTAAATGGTAATTTTCCTCAAATAAAATAAAACAAAGTGTTTCTATAAATGCAGCTTCACAAACATCAGAGCTTCAGAAGCAGAAGAGATTAACCACTCTAGGGATGTTACATTACCAAAATTAGGTCTTATAACCATAGCATTTGACATTAACCCTTTGCAGATGGTCCATTATAATTTCAAATTAGATTGAGGATGTAATTGCCTACCACGCAATGACAAGTGTGTTGGTTTCGTAAAAGCTTTTATCAGGCAATTAACCAAAACACATTTAGGTTTGGGTCTATAAACCAAGAGTGATATTTATGCTAAAAAAATAGCCTCTTTCCTTGATAGGTTAACCTATCTATACCTATCAAGGAAGGATATGTCTTTATCCTACCAGACTACTGGGAGGACATGCACTGGATCACTAACTAATAGCATACCGCTGCCACCACCCGGAACCCCGGGATACTACAGGTAAAAAGGTAAGGTGCAAAAGGTGGGGACAAGACCATAAAAAGTTCAAAGTTTGAATTTAAGTTATTAAAAATCACATCTACAATAAGAGACATCTAACTACTATAAATAAAGCACTTAACTATCAGACGCTGTAGTCTTCAATTATTCAGACCAGAACTTAACCATACTATATAAACCTATTTATGCATTACACATTCTACTATTTGCATTACCTATTAGTGCTCATATAAACACACCAGTTTTTGTAAAACATCATAAATTACAAACATACAAAACTTGTAATTATATTCAATCCACAACAAATCAAAACCAAATTTGTCAACACACATCCTACATTAAATAATAAAACAAACAATTTATATAAAATAGTGAGTGAGCATTTTACTGTGTAAAAATCATACATGCACACCACACTGAACTACTTCAGTATAACATTTACCAAGGACAGTATTTAATACAGGGTTAAAGCAGGTTTAAGAAGGAGCTGAAGTTAATATTCCAATATAAAAAAAGTAGTATTACTGAACTGCTTTTATGTAACATTTACCAGGGACAGTATACAATACCAAATTACTCGTGGGTTTTAAGAAATTACTACAGTTAAATGCTTTAGCTAAAAAGTATTCACAAGTCAGTCACCAGACATATAAAACAATGAGGAGGGAGAGAGAAATGTGAGATTTGAGAGACGTTCTTACTAAGCTCTGTAGGTATCAAGCAAATCACTTCCAGAATTTGTTTCCAAAGCATGTCCGGGTTTGGTCTGTGGAAAGGGTGGCAACCCTACTTACAGTGTGTGTGTCCGTACATATGCCTGCATGTCCACAAGGTTATTTTAAGTAAAAAAACATTAGGACAGAAAAGCTGCTCGGCTCCAATTATACTAAAATGTCCGCGTTTTTGGGGGGATTCCCTGTGAATAACCGTGCGATTTTCACTGTTATAATTGTATTTCATAAAGCAAGCGATTGTGAAGAGTTCTGTCTATACTTCCCATTACCTAAAGTAATTGGTTCAATGAAAGATACGCTCCCCAAGTTGTGCCACCCCTCTCATGCGTCTTTTAAATGGGTTACAAGCGCGGCTTCGTTGCAACACATTCAGGATTTGTGATTGTTGTTTTACCACAGTTCAGTCGTAAAAATAATTTCATTCCGATTTTTAAACAAACTGTATTTGTGTGACTTGTAAAGCTCATGGATTATACATTTTATTGTTTCAATTGTCTACTGGTTTAAAAAACATGGTGAAGTTTTGTTTTTTTTTTCGCGTGGATGCTGTAGAGCTGTAACAGTTCTTCAAAAAAATGTTCTTATTTTACAGTATGTGTCTTTGTATATTGTACTGTGTGTATGTGTAAAATAACATCTGCCTTTCCACTGTAATTACTGTGTTTTAAGTTACATGAGCTAGTGAAACTCTTCTTGGTAAACACCAGCGAAAAATGGCTGCTTCAAGAAATATTTTTTGCTAAGACCTTGCTCAGTTTTCCATGGTAACAGCTGTCCCCAGTGGTGGTAATGTGTCATTTCAGGGTGAAAAATGGGCAAAACTGGTATGTCACCCATATTGATTGGCTCATGGCAGTCATGTTTGTTCATGTTGGAACTTTTCCTGAATAACTTTAGAGGACAGTACAAAGATAACATATACCCAAGATTCATGTCAAATCGGCCAAAGGGTTCACGAGGAGTTGTTGTCCAAGCGTTTTATGCAAAATCCAACATAGCTGCCACACCATATGACCGATCCATTTTTCCTTATGTAGAATCAATCATGGACATGAGCGCACTACGCACAAATTTTTTCACAGCTGTACTATTTACTGTTCATGAGAAGATGACACTTGAATATTGTCCAAAATTTTCATTAAATCCATTCTGGCTTGGAAGCCTAATTCTCCAATAAGGGTCTAACATGGGAGGGACCAACTTGCTTTTAGCAATTAATATGCTGGAACAGACAAGTATTAGGGTAAGTGCACCTATTAAACCCACCATCACAAAAAAAAAATCTTGACAAATCCAGTTTATTTGAAGCCAATCAGTTTTTGTTCTTAAGATATGAATAGTTTTCTGACTGTGCTTCTTGGTGGCCATGTTGAAAGGCACAAGAAAACATCAGTCTCCAACATCCAAAGAAAACTTTATTTTACATAAATGTTTTGATGGATTTAATGCTTTTGTAAATTTAAGAGATTAATGTTCTGAATCTCAGTTAAAAAATCTCTAAATTAGTAATTTTAGTAATATTATCGTCTACAAAGATGGGTTATCTGAAATTTTGGAAACAGAACATGCGATAGGCTTCAGATTAGTTATAGTGTTCCACGTTTCTGGTTTATTATGAATTTTCCCATTATTTTTTTTTTTTTTAAACTGGAAGTTGGTTTTTACTGATTTATACTCAATTTGTGTCTTATTCAATATTTTCCAGGTACTATTTTCTAGGAAATACACAATATTTTGATTAAAATGCTGGTTTATTTTGACTCCGACACTGTAATAAGCAGCCCTACTCCCTAGGATACAGCAGATGTTTAGACGTCAGAGGATCAAATAACATTCAACTGTGGTTCTCTGTCACTTCACAAACACATTATCACCCAATTATGTTAGCCAATCAAAGCCTGATTATTGTGGCAATTGCTGGGCGTAGTAAGTATTAGATTGATCAAAAACTAAATTGAAATACACAAAACTATAATATTTTTAGCGAATGAGGAATGGGGATAAAACGTAATCCCCAAGCAAAAGTGCACCACACTTGGAGAACGCTCGTTTAGCTTCATGGCTCCGACTCTTGGAACTCTCTCCCAGCTTTGGTGCGTGATGCTCCCACCGTCACTCTCAAGGCACACCTGTTCTCTCTTGCTTTCCATGCGCTTTAAGCCTGATATCTGCTATTAGCTGCTGTGTTGCAGCTACTATTTCATGTATTATGCTACTATGATGTATTATGCACTTTCCACTGTATTTAATGTACTATTTCATGTATTGTGCTACTATCGTGTATTATGCACTATCCACTGTATTTAATGTGTTATGCATAGTTTTTTGTTTTTTTTACTGTATGTCATGTATTATGCATTTCTCTGTATTAAGTATTATGGATGTTCTTGTTACTGCATCTTGTAAAGCGCTTTGTGATGGAGGTCCACTATGAAAGGTGCTATATAAAATAAAGATTGATTGATTGATACAAAAAGCAGAAAATAGCAAGAAGTGGGTCAGATGAGGAAGAGGATGCATAGCGCTGCTAATACTGCTGCATTGAGGTACATGTTCGCGCTGACAATAAAAGAACATACTGAAAAATAAGCGACACATTAAACTAAAACAAAGTGAACCAAGAGGCAAGCAATCCATATATGCAGCTTTTACACGCACTTTAACAAAAAGAAAAGGGCAGAATGACTGTGGCGGTGTTTACATGCAAGTTTTAATCAGCGCTACTATAGTGCATTCATGACGTGTCACTCGCAAATGACGCATGATTGTGCTCGTTCCAAAAGTGCATGGCAAAAAAAGTGTGTGACTCAAGTGTCATTACACTTTGGTAAAGCACGGTAAAGTGCACACTAATTGGCCTCATTAGTCCCATAGCAACACACTCCACAGTCGTGCAAAATACTTAAAGATAGACTTTCATGAAATAACACGATACCTCCTCCACTTCCCCTATGTAAAAGAACGCTCTTCTCTGGGACACGGTCTTTCTGTCCTCCTCTGTAGCGTAAGTAAGATTTTCCTTATCCCAGTCTTACTAATACAAATCAGTTAAATATCCATCCATCCATTATTCTCCTGATGAGGGTCACGGCTAAATTATATGTAAATTGCATATAGAGATGTTGATTTATACCATTATTTATTCATTTCAGTGTATTATGAACGATGCATGAAAACTATGACCAGCATTATTATCATAATAATAATGCTACTAATAATGTAGCTTTTATTCCCACAGGTTGTTTCAAGCTTCCACCCCTTCTGACAGCACGCAACACCAGATTGACCAATTGTGATTTGTTTCACAGTCTCTGTTTTACATGTGAATCCTAAGAATTTCTGGAAAATAATAACATACCGCACACTCACACTTAGCCTCAGCCACGCGTAAAAGGGCTTTATCTCCCCAACCACAGTAGCTAGAGCGTCCAAACCAACTTTAATGTGAAGAAGACCAATTGTGAATTGTTTCACAAGCTCTCCTTTACATGTGAATCAAACAAATAAATTGTGAAAAACAATAACATACCGCATATACGCACACAGCCTACCTGACACGCGTAAAATGGCTTTATCTCCTCAACCACAGCAGCTACAGCGCTCAAACCAACTTTAATTTAAAGGATGCCAAATGTGAATTATTTCACAGTCTGTGTTTTACCTGTGAAGCCTAAGAATAATTTGTGAATACAATAACATTTAGCATATACACACCACCGTCCTAGCATCAATTAAAAGTGCTTGATATCCCCAACCATAACAAAACAACTAATTTAAAGAAGACCAGTTGTGAATTGTTTCAAAGCTTCTGTTTTATATGTGAATCCTAATAATAATTTGTGAAAAAACAAATGGTTGGGGATATCAAGCCATTTTACGCATGTCGGGCTAAGTGTATGAGCATATGCGATATGTTTTGTTTTTCACATATTCTTAGGATTCACATGTAAAACAAAAGCTGTGAAGCAATTCACAACTGTTATTCTTTAAATTAAAGTTGGTTTGAACGCTGTAACTGCTGATCCAGGAGCATCGTCTGATGCACCTGGAGTACAGAAGGATGTACCGTCTGATTACACGCACCGCTGCCAGGCAGGATCGGCAATACAGCCACTAAATTCTCTCTCTAAAATAAACTCTCATGTAAACGTGGAAGCAGAACTGTCATGACCAAAAAAGCGCGAGAGATCTGTTGTCACGCGTTTCAGTTTTTGCTTGTAAAACTGCCCGTGTTAATGAGTTTGTCAGAGCGCTGTGCTTTGCTGGACAGCCACTGTTTATTGAAGAGGTATGTATTGATGACTTTGTGCAACAGTACTGTCCATCAGCTAAAACACTGCCTAACGCCGACAATCAATCGTAAATGTTTGACAGAAAATGGTGATGCTTTAGTTGGTAGATTTATGGAATGCATTGATGGAAATCTCCAGTGTGAATTGACACGTCTCCCGTTCTGTCAATTTTCTTTTTAGGATTTCTAGGTGAATAAACCTGGCTTGTTTTGTGCTGATGTCATGTTCATACCTTCTACATAACGTGGCTTTGACCTGCACAGATTCTGCCTCATCATATATACCAGGGACATTAAACTTAATCAGAAACCAGAACTGCTACGCATCATATTCCACATGTAAAGTGTGTATACTGAACCCCCCCCCCCCCTCCATTCCTGGAAGACTTTTTTTAAAAGATAAAAACCGAAAACATAAAATCATATGGTATTATACTTACTTAAAACAAAACAACCTAACACTCTGCATACTTTTTTCTTACTTTATCATAAAATGAAAAAGACATTAGCAATATTGTTGTTTTTTTTCAAGGTGGGCTTAAGGTACACGAGCACTTCAGATCACATAGCCACTGTACATTTCAATGGGCTCTGTACCCAAATGTAATAATTGAACCCTCAATGACCATGAATAAATAAAATTCTATCTATCTGAAGTAAGATGTCTTGTATTTGTAGTAGAAGAGTAAGCTAATTATATAATTATACCTTATAATTAGTAAATGGTGTTGTACCCATTAAGCCCATTTAGGTGATAATCAAAACTAAACCAAACCAATATTAAAACATTTAAAAGGCAAGTACTTTATAAGGTAGTAAAACCAACCAAAATCACCTGCTACATTTGATTAATTTCTAGTTTACACAGGATGAGTAAAAAACATCAAAAGTTGGAGGCATATTGGAGGCATGTCGCCTCTATCAAGAAGGTACCATCACCAACCTATCACTGCTAGCCTGGAAGTTTAGGATTGACAGAGTCACCGAAAAGGTCAAGGTTGAGGGACATCAGGGACATCAGGGACCTGAGATTCATCTAACTGCAGCAGTAGAGTGTGAAATTGCAAGCTGTCCCCAGGTAGCATGACTTGCAAACCTTAACAGTAATTCACAGGCTATAGCCTGTAGGTCAGAATTAGCCATAAGCAGTGCTTTTAGGCTAAATATCAGTGTAGGTTAAGTGCTTGAATTAAATATCCAACGTGTTTGCTAATTCAGAAATATTTGTTTAGTTTATAGCACGTTTTATTTTACATCATGCAGGTCCTAGCTCAATGGGGTTGGGGGTTTACTAAAGATGATTTTCATATATCTTGTAGAAGACTAGGCCTATATTAAAGTCCAACAACATTGAAACTGTTTACCAACCTGGAAGGAAGTGGTGTGCCAGGTTCACGAGAGATCACAAAAACTCTAATTGAACGTACTAGAAATATACACACAAAATTAGTAGGTTCAATTAGCATTTTTATCGTGTTTAAGTAAATGAAATAGTATAATATGCTTTTGTGCAAAATAACATTACAAGAATGTGTACTTTTAGGAGCATATTTTTTTTTTTAACGTGCTTTTTTGGGCTTGCTTTGCTTGCATTGAACTGTACGATTGCAATCATTACCTCACGAAAACGATAATTATTCGGCTTGAGATATATTATTATTATTCTTTTTTCAGCTCTCAGACGTTGAATGTGTTTAGTTAGCTACGCCCCATTCAATTACGTAGCTGGTCTCCCGGGTAATATTTTGAAAGTAAATTTTATCAAAAATAATATTACTTTATATAAAGCCATGAAACAGCAAATTAAGGATTACACCACTCTTAACTGGCAGAAAACCTGAGCTACATATCTAAAAAAAAAGGTTAAAACTAGATTTGGTGGCCTTAAAAAAGGTAAACTTACCCTACAAAACTAGCTACAAATCTAACACTTGTATTGATATAACCGAGTCACTGGTTTAAATATATTCAGTCTCACTATTTTGGTCGGACCTTACAGGCAATTTGTAGTTTCCTTTTAGGGAAAGAAATTCTCCATCAAAATTCAAAATTACATAATTAATATTAAAATATAGGACTGGTGTAACATCAATTGCATTGTATCTTAATGCTAAAGGAAAGTGCTGAAAAGTCTAAGCAAAAGCAATCAGAAATCTGATCACCAACCATGAAAACAAAAATATATATATATAAATATAATATATATATAATAAATATATATATAAATATAATATATATATATATAAAATATATATAAATATAATAAATTTATATTGTTATTATGATGCAAAGAGCTGCAAAGGCGATTTACTGTTGAAATTAAGTCTAAGAAAGAAATAATTATATATAAATATAATAAATTTATGTTATTATGATGCAAAGAGCACTTTAAGTCTAAGAAAAGAGATATTTGCACTGTGGTTTATATAGACTGAAACCTTTGGTGGTTTAACCCTACATCTACTGGAATCTGTTAAGCTTCCAAAAAGAGGTGTGCCAATTGGTCTGGTTGATACACAGCACAATCAATTATTCAGCAGAACAAATTAAGCCTTATAATACAACAAAACAGAAACAAGAAACATTTTCACAATTTATACAAATAGACACAATCTTCAATAGCATGGTTAAGGTGTTAAATTGATAAATTGTGAACCCTCCTCCCCCCCAACCTTTTTTATTATATATATATATATATATATATATATATATATATATATATATATATATATATATATATATATATATATATATATACACACACACACACACACACACACACACATATACACACACACAGTGTTTCCTTGCTTTCTCCAGATCTTTTTATAGGCTGTGGAAAAACTGCAATCACCGTAGCAACGCTGTGTGCGTGGGCAGGTTTTATGCATATCCCTCCTAGGATGCAGAGTACATAGTTCAGTTACAGTAGTATATGCACAATGAGGTGTTCACTCAACTATCCCCACTAAAATTCCCCAAATCTGGCATCAAATAGGGACACAATTAAAACACACATGCTCTCTCTTGAATCCAGGACAAACAAAACAATCCAAACTGCAGGAAATAACTGCCAGAAAAGACAAATTCAAGCTGCAGTGTCTTTACTTGTATATTTTAAATTTATATTCTTCCACACTAACATTCTGGGCACTCTCCCTAAAATCAGAAAACAGGCCCATTACAGCCATGTTATCTAAAAAAGTACAGTAGTTTCACCAGCAAATTTGACCTCAAGCGACTTCCAATATCGTACAGCTTTCTTAAAACTGGGTTTCCACGAACTTGTAAGTTTGTGTTGAAGCACTGCCAGTGCAGCCTGCCTCATTTGGCTACCAAAAAAATTTAATAACAGAACTACGGGGAAACAAAACAAAAGCTGAGCTACAGGTAGTAGACAAAAAAATGGAAATACCTGGGTAAATGAGGGACACCAAGTATATTGAAAGCAAGGGCTTCCACACAGGTATGGCACATGCGTTAATTAAGCAAATAACATCCCAGCATGCTTAGGGTCATGTATAAAAATGCTGGACAGGCCTGGTTGCCTATAATTATGGCTAGCATGGATGCAAGAGGAGACCTCAGTGACTTTGAAAGGGGTGATTGTTGGGGCGCGTTTGGCAGGGGCTTCAGTGACCAAGACAGCTCAAATTGCTGATGTTTCACGAGCAACGGTGTCTACGGTGATGTCGGCATGGAACTCCAAGGGAAAGACATCATCCGCAAAGGGCAACAGTGGGCGGAAGCGCATACTCCAGGATCGTGATATCAGTGCATTAATTCGAAGTGCAAGGCAAAACAGGCAAGCAACTGCAGATCAATTGACTGCAAATTTCAACCGCGAGCAGCCAGTTTCATCAAAAACAGTCCTCCGAGAACTCTACAGAGCGGGATACCATAGTGGCCCAACGCCCTATTAAGTGACTTTACATTGGTGTTTCCATTTGTTTGTCTACTACCTGTAGCCTTACACAAATACAAAAATAAAAAAAACAATCCATAAGAAAATGCTGTGTATTTTCCTTGTATTATTTGCTAAACATTTTTTACTGCATATTTTATTATAAGCCTATTATACATGTACATATATTACAAGTTTTTCTACAGAACCGTAGCTTCAGCAATTCTGATCTAAATGGAGCTAAAATACCAGCACTTTGATATAAAAATTATCCAGTCAAAATGTTTAGTACAAGGGGGTCCCCAAGTGGCTCATCCAGTTAAAGCGCTGCCGCTGGGAGCACAGGATAAGTCATACAGCTCGGACGGCACCAGTTCGCGTCTAGGCTGTGCAAAGAGGTCGAACTTTGCTGGGCACTCTGAAGGGGGCATCGCATTGGCTCTGACGCTCCCAGGGGTTGGAATGGGAAAACGGCAGGGACTTATTCTCGCAACAGTGATCCCTACTGGCCAGACACCGAGCATATTCAGAGTGGATAAGAAGCAGGGCTCATCTCTGTCTTCCGGGATCGGTAGCCCTCCCACTTCTGCTCTGGATTGCTTGGCAAAAAGCGATTCTGGCTTTAGGCTTGTGAGATCGGAGGACGCTCATACCAGAGTCATGTGTGATTTTTTACGACCCGCTTCCAACCCACTACCACAGGACCCGACACAAACTCGCTGCAGCAAGGTCTTCTTACCCGCAACCAAACCCGCTTTAAGACCTGCAACCCGACCCCGCAAATAACAAATCCAGTCACATGTTCATTATTTTCATTCGCTAGGATTCATCCACTACATGATATTGTAGCATACTCTTAACGCAAGCAGGCGCATCACACAGGGCGAGGCAATCCACACACAGGCGGAGGGCGGGCGCAAACCCAGGACCTCTCGCACTGAAGCAAAGCGCAGATACCGCTGTCCTATGTAAGGAGCATGTCTCTGTGTGTGATTACGTCACCTACCAGCCCTGCTGCTGCCTTCCCCTGTGCACGCTACAGTCTCCCCTGCTAACCTCAAGTCCGCCCCGGACTTGTTCACCAGGCTACAGTCCGACGAGCGCGTGCCGAGATATCTGCGTCCACTTCGGACACCAATGTAGTGCATCTCGGTTAACGCAGGCAGGCGTATCACACAGGGCGAGGCAATCCACACACAGGCAGAGGGCAGGTGTGAACCTGGGACCTATCGCACTAAAGCATAGCGCCGATACTGCTGTACAAAAGAGCCGGCTCCCAAGTTAGCGCCCGGATGCGCGCCTGTCTGCAGGAACTGAGGTTCGCTACAATATAAACCCTGCGCTATCTTTTGTTTCACCTCATCCACAGGCATTTTTAATACCAAGCAGACGTGACAAAAAGACTTTGCGACGTATCAAACAAGCAGCAATACAAACACAGAACACTGCTTAGGTCGGCTGACTCCTCCCTAATCGCCTCCTGCTTTGGTGCAGGAAATACATACGCCCTCAGAACGTACATGCTGTGTGGGGATTCGCTGCGGTGAGGAGAAAAAACATAATTGGACATTTCAAATTGGGGGAAAATAAATAAAAATAATTGGTCACTCAAAAGAAAAAAAAAGTTTAGTAAAAGTACATTTTTTAAATAATCTGCCACATTCCCCATTACTTAAGTAGTAGTTTTTATAATAATAATAATAATAATAATAATAATAATAATAATAATAATAATAATAATAATGTGAATCCAAATTCTACAGGGACGGTGCAAACCTTTCACCAGTAAGTTGTCTTTTTGAACAAATTATAACTTTGTTATGTTTTTGTACTTTTAAAACAAATCTTGTTCAATGAATTAGGCTCAAGACTGATGCTGTTGGTAGACCGCAGCAATAACACAGCTCTGCTAATATAATACATATTTCTGGTACAAACTTTACTTTTTTCCCCCTTGGTACTTGGGTACCCACGATAGATGCTGCAAGGCTTGTGTACATCGTATTGCCAAGGGACAGAACAGTCTGGGCTTAAAGCAATCAGCTATCCGATGACCAATTCGCTTAGTTACCAATTCGCTTAGTTATTTATTTGCAATTATATATATATATATATATATATATATATATATATATATATAAATTGCAAAGGTTTTTTTTAGGGCTGTCAAGCGATTAAAAAAATTAATCGCGATTAATCTCACGATTAAAAAAAACTAATCTTACTTAATCTCGGTTTTAATCGCATATTAAATTGGTACAATACTACATCCATTGAATTTAAATTTGTTTTATTACTGATGCCATTTTTTTTTATTATCCTTAACTGTAAATAAAATTGTTTAAAATGTATTTATGTATTTAACCAGGAAAATTACCCATTGAGACCACCACCAAAATGTACTAAGGGCAATAATTTACAAATACAACCAACACAATAAAATGAGCGGTTCAAGCTTGATCAGCAGCATATAGAGATCAGAAAACATAATACATAGGATATTTATTTTTAAATGTGATTGAACTGAAATAAATTAGTTTTTTTTAATTTTTTTAAATAAAATTATAAATATGTAGCTATAGTGACTAACTTTCTATTTAAACAATAACTGCACTCAGACACTCAATACAATGTTTGCGCGAAACTGGTGGGGGATTTTGCTGTTGCGGTGTAGCAGAAGGCCCAAGACACAGCAATGCGATTATCACTTTGTTAAAATAATTAATCTCTGCTAAAAAAAAACATTTTAGTTCTTTTCCATTAAGTGTTCAGTGACTAACTTTCTATTTTAATGGCAGAAGTTAACTGCGATTAATTGACAGCCCTAGTTTTTTTTTTTATTATTATTTATTTGTAGCAGCTTCAGTATTTTTTATACCCTTGATTCTAAAACAACTTAACTATAACACACTTTTTATTAATCAAATGACAATTTGAAACGTTGAATAAATGGTGTCAAAAAAAAAAAAAAAAAAAAAAAAAAAGTCAAAGCTTACCAGGGCTACTTCCAGCAGATCTCTGTGTAACAAAGGACTGCTTGGCACAGCCTTCAGTTATAATATAATGTTGCACGAGGTTACGTCAAAACAGGACTGCTGAAGTCTCCTAAGCATAAAATGACTTAATGACTGTGGAGAGACAGCGATGACTTTAGCTGTGTGGAAACCCGCCCTAAGGCCCTGTATAAATCATGATTTCACAGAAATCGTGAAATTAGCCCCAATACCACGATTTTTAAAATATTCTTAAGAAATAAAAATCCATTATTTCATAAATTGTATTTGATACAAAAAATATATATATATCACATTAACAAAACTGTACAGCTCTGTGTGCCTGCATGTACTATTCGCCATGCACATGCAGTGAGGGAACATAATAGGACATTCTAAAATTGGGGAGAAACATCCGCTGGGGATTTATTATTTATTTTAAAAAGGATTCAGGACAGTTTACGAATTAGAAGAAATTTCCCATTCAATGTCCTATATCCGACACCCTGTTGAGAGCAATTAGCCTAGCATTCCAGTCCTGCCTCTTTACACACAGCAAACTGCCACTACCAATAGGATGACAGAGCTGCAGCAGCTGGGCACCAGGGAAAGCTGGCAACTGGAAAGAATTTCCCAACTGCTGGGTGTCAAGAGCTGTTTTCTATCTATAACAGTAACAAAGCAGAACACAGTTAAACGGGTCAGCTGCAATATTGTCAGAAAGACAGTAGTCAGATGAGGCAGTACAGTACAAGCAATACTAGTCACGGCTTTCATTTGTATAACTAGATTTTGGCCAAACAGTTTCCAGAACACTGAAATTATGAAGTCTCCATCAAACACAATTTATGAAATATGAGCTGCTGAAGGTGACAGGTGATAGCAGAAAGAAAAAAAAAAGTTCTGCACAGTGATGCTTTACTGTTGATTAGAAAACGAGTCAGTGCCATCAGTTCTAACAGGCTTCTGTTAATTAGACAGACTCAGGGTTTCCCCTGGGTTCTAGATTGTTGTAGTCACTAGTGACTAATCCTTTCTAAAAACATTAATCACTCCAGATATTCAGTAGTCACTACTGGTGCACAGCTCGTCTTCAAGGGTGTTATGAATCCTGTTTCTATTTTATACCTTAAATCACTGTATTGACCAAAACAATTATTTAATTAAACCATTTTAGTAATGCTCTATAGTTTAAATAAATTGGTCATTTACAGCTGTAAACTTTTAGAACTTTAAAACTCAAGAACCAGATTTATTTGACCTGAAAAGCTACAGACACAGAATGCAGAATGCATAGTACAAACAGAAACGATCGTCAGTAGTGATGATTCCACATTTTTTTGTCATCACTTTCATAAAACATTTGCAAATTACGAGAGTGACGAGCGACAGCGAAACCCCTGTGAGACAGTAGATGCCTGCTGGAACATCGCAGCATTTTCATTTGGACTTTCTGTATTGAAAGCTCAGTTCACATCTATTGGACAGCAAGTACTAAAGAAAGACACAATTGGTCCAAATTAATTTTATTATCCACCAAAAGCAGCCAATCAATACTTTGCACCGATAAAAACAATCAGTCCTGTACCCGCAACTGCCGAGTCAGTCAACCACAGCCTGACAGTTTGGTAATATTGCTCCATTCTGATATCTCTCACTGTCCAGATAAACTATAAAAGTAACTGACAAATAAAGTTATTTGTATTAAGTCATTTGTGTGATCTTTTATGAAACTTTCCCTAAAACTTCTCTGCGACTAACGATTACAAGTTCAAGGTAAATCTAGGTTTTAAAGTGTTACAGAAAATAATGAGAAATGGTTTTCTAACAGAGATTGTGCCCTTTCGATGAAGGCTCTGTTGTGTTGTAGTTAGGGATGAAGCAATAGTAAATCCAACGATTGTTACGAAAGTATCGTTTGTTTGTTTGTTTAACTACTTTAACTGAATAAAAAGCCAAATTTAACTCAAGGTATGTTTTTTTTTTCTCTGTGGTAAATGGTCTGCAACAAAAAGAAGCTATATAGAGTGTTAAAAAATAGCAAGATACTAGCAAGAATGAAAATACATACCATGAGACTGAGGAAAAATTGCCAAGTTTGTGTTTTTCTAAATCACAAGAAAGACACGAGAAACTGGAAGCCAGCAGCATATTTCAGACTTTGTAACTCAATAATGCAAAATAAACAATTGTATTTTATTAAGGCCAAATAAAAAAATATAAAAAAAAGTGTGGTTCTGGTTACGGTGGAAACAAAAAAAGGATAGGTAGTTAGGTAAAACGTTTTAATTTCATTACATTTTTTTATTTCCTGAATAAGCAGTGTGAGCTGGTAAAAGAGGCATGTGATAGTTTAGTTTACACTGTCATCTTGCTTCATTCTCCCACCAGCTCCCCTTTCTCCACCTCACAGCTGGCTCAGTCTCATTTTGAGGGTGCATCTTCATTAATAACCTTTCCGCCTGCCTTGTTCTATGCTATAGGATACAAAGAGTAACAATCTGTTCAAATTTGGTTCACAGTTTTTAATAATATCAGATTTAGGGGTATTACGTATTGATTGATACATGCACATGCCTCTTGGCACTGGGTATTCAGTGGCTCGGCACTGTTGGAAGCAGTACCGTTGTTACAGGCTAATTCTCACCCTGGGTGAGTTGTCCCTAAAACCCGTCTTCCTTTGTACAAGGTGTGATCACCTTTTTTGAGTGAAAGGTGTATGCGGCAGAGATGGATGGCCTTTGATAGAAACAGTTTAATTTATTTGAAGTTTGCCCACTGATGATGGGAATGAGAATGTAGAGATGGGAGCCCACTGGCTATGGCTTCATTAAAATTATAGAAATTAATGAAGACTTGGTAAAAGTAGTGAGGGGGAGCAACAGCATAGTACCATGTTTAGATTTAGTAAGAATACCATACGTCTGGGAAAACGCTTACAGTAGAGTTTTCTATTAATAATGAATAACCTTGGCAGGAGAGCAGGTAGTTTGAAACTTGCCTGAACAGGATTATTGTAAAAAACAAAAAAGGGGGAGGTCACGTTTAGTTTAAAGCATTGAATAGTTAATAGGGGTCTGTTACATTTTTTACTATGTTCTTGATATCCTGGATTTAAGTAAAAATAATTGGATCTATAATTGCAGAGTTAGAAGTTTGCTATAAACCTTCTACCAACCTTTATCCAATATGACTTTGTTAATTGTTAAACTACATCTATACATGAAATAAAGCCAACTTACTGCTGAGGATGTTTTTAATGTTGAAAGGGAAGTATATTTTAAACCCAGATTGGAATAATTAAACAGAGTAGGTGTTATATAAAATACATCTTTATATATATATATATATATATATATATATATATATATATATATATATATATATATATATATATATATATATATATATATATATATATATATATATACACACACATATACATATATATACACACACACACACACACACAACCGGTCAAAAGTTTTAGAACACCTCCATTTTTCCAGTTTCTATTGAAATTTACGCAGTTTAATGTCTCAATGTACTCTGAAATTAAAGCATAGAACAAATAAACAATTGGAGATAAAAAAAAGAAATCATGGAATCGTTTTGTTTAACAAAATTTAATCTAAATTTTTGACTCAAAGTAGCCACCTTTTGCAGATATAACAGCCGAACACACTCGTGGCATTCTTTCTACAATGGAAATCAAATATTGTTCGGAAAGTTCTTCCCAACACTGTTGCAGAAGTTCCCACAAATGTGTTGCACTTGTAGGTTGCTTTGCTTTCACCCTTCTGTCCAGTTCATCCCAAACCAGCTCGATGGGGTTTAAGTCTGGAGACTGTGCTGGCCATTCCATGATTTGAAGCCTACCGTCTTGTTCTTTTCTTCTAAGGTAGTTCTGACATAGCCTGGAGGTATGTTTTGGGTCATTATCTTGCTGTAGGATGAACACCTGACCAACTAGGCGTATACCAGAGGGTATTGCATGGCGCTGCAAAATGCTGTGGTAGCAGTTTTGGTTCAGGGTGCCACTCACTCTGTGCAAGTCGTCGACTCTGAATCCAGCAAAAGAGCCCCAGACCATCACGCTTCCTCCTCCATGTTTGACAGTTGGTGTTCACACACCGAGGAACCATCCTTTCGCCTACTCGACGGCGTACAAAAACCCTGCGTGATGAACCGAAGATTTCAAATTTTGATTCATCGGTCCATAAGACCTTCTTCCAGTCTTCAGTAGTCCACTGGCGGTGCTTCATGGCCCAGGCAAGCCTCTTTTTCTTATTTTGCCATCTTAGCAATGGCTTTCTTACTGCCACTCGACCTGTCAAACCTGCAGCTCGAAGTCTTCTCTTCACAGTTGAAACTGAGACTTGCTTACTTCGACCAGTGTTAAGCTGTGCTTGAAGCTGTTGTCCTGTGAGCCGCCTATCACACAAGCTGTTGACTCTCAGAAACTTGTCTTCTGATTCTGTTATGGCTTTGGGTCTGCCAGACCTCTTCCTGTCAGAGTTTCCTCCAGTTTCCAAGTGACTTTTGATGGTGTAGGAAACTGTACTCACCGACACCTTGGCTTTCTTTGCAATTTCTCTAAAGGAAAGACCTACACTTTTAAGGGTTATAATGGTCTGTCTGTCTTCCTTTGTTAATTGCCTTTTTCTCGCCATTATGAGAGCAATATACTACTTCCTGCAGTACAATACTGTCCAAATAATGCTTAAGAGGGTGTAGTAACACAGTCTGTTCCAACACTGCTTTTATACAGACAGAGGGTTTGTAAGCAATCAACAAAAGTTGGGACACCTGTAGGAATTGTTAGCATCAACTTTCAAGGCTTAATTTACTTCCATTGCTGCAGAACAGCTGTAAGTTGTTAACCCATTACTTGTTCCCTGAAAAAGGCCTTTTGTATAACTCTGAAATATACATTATTTTTCAGTTTTGGTAACCTAAACTTTTTTTTTTTTTTAACCTGTGGCAGTTTACCGCTTACCTTTGTACCATTTCAGGTTATTCACTGGACTTGAACTGCTTAAATTTCAATAAAAAACTGGAACATTGGGGTGTTCTAAAACTTTTGACGGTAGTGTATGTGTATGTGTATATATATATATATATATATATATATATATATATATATATATATATATATATATATATATATATATATATATATATATATATATATATATATACACACACACACACACACACACACACACACATATATATATACAGACGTGCTCAAATTTGTTGGTACCCTTACAGCTCATTGAAATAATGCTTCATTCCTCCTGAAAAGTGATGAAATTAAAAGTTATTTTATCATGTATACTTGCATGCCTTTGGTATGTCATAGAATAAAGCAAAGAATCTGTGAAAAGAGATGAATTATTGCTTATTCTACAAAGATATTCTAAAATGGCCTGGACACATTTGTTGGTACCCCTTAGAAAAGATAATAAATAATTGGATTATAGTGATATTTCAAACTAATTAGTTTCTTTAATTTGTATCACACATGTCTCCAATCTTGTAATCAGTCATTCAGCCTATTTAAATGGAGAAAAGTAGTCACTGTGCTGTTTGGTATCATTGTGTGCACCATACTGAACATGGACCAGAGAAAGCAAAGGAGAGAGTTGTCTGAGGAGATCAGAAAGAAAATAATAGACAAGCATGGTAAAGGTAAAAGGCTACAAGACCATCTCCAAGCAGCTTGATGTTCCTGTGACAACAGTTGCAAATATTATTAAGAAGTTTAAGGTCCATGGAACTGTAGCTAACCTCCTAAGTGGCCGCGAAGAGGAAAATCGACCCCAGATTGAACAGAAGGATAGTGCGAATGGTAGAAAAAGAACCAAGGATAACTGCCAAAGAGATACAAGCTGAACTCCAAGGTGAAGGTACGTCAGTTTCTGATCGCACCATCCGTCGCTTTTTTGAGCGAAAGTGGGCTCCATGGAAGAAGACCCAGGAGGACTCCACTTTTGAAAGAAAAACATAAAAAGCCAGACTGAATTTGCTAAAATGCATATTGACAAGCCACAATCCTTCTGGGAGAATGTCCTTTGGACAGATGAGTCAAAACTGGAGATTTTTGGCAAGTCATATCAGCTCTATGTTCACAGACGAAAAAATGAAGCTTTCAAAGAAAAGAACACCATACCTACAGTGAAACATGGAGGAGGCTTGGTAATGTTTTGGGGCTAATTTGCTGCGCCTGACACAGGGTGCCTTGAATCTGTGCAGGGCACAATGAAATCTCAAGACTATCAAGGCATTCTGGAGCGAAACGTACTGCCCAGTGTCAGAAAGCTCTGTCTCAGTCGCAGGTCATGGGTCCTCCAACAGGATAATGACCCAAAACACACAGCTAAAAGCACCCAAGAATGGATAAGAACAAAACATCGGACTATTCTGAACTGGCCTCCAATAAGTCCTGATCTGAATCCTATCGAACATCTATGGAAAGAGCTGAAACTTGCAGTCTGGAGAAGGCACCCATCAAACCTGAGACAGCTGGAGCAGTTTGCTCAGGAAGAGTGGGCCAAACTACCTGTTAACAGGTGCAGAAGTCTCATTGAGAGCTACAGAAAACGTTTGATTGCAGTGATTGCCTCTAAAGGTTGTGCAACAAAATATTAGGTTAGCGGTCCCATCATTTTTGTCCATGCCATTTTCATTTGTTTTATTATTGACAATATTATGTTGAATAAAAAATCAAAAGCAAAGTCTGATTTCTATTAAATATGGAATAAACAATGGTGGATGCCAATTACTTTTGTCAGTTTCAAGTTATTTCAGAGAAAATTGTGCATTCTTCATTTTTTGTGGAGGGGTACCAACAAATTTGAGCACGTCTGTATATATATACATATATATATATATATATATATATATATATATATATATATATATATATATATATACACACACACACACACACACACTCCTAAATAAAACGGGAAAGCACTCTGTGACTCTCACTCAGTGCCTAAAATTAAGGATACTAAGTAAACTAAATTAAGTAAAAATAACCAATCTTAATTTAATTAATTAATTAACGTAAAAAAAAGGTTAAATCACACTAAGGACAAGTATCCTCTTGTCTTTGATTGCTAAAATCTCAAAAAAATAATAATAATAATAAAAAAAAAAAACCTTCACAGCCCTGGGGGTGAGAATTAGCCTGAAAGGGTGAGGATTAGCCTAGGACAGAACTCACCCGGGGTGAAAATTGGCCTGACACGGTGAGTTTTAGCCTAGGCTATATCTCACGGGGTTAGAATTAGCTAGGAGTGGGAATTAACCTGTAACACCAGCAATGTTGGCACTTCCTGTAGCACTCAAAATGTTCCAATTCCTTCTCTATTTCTGTGTACTGGTAAAACATTTGTACAGAGTACCGGCAAAACATTTTGTTAGGGTAATTTTGTATTTTGATTTTTCAAAACGATTTTGTAGGCTACATATTTTTTTTTGTATCAATTCCTTTCCCACCTCCCAGCTTATTGGTTGTCCGGTGACTATTATTGATGTTTAAGCCAAATAACTCGAAGTCATTTAGGTCCTGTTCACGTGACTTAGGGGTGGTCGCCATGGTAACATTAGGGGTGGTCGTTACGTACATTAGCTTGATTCGCTGCAGGAAAACTAAACCAAAAAATACTCGCAGTGGAAACTCTTCCAGTGAGCATAGCTGACTGTGAAAGTGGGTTTGCATACCTGTCAACATTTAGTTTTCAAAATAAGGGAGCTTTTGTAAACTGAAATCTAGTGGCCTGGATTTAAGTGAATAACTACATAGCACAAAGGCATACAACTATTTCACTATTACTTGGTGATAGAATGATAGACTGGTGATACGATGGTCCTGTAATGGCTTTTTATGGAGTACAAAACTGAAACAGATAATAGCAGAGCAATTTATATTTTAAAAAATTGATGTTTAATTGTTCGGATTATGTGTTTTACCGCATTAAATAACACATCGCTGATCTATTTTTTTTTTTTAAATCTGGCTTTGTGTACTTAACATGTTTTGAGATGACAATATAAAAGAAAAAGATATTTCTGTACGTTTTAGTAGTTGGACATGTACAAAAAGTAGCCAACAGCAGTTAAATGGATGTTAAAATATGTACATATTAATTGGATTGTTAGGGAACTTTGAAAAATTACCTACCTGCTTAACTTTTTCATGGAACAGTATTTGAAAGGCATCAGCTGCAATGTTTTCGATGTTCAAGTATTCCTTTACAGTTTACACACAAGTACATTTAAGAGCTTTCAATCCAGGAAAATTATTTATGGCAACCGTGAAGACTTTTCAAAGCTATTCAGCTGATCTGAACATTGTTATAATTTCGTAATACAGTATTTACAAGGCAATCCATAATGAATATAAATATAAAATTTCTGGTAATATGAATATTGTTTCTGGTATGTGGTCGCATTTTTCAAACAACTATTTTGCAAAACTACCGGTACTTGGCGATACTCAGATGCTGACAATTTATATGAAACTGAAGAAGATCTTGTTTGCGCAAGGTTTCTGGAAAATCGCATGAGCAAAAATGAGGCCGCGCACAGTGATCAATTTCAGATTGATATCGAAAAATGTAGCCCGTTAGGGTCGGGTGGAAAAAATAGGGTTGGTCGGGTAACCTGAACCACACATTTTTTTTTATTTGGCCTAGGCCTCAAAAACAAAACATTTATAGGCTCACCACTTTTGCTTTCTTGAAAAGGCTTGTGGTTTAGGAAATTCTTTATTAAAACTGCATTTTATTTTAAATATAAAATGACCAGGCCCTGTGCTACAGTCTTTTTACTTTCAAGCACTCTGCATTGTAAATTAATCATCATTAACAGATTCTTTAGGGTCACCTTTTTAACATTAAATTACTTATGATTTAGGAACATTGTAATTAACTGATAAAATTAACAATTGTAATGTATTTATTTTTGTTTACCAGTGCAATGACTGAGTATTGTTGTATCAGGTCTTGAATTTCAGTGACAAATGCACTATGAGCTGCATTGAGTAGTTCTGGTTAATATAAATAAATAAAAAAACATATAGTGCTGGATATTTGAAGTGCCGCAAGACTTTATTCTCCCGTACATGATTCTCGGCCGCTATCTTTAAGCATTATAGAAACTCAGTACACTGCAGTACAAGTAAACAGATTTGAAAAAAAAAAATACGATACTAAAGTCTATCTAAGTGTTGTTTTGCAAGCGGTGACATTCACTTTAACTCTTAAAACTCAGCTCCATTCATTTTGGGGCGCCAGCGCACCAAAGGTTACACACATATTACTCAGGCACTGTAAAAGCCACCTACCTGGTTTAAAAGTACAGACTCGGGGCTTTCCAAAGATGTATTCAGTGTGTGCATGTGGTACTCCTAGCCAGAACTACAACTGCCTGAAGTTAAGCCTCTCATCATGTGGCAGAGTTCAGAGATTAGGTTTTGTTTTGAGTCTATGCTCCTTATTTGTAGCAGCTAGACTGAAAGGGACGGCATCGTTGGAAAGCTTAGAAGTTCAGCTCCCTCCCAGTTTCATTTGTAAAATACAGTATATCCTCTTCATACCGCCACTATTTGGACCACACAAATTTAGCATAATCGCTGCTTCGAGTAAATAAAGTAACAAAAATGTACACAACTAACTTTAAACAACCTCTACAGCTTGCTAATTTGCTGTTGTCTGATTGGAGTGGGACTGTGTGAAGCAGGAAGAAATATTAAATAAAAGCCCTGTTCACGCTTGCATTTTTATATCAGTATCGTTGCGGAATAGTATCGCAATGTCTGTTCACACTGGAGTTGTTACCGGCGTTGTACCGGTATAATTGTATTGATACGAAACCCAGTCAAGAGCACGTTTCGTACAGGTACAGTTGCGATATGACTTGAAACAGTGAAGTGTTAATAGGTGGATCGGTATGACAACCGAATGGCATGCGCAGCACACTAACTCCAAAGCTATTACCAAGATTCTCAACTCTGCCTTTACTTCCATCCTGCATGTTTTATTAATGTATTGTTTTTTTATATTACAGATAGGTTACAGTAGTAAATGAACTAAGTGAAATTTGAATCAATGGTTAAAAAAAAAAAAAAAAAAAAAAATGGAACAGCCAATACCAATAAATCCAAGTTTTATAAATGTACCCGTCTACTCTAGTACTGTGTGAAGCGCCCATCTCTGTTTTCTGCGCATGCGCCATCTCTGGAACTGCGTTCAGAAAAGTGGATTTTTTGTATAAATTCCAGTATGTCATCATTACCACGGGTTATGTTTTTCGTCATGACACCCTGGGCAAGATTAAGAGTAAATAGTTCACCGAGTAATTTACTCTCCAATTTAGACACTATGGTCAGTGGCTTATTGTGAAAGGTGGAGGTGGCTTACATTGACCAAAAATGCAAACTAAAACTGCACACAAAGGAGTTATAAATTCTAGTGGAGGAGGTTGTTTTAAATTATAATACCTTGTTTGGTCCAGTGTTTTATTTAACCACTATATTATTTGTACCAATGTAATGAACTATAAAATAAAATCTAAGATATTATAACATTCATTTACAATTTTCACTGCTCTATATAAAAAACTTTAATGCAAGTAATGCCTCCATGATATCAGATGTCAGTGCGCCTATCAGTGGTTAAAGCCTGGTTTCCAAACTAACTAATTATCACTCACTTTAAGGTGCACACTACTATTAAATCGCCCTTTAGTAAATACATTGTGAATAAAGCTCACCTTGTGGTGCCTAAATACATAATTTAAATACATCATCATGCATTACCATACAAATCACATACTCATTCTGATTACCATAGTGTTGCACAATAAAATCAGTGTGTGCTATAATAGGGTATACCCACTATTTCGCGCGATAATTAATAAAATTGCAGTCGTAAATACGGAAATCATGAACATGCATGCTAATTGCAATTAATGTAACTGGAATGTTACTTTGAACATGATGTAACTTAAAACGTGAGTATCGATGTTTCTTAAGAAACTGCACAGACGCCATTTCTTAAATCAGTGTTAAGTTTATTTCATACATGCAGGGAAACCAGTCCAAGTATAGAACCGATTACCAGTTGTTACATCTTTTACATGACATTAAATACCCTTCTGCATAGGTGTATCTCTCCTCCTCTTCCTGTAACACTCAACCAATGGCAAAGAGACAACACATTATTATTTAATTAATGTGTGTGTGTGTGTGTGTGTGTGTGTGTGTGTGTGTGTGTGTGTGTGTAGTCTAGTGTGGCGACCTCTGAACTCAGTGCATTCTTCAGACCCCTGGTGCCCAAAAAGGTCCATACATCTGGTTTTTGTCATCTTCCTTGTTCCTATCTCTCCGTTTTGCCTGAGACCCTTTGAGTCCAGTGGCATTATCTCTTATTCTCCCTGTGAACCTTTGGGTCCAACGGCAGTCCCTGGGAGCCTTTTAGCTCCTTTATGCGTTGTATTCCCAAAAGTCTTAGAGCCTGGCCCCTTCTGGTCCACAGCATTGTTATCTTGTTAGCTTGCAGTCAATGTTGGACAAGAAGCTTGTAGACGCAAGGTCTCTTATCAATTGTTAGCAGTACATGCAATTTGAACCAAACAGTCTGCTATCTGCAATATTAGTCTCTTTTCAGAAAAGAACACCAGTATAGCTCTGCCAGTCCACATGCGTAGCAAACTGCTAATCAATTCTCGATCCATGTTTTCCAACAGAACAATTGTTCAAAAAACTTGTCTTACAATAAAAACAACAAATAAAACAAATGTTTTTTTTTTTGTATTATTCCAATGCTGCAGATGGAATATACTTAACAAAAGGCCTGCATGCATTATGTATATTTTCTAATATAAAACAAAACTGTACCTACTGTATAGTGCAGCAATGCAAATAAATAATGTTATTCCTTATTGATTGCCTTGCTATAGCAACATAAAGCATCCTGACTCTCTCCAAACACAGAATATTGTATTTATTATATAGATTTACCTTCCAAAAATGTGGCTGACAGGTACATTGGTAGGTTAGGTTAAGGGGACTAATACAGCACTGAGAAATGGAGCCAGTGGCACTACCAATTTGCAGGAACATGTGAAACGGCTGTATGCTGTACTTTACAAAGAACCAGATAAAGGACAGAAAATCATCACTGACTCTTAACAGAATCAGACAAGGATGAAATAACAAGCAAGGTAATCAACTTCCTTGCACAGGGAATGCGTCCACTCAGTATTATTGAAGACAAACTTTTCACCGAGCAGCTGCGTTACCTTGAACCAGAGTACAAGGTACCATGTTGCAAACTGTTTCAGAAATGATTAAACAGCAGCACACTGCTAGAAATAAAGCATTTAAGTTCGAACTGGAAAATATGGCTTTTCTTGCACTGGCAACAGATACCTGGACAAGTGTAAAAATCAAGGTCATACATGACTAACTTGCCACTACATAGACGGTGAGTGGCACTTACAAACTAAACTTCTAGCTACAAAATTGATTGCAGAGGGCCATACTGCTGTGAATCTACAACAACACCTACAGGATATACTGTTGGAGTTTGCGATCCCCCTCTCTAAAATAGTTGCAGAAGTTACAGACAACGCTGCCAATATGTTGCTCATGACAGAAAATGGGCTAACTGCTGTGGAGGTGTGGGGGGCACACACCTCCACAGCAGAGGAGTTGGTTGGCCACTTAAAATGAGCTCTACAGCACAGACTGAACTACACCAGTGCCAGGTTAGTTTGGTCTCTGCAAACAAGTGCTTTTACACGTACCAAAGAGATGGAATACAACCTATTATATGACGGAGCGGCTTTCCAAACACAGATGGATGTTATCTGCAGTACTGAGAGACCGAAATGTCACAAAAGCAGCTCATCGCTACTTTGATCTCAAACCAGAGCAATGGGACCTTTTAAACAAGCTGCTTAAAGTGCATCTTGCAGGTCACACACACACACACACACACACACACACACACCAATACATTTCTGTATATATTTCATCAATAGAAATAAAATAGTTTTTATGTGGTTAAATTATTAATAAAACAACAAAGATATGAATGATTTTGTGTGGTGTATGGCCACACCTACTCAAAAATCATGCTGGCCGGAATAAAACCGGAAGTTACGTATGAAACGGTAAACACACATGGCGAATGCCACTGAAAACATCGTAGACCCAGTTAATTTTAGCGAACAGGGACCACAACCCTACATTTTTTAACCACCGGCAAGGCAGCGGGATCCCACTGATCAACAAAGGCAGCGACTAAATGGGGATCAACAAGAAATAGAGTTGTGGACCCTGCAAAACCTGTGGCGGATCGGCAACACTGCATGGTGAGTGTAATTTCCAAAATTGTAATGCGTTTGATTACCAATAATATACGCTTCAGTATCTATACTCTGTCATTAGTTTATATTAGTTTTGCGATTGTCTTATGGCCTGTAATACCCATTTTTGTCATATTTTATCTGTGATTACAGGCCACAGACAATAAATTACAAACATTACAATAATGTACAGTAAACATAAGGATTGATAAGGTGGCATTATATAAAGCAGATCAGACAACTTCAGCAATGAATATGGAAAAATAAACATTTCTTTACCTACCATTACGTTAGTGGTACAAATTTTCTGATGCAGGAAAGTTCGGACAGTTGTTTGTAATCCAGAAATACAGGTTTATATTCCAGTATGGTAATGCCATAACAACATGTTTTGTATTCTGATGATGCACACACAATAATGAATGTCTCTATATAATTAAAAGTGAGTGCCGATATTAAGTTTATCAAAAATAGTAATGTAACTGAAATACTGTAACTTACTTACTCGTTAGGTAAGCAAGGAAATTAAGTAACAGACAAAGCACAGTGCACAAAACAATTTCCTCTGAGTGGCGTTCAACAGCACTTGTTTTGTCCCTGTCTTATTTTAGTTAACACAAATTTTTCAGCAGCACGATAATTGCTTAAAAATTGCATCATAACTTCTTAATCCGTTAGATACTTGACCCCTTTTCAATCCACTCTTCCACATTTTCATTTCTGTATACTGTACTCAATACGCACTTTCGCCTTGACTTGACAAGGGGAGTTGTATTTTTCAAATCTCATTTTCATTAAACTAAAACCTTGACATTATATATATATATATATATATATATATATATATATATATATATATACATACATATACATATACATATACATATACATACACACACACACATATATACATATATACCCCCCCCCACTACACACGTTAAAAAAAATGCAGCAGCACTATATAAGACATGCACATTATTTAACAGAATGGTGAAGCAACTCACCAGAATGGGAAACACCAAATTGCTCAGCGACTTGTGTCTGATTTCAGGTTTTTTTTCAAGAGCTCAAACAATTTTATATATATATATATATATATATATATATATATATATATATATATATACACACACACACACACACACACACACAAACATACACAGTGCCTTGCAAAAGTATTCAGACCCCTGACCAATTCTCTCATATTACTGAATTACAAATGGTACATTGAAATTTCGTTCTGTTTGATATTTTATTTTAAAACACTGAAACTCAAAATCAATTATTGTAAGGTAACATTGGTTTTATGTTGGGAAATTTTTTTAGGAGAAATAAAAAACTGAAATATCTTGCTTGCATAAGTATTCAACCCCCACACATTAATATTTGGTAGGGCCACCTTTCGTTGCAATAACAGCTTTAAGTCTTTTGGGGTAAGTATGTACCAGCTTTGCACACAGTGTCGGAGTGATTTTGGCCCATTCTTCTTGGCAGATTTGCTCCAGGTTGTTCAGGTTGGTTGGACAACGCTTGTGGACCGCAATTTTCAAATAGTGCCACAGATTCTCAATGGGATTGAGATCAGGACTTTGACTGGGCCACTGTAGGACATTCACCTTTTTGTTCTTGAGCCACTCCAATGTTGCTTTGGCCTTGTGCTTGGGATCATTGACCTGCTGAAAGGTGAATTTCCTCCCAAGCTTCAGTTTTTTAGCGGACTGAAGCAGGTTCTCTTGCAGTATTTCCCTGTATTTTGCTCCATCCATTCTTCCTTCAAATTTTAACAAGATACCCAGTCCCTGCTGATGAGAAGCATCCCCACAGCATGATGCTGCCACCACCATACTTCACTGTAGGGATGGTGTGTCTTGAGGCATGGGCAGTGTTAGGTTTGCGCCACACATAGCGCTTTGAGTTTTGGTCAAAAACCTCGATCTTGGTCTCATCTGACCACAAAACCTTTTCCCACATTGCAGCTGGGTCACTCTCATGCTTTCTGGCAAAACCCAGGCGTGCTTTTCAGATGGTACTTTTTGAGTAACGGCTTCTTTCTTGCCACCCTCCCATACATGCCAGGGTTATGCAGAGCTCTTGATATGGTTGACTGGTGCACCATTACTCCACTCCCAGCCACTGAATTCTGTAGCTCCTTCAAAGTGATTGTTGGCCTCTCTGTGGCTTCTCTCACAAGTCTCCATCTTGTTTGAGCGCTGAGTTTTGAGGGACGGCCTTTTCTTGGCAGTGCCTGGGTGGTGTGATGCAGCTTCCACTTCCTGATTATTGATCCAACTGTGCTCACTGGGATATCCAAACACTTGGATATTATTTTGTACCCTTTCCCAAATATATGCATTTGTATTACTTGATCTCTAACTTCTGTAGAATGCTCTTTGGTCTTCATCCTTCAGATTCACAGCCTGACCAATGATCCTTCAACAGTGGGGTTTTTATCCAGAAAATGTGACAGCAACTTTAATGGTTCACAGGTGGAGGCCAATGGTAAGGTAATTTCTTTCATCGGTGTAAACTGGGAGCTTCCACAGCACAGGGGTTGAATACTTATGCAAGCAAGATATTTCAGTTTTTTATTTTTCTTAAAAATAGTTCCCAACATAAAACCAATGTCACCTTACAATAATTGATTTTGAGTTTCAGTGTTTTAAAATAAAATATCAAAACAGAACAAAATTTCAATGTACCATTTGTAATTCAGTAATATGAGAGAATTGGTCAGGGGTCCATGAGAGAATACCTTTGCAAGGCACTGTGTATATATATATATATATATATATATATATATAAAAAATAATAATATATTTATATATAAAATAATAATAACTGAAGGGCACTGAAGGTACCTGACTTCAACGTAACTCATTGCTTGCTTCTAAATCCCATGCTATATTTAAGTAAGTCGCCCTCCAGATAATCGCTGTCGAGAAAGTGCGTGCCACAAAACGACAAAATTGTCCCCTCGACTTACAAACCACACCCAAGAGTGAAATCTGGCACTCTTTTTCCCAGGAAAGGCATGCACCCGATGCCCTGACAGGTTGGAGTTTGTGCGACCCCCGCACACGCACGTATTCACCATATTATATTTTTTCCTCACAAACCTGTAGGCCAGACATAACAGGCCGAGAACGGTTTTCCTTTTGAAACGTCACACGTGACGTGGTACAAAAAGGTTTGCATTTTGGTAGGCCTGGTCCGTGATCCACATTAAATCACATTTTAGTGGCCTATAAAATGTTTTTTTTTTTTTTTTTTATGCTAAATATTCTTAATAAACACTGCTGCATCCATTTCTGTGATAAGAAAAAAAACCTGCGAAACATACACTTTAAAAGTATCGTCCCCAATGAAAAACGCTACACTGTATCGCAGCAGTGAATGCAGTCTTACGCTTTCAGCAGTTTTACCTGTCATCACAAACTTGGTTGACATAAGTAAACCAGCAATGAGTGATTCAACTTTGATCAAAATTGACTTGGAGAATCATTTCTTAAAACTATTTAAACACAAAATAAGTACAAGTGCTAACAGCTGCTCTTGATCCCCAATTTAAAATGCTTAAGTTTCTTTCTGATGTGCAAAAACAAGAAGTCAAGAGAGAAATGGAGTCCAGATTAGGATGCACACACAACCCAGAACTGCCAAATACTGCTCTAGCTTTGGTTTCAGGTGCTGTTTTGGATTTGGGAAGTGAGACAGACTCAGGGTCTGTTTCTGTCTGTGATACCGATGCACTGACCTCATTCGAAAATACCTGTGGCCTAAAGAAAGCAAAAACACGACTAGGCCTACAGCAGTTTGTTTGGGGAAGAAGATGAGGAAACTAAAATTTAAGTAAATCAGTTTTTGTTGCTGCTTTTGTGGTCAAGCTTTTTTCTGTTAGTGGACAGTGAGCAACTAAACGCCGAGTTTATTTATTTTATTTTTATTCTACAAAAGGCACCTGTTCCACATTTTCTTGCGGACCAAGTAAATGTTTAAACTTAAATTTGACTCTTGGTTGTTCAGTTAGCTTCAACAACTGCAAAACGCCTATTGAGAAGATGCAGCAATGGCATACATAACAAGAATAAAAGTTTTAAATACCCGAATACTCAACCTCTATAATTACTCAGTGACAGGTCCTTAGAACGTATTAGCAGCAACCACGCATAGGGACGTATAGATAAATACATAAACAGTAACAGCGAAGAAACATCTAAGGCATCTAATGTATTTTAAGTAAAATATGATTTAAAACTAGAAGCAAGACATAAGAATACACAGCAGAGGGGTTTTAACTATAAAACAGAGTACTTCATAAAAAGGACCTTCAAAACCTTCAACTGCATTTAACACCCTTGACAACTCGTATAACACACACAACATGGCTGCTTACTAACAAAGCACAACAAAATATATTTGCTCAATAATATCTATGCTATAATACAGTACAAAAACAAGATGTACTCATTCATTAATCAAGCTGATATCAGTAGACTAACAGCAGAGCTCAAACAAAGGCTTAACATTATCCAAGCAGTTTGCAGTCAAAATTCAAATAAACGTTAACTTCACAAAAAAAAAAAAAAAAAGCCTCACCTCGCCGACCACTGCACACAGCAACAATATATGTAACAAATGAATGCACTTACCCGTCACACGCGATTTCCGACTCTGTCACCAGTTTTCTGATACAAAGCCCATCTCTTCAATGTTACAGTGTACTTGTTTATCTGTCACAGCCCCTGGTTTTTTTTTAAATTTTGCTGTTTTTTTTCCAGCGTGGCAGTGTTCAAGTCACACACAGTGGGTTCCTCCAAAACAAACCTCTTTCTTTAACGAGAAAAGCTAAGGTAATGCCCTGAAAAGTTAAGACTCTTGTACTGGCCTTCAAACAGATGCCTTGACCAGACTGCACCCTGTCTCCCTCCTACCTCCAAACCCTCATCTCTCGACCTCTCCCTTTACACTGTCGATCCCCTACTTGACCCTCTCCGCTCCTTCTGCACAGGAATAGAAGACTGGCAAACTGTATCTTGTTCCCTAACGCTCACCTGCCTCCAGAGCCCTTGGGTCCTCTCCTTCTCCACGCCCCGGGCCCCCGCAGTGGTGGAATGACCTTCCTACAGATGTCAGGACTGCCCAGTCCTGACCACCTTCAGGCACCTCCTCAAGCTAAGAACTCACCTCTTCAGACATAACCTGTAGAACTTCCTCTTTACGCCACCCCTCTGGACACTTTATCACTCTTCCTTCCACTGCACTTTACTTGCACTTTATCTGCTCCCACATTTTACTGCATTTAATCTTGTACTTTACAGAGTACTGTACTGTAATCAACCTCTCCGCTCCTTCTGCAACCAGAAGTGGTTATTCAATCTCCAGAGCCCGGTATTTTGCATTTAATCGCCCATCCTGATGCAACCATCACTGACAGAACTTATCTGCTGGACAATATTGATTCGCACTTATTTTGTATTATACTTGTACTTTACTAGAACTGAAGTCATTGTATTTTTGCATTTTTATCTTGCAACCATCACTTTATTGCTCCAATATTATTAATATTTTGTACTGTGATTCTTGAACTGAAATGTATTTTTTCTTGCTCTTGATTGTATAAGTCGTGATTGGATAAGTATTTTTTTGTTTTACTAAATTAAGCCCTAAGAAATAAGTAATAACAGTAAACAATAAATACTAGTACAATACGTACTGGATTTAAAAGTATGTATTCTTACAGTCCATGTGTCGTCTATTTTGGCAAGTGATATTTTCAGAATCACATCGTTCTGAATTAAAATACTACATCTGTTAAATATACTTCTGTACCAACAAAACCAACTACAGTACATCTAAATGGAAGCCTACATATTTTAAAACAGTCCTTTCAGCTATGTATTTTTAACATTGTATCTTTGTGTTCCCTGAAAAAACAGACAAGTGTTTGTCTTTTACTGCTGTATTATTCCCCAACTTGTGCGCTAACAAATTTCAATGAAAGAATCAATGAAAGACCCCTCTGGATTCAAAACGGAACTAACATAAAATGTGGTGTCTCCTTTATTTTTCAGGAATAAACAAAAGAAAGGTTTGCCAACTGCTATATGTCATCCTTTGTTTTGTAAAATGTAATGGCTTGTATTACCTTTTGCAAACTAACAAATATCCTAACGAATATCTAAATCTTGGTCTAACAAAAATACCATGTTCGTCCCAGCACCAAATAATAATGGAATATTAGCCTGCATGTAAATGTACTGCATATCTTGATACATGAACAATAGTTGGAGGGTAGTGTAGAGTAATGTGTGTATTTTGACCGAAATGCAACTAGTTTATTAAAGCTGTCACAAACCAAGACAGTGATAATGAATAGCAACCGCATGGGAAACATACAATTTAGGACTACTTTCATTGGAAGCACAGACAGAATGAAACAAGCAGAACCTGTGACACAAGATCTCCCACTGAAATGATGTTATAATGCACAGTGCAAGTACTCCAATTCTTCCAGCTTCTTGGGTGATGCAATCCTGTGCATTATGGCTGACAATTAAAGTTAGACAGCTGGTCCTTGGTTTAGAACACACACGATTTAGAAGGTGCAGATCTCTGCACTGAACAATATGATGGTAATAATTCCTAAACTAGGAATTTTAGGGCTTAAAACATCACTTCTTTCCAACCGAACCGGCATGTGGATGTTTCAGCAAATCTGCATGGTTTACCTGATCAAAAAACCTGCCACAGAAACAAAACAAAGCTCTTAGGAGATGCTCATATGGACCAGCTAATCATGCATGTATCATAAGGCAAGGTTATCTAAAAAGAGCTTAACCACTTCACACATCATGTGATCAACGGAGCATATTGCCTAGCGCAAGCCTTACAAGTTTTAAAGCAAATTAACTACAGATACAGATAGGTTGGATCATCTGTATCCCTGACTGCAATACGTAAAACAGGAAATCAAAGCCCCACTGTGTCATGCATCTATATGGAATGGCAAACCTCCCAGAAGATTGTATTGATTGGTCCAAGCAAACTCAGAAGCAATTGATGGGGCAACCCAAGGTTGAAAATAGAATGGTGGCAATCAATATGCACAACAGCCGTGTTTTAACCCAAACGTGTACAGCATGCAGACTTTTCAGGTGTCACTATCCTCAGTTTGTAGAATGTAGGTGTTTTATTTTGTTCAAACTAAACTATGGTTACACAGATGAATCACTATCAGCATGAGTGATAATAAATAAATACAATTCTGTGTTTCTCTACATTTCTGTAACTAAATGCAATTATTGAGATCCTCTTTTTTTTCATAGCAGTGTGCTGTATTCACACAGCTATGACACAGCAATGTGTACCTGGAATAGTAACGTAGAAAGCAAAATAAAAATAAATGCCAAGTTTGAATAGCTGAGTGATCATCTGTTAAGGAGCATTAATTTAAATAACACTAGGAGTTTCAGTATTTACATAAGTTTAAATTTTTGGGAAATTCACACAGGACCAGTACACGATTATTTTACAGAAAGTAGCCAATAAACAAGTTTATAGTTGATAGATTCTAGGTGTTCATTTCTGTACATGCCAATCACAATATTGAAAATTGTGAGATTCTGACACACAGTTTATCCGATATATCTATTTTGAATGTCGGATATATTTCTCTGTTTAAAACTGAGATAAAAATGAAGGTGGTTTGTTTACAAATTTCACTTTCAGGTATTACACGGTAACATTGAATATAAGATCATATTCTGTTTAAAGGAAAGCAAAAACAGCCAACTTTAGTACATGTGCTTTAAGCTACAGTATTCTGCACATCAATGCCCTTTAGCTCAAAATACTGTCTTGTCGGGGCTCCCGAGTGGTGCATCCAGTAAAGGCGCTCCACGTGGAGTGCAGGATGTGCCCTATAATCTGGACGTCGCGAGTTCGAGTCCAGGCTATTCCTCTCCCGACGGAGGATGGGAGCTTCCAGGGGGCGGCGCTCAATTGGCCGAGCGCCGCCTAGGGGAGGGAGGGTTAGGTTGGCCAGGGTGTCCTCGGCTCACCGCGCACCAGCAACCCCTGTAGTCTGGCCGGGCGCCTGCGGGCTTGCCTGTAAGCTGCCCGAGAGCTGCATTGTCCTCCGACGCTGTAGCTCTTGGGTGGCTGCATGGTGAGTCCGCAGTGTAAAAAAAAGCGGTCGGCTGACGGCACACGCTTCGGAGGACAGCGTGTGTTCATCTTCACCCTCCCGAGTCAGCGCAGGGGTGGTAGCGGTGAGCTGAGCATAATAAAATAAATTGGCCATTCCAAATTGGGAGAAAATAAATAAATTGGCAACGACTAAATTTATAATAAAATAAATAAATAAATAAATAAAATACATACTGTCTTTTTCTGTTTTTTTTTTTTTTGTTTGTTTTTTTTTTTAAAAAAGAATTATGCTGTATTACAGGGATGGGCAAAGCTCTTTTAGACTTTGGACAATTCTATGATATGTACATTATCTTCAAAAACTGCCTCTAGCAAGGCAGGCATATGCATAATTTAAGAACAAGTTATTTACAAATGCAAAAGCCATGCAGCTTCCGTTATTTATTTACAGCATATGGCTGAAGATAATTTGTAGAGTACAACTTCCAAAGACAAAAATAGCATGAGCCCTGTCATTTTCCAAAATAAAGCCATCTGGTAAAAATGGCTTTAAGGAGGTCTATTCAGCACCCATCAATCAAATCCAATTACTGTACCTTTCCAAAGCTTTGGAGGCAATGAACCATTTTAGTTAGAAAGGTAAATAAAGAGCAGCAGTAACATACTGTACAAAATCACCCTACAGGTCATACCCCACCCCCTCCGATTTACACCAAACTCTGTGCTCAGGGTTGTTCATGGCAAAAAAATATATAATTATGTTTCTAGCCTGATTCAACCAAAATTTGGTTGATTTTGATTTTGGACCCCCCCAACCTTTAAAATAAAGGTCCAACATTCTTAGTTACAGCAAGATGAAGGTCCGGAGAACATTAACTCTGACCCCTATCAAACCATACCATACCCACAAGTCTATTTTATGAAGGTCCAAATACTTAGTTACAGCAAGATGAATTTTAGGAGAACATTGGTTTATAGGATTTTTTTCAAACCTTTTACCAACCCAAAACAACACATCTTTTACACAAATACAATTATTGCTGACTTGTTTCTACATTAGTTCTTTCCCCGCTTATAGAATTGAATAACTACTGTATTCTTACATGTTTGTGTTAGCAGACACAAACATTGTGTTTCACCATAGCAAAAACAAAGGTTACTGTAGCAAACAAAAGTGAAGCACAAGAAAAAAAATAAAATAAAATTACTGCTTTCTTTCACATGAATTCAAATAAAAATATAAAAACCTTAGAAATAATAAATATATAGTACTTTTACATTCAGTACATTTGTCATCGGCTAATACTCACAGTAACTGAAGTGGGAGAAGTGGTAGGTCCTCACGGGGCTTGAGTTACAGGTGAGCTCAATAGAGAGGCGCAAAGATATGCATCAGTCAAAACAGAATGCTAATGCATAATGTTCATCTTGGAGAACGAATACCCATGCACATATTGTGTAAATATTGTGTGCTTTCCCAGAGTCAGACTTGGGCATTGAACACTGCATAGCATGTTTAAGGGGTATCCAGCATTTCTCATTCTTCTCTAACCAGAGGTACTGCCCTAGAGCCTTGTGACCAGGACAGCTGCTGGTGACATCAGACCCGGAAGAGAATGAACACACTAACCTCGATCCGCCAAAGCTGTGGGTTTATATACATGTGACCGTCTCCAAATCAGTAATAAATAAAATCAATCAATATGGAGATGATCACATTCTGCTGAGTTTTAGCATGGATGCAGAATTTTAACCAAACGCAAAATGGCACAGTGGCCAAAATAAACAGACGTGGAACAAAACAAACAAATATCGTGCTGGTGTATATCCAGCAATGCGTAGCAATTGCTTATTTCTCTCTGCTTTTTTCTCTACTCCCGACTCCCATTCCGCCTCTGAACACACTAACCTTGATCAGCCAAAGCTGCGGGTTTATATACATGTGACCATCACCAAATTAGTAATAAATCAAAATCGGTCTGGAGATGGTCACATTCTGTGCGAGTTTTAGCATGGATGGGGAATTGTAACCCCATCCATGCTGTAAAAACGAATAAAACAGTAAAAATCATACAGTAAAACAATAAGATAAAATACACACAGGGGCAGGTGTACCCCGTCACAGGCCTGTTTCATAAAAGTTCTGCAATTGCAATGTGCTTGCGATATGCTTGCGAGGACGCAGAGGTCGTCACTGCGAGCGTTTCATATAAACACATCGCAAGTGCTGTCGCTTGCAACCACTCTTGCGATCAGCGTTGGAAATTCAGTAACTCGGTAATCAACTTTAAAGCCCAGTGACTAATTACGTACAATGGCAGGTGTGCCAAGTAAAGTCCATTTTTCAAAAGAATAAATTGATGCAATTATTGAAATGGTTGGTCAACACAAATCCGTTCTATTCGGCAATTTGTCAGGAAGTTTAGTCACAAAGAAAAGAAAAAAGTGGCAGACGATCAAGGGTGCAGTAAACACTGTTGGGGTGGAGCAGAGAACAGTAGAAAGAAATTATTAGATCTAGTGAGCAGAACGAAATTAAAAAGGAACAGAAGGGAGATAAATACCTCAATGAGGAGGAAAAAATGGTCTAAATATAAATTGGTGAAGCAGCTGTTGCTGGTATTGAGGGAGGATTGGAATGAGCAAAACAAGAGCAGATAGCAAAGCTCCTCTTTGACTCAACGCAAGTAAACATGTCTTTTGTCACGCGTCCAAGTAAGCAATAATGAAAATTGATAGTTATAAAGATACACAACTTGTTAATAAAATGTATATTATTATTATTAGGCTCAACATGAAACTTGGCAGGTATCAGCACGATGCATTTTTTGGAAAAACCTTTCAAAATCTTCTTTGGAACGGCTGAACCAATTGATCTCAAACTTTGCATACGTTATCAGCAACCAAACCTGCTTCAAGTTTCCGAAGCAGAAGCTGCTGCAATACATTTTACTATCAAAATGGCTGCCAGCAAATTCGCCAAAACGCGCCCCAAACAAACTGCTTCTGTTTGCACACCGTTTAACCAACTAACTCCTAACTTGGTAGGCGTAATCCGGGGGACAACGGAATTCAAATATGGAAACATGGTGTTCTTTCATAAAACAAGCGGCCAGACCTACGTTTCATTCTTAAATTTAAAACTGCTTTAGTTTAAAAACAGTTTACTTGATTAACTCCAAACATGAAAACCACCATGTCTGTATCAGTACAATTGACTTTTTCAAAAACGGTGTTTGTGCTTGAACCAAGATGGCCGCCTGATGCATTTTTTGGAAAAAAAAAAACTTTCAAAATCTTCTGGAGAACTGGTGAAGTTACCGATTTCAAACTTGTCAAATATCAAGAACTAAAACTGCTTCTTCCAGTAATAGCTTAAGTGTTTGGTACTGGTACTGTGGCTTTGGGAGCCGTAAAACTGCCTGGCAGTTCTAGTTATTATTATTCATCTTCATCATCATCATCATCATCTTCATCATCATCATACCCACTGTCTCCCAAAAGCCACCCATTAGCAATATCTTCACTGGCAAAGCGATTGGTGGTATCACAATTTGCCCAAATGAAACTGCAGTTTTAAACCCAGGATATCGATTGACAGCATCTAACAGACATTTTGGCATTCGAGATGGCTTGAATATTATGGAATTAAAACATTTCCTGCATAAGTACAGATGCTCATTCACAGCTGGGGACAAAACTGGTATTTGAGATCCATCTATGGCAAATTTATTGATCAAATAAATCACAGATTACAAAATGCAGCACATGTACATTTTTGTATTTGAATTGTGATATAATTAATATATATTTTTTCATGTTACTTTTGAAACTCAAAGTTAGTTCAGCGTGCACCATAAACCCAAAGATGGACTTCTGGGTTAATGATGAGCTGATGTTTGCGCATTAAAAGGGCTTTTTTTAGTTCTTTAAAAAACTTGTTTTAAAGTTTGTTTCAGATATATTCAAGTTAGGTTAAAACTGATTAATAAAATGCATTTAGATTTGTTTCTATTTAAAATGAAAAATGCTTTTGACCACCCTAAGATTAGTTATCTCCCTTCTTGGCAATCGGTACTTTGATATAAAGTCTGTATACGCATCAAGAGGTTTTGACCGGTCCCTAAATACTCTTTCCCTTCTGATTTCTCTGCCATATCAACAGCCAGCTAGTTGTATGAACGACAGGGTGTGTCCAAACAGGATTTGTGATGAAAATTGCTACTTGTATCTCCAAAAGATACAAGAAACAAAACTCCCTCTCCAATAAGAAGTGTCTTCTTTGTCAGCTTTGGTTTCAACAGGAGATACTCCTTTTTTATGCATTACAGACAGGAGACTTGAACTTGGGTGTGGGAACTGTGCCCAATATTTGTCAGTGTGAACCTAGATATTTTACCTTGGAGAAAAAAAAAAAAACCACCAACAACACACACACACAACTTACGATATTGATGCAGAGAATTTGACCCTACCAACTGTGTAATCAAAACGTTCTGAGACCATTCTACAAAAAAAAAAATAATTTGGAAAAAATGGTGTAATTATATTTATTTTGTTGATGCATAAAGTATTAAAAACTTAAGTGCTACATAAAAAAAGAAACATTGATCTTCCACAAGTTAGTACTGTTATATTTATTTGTGTGGACAATTTGAAAAAAACACCTTGTCCAAAAGGACAAAATGCAAGAAAAATCTACTTGGCCTTCTTAAAATTCTACTTGCCCCCTCCCCTTCACAGAAAAAACTTAACTACAGTGAACACGATCAATCAATTGGTGATTAATAACCATTTTTGCTTCATGTAATTCAAGATAAAGTAACAGTGGCCACATAATCACTGGCACTAGGTTTACACAGCTCTCTCATAGTTTAATTTTTTATTTTTATTTATCCTGGGTTTTTCCTGAACCCAAAGTTGAAAAGACTCAGACATGGTTAAAACTACAGTTATTTCCTAATGATTCATTTAAATGCCATCTGTTATTAAACAACACACCTTGTGCAGAAAAATAAAGCAAGCCACGCAGCTGCCTTAGTTGTTTCAGGAATAACGGCAAGTTATGATTACGTATCACTTTAAATAATAAACCATGCAGCCTTATAAAAAGACATGCAAGTACAAACCATTTGCATTACTGGCAGTCTGTAGTTTGTATAGGGCATGGTATAAAATGCTTTGCTGGAGAGAAGGACACAGTTATATTTTTATATATCTAAGGGAGCACCAGTTTGGCATAGATTGTCAGGTAAAACGGAATGCAAAATATTTCTTCACTATGCTGCTGAATGATTAGGCCATCAATGACATTAAAATTACACACTTTTTCTGTATATTGATGTCAGTAAATGGGATCTGTCTTTCTACAAGAAGTTAAACCCTCGCAGGCTCCATACTAACTTTTTGCCTTAGGAGCCAATGGCTTAGGCCAAAACATTTGGTCATCAAATCCAACTGCTGGGTGCCACTTTAGGAGCAAGTTGGTTGCTACCATATTTAACTGCTTAAAATAAAACTTGTGAAGACAAAAAAGTGGTAATAAAACAGTACCTTATGTTCGTACTCACTTGTTTGTTGCCTTATTCTGTTTATGCAGCTGATGACTGGAATGAATTCAGCATTTTTTATTTTGCAAGTGTTGTGTACGGAGTTGGTGACAGCACCTCTAATTGTGTACAGTTGTAATAAGGGGAATAGTAGGCTGCAGCTCGCATGCCCAGTGTTGGTTAGTGGAGACCTGATCTGAGAGCATGTAACACAGCCAGTTCAGTTTTCTACTGTACATGTAACCATTTATTGTTTCAGTAAAAAACAAAGTTTAAATTGCGGTGAGTTCGTCCTGTTATTTATCTTATCAATTTTGTATCTGATGGCTTGGTCTCTTTTAGATTTTCTTGTTACTGTTATGGGGAGCTGTTCTTTCAGCACCACGAAAACAGCGCTTGGGAAAGTGATAATTAGTATTTTGTCTGGAAGCATTAACTTTTATTTAGGGAAACTGCTATAATGATAATTCCTGTTGGTATATAAACGTGTGGAGAGGGATTAATACTTTGGTGTAGGATTTTAGATGACCCGACACTTTTTAATGCCTCGTCCGGGTAGTTTTCTCTAGGTCTGGATGCATTTTTCCCAATAAAAAATAAGTCCTATAATAATTCCAGTTGGTATGTAACATATGGGGGAGGGAATAATCATTTGGTTTAGGTTTAGGGTTAGGGTTATGACGATCAGAGCAGTAGTATTGCCTCGTACGGGTAGTTTTGTCTTGGTCTGGCTTTTACCCCACTGTAAGACTTATCAAGCTACAGTATTATAAATATATCTCTACGTTTGTCTTCAAGAATCCGTCCGATTCTCAATTTGTGCCCACATCTATTCATTCATATATTTAGTTCTGACTGCAGTATTATTTTTATAGTAGCCAATACGGTAATTACAACAGGAACTGTTTCCTACTACAATAAATCAACACCATTTATTTTGGGACAACACTACTGTTCTACTACTATTGTTTTTGAATTTTGTAATTGTTGTCAATTTAACTGAAATCTTAACTGCTTGGATGAATCAAATATTTAACATTAACAGTAAAAAGTGTGAGGAATTAGAGACACATTACTTGTATGCTGGATACATGCAGCAGTACAATTGTGCGTTTATAAATCTATCATATTCTGTTTTAGGCATCATCACTGGTTAACTAAAAAATAAATCAAACATTACAACAAAACATAAAAAAATGATTGCTGTTGGTCTGTGTATCTACAGAATGAATCCTCATGCGGTTTGGTTGGATTTCTTTATTTAATGTGCCAGTATTTTGCATTTAAGGCCCATGAACAGCAGTTATTGCTACAAGAATAAAATGATAGCGTTGTAATAAAAGTAAGAGATTTTTTTAAATTATTATTATTTTAAAGAACAAATGTGACTGCAGGAAATCAACTCTTAGGCCTCGTACACACAGCCTTTTGCTCTTTATACGGTTCAAGTACACACACAGTTCGGTTGCAAAAGGCAGCAGCAACAACAACCGCACTAGTTAATCCTGTTCGGAAAAAGTAGCGAGTTTGGTTATTAATTCAGTTCGGTTTGTTAATGCGCAACAACTGTGTGTGTGTATTAAAACTGCACTAAAACAACCACAGTAGGTGCTCAGTGGATTTCTGCACAAATAATGAAGTCATCGTTTATCAGATATTTCCGTGTGATAAACATGGCTAAACAATATAGGTGCCCAATGAGCCAAGTTGATTTTGTAATATTAATGAATAGTAAATTCATAACAATAGTAAATGGTGCATACATAGAATACTTTTTTTTTTTTTTTTTTTAAATTTAAATCAAAGTACAATTGTATAATATTCTGTTTTGGAACTTAAATAAAACAATGAGACCATTCATGTCACCAAATGCCACAGTGCTCACGCAACTTGTTTTTCCACCGATACCAAACGTCTAATCTGTGTGTTTTGGCACTCCAGGAAAAGACTAAGACAGTGTAACAGGGGGTCTTAGTACCTGCTACTTTAGTTGTGGGTGTCAGCTGAATGATGAGAGAGAGAGAGAGAGGGATGCAGTTGACAACGCCACTCAGGCGTCCAGGTTTTATTCAAATAAACAAAATGTTGTAGTGCCAAGTGGCCGCCACTAGGGTACCAGCAATGATAGCCCTAATGCAGGAGGACATACACAGACAGAGTGTAATCAAAATAAGAGCTCCAAAAATGCAAAACAAAACACAGGGAGAAAACCGCTAAAAACAAAAAAGTTTGCCAAACATTGGCTTAGCGCTGCTCCCACTAAAAGGGAGGTCCCGCTCCGGAACCTACTCTGACACACTAAAATAAACTGTTGTGGGATCAAAATCCCCTAAATGAATCCCTATACAACTCACTTACCCTGGCTCTCCACACAGTAGTGAGGCTGCATGCTTGCTGGAACTAGAACAAAAGAACTGGCTTTCCAGCACCTTTTTTTATACAATGTGGCTGGGCTTAATTGATCATCAATTAGTCAATCAAGCCCCAGCCACATTCTGCACATGGATTTGGCAGAGTTGGATTTAACCCCATCCCTGCCAAACTTAAATTCAAAATTTTACAACTTTATGTACAACTGCAAAAACCTGCCATATCTAGTGCACACTTAAATTCAATATATATATTTTTAAACTATACATATACACAACAATACAATACATTATTTACATGTGCAGGGCTTTTGCCCTGCCACAGACGCATATACAACTCCTTAAACATTCGTACGTTTTTAATCCAGTCATTTGGAAACCACTCAAGTCGTTCCACCAGCCTTCTGGTCGGAAGATTGCCCAAATGTTTTTTTTTCTACTGTCATGGTACTGCAGATCGTCACTATATTTAGCAGTGCAGAAAAAGCAAAAACGGCGTCTCCGCTGGTTTTGCAGAAAAAAGCATAGCTGCGCTTGACGAGATCTCAATCAATTATGTACTGTACTTCCAAAAGCAGCCTCCATGCTGCTGCTGCCACACATCATGGACGCAGCGACCTTGAAGGTTAATGGTTACATTTCTATTTCAGGGAGACAGACTTGTTAAAAAGTGCCTATAAATTGTGGGTGTTGTCAAGTGATTGAAAACAAGACATTTTGTGTTTGAAAGTGGTCTCAGGGTGCACAGGAGTCAAATGGTCAAGTATAATCTTCTAGACAAATATGCCATTTTGATGTCACTACTGCGGTATTATGACTAAGGATGCAAATATAGCCTTCATCCATGTAGAGAGAGAGAGAGAGAGAGAGAGAGAGAGAGAGAGAGAGAGAGAGAGAGAGAGAGAGAGAGAGAGAGAGAGAGAGAGAGAGAGAGAGAGAGAGAGAGAGAGAGAGAGAGAGATTGTTATGGTTGTTGTCGTCTAACCTAAGACCTGTCATACAGGGTATTCACAAAAATCTGAAAATCCACTTTCCAGTTACGAATTCCAAATACTTTCGCAAATAAATATTCAACATTAAACTCCTTAATTTTCAATACGCAATAATAGTACTGGCTATGTTTTAGTCTTTCAAATATAAAAGGACTTAGAATGGCAAGGACATAGTCTATAAATATGTCCAATGCGGAAACTGTAAAGTATGTTTCTAATTCCAAGTTAGCCTATTAAATGGATTAACAGTGCTAGTCCAAGACTACATATCTTCCAAGACCAAAAACACATGTGTGCCTAGTTTCTGTCCTACTATAACTTTGAAAAGTAGCTGGTTAATTAAGAAAATAAATAAAAAAATGTAATTTTACCTTAATGATTAAATGCAATGGTTGTTTTAAAGTTTGTTGTATTCTACACAAACACTAACCCATTCATTAGTATAAAATAAGAACCTTCAAGACAACTTACATAGCAAGAGGCATCTCAGCCGCCAAAACAATGGATGTGTCCAGCATTTTTATAGCCACACAGTCCTGCACATTCACTGCTTTTAGAAACCTCATTGTAAAGTAAACCTCACCAAACCGCCCCTTCTCCAGAACACTGAAACCCAAGAATAAAAGTTTCTCTATCTCCTCCAGCCTCATGAGAAAACCCTCCCCAGTGTCTAAATCTGTATGGCAGTGCAGTCCCTAAAGAATGCATCTGCTCCCTAGAATAAACCTGCTGACTGCAGCCTCCCATGTGTTTATTTTATTCTTGTGCACCCTTTCCCTCCCCCATCATAATCTTCCCACTTACAGGTACAGTAAATTGGTAACAATTGTTGTGCATTTTAGCAGTGATTCCTACTTTACCAATATAGTATCCTCCTCTGAAAAAAAACAAATCTGTATAAAAGCAGCTGAACTGGTTATATAACCTATTTCTAAATTCACAAAATTGTTGAAATGTGCAAATATCAGGCTTAGGAGTAGAGTATTGTGCTTTTGCCAACAGAAATATCTTTAAACTTATTCCACTGAAATTCATCACAATATATGTATTTAAAGTTTTAATGTCACAATTAGCCACAACATTTTTTGTAAATTCATAAAATGTCCATGTTCATTGTTTATTTGTCCCTGAGATACTGTAGTTTTCAGGAAAAATATTTCTTAAAGCAGTCCACTAGTAACAATGTACTGTAGGTCAGTCAACAAATAAAGGTGTTTTGAAATAACAGCTTATTGCTAGCATTACAATATACAGAATAGTCAAACAAGGGGCATTATTACAAAAATATACAATTATCATAAAATTACAAATTAAATACAATGTTCAGGACACTTCTCTCCCATCTGTAGTGTCATCTGCAACAATACAGACTGGTTTATGCTGTACTCGCTGTAAAACTGCTTGCATGGGTTTCTCATATACCCTGGACAGATAGAGTTGCCTTAGTTAGAGCAGGGCTCTTAACTAGTTTTTTAAATTTAAGGGGGCCAGATTGGAAAAAAGTTAGGAGTAGGCAGGACAGAGTATTTTACTCTGCACGTTTTTAAGCAATAATAAATATTACAGAACTTGATGTTAATATATTGAACAAGACTTACACATTTTACCATATGAATAGAAATTTAATAATAGAACAGTGTGAGTATCACTACAAACATTTTTAAATGTATGCAACATATTAATCGAATAACTGTTAAGAGATCAGCGCTTCCACTTTTGAGCTTCTAACTACTGTGCCCTCTGGATAGGTTTCCAAAAGCTCCTTGTTTGGTTTCAAAATGCCTTTTCATATTGTATTCCTTAACTACTGACACACATTGTTTGCACAATAAACACATTGGCTTTGTGTTCAGTACAGTTGGTAAAATAAATAAGTATTTATTGGTCCACTCATTGTTGAATCTACAATTGTCACCATGTTCTGTTCTTACTACAGTAGCTAGAGTACAGAGAGCAATGTTATAGCAACACAAGTAAAACAAAAAATCACGTATTATTAAGGAGTTATTAAATTAGAAATAATAAAAAAGTTATAAAAATAAATGGTTTCACCTCAACCACCGTGTCGTTTCCTTGTGTTGAGTGGGTGACGGAGTAACGGATTTGCAATAATAACTAAATAAATTAATACATAAATTCAAAATTTTTTTTTTTTTTTTTTTTTTTTTTTTTTAATTGGGGAGACAGATAGTTCACTAGCGTAACACCCACAAAACCACCTGTTTTCTCGTTATCCAATGATCCAAATAAACATATAAAAACATTTTATACAAGAATCACCACTAGGCGTCTGGGTAATGTAGTTTTCAAAGCAATCCATTATTTTTTTTATAGGAGAATAACAGCAGAAAAAGACTGTTTGCGCTTTTTAAAAAAAAAAAAAAAAAAGGTGCAGTTGCAAAGCAAAATTCCATTCCCAATGCCTAATTCCACGATTGTGGAAAATCAGTAGCCCTACATGTACTGGATATCTGAATTATTTTGGTTAATTTTGTTATTTAACCTCTTGCTCCCTCTCCCACCCCCAATATTATTATTAATGTACTTTTGTGGAAACTGGTCTGACTTCAATCTGAAACTTCTACGCCTTCAAGATTTCACCTTTCTAATTTTCTCCAATGTTTCAGAGGAGTGTAATTACTATATTACAGACACTAGATAATATAGGACATGTTTATCCTTTTTTTAAAAATGATTCAGTATCATTAGCCAATGAACTTCCAGCTATAATGTTTATTGGACAGTAAAATACTAACCAAATTCTGGAAAAAAAAAAAAAAAAAACGATAGTGCTCTCTCAATGAAAGCTCTACCATGTGTTAGTTGACCTTTTCGTTAGCGCCCTCGCCTTCGGCTTGGGATGCACAACTCCAGTCGCGGTCTACAAAACACACGGTAGAGCATTTATCGACGGGCACTATCGCTAGTTTTAGCAGAAACTGAAAGTTTGTGAATCTGTTAGTTCTAAGACCCATTTTTTTTTTTTTTTCAAATATTCGAAGGGAAAAAAAAATAAAAATGTTCAGGTCTGCCTGCTAGAAATTACAGTGGACAGAAATGAGAAATACATATCAGATGTTTTGCCTTGCAACGACTTACCCTGCCAGAATCTGTCTAAATTATATGAATATATATTAAAAAATTTTTTAAAAAAAAAAAAATAAAAAAAACAAAAACACAGAAGATCTACCGTATTCCTTCGAATTTAAGATGCAGCCCAAATTTACCACCCTCAATTTGAGGAAAAAATAAAACAAGTAAATATGCATTTACAAATTTGCAACCTCAATTACACTGTTGTATCGTACAAAACTGACATGAAACAGTGTTGTTGTAGATTAACCACAGAGCTTGTTTATTGTGCTATGCACTGTATAATACTTAAGATGGTGTCTCTGTCGTACACATACCACCGCTCACTTACAGCATCACACATCCTAGCAACAGCAAAGACGACATCAGGCAACATGTAACCCAACAACCATAACAGCATTGAACTGTGGTATTGCTTGGCATGTCGAAAAATACAGGGGTCTGATAAGCATTCCCTATCTGTCCAAGCTGGTACAGTTTGTTAGAAATGCTGAAATTGTACATGTTTCTCTTGGAACTACTCAGGAAGCTTAGTTTGTCTTCTCAGCAGGAAGTAGGGTGAAAAATCAGGACACTTTCAGCTGGTGAAGGGAGGAAAGAAACCTTGTGAACTACTGCACAACGCAAGCAACGCAAACTACGTCTTTCCTCTGTAGATAGGCTTTTTTAAATTCCTTCGCCTTCCGGTGTGCATTGCACTTAGGCCAAAAAAAAAAAAACTTAATATAATTTAAAAAAATAAATAAATACTCCAAAGCGGTTAACTTTGTTTATTGTTCAGATGACAACTATATTTTAAATCAGCCTATCAGTGTGTCTGTTCTGCCTTCCTTTTCTGTGACCTGGTGTACTGTATGTAGCAGGTGGGACAAACATTGTTTTGATTTAGGTTGCTAAAATCTAGTTTTCAGCATTAGACGTAAAATACCAAAAATAGACAACAAAAGCAAAACAAGCAAAGTATATTTCGGCTGAGGATCGTGTTTAGACATTTCCCACAGAAACTGTACATGGAGATGGAGGTTATTGTTTTGCACATCTTGTAATGTGACAAAGAAAATATGAGCGATCGCTATAACTTCAGAATCACACATTAAACAAAATGCTACTACAGAGGCTGCTGAATAGAACGTAAAACAAACAGCTTTCAGAAAATAAACTGGAAAGTCAGCGCAGACAAATAAGTATTCCTGTGTTGGTTGTACCCAAGTTAAATCAGCACTACAGGTACAATCAAGCACAGCAACCTCGGTTCAAACAACCTGCTGTTTACTTTTTAAACATAGTTAGAATTTTAGACCCGAACAGGCACATTTTCTTTGTTTTGACTAGTACTGCATTCAGCCTTTTTTTGCTTTTTAGTGACAGGCTCGTCAACAACACCAGCCATCATGATACTTCGCCAGTAAAACTGTACGCACAGGCGCACAAAATTTCCGTCACATTTTATGCCTGGGTTTTCAATGTTTACTCAAAAAAATCGGGACAAGTGGTGTCCCGACAGTACCTCGATTAGGACGCGGGACAAAGCCCCTAATATCGTGACGATCCCGATTTTAAATCGGGACGTCTGGTCACCCTAGCAGTAAGTCACGTTGCTGCTTGTGCATTTGGGCAGACGCCTTTGTTGTCTTTTTTCAACAGTCAGTCATGTTGCTGCTTGTGTACTCAGATAGTCATGTCTTTTATTGCCGATTTTAATACACACATCACTATACTGTACTCGAATTTAAGACACAGGCTATTTTTGAGTAGCAAAAAAAGGTTAAAAAAGCGTGTCTTAAATTCAAAGGAATACGGTACATAGGCACTCTTGGTCCCTTATATATACTGGCTGTCAAAACAGCATTTTAGAGTCCAGATTGAGCTGTGCAAGAAACACTAGCTGCCAAACAATGATCTCTACATACTTGTGAAGTTGCAGGTGCTGCTTCAAACCGGGGTCCGTTTCTGTCTGCAATATGATACAGGTCAGGTACGTCACAAACTTGCAAAAATAAATAAATAAAAAAAAACACACACTACTCCTATTTCCTATTTTTTTCTTTTTCTTGATGCAATCCCAGTTGTGTGTAATAAAACAGAAATGGTGAGTAAATATTGTTATTTTGTAAAGTAAGGCCTTTCTTACTCCTGGGATATTTTTCAACCTAATACAGTGCTACATATAATGGCTTTGATAACGTTTTGCAAATTAACAAATATTTGAATACTTGTCTGAATGGATATCCAAACATGAAAATGTCACAACCAATCATTGTCTAAATTTCAAACAAGACAACAGTAAAGAAAAGAAGGGGGTGGTGGGTGAAGTTCATCATCCTACGTAGAAACCATATTACAGGCAATCTTTGTCTTCTTACCTTGTATGATGAACCCCACACAAAGTTAGCCATACCAAAGGATTAAGACAAGAGGGTGGTTGGTCAGATGTTAGTAGAGGAAGACAGAATACATAGAGTAAAAGTCAGCTGAAAGCAAGACACATTCAAACGAACGCTAATAAAAAGGTCTCGGAGGAGGCCAAGGTAGCAGCGTGGCAGATGTCCTGTATTGGGGAAGATTTTAGTTTTGCACCTATAGTAACCATACCTTAACCCTGTGGGTTTTGATGGACCCTGAAGATTTCTTTCCAAGGCTGCAACAGAACTCAATACAGGAGGAGATTCAATTTGAATGTGTCTGTTTTGAGACAGTTTTCTGATTTGGTGATTACTGAGATCATCTTCACTAGAAATGCAGTTTTCCAAGTTAGAATTTTTTCTTGCATGTAGTCAGGGTCCGAATCGAGGTAACAAGTTACTGACACAAGCTAAGGCTCCCCTGAGGGACGATGCATTTCCTTGGGGGGTCTTAGGTGGTAATGCCACCAAATGACTCTAGACACCCTAGGGTGGGAACCTACCAAGTAACATTCCCAGCCAGGTAGCATGTTGGAGATTGCAGCAATGTGAACATTGATGGAGGGTAGGTAGAACCCTTGTGTAACAGGTGGGGGAGGTATGAAATTGTGGGAGAGAATCCAAGTCATGTAGAGATTTTGGATCACACCAGACAACTCATTTCCATTTGCCTGTATGGACCTGAAAAACTACAGGTTTCCTTTTTTTTGGCGCAAATAGGGTTTGTACGTGTCCAGATAAGCCTTAGTTCCTCAGTAGTTGCCCTTCAGTCTTCAGGTAGCTAAAATCAACAGCAAAGGAATGTGGAAAATATCTTCCTGTTCTGGACAGCAGATCGCTGCTCAACTGTAGGTGCAGCGGCCCGGCTTCCTCTATTTCGAGGATCTCGAAGAGTATTGTTGGCCTATTGTCTCTGCTGAAAACTGGAGCAATTAAAGTGGCAGTTGGTGTTCTTCTGCTGTGCAAAATAGGTCTACTCTTTTAAAAGTAGTAGATCAATAACCCCCCCCGTGTCTTGTACTAGTTAAGATATTATGAAAAGGCTCCCGAGTGGCGCACCCAGCAAAGGCATTCCTCGTGGAGTTCGAGTCCAGGCTATTCCACTGCCAACCGTGGACGGGAGTTCCCAGGGACCACCAGCTGCTGAGCAGGATTAGATCGCCTGTCTCGCCTCCTTCATATGGAACAGGGGATCCTTCAGACCAGTGCCAAGAGGGAACCCGCCTCAGAGGGTCAATTACATCAGTTTGATTTGTGCGTCTATTGTGAATGTTTTAATCCGATAACATTCGTCACAGCCCTGACCTTAGTGTCAAAAGTCTAACATGCAGCCTCCAGGTAAGTCAAGGTAAAATATCCTCCGCTGCATGGCCAGTTATATACTGCTTGGTGTAGATGTCTGCCAGGCAGCAGACAGCTTTTCCCCCAGCTTGTGTTGATTTTAGGTGACCTATACTTTATAGTTATTAACACACCTGTTGCATTTGGAGTTGGTGCAATCTTTCAGATAGCAGGGATTTCAATTAGTTTTAAAGTATGTGGCACTTCCAAGTTAGTAGGGGGCACCCATCTCATCGATGCGCGGAGCTGGGGTACTCACACTGGGAATTTTTTAAAAAGGGATTAAAATGATGCATTCTGGGGCATCTTTGCACTGTTTAAGCATGTGTTAGACTAGTAGTGGTCTGCTTGTGTCTGACAAAGTACTCCATTAGTGCAATGAAGGAGCTTTAACACCCAAATCACTAGTTTAAATAGTTTTTCTAATCCTTTGTATTTAATGTATTATCTTTTGATACTGAAGCTATTCACAAATAAGTTAGTATTCCTCAATTTAGTTGCATATTATTACTCTCGTTGCATACTATAAATGGGTAACTTGGCAACATATTTATTTAACTTCTGCCTTTATCCAGGATGGTTTTATAGTAAATAAAAGCAAAATACAATTTGCACTCCCAACTCAGAGACATGCTCCTCTTGTGTCAGAGTCAATGACGTCATCCAGACTGGTCGCTGCTGCAGGAGTGTACAGCTGATCGCCTGCTATTGTGGTTGTTGTGGTACCCAAAACTGTGGCCGGGTTACAGGCTACTATACCTGTAAACACCTTAAATCCACTGATCAGTGTAGGCTGGAATCTCCTAAAGCAACTGCAACTGGTTGGCGCCCTGCTCAGAGAATGGAGTAGCCAGTATATTAAACTTCAGTCATGTTGTCCTGTTTCAAGGAGGATGATGAACGGCTTTGCCTGGTCGCAGAGCAGGAATGACGGAGCCCTTCCCTTCACATACCGTCCACTTAAGTGAAGGGGAGGGCAGCTACATAAAAGCATTACTAGTTGAAAGTTAGAGGGGCAAAACAGTAAATATATATAGAGATATTTAATAAAAGAAAATATTAAACGAAAAGCTAAGGCAGGAGAAATTTGGAGAATGATTGGTTATGACATGGGCTTTTATGGAGGAAGGACACTGGCTTTGGCGCCGAAAAGGATATACACCAATGATCTCTGGGTTAAAAATCAGTTTGTTTGACCAAGCAACATTCTTGTTCACTTTGTGTGTGGAGATCATCATACGAGGGAGGAAATAAATAAATAAATAAATAAATAAATAAATAAATAAATAAATAAATATTAAACTTTTTTTATTCTTGTCCTGTTGCCCCCATTGTCGCTGCGGTCGGTTGTAAGTGGCACATCACGTATGAGTAGACCTGCAGATTATGGGATATATATTTACATACAAATGACTCTTAGGGTAAAGGCCCTTACGCTTGAATTCAATCAATACGCTGATAGAATGCAGCAACAAAGTAAATCAGACAAACTAAACTCATTTCAAATGCATGCATTTTCTTTCAGTACTTTTGCATTTGGCGGTTTTCGTCAGTTTAGCATTATAACTACATTTTTTTTTATTATTATTATTATTTGTTTATTTAGCAGACGCCTTTATCCAAGGCGACTTACAGAGACTAGGGTGTGTGAACTATGCATCAGTTGCAGAGTCACTTACAATTACGTCTCACCCGAAAGACGGAGCACAAGGAGGTTAAGTGACTTGCTCAGGGTCACACAATGAGTCAGTGGCTGAGGTGGGATTTGAATCGGGGACCTCCTGGTTACAAGCCCTTTTCTTTAACCACTGGACCACACAGTCTACACATAGTAATTCATCAGTTTAAGTTAATTCATCAGGGTATGTAGGATGAGTGTTTGCATATGAAAACAGCCCTAGACATCTGTGAACAGGCTGGCTGCAGGGGTGACGTCAGGCCAGAAAGGAACACAGACAGGCAGTACTGGCAGGTGAAACTGAGATGCTGCGGCGCTCAGAGCATTTAATTGTAATAATAGGTTTAAAACAGAAAACAAACAAACGATAAACAATAACAAGTATCGTGCTGGTTGTGCTGGTTTATAAGCCAGCATGTTTTAGCAATTATTTTATTTTAATTAAGTTATTTTAGTTTTTTTTAAATCTTTTACCTCCTCTCCACACCCGTTCTCCACTCAACGAACACACAACCCCGAGTGAGTGAAACATACATCTATATATACTGTTGTGCCGGGATTCAATTACTAATTAATTATTCACTTGAATCCCAGCACGTGAACTAATTTGTGCAATCCCGTGCTCACATACTTTATCTGCATGTGAAGTGATTATGCACTCCCCGTGTCTAAATACAACTATATATTTTAAATCACTCGTGCTACACAGACCCATTTATATCCCATACACCAATACTTATACACCAACATTATCACACCAAACGCTACACAACACAAAATCCACAAATCCACATACCTCCCCCCTTGTGCGCAGCACACATGGCCTCAACAGCCACCTCCCACCTTAAAATCCCCAATGTATCGTTTAAAGTCCCGGGCCAAGAACAGGGACTTCAAGGGGTTCATGGGCAGCAATGTTGCCAGTAGCCAGGCTGCTACTGGCAATGCTGTCAGCAGACATGCTGACAGTGAGGCGAGTTCTTCCTTCCGCTGAACCACTGGTAGCGGTAATGCTGTCAGCAGATGTGCTGACAGCGGGGTGGCACACTCCAGGAACGGAAAGGCTGCTTCCTCCCTTGGCGGTGGTGGCAGAGGCAGCTCCCGCTGCTCCCCCTCTGGCGGTGGAGGTGGTGGAAGCAGAGGCAGCTCCTGCTGCTCTCCCTCTGGCGGTGGAGGTGGTGGAAGCAGAGGCAGCTCCTGCTGCCGACTCCTCCAGCAGCGGTGGAAAGGCTGCCGGCTCCTCCGGCAGCGGTGGTGGGGCTGATGCTGGCCACTCAGAGGGAGGTAGTGGCACCTGGGCTGGTGTGCGCCGTGCTCCCTTCAGCAGCATAAACAGAAGCATTCTGCCCTTCTCCCCCTCCTTACATTCTTATCATCTCAATCAGTTTTAAGCTATTGCTCAGAGCAGGAGGTTTTGTTGACAGCATGGTAGAGTATGCAGACAGAACTGGTATGTTGTTGTGCTTCAAGCTTTTCATATGTGCTTTAAGTCCACTAAACTCCTCCACAATTGCAGCCTTCTCCCCCTCAGTGAAAAGGGCATCAAAATGGACTAGGACTTGTTCAGTGTCAGATCTGCCATATGAGCTGAGCTCTTCTCTACTTTCTGGCCACAACGTGTAGTCAAAAACGCAGACTCCCTGAGCTGGCATGCAGTTGAAATTGGAAAACCTTTCATCAAAGTATTTGACCATGCTGTCAATAAGTCTAACATTACTTGTTAAACTGGCTGCTCATCTGATCTCAGCTGAATCATCCCCAAACTGTCTTTCTTCTGGGTGGTACATCTTAAGAAACTGTTGCATGTGTACACCCGAGTCATTCTTCAGTTCTACTAACCTTAAGACACACTGCTCTACTGCAAGCTGGACATGTAGCAACAGTAGGTCATTCGAATTCTGAAAGACAGGATACTGGCTCTAGGATCTAGACTGTAGAGTGTTTTAATGAATTTGAAATGTGTGACTTCAGCAAGGAACTTCCTTGCCTTAGCTGCTGACTCATCACTGCCACTGCAAACTTGACCCTCAAGCAAAACCACAACCTGCAGGTTTTGCTGCATGGCATTCAAGGCTCTTGCTTTGCTTAAGATCCATCGTACCTGTTTAATATCGCTGAAGTGGGCAACATTTTCATCTATAAACTGTTGCAATTTCTTTTGCATCGCTTCTCCTTTTTGGGCTATTCCAATAAAATTTAAAAATCCACTTCAGAGTGTCTTCAAAATGAGCAATGACAGGTAAGGTTTTCACTGCATCTAGAATTGCCAGCTGAAGCTTATGAGCTACACAATGGAATGGGAGTAGAAATTGGATATTTTTATTTTTTACTTTTTTCTTTATTTTACTTTTTTTTAAGAGGTGCTGCAACATGACCTTTTGCACCCATCATAACAGCTGCACCATCAAAATTCACTGATATTAACCACTTCAACTCCAGATGTAAAAATGAATCCCCTTCCCAGGTACCAGATTTTGAAAATAATAACAACAACAAATAATTTCAAACCTGTAATTGCTATAAAACGTTAACATATGATGAATAAAACACAAACAAATGACCTAAACTGTGTTTTTCATTACCCTTTATGCACCTGTGTACTACATACCAATGTTCAACAGAGATGAATTTTTTTTTTTTTTTTTTTATTTAATTTTTTTTTTGTTTGAACAATGAAAACAAAAACGGTGATAATAATGCTAATAACAATAATAAATCGGTAAACAGTAATTATCAAATAAAAATCAAACAAACATCATAACGTGTGCCATTATCGACTTGCTCGGTGCCATTTATTGAAATATTCAATACAAACAGAACCCGGGATTGCGTATGTCATGGTGTTGAAGTGGTTAATTTTGGACCTGGTTTTTCGGGAGACTTCAAATCTGCCAAATCCAAAGACAACTTCTGGATTCCGTTAACAACACCACCTAGGACACCTAATGCATGTGCATGCTCCAGAGGAACAAGATCTGCTAACGCTGTATAGGGCTTTCCTGCATTGACAACCCTAACCAGCACATTTGCCTGCAATGATGGCATTATCTGTACTCCCATCAGCTAAAATAGAGATGAACCTTGATCCACTAACTAATTCCTTGATGTCACATCTAAGAACTTCCGCCTCACACCTAATGAATTCAAAGGCTTTCTTTCTGTTGGTGTAATTGCCTCCTACATCCACACTAGCCTCCTTCATTGCACTGCATAGGAATTCCATGTCTGATAGAGGTTTACCTTGTTTAGCAATTAAGTATGAGTTGTTAAATAACACTGTTAACCTCTTCCCTTCCACCTGTTTGTGCATTGCCTGCACAATAAGAGGCTGCCCCCAAGACTGAGCTGTGGAACTGGGGGAACTCACTCTGACCATAGAAGCACAATTTGATTTTTTTTTTTTTATCTCCTACATAAGTGTTTTTACTAGTACAAATGCAATCCAGGGGCCAGATTCATTATAATGAAGGGCGTTATTGCGATGGTGTACTGTATTTAAAATCAGAAAGTATTTATTGAAACCACCTTGTGCTCAACTAAGTAATGGAACTAATGCAGTTCCTTGTCAAAATGTATTTTGTTTTATCCTTAAGTTCTACAAGAACATGACATCAGTAGTGGAGACCAGGGGACAGTTGCAACACGGGACGGTTGTAACACCTTGAATTTCTCCAATCAGAAGAAAGCTAGAGTGCTACTCACTCAACACATGCTCAGTTCAGGTCTCTGTCTGCCTGTGGAAGAACAGCTGTCTGTGCCGAAGCCCTGAGATCTTATCTACAAAAATCGATTTTTGACCTAGTAGAGTACATTTTTTCCGCCAAAGCGTTTATCACTTAATGTAAAAGTGAGACTGAATTATTCTCCAGGGAAAAAAAAAAAAACAACTTTAAAAATCCTGTTATTGCTGTAATAAATATTTTGCAGACCTTTTTTTTTTCTAAGTGTGATCATGTTAATTATACTTATCAAATGTATGACAGAAATTGTTGTAGTAATCAGTTTTATCAAACATAATAGTAAGAGTACATTTTTCCCCAATGTTCTTGTTGGGCTACCAGTTTATGGGTCCAGACTTTTAGCATTCTCATCCCTGATGTTTGTACTTATAATTGACACAAATGCTCTTAGTTTTGTTGTTTCTTGCTGAAACATGAGGTTTAGTAATGGCTCCATGAGTTGAGGCCAGTTGTAACATGTTACAAATGACCTCATACAACATTAACTCAACTATATTTGGGCACATTAACCTTGCACTGAAGGAAACAAAATGTACATATCACAATTGTGACTCAGAGCAACATTCTTGCTTGAAAAGGCCTATAATTTTAGGGATGTTAGTTTAATGTAGGACAACAACAAAAAAAAAAGAAGAAATGGCGTTATTTTAACATTTTTATTTTAATAAAAGATATTCAGTTTGAGTTAAATAAAAACAAACATTGATCTTGTGAAAATTGATCTTGTTCAATAAAACATTTAATTTGAGTTAAATTAAATGTATTATTAATTAATTTATTCACAGAATGTTACAACTGACCCTGGCCATGGGGTCATTTGTAACATCGGGCACCTTTCATTTCAAGCCCTTTTGCCGTATGTATATCAGCTCTTAAAACAGGATAACTATGGGGATTGGTAGAGGACAGATGTAAGTTGTTTGTAGCAAAGTCTGGTCAAACAAGCTCAAACCATCTGTGTGTAATGGAGAGAAAGGTAAACACTTGGTACATTTACATGACAAAGCGTTTTCTGAAAACTAGTGTTTTCAGAAAACTGAATCAGAAAATGATTGGTCACTTTTCTGTGTTGACATGATTAATGATAGAAAATCTAATTAGAATTCAACTGTATACACATATTGAAGTTTTTGGAAAATGCAGGATATTTTTGCATGCAAAGTACGATTTGAAGACCGGACATTTCTGCGATAGAACGGAGACCAATCCAATATAGTGCTTTATCAAAGTGTCAGGTCTTAAATTCAAAAATTACTATCCTATACCTCTTTTCAGATTCCCCACAATGTGCAATCAGTCTTTCCAACAGCTCATCCTGTTCTATATTACCAGTTTCTTTTGCAGACATTATTTTAAATTCTCACGTCATTTTAAAGCTGGAAAACATTTGCTGCTTCAGTATGGGGTATTAGCAAATACATACAGACTTTAACAAATATATTACTTTATCCCTAACTAGACAAATGGATGCATGCAGACTGACTACAGATTATTATTATTTTCTCTGTTTTCTAAAACTACGTGCAGAAATGAAGGTCAAAGTCTGCACATGTGCAGTACGCTATCGGAATAAGTTTTCAGAAAAGTGTATTTACATGACATACATTTTGTTAGTTTTCGGAATTAAATCGGAAATTTCTAGGTGCGGTTTTCCAAAAACTGACTTTCGGAATATTCTGATACATTTTCCAAAAACTGTGTTTACATGACTTTTGATATCGGAATTGTTTTTCAGAAAACTTAGTTTTCCGAAAAATATCGGAATTCTTATGCTCATCTAAACGCACTGATTGAATCCAACACTGACAGTCGGAGTGAGACAGTGACAGTCACAGACAAATCGGACAGTCGGAAGGTGCTGCCGCCTTTTTCTGTACCACGCCTAGTGCAACGGTCAATCAGATTATGAGGGCAGGTCCTCCTAACCAACCCCTAAACAAAACGATTGAGTATTTTTATTTTCCAAATACGATATTAAGCTCAAAAACAGTACAGTGTAATACGAGAATCCAAGGCGATTTAAAAAAAAAAAAAAAAACAACAACAACACACACACACACACACACCGCTACTTCAGTCCATAAACTTTTTTCTACATTTATTTTAAAATATTTAAAATACAGCATGATTGTTACATGTTTTGATTTTGTGTGTTTGGATCTATAAACCAATTTGCCCACCCTAGTGTTACAAAACAGTATTTGATTTCAGCTTTTTAAAGTGGGATACCTATTAATCCAAATACTTATTAAAATAATTATTTTTTTGGAGAACCTCATAGATATACAAGCAGCCCAACATTCAGTAACTACAAACCAGTTTCATCCTGATTGAGGCTCATCAGCGCAGTGTAACCTTGTGTATTGACCATACTCTTATTATAATTTTGCCCTTCAGTTTCAACGGACAGCTCCAGTAATTGCTAAGTACAGGGATACCCAAACATGTTATTTGGGTAAATGCAGTCTTATTGCATACCCAGTTAACATTTTTTGGGTATCCCTGTCCTTAAATGACTGGAGCTGCCAGTTGAAATGAAGGGAAAAATTACTACACTGTTTTGACTGCTTGTTTATCTTAAGTTAAAACTAAGTTATTTAGCAGTTATTTGTTTATCTATGAGGTTCTCCAAAAAGAAGTGTCACAATGTTATTAAATGTGTTATTGATTTTGTACTTCATCTTTTATGCCTTTAAGGTCAACTGAACTGTATAGCTAACAAAAAACATTATTTCCTTATTAGTATATTCAAGACTTATTGTCTGTCATTTATTCTATATTAAAGACTTGTCTGTTGTTTCAGCTGATTTGATTGAAATCAGTCGATTAAATGGCACGTTATCAATCAAAATCATCCCATATTAAATGGGCCAATAGGTACCTACTAGCCTACTAACCCTAAATCTACACCCTACCCCTAAACCTAATGTCTACAACTAACCTAATCTATACCCCTAAACCTTACTATTAAAAGTAATTTTTACTTGCAACACAATTATCACTTTTAAACAAAATTAGATGAGAAATAAAAAGTGTAGTACACATTTATAGGAATGTATTTGAACATGTCCGTCCTGTTGCGCGAGTATGAGGTTGTGTTATGAAAGGACCAGTATGTAGGAAGGCTGCTTTAAAGTTATCTTTTGTTACAGTTTGAAACAGTGCATGTCAGAGTAAAAGAAAAACAGTTTCAAATGACTAACACTACCTTGGTTTTCTTGCTACAATGTCCCCACAAAGGTGCAAATACATCTAGAGCAAATACAGAGCCACACACACACACAGTTAGTGCGCATTAACTAACCAAACTGAATTAATAACCACCCTCGATACTTGCTCTGAAAAGGATTAACTAGTGCGGTTGTCGCTGCCTTTTGTAACCGAACTGTGTGTGTATACAAACCGTATTAAGAGCAAAAGGTGAACTCACAACCGCATTTAGCCTGTGTGTGTACGTAGCCTAAGACCTCCCGCTCCAGCTCTTGCAGAGACTCATTTACCCTCTTCGCAATGTTTTCATTATACTTGACAGAATGCTTTTATTTGAACTTTTCCCACATCCCACCATTGCCTAATATTTGAAAAATAATCTTTACCAGCCCTCCATTGTTTCCAAAAGAAACTAAAACATTTAGTGTAAATCATTCAACAAGTTAGTATTGAATTTCCAATAGGAACGACTGCGTTTAACAGAGGGCAATAAAACAGAAAGAGACAAGGTTGTGATCAGAAAAAGTAGCAGGAGAAAGGTTACATTGTTTCATCAAATTTAAATGATCTTTAAGAACATAAATTTGATATAATCTAGCCATGGAAATGTTACTATTACTGTACTTGACCCAGGTATATTACCTTTTATTAGAATGCACATTTTTCCACACATCAACCATATAAAACTTCTTTATCATTACTGCTAATTCTCTTGCAGACTTAGGGAGTGGCTCAGGGTGGTTCCTGTCCTCATTACAATTAGCAGTGCAATTAAAAACTCCTGCTAGAAACAAAACCTCTTCAGAAGTACATTTTACTAGAACCTGGTCTAAAATTTTAAAAAAATTCCAACCTCTCTTTTCCATCATTGGAACATAAACATTAGGGGTGAGACGACCCACCAAGGCCACGATACGATTCGTACCACGACACACAGGCCACGATACGATTCGTACCACGACACACAGGCCACGATACGATTCGTACCACGACACACAGGCCACGATACGATTCGTATCCCAGTTTCTGGGATATCAGATTTAACTTAATTAACCAAATTTCTTTACCACATTTCTGAGAAAGGAAAAAAATGTTTGATAACTATTAAAGTACAAAGTTTGTTCATGTGTTTCTTTAGAAAACTCAAGTCTTTCAGCATTAAGTTGAGATTTTTTTTTTTTTTAAATGTACATTAGCGTTTTTGATTGCATCATACTTAACTTTTTTTTTTTTTTTATATATAAATTTAGTCGTTGCCAATTATTTTTATTATTTTCACCCCAATTTGGAAATGGCCAATTATTTTTAGGCTCAGCTCACCGCTACCACCCCTGCGCTGACTCGGGAGGGCGAAGACGAACACACGCTGTCCTCCGAAGCATGTGCCGTCAGCCGACCGCTTTTTTTCACACTGCGGACTCACCATGCAGCCACCCAAGAGCTACAGCATCGGAGGACAACGCAGCTCTCGGGCAGCTTACAGGCAAGCCCGCAGGCGCCCGGCCAGACTACAGGGGTCGCTGGTGCGCGGTGAGCCAAGGACACCCTGGCCGACCTAACCCTCCCTCCCCCGATCGGCGCTTGGCCAATTGAGCGCCACCCCTGGAAGCTCCCGTCCACGGTCGGCAAAGGAATAGCCTGGACTCGAACTCACGACGTCCAGATTATAGAGCGCATCCTGCACTCCACTCGGGAGCCCATCATACTTAACTTTAACTCAATAGATTATTATAAGACTTATTATTACTGTTTAAATGTGGTTAGAAAATTTAAGTTAATGATAAAATTAGTATTAAAGAAGTAATTTTCATCAGGATTAACACATTTCTTTAAAGAAAGTAACAAATTCAACCAAATCAAAGTTCCTAATATAATATATAATATATATTATATATATATATATATATATATATATATATATATATATATATATATATATATATATATATATATATATATATATATACACACACACACACACACACATATACATATACAGTGCCATGAAAAAGTATTTGCCCCTGTCTCATTTTCTGCATTTTGCACATTTTTCACATTGTATTTGGTCAGATTTTTTTGTGGGTTGTAGTAGTATACAGAGGGAGTCTGGTGCTTCTTTCATTTGTTTGGTGTGCAAGGTAATCAAACATGCAATCTTCAGGTGTGAAAAAGTTATTGCCCCCCCAGTTAACTCAACCCAATTAAAGGGATAATTAGGGTCAGCTGTTTGAGTACTTTGGTTAACAACCAGGCCTGATTTGGGCCAGCCCTGCCCAATATAAATCTGACTAACTTTGGCCCTTACCATCAGAGTGAAGTTGTCAGCACACAGGATCTAGAGGCACATCATGCTCAAAAACCCACAAATGTCACTGAGTTGAAGCAGTTCTGCATGGAGGAGTGGGCCAAAATTCCTCCATGGCGCTGTGAGAGACTAATCAATAACTACAGGAAGCGTTTGGTTGCAGTTATTAATGCTAAAGGTGGCGTAACCAGTTATTGAGTCTAAGGGGTGATTACTTTTTCACACAGGGACATTGGGTGTTGCATAACTTTCTTTACTAAATAAATGAAATATGTATCAAATTTTTGTGTTATTTGTTCACTCAGGGTCCCTTTTATCTAATATTAGGTTTTGGTTGAAGATCTGATAACATTCAGTGTCAAAAATATGCAGAAATGCAGAAAATCAGACAGGGGGCAAATACTTTTTCATGGCACTGTATATATATTTATTTACACCGGATTATGATAAGGAAACATTGAGGAGGAGAGCATACATTAAAACTGGTAAACTGAAAAAAAAATAGCTATCTATTTGTATGAAATAAAATGTTCTCTCACAAAAGGAGACTAAATATATAGCATTTGAATACAAAAACTAGTAACTTTAGTAAAATTAGCCAGAGCAGGGAGTTTTTACAGACACTGCTCACTTCCCGATTCCTCTCTGTCCACAATAAACAAGGCAGGTTGTCTCCGTCTCCTCTATGCTCCCATTGGCCAGAATCACAGCTGTCTCAACTCCCATTGGCCATGCAGCTTTTCAGCCGCCTGTTCTGAAGCATTTAGTACAGTGTCAGCATTCCCTGCTTGCTAGCAATGGAATACAGAAAAATACATTCTTTCCTCTACTCCTGCTTAAATTCTGTAAGTGTCTGACCGGCTCATTGCACAATGGGATATGTCTAGGATCAAGTGGAGTTTACGTTCAAACATCCAAGACCTTTTCTTTCATGATTTACAGTTTAAAAAATGTGCCATATTAGCTACTCATTTCAAGCTTGTATCGCGACACAATACAAAGGGTGTATCGTATCGTGTTGTAAAGTATCTCACCCCTAATAAACATTAACAAAAACAAAGAGGTGTGCTTTTAAGCAGACGCCCTTTAACCACTAATATCTACTGATTCAGGTTTAAAATTCTCCTTAAACAAAACTGCCACCCCAGCACTCATATTTGACCCATGGCTAAAAACTATTTCCCCTTCCCATTCTTTTTCCCCACACTGATTGAATTTTCAGATCACAATGAGTTGCTTGTAAGAATATTACATCAACTTTCTTTTGGTTCAGATATTAAAATACAGAAGCTCTTTTAAGATTATCCCTACAGCCATTTACAATAAGATTCCCCAATAGAAAGGTCGTCATTGGGAGGAAAAAAATAAAAAAGAACACAAACTACAAAACATGAACAATATTAGAAAATAGTATTTGACTTTGTTTAAACTACTGCAAACTTCAGTAAAAAAAAATCTTTAGGTGCGAGCGCTCTTGTTCTGTGAAATTTGACCCAGACGCTTTCTTTACTAGAAAGCCACAGAGTTTACAAACGTTTTTATATTCAGGAAAAAATCCTCTACATCAATTTTTCTTCCCTTTGTCAACTGAAAAACTATTTTATACTTTGCTCATTGTACCCGGTCTTTAACAAAACAGATTGAGAGCATGGAGACAAGTCTGTTAAATCAGCCTCATCTTCACTCTCCGACTGAGCTGCTTTCATGTACTGTGCTGGCAACTGCAACATTCCAGAGTTGCTTCCGTCATTTTTACAAACTCTTTTTGCCACTCATGTTTCTGCTACCTCCACTTTTCTTCAAAAGTTTTTTTATTAAATCCATCATTATCGTTCACATCCTCACGAGTCTCCATTGCCAACTCACTTGTTTCAAAAACCTTCACCAATACACTCTTCCCCTCATCTTTACTACCCGACTATCCTCTCCCTCTATTTTATCAGGCTCTGTTTCTCTCATGCTATTCATGCCACTAGCAATATTGCTTTCAAGCTGTTTTTCACTAATGTCAACATTTGTACTTTTTATTTCAAGCTCTCCAGATTTATTCTCTGTTTCACTCACCTCTGCACCAGCACCACCACCACTCATCCCTGCTATTTCCCCATCGTTTTCGGTGCTTTCATTCTCTCTCGGAACTTGCATTCTCTGCTTCACCATCAACACTGTTTGGTATTGTGGACTTCAAGTTCACAGGTGCTTTCACACTCACATCCACGCCTTCTTTCTCCTCTCCCTCTTTCCTTTTTGCTCTTGGACAGTTTAACAGTTTTCAATCCCACAACTGAAACATTTCATAGTGACTGAAGTAGCAAAAAATCACGTAATCAGTGCCATCTACTTTAAACTTTAGATCAATATTAAGTTCTTCATTCATTTTATTTAAAACCATAAACAACTGTCTCCTTAAGGAGACTACATGTTGCAATAGTGGAGATTTTCATCCCAACGGGATTCTTTTTGGAGCCGACACAATCTGCCCGTGTCGAGATAACTCCTTCACAATTAGATCATTCTTTAGAAAAGGTGGCACGTTTGAAATAATTATTTCTCTCGCTGGCACCGCTAATGGCGAAACAGCAACAAAAGTCATCCAGAATAACTCCATTCTCTACTATTTTATTTACTAGATCAGTCACAACCGAGACATTTATTCTAGACGCCGACTTTATATTTTCATACCAAACTACTTTCCCAACTAACATTTCTCTGGGAACAAATTGTAACTAACTCCATGCTTACATGGGGGAAAAAACCCTGATTTTTTGTCGTAGGAAATAAGTTGACCGGGAAATAAGTTGATCGCGCAAGCGCAGTAAGGCAAAAAAGACAAAAGTAAGGCGGGGCTACAGTTTGATTAAAGGGGAGGTTCACTGCATGGCTTTTTATTTTTATATTTACTAGACTGTATTTTGCGTGATGCCACTGTCTTTTTTGAACTTTAAAATGTGTGATCGACAACTGTTTCTATGGTAAACTGTTTTAAACATCTGTCTTTTTATGTTTATATAACATCGATGTCAATCTGATGTAGTTTATCTGTGATCGTGGAGATTTATTTATATATTAAATGATTTTACACGTCAAAATGTTGTCAAGCTTTAATCGAAATTAAAATGTTTCAGTAATATACAACAGACATATATAATGAGGAAGAGAGATACCGTATATATGTGTATATCTGCATGATTTTAAATCGTGATAATTCACTTTAATTCAATATACAGTATCTTTCTCGTTATGTCTTATTGGTTGTTGCACTACAGGGATTTACCATTTTAAAATGATGCCGATATACAGTACTGAGGGTCAATGTGGCCCCCACTCTAAATTTTAAGGGGACATTTTCTTCAGTGAGGGGGTCAATATGTTTGATAATTCAGAACCAACCACCATTTCTTATTTTTGTTTGTTTTTACAAACTGTAAAGCTGTAGATACAACCAAGGTGTCTCTACAATACTCACTGTCACTGTTGGGGAAAATATTGGGAAATGTGTCAGTGATGCTGGTGTATCACGGAGTAGAGGATATCCATTGTACCAGATCACATTAGAACAGGGGTTTTCAATCTTTTTAAGCTGCATACCCCTTTCCAAAAAAGTAATACACCGCATACCCCCATCTGAGACAGTCACAATAAAATTAAAACAGAAAAAAAGGTTTGTACAATAACATGATACAACAAAACACAAGCCTTGGAGTGTGTGATGGATACAATTATAAAAGTTACAGTATTATAACGGGGAAAAAATATATATTATATTTACTTTTGGATAAAAATAGTCCCTCAAACAGGTTTCTAGTTGTTGGAAACATCAACATAATTTTATTGTAATTACTAATTAATTAAAATCAACGAAGCCTCCGTGCTAAACTCAGTCACTCAGAAATGACATAGGACTATTCCATGATAGCAAATTGCAATCATGTATTTTTATGGATAATAAAATTATAGAAAAGGCGGCAAAAAAAGTTCACTGTCCACGCATCTCTACAGCTTACCTCATTACAAAAACATACTGGCATTTTTTAATTCTTGGTGACTAAAATGTACAGTACTGATGCTAATTAAAAAAACAATAATAAAACGCTTACCTAGTATGTGATGGATGTCCCTGCTTGTTATCACACAACTCACTGATGATGGCAGGGAAATTGGAGAGAGCTTCAGTCGTAAGACATTTTTTGCGTTTTTAATCTCTGATGTTATTTCGTCTTGATCGCCCTTTGCTAGTAATGTACTAGTATTGAGCCAACAATCCATATTTTTTCACTGGATTGAAAGCTAAAAACTCTCACACCAAATGTAACGGCTTGTCAAACTAGACCGCGTGACAATACTTCGGTTTCTGATTGGCCATACATTATGTATTTGGAAATGAACCAATAGTACTTAAGTTACAATAAACTTTAATCGGGTCATTGAAAAAAATATATATCGACTTGCAGGCATTAACACACACAGGAAATAAAATGAGTTAAAGACCAAGCTTTTAGTTTTTTTTAAATATGTATTTTTTTTATCCCAAAGACAGACTGCAGTAACGGCTTAACTGTTTATATGACATTTAAACAACAGGGTGGAGTAGTGGTTAGGGCTCTGGACTCTTGACCGGAGGGTTGTGGGTTCAATCCCCGGTGGGGACACTGCTGCTGTATCCTTGAGCAAGGTACTTTACCTAGATTGCTCCAGTAAAAACCCAACTGTATAAATGGGTAATTCTATGTAAAAATAATGTGATATCTTGTAACAATTGTAAGTCGCCCTGGATAAGGGCGTCAGCTAATAAATAAATAATAATAAATAAAAAATAAATAACGTACATATTTAATATGTAAATTAGTCGTGTGTCCACTGAACGCCCTGTTTCGTTGGTTTTGTGGATTTGCTACATTTTAATACTGCACATAATGATATGGTTTTGAAAATGCTACTTTACTACCAAAACCGTGACTGCACGTGAACTGTATTACATAATAATTTCCTTTATTCCGATTCCAGTGGTGTTATCTTTCAAGATAAATAAATTTTTTATTTATATATATATATATATATTATATATATATATATATATATATATATATATATATATATATATATATATATATATAAATTGTTATAGGCCTCTCGGCGAAATGGCCAAGAGGGAGTTGGTGCTTAACACATACTGAATTATTTTGGTCCTGAATTTTAGCATTTTTTGTCATAGAAAAGACACATTTCACATATTTTATAACGTTACTGTAGGCTACTTTTTTTTTTTTTTTTTTTTTTTTTTTTTTAATTGATGCGGTTTTCGTTTCACAAATCTACTGCACTTCGTCTATAAATTGTATTGCAGTACGCACAAGTTCAAATTTCTCCCATTCACTTGCTAGATCACTCCATTTCTCCAAACATCAGACAGATATTTTGTCTAGCAAATAGATAAGTTAACAACGGATGAATTTCACAGTATTTTTAAGCAAAAAATATAATAGCCTGCATTTCAACAGTCACTGCCGAAGCTGATTACTTATTCTTCCAGAAGTAATGGTCGGGTGTAACAGGGATACAAGGTTATGTTTGCGTCGGGCCATGTTGTTAAACAAGCCCGAGTGATATTGTTGTCCAGGCTTTACTGTGAAACTGACTGTAACCAGCGAGGGTGCGTGCGCATTCTACGGACTGGAGAATAAAAGTACAGGAGTTTAATTCTGAAAACGCAAGTGTAAACAAACAAGTAAAGAAGATTAGCCTGTCGTCAGACATGTCATGTTAATACAAAATGCATTAATATACAGTGTATTAGTATTGTGTCTCGTCTGGTAAGGGGGACACACGGGCGCGTTAAGAGAAATTCAGCGGGACATTTTTTATTTCAGGGGGGCATTGGCGCAATGGCGCGGCCAAGCGCGAACACTGCTACATATACTATATGATCTCTCTCACAACACAAAATCTTGGTTGGTATTGAACTACAGCCATTTACCACGGTTTAGCAAAGACGTTAACTCTTTAGTTTTTAATTAATTAATGTATTGTTTCTTCCCAAACTTGTAATTGAAATACATGCACTATGATAACCAGTCTCCTGTTCGTTTTCTGTCCTAATTATACAAAGTACTGTATGTAAAAATAAACTAAAGAACAAATATAAAATAATAATACTGTATAAGCAACGTTTTTCAAGTACATCATGTGATTGATGTGCACCGTGGCCTAGTTAGTAATCGCAGCATGGAGCTTAATTTTTTCCATGATTGAAACTTATGCTTTAACTTTTAGACAATCGCTCGCATACCTGCTGTCCATTCTGTATTGCTTCCCAAAACAAAAAACACCTCCAGAAATGCAAAATAACGTTAATACGTAACATTTTGCTAGTTAACTTTTGTTACACAAACAGAAATTCAATCAGAAATGTACAATCATACAATTCATTTTAAATTATTTATTTGCTGCTAATATATATTACAGCGATATTCACATTCCCTTATCTAGCGTAATACTGTCAAATATATCCGATCTACATGTTAATGTAAATTATACTTACAAGTCATTTTAAATTATGCATTTTTGCTAGGCTAATATATTGGATCTAAAGCGATATTAACATCATCTTATCTAGCAGCATACTGCCGAATAAATCCGATCTACTAATTGATATAAATTATACTTACAAAATTAATTTTAAATTATTTATTGTTAATTAATATATCCGATCAACTTATTTCCTGGCTCGATCTACTTATTTCCTAGCCTAGGCTTGTTTACATTAGAAACAATGGAACCTCCCCTTTAAATTCCAGAGCTTGAACAACTTATTTCCCGATTAACTTATTTCCTGGGACACTGGCCTGCGACAAAGTGGTAAGTGAATACAGGTGAATGCTGTGCAGAGTGGATACAAAACAGACAGACAATGATTTCCAGGTGCAAGGGTGTTCTGATTTAATTAACAATGTCCAGAGTTTTCAACACTAACCATTTACCAAGGAACAGATCACATCAGCTATGACCCCTATTTATATTCTCGCTCATGACCCCTAGGTTAACGAGCGCATCCGCTCCTCCAATCCTCAGATGCCACACCGTTTAATGTCTGGGTCAATGAGTTTGGATACTGTAGCTCCGCCCCCTTCCTAAATGACCGACCTCCACCTACCCTACGGAATAAATTGTTGTGCCATTTAGTTAAAGGTACTCTGTTCCTTTTACACAGTGCCCTCACAGGTCGAGAGGGAGATCTAACACCAAGAATCATTCGATCTCTGTCGCACAGCCATACTGGCCGCAAAAGTTTACAAAAGTTTTCTAAATTACTTAAACAAAACTATAACTATTTATATAGACAATAACAAACAAATAACAGTATAAAAAGAAAGAAAAACGAAACACCTACTGACCCTCTCCACCTCACTCACTCCCCTGTCATATGCTGACAATTTCTCTTTTAAATCTAAGTTGGAAGGGGGTTGAAATTGGCCGTTTTTAAAAATATTATACATTTTTCAATTTTTGGGGCGGTAAAGTTTATATAAAAAACATAATACATTTCACAATAAAATATGTTATATCATTGGAAACAGCTACTAAAGGCCTTTCTGTAGATATATGGGGTTTTAATTTCTGATGTAAGGTTGCCAAACTACAAGCACTAAACACAAAGTGGTCACATTCAAGCCCAAATATGGTCATTCTACCTAGGCGTCAAAGGGTTAAGCGATTGTGCTTGTGACGTTTTCCTAAGGAGTGGCTTTTTCCTTGGCCTGCGACCATTGAGACCTTTACCATTCAATACTCGACCTATAGTTGAAATGGAAACCCCAGTCCCACTTGCAGCCAATTCACTTTGAATATGTTTGGCAGTCAATATTGGATTGTTATTAACCTTCCTCACAATTCTTCTACTTGTTCCTGGTGAAAGAACCTTTTTTCTTCCAGACCGAGGGAGCGTTGTGACAGTACCATGAGTCTTGTACTTCTTGATAATAGAAACAATAGTTGAAATTGGGATACTCAAATGCTTGGAAATCTTGTATCCTTCTCAAGCTTTCACAATAAATAATTTTCTGCCTAAGGTCTTCAGATAGCTCTTTATTTTGTCCCTGTGACAGAGATCGAATGATTCTTGGTGTTAGATCTCCCTCTCGACCTGTGAGGGCACTGTGTAAAAGGAACAGAGTACCCTTAACTAAATGGCACGACAATTTATTCCGTAGGGTAGGTGGCAGTCGGTCATTTAGGAAAGGGGCGGAGCTACGGTATCCAAACTCAATGACCCAGACGGTAAACGGCGTGGCATCTGAGGATTGGAGGAGTGGATGCGCTCGTTAACCTAGGGGTCATGAGCGAGGATAAAAAATAGGGGTCATAGCGGACGTGATCTGTTCCTTGGTAAATGATTAGAGACAACCTACAAGGAGCCTGTGTTACCGTACTGTAAACCATGAGTTTGTTTTGTCTGTTAGTGTTTGTTATAATTGTCTGTTTGTTTTAAAACTAGACTACCTATAACACGATCCAGAGCTGTAGCAGAAGCCAGCATAAACCCGGACATCACTTTCACCCCTGCATTTCACGGAGAACTGTAAAACACCACTAGCACTTATTCACTATCACTAGGAACTGTGTTTGTGTTTTGTGTTTAGTGTTGGTGTGTAAAACTGGACTTTTGGTTACGGGTCAAACCCAGGGATTTACAAATACCGAGTGATACACGCCGCTGTATCACTCCATCATTATTATTTACAGGTGTTTGTCATAAGGCTCTGGACATTGTTAATTAAATCAATAAACACCCTTGCACCTGGAAATCATTGTCTGTCTGTTTTGTATCCACTCTGCACAGCATTCACCTGTATTCACTCACCACTTTGCCACAGTCCCATATTGACTTATTGGTAATGACAGCAATCATCCTATGCTTAACCTTTTTATACTCTAAGAATGTTCATCTACAATCCAGCATTTTCTAGACTTTTCTAGAATTAGGTTCTGCATTATCATATTCATCATATTGAAAATGTCTAGCACCTTATAGACAACACTATCATAGCATCAAAGGGTATGAATAGTTTTGAATTAGCATTTTTGGAGTTTTGCAAAGAAAAAGGGATGCACCGAATCCAGGATTCAATTTTGGATTCGGCCCGAATACCTAGTTTTTGAGCAGGGTTCGGATTCGGACGAATACTTAGGATTCAGTGAACCAAATCCGAATCCTACAACCGTCCAAACATCCCTCCAATGTGTGCAGTTCTTTAAGTAAGACACAAGTCCGGTATTGAATGTAACTGTTGTATTTAATAACAGGTATTCAAGAACAAGAACACGTTTGTGATGAACTCGACTCCCTAAATTACTGGTGGCGCATGCACTAAACACGTCACGTAGCTGCTGAATGTAAACATACCCCCCCTGTATGCAACACAGCAGTCACATCACACTTTCCATGGTGTAAAGTTATGCAGTAAACCTGTAATATACAGTAACGGCAAACTGTTGTAGACTTTTGTGCTTTGTCTGTGAAACGTGTTCTAGAGATCATACCGAGAGGAAAAAAAAAAAACTTGGTACACAAAAATATTTATTTTTAGTAACTTTACAACTGCCAGATGTGCAAGACGTTGAACAATATGCTTTAGTAAATTACATTTTACGTTACTGTAATGTGCCAATCCAAGTTGAACCATTTGGGAACTGCTGTGTTTTATTAAAATAATTTTAAAACTATTTCGTAGCCTATTTGATAGGTGTTACACACACGGTGCAGTTAAATCAACGTGAGTTATTTCGCAGGGAGGTTCAGGTCACACAGTAATTTTTTCCTCATAGAGCTCTCAGATCAGTACTGGTTGAAACGTCATAAAAGAAAATAGTGGGTTATGGCAAAGATGCAGCTCTCCTTTCTTGTAAAGGCACAGTAAACGGTTCTGTATTTTGACATTTCTGTGGTGGGGGAGGGGGCTAGTGGTAAATTGTGTAAATTTCAAACTGAAATCTTATTCAGGGATATATTTCCATTCGGTAATAAAAATACTATTAACCAAAAAGCTCAAAACTAAAGATTGTGCGCGTCCCTTGTTAGTAGCTGCCAGTCTGTTTTTCATTCAACAGTTGCCTTCAGTTTTCTAGGATTCGGTATTCGGTCGAATCTTTTGAGATGGATTTGTTTTTTGGGGGTTTTTTTTTAAATACATGTCAACTATGGCCAAAAATATGGGGGCCCCACCCAAAGGCTGCTGATGAAAAGACTCAAAGTTGAACCACCCTAACCTGACAAACTTTCAGAAAAAAAGCTGTTCCCTTCTACACATCACTCCAGAGATTTTGGTTCTCTTCTAGGTGGCGCCAGTCAATTTCTATAAGACACCAGGGATGGAAGGAAGACTGCTATTGTACAACAGTTTCACTCATCACAGATTTTAATACCAGCTTGATTAGCCACAGTGTATTGGTAACAAGCTCCAGTGTGTCTTATTAAACACACAGTAAAACCTGGAATGGATCAAACTGCTATACAATTGGAGTCTTATTTCCATCCCTGGCCACTATAACCAGGATGTGGCATGAAAAACTGTTAAATCAAACGAATCCATCAATATTGATATATAAAAGAAGATCAGAGCACCTCTATGAATGGCGCATAATGCAGACTTTCATCATCATAAGAGAAAAACACCAAGTACCTCTACCTTACAATGGCACGAGTCTTTGTTACAGCCAGATGAAGCACTGAGCTTAAACTCTAGCACCGTAAATGTTTACATTCAAACGTCAGGGCCATTTTATATGTATACAGAGTAACAGACACACATATGTAATTAAAGTTGCTTTTTAACTAAACCAGATCTATTCCGAATTCACTGTATTTAAATTCAAAACAGAAAACACATTCCATTATTAATAGCGACTTAATCGACAAGATTTTTACAGCCTAATGTTCTTATTGTTTTACTGACAATGGCCATTAAGAATTTCAGTGTGCACAGGTATAAATCCGTTGGTCAAAATGCCAAAAACAATAAAAACCTCTACCACCAACTGTCGTTACAAATTAACGTAAAATAAAACCACCTTCCACTGAAAACGTGTGAGTCTGCTTTTCAATGTGGTATTTTAGAACAAATTGTGAGGGCAACAGTTGTTACCAGACAAGCATTTCCCAACCACTGTTATATTTAGAAAAAAAAAAAAAAAAAATGAGTGGCCTTTCAGATTGGATGAACAACTGGATTTCCATACCAAAGCAAATTCCACCTGAACTGTATTGCACAAGTAATAAATGCTGTCTTAAAAAAAAAACTAGTATGTGTTTTGATTGAAACTCAGTAATATACCACTGGCATTAAGCACAATGTTGGATTTGTGTAAATGGTAAAAACATAGGAAGGTAGGTTTACGATTTTGTAAATTATTTGATTAATAACTGTTACCTTATTTGGTCCAGTACATACAATAAGACTTACATTTTCTCAATGAGTAACAGTGGGGTTTTTTTGTTTTTTGTTTTTTTTTTGTTTTTTTTATTAGTATAAAATATTCTGTCGTTCTATAAAAATACAATCTACGTTACATTTTAAATGTAGAACTGTGTGGGTGGAATCTGACAATTTTGAAATACGCCAAATGTAAAACATGCGGTAATATTTAAAATTGCAAAAAATATGTATACGTTTTAATCGAAAATCGTATATATTTTAACCGGGTAGCAATATACATACAGTTATTAAAATATGCAATCTCAAAATGAAAACAATTTCGCATTTGAAAATGACAATTCTTAGGGAGATACTGTATTAGGATCCATGGCACGTACTCCATCCATTCCGAAAACACAAATTTGAAATGGTTAATAAATTGCATCAGCATTACAACCAGATTACCAGTATATCCATAATAATTAGATGGATTGATTTTGTTGAAGACGGATTATTTTATTAAACGGGTATCGTAGCTCTTTCCCATTTGTTTATTGATTCCATGAGAGTACTGCATTGCAACAACGGCGAAATGTAAAACATTATTTAAACAACTTAATAAAATTTTAAAAAAAACACACCCCCCCCCCGATATAACGATGTTTTAATATTGTAGTCATGAATAAAATCTTAGAATTATTTTTGTTGTTGTTGTGTAGGATTGAAAATGATGTGCTATCAAACGCCCAACTGTCCTGCAACACAAGTTAAATTCCCCTGAGGAGGTATAGTTCAGTCACACTTAATTTAATTTGCCCATTGATAAATCGTCCAGTGTGCTTCGTCCAACAATGCTGCAGTTCATGCAATAATTCCACAAACCAGAAATTAATTACGAGATCAGAATTTGCCATCTGACATCGACGCAGTAAACACGAATACCCCTGGATGTAATATACTTCAATAATTGTGCATATGCAAAACTAAAATAAAGTTAAAGAAATAAAACAAACATTTCAATGCACCGTTTTCATGGTTCAGTAGAATATATTATTTCTTACCTCATGTTGGAAATGCTCAAACTGTTCACCCCCGGTCCAAAACGTTATTTCAGTTTTTCAAAAAAAATGTTATTCCTCTTCTTTTCACAGATTCAATCACTCACTTACTCGGTACCAAATTAAACCGTAAGTGGAAAAATGCCAGGACTAAAATGTAAATCCAAGACAGAAAAAAAAAATCAATTGTTACGATTGTTTTATAGTATCCAGTTAAGTGTAATGTTTGTTGTATTTTTTTTTAAAAACTGCAACTCTTTTCTTTTTCTTTCCCTCGCTCTCTCGCTCTCTCTCTCTACCCAGACTCAAATCGCTCTAACGACAAGTAGCAGCAGCGCGCTCCACCAGGATTCCCGTCTCCAGACACCACGCTGACGCAAGGCTTCTTTGAGCGGCGTAGCACACGCACAAGACGTACAAAAATCTGTTAGCCACGCCCGCCGTGATTGCTCGCTCGAGTCTTTGCGAATGAGTTCTGAATATGCCTTCCTCTATCGTGACTCCTTATGGGAAAATAAAGTCTACAAAGCTTTGAACATAACTTTTATACCACAGTCCTGTAAATCAATTTTTTAAATATTTTTGTTTCTACCTTGTTAAAAAACTACAGACTACTGTGTAGATAACATCGCCGCTGTGAGAGAGAGCAAGGATATCCCAACTGAAAAAAGCATAGCCTATACGTTTGTAATGTGACACAATGGCAATTAAGTTTCATATTAAAACGTAGTCATATTAATATATGCTATATATATATATATATATATATATATATATATATATATATATATATATATATATATATACTGCTGTTACATGAGAATTGGAATTTAACAAAACATAAATCTGACATCACATGTTTCTTCATTTTTAGGAATTGTAATATATTCAGGTATAGCATGCATCTTAATCTAGAAAGTTTTTACATATGGTCCTAGTCTAGACAAAAGCTTTCCCTGCAGTTTTCCTATGGTTATATGTATGCCATGCTATAATAACTATTAGCGGTTCGTTTCACAGACGCAGATAAGCACCAATCCTGGACATTATTATTATTATTATTATTATTATTATTATTATTATTATTATTATTATTATTATTATTATTCTAAAACTTTGATATTCATTAAACTGTTCTGGTCTGTTATTGGCTTCTTGTACAACAGTCTGTAACTTTTAATATATTTCAAATTTATTTTATCCATAAAAACACAAAATATTAGAGCTCTTGAGAAAACATCTTGATTATTATATAAGATTATTTAAATAGGGAAAGTAATTATTTGTTGTATAAATGCTAACACAATCTTCCCTATATCCCAAGTATCTTTACACATTTTAGAGGAATACTTTAACTATCATTATAATTGTTATTAAGTTGTTGACTTTACTTTTCTGTTTCCTTTGAAATTGGTTTCAAAATGGAGGTAGCACGCGATGATTGTCCCGCTATTATTCCTGAAAAAGAATACCTTGACAAGTGGGTTTCATTGTATGCTAATTAATGGTTAAGCTAAAATTGATTTATTAATTAAACAAGACAAGACAAATATTATTACATGTAAGTATATGTTAAATGTTTCTATCACGATTCCTTCATAGCACCAAATGGATTATTTAATATGCTATGCTAAAGTTGTGCTAACATGTTAATCGCGACAGCTAATTCAATTAAAAACTACGAGAATTAAATAGCTCTAATACAATATCTAGACACGTCCCAAGCCTTCATAGTGCTACCGCTACTACTAATTTAAAAAAAAAAGTTAATTTTTTGGTTACTCCGCATTGCGATTATCAGAATCGCCACACAGTAACATAAACTTTATAAAAATGTGTCTGATGTGTACGATTCTTAACTTTAAATCAATTCATTTTTCAAAATATGCTATAACTACTGCAATCGTTATGAGACGTGCTATAATCTGGACTGTAAACTACGAGTTTACTACTTGATTTAAACAGAGCTCAGCTAGTTGTTGAGATTCGAGTGATTAACCAGCTAACAATTTTAAATTCCCAGAACGTTCTAAGAACGTTTGTTTTAAATTAAGGAACGTTAGGAAAGAATAATCCCAGAACAATTTTCAGGCAAATTTTCCAGACGTGCTTAGAACGTTATGGTGATTAGAACTTACTTAGTATTCATCCATTTTCAAAACATTACATTATCTTTAGATATTACATAAATAATGTGTACACACTTATCACACGAAATTAAGAATATTTCATTTGAATTACTGTTTTGGATTTTTTATATATATATATATAAATTTAGTCGTTGCCAATTATTTTTTATTATTTTCTCCCAATTTGGAATGGCCAATTATTTTATTATGCTCAGCTCACCGCTACCACCCCTGCGCTGACTCGGGAGGGCGAAGACGAACACACGCTGTCCTCCGAAGCGTGTGCCGTCAGCCGACCGCTTTTTTTCACACTGCGGACTCACCATGCAGCCACCCAAGAGCTGCAGCGTCGGAGGACAACGCAGCTCTCAGGCAAGCCCGCAGGCGCCCGGCCAGACTACAGGGGTCGCTGGGTGCGCGGTGAGCCGAGGACACTCTGGCCGACCTAACCCTCCCTCCCTCCCCCGGGCGCCGCCCCCTGGGAGCTCCCGTCCTCGTTCGGCAAAGGAATAGCCTGGACTCGAACTCGCGACGTCCAGACTATAGGGCGCATTATGTACGTTACGCGGAGTGCTTTTACTGCATGCGCCACTCGGGTGCCACCTGTTTTGGATTTTTAATTTAGACAAATGTGTAATTAATCACCACCATACAAGTAAAGAAAATGTATGGCCTTGCCGTATCCCCGCTGTTGAGTGACTCTTCCAGCCGTGCTCTCCTCCACGGGGCTAGGCCTTGCCGCATCCCCACTGTCAAGTAGACCTCGCTGGCTGCATAGGCCCGCCCACCTCGGTGAGTCGGGCATTGTAAACAAACAGTGTGCTCTCCCCTATACTATCTATTCTACCATGGTTTTTGCTGTCTGCTTCAACTCACCCACCGCGGCTTCGGCTCTTGTGTCCCCCTGGTGCACGCTACGCGCTGACCAGGTGTGTGTGACCACGCGGTTAGGGTAGGCACAGTTGTGTAGCCCCCACCGGTGCTTCTGTACCGCTGCGCACGCATAGCCCTTGGTACTTAGGTAGCTTGGTGCACAAAGTGCTCATTGCATACGGCACACGGTGCCCAGCGCTACAGCGTCAGTGCACAGTCACAGCGCTGCAAGGTACACGGTGCACATAGTGCTCTCGGTGCTCGGTACACACGGTGCACACGGTGCACACGGTGCTTGGTGCCCACGGTGCTTGGTGCCCACTGCTACAGCACTAGTGCACGAACGCACGGTGCTTTACGGTACGCGGTGCACACAGTGCATGGTACTCGGTGCGCACGGCACTCAGTACGCATGGTGCATGCGGTGCTTGGTGCCACTGCTACACTAGTGCACAGACATACAGTGCTGCACAGTATGCGGTGCACGCGATGCCCACGGTACTCGGTATGCACGGTGCACAAGGTGTACAGTGCGCACGGTGTTCGGTATCCTCTGCTACAGCACTAGTGGGTGAGCGCATGGCATTGCACTATTAATCAGTGCTTGAGTGCAGTGCAAGCGGTGTTCAGTGCACAGCCCATGCACAACACCAGGCCCATGTCAGACAAGTCGAGGTTCCACCCCTGCACGGCCTGCAATGCCAATATACTGCAAGAGGATAAACATACCCTGTGTGTGCGGCGCATGGTTGTCCAACATGCCACCTTCGTCCTCGAGAGGGACGTGGCCTGCAGCATCTGTGCAGCTTTTCAGCCCCGGGTGAACAAAGCTAGGTTGGAGAGGGCCACGAAGGCGAGTTCCGCGTCCTCTATGGCCGGACCGTCGGCGGCTCTTGGAGCCCCAGAGCCCCTCCTCCATGACCTGTCCCAGGACCCCCTGCTGGACATCCCCGATGCGCAGGCCTCCCATAGTCGCTCCCCATCTCTGCAGACGAGAAGGGTGAAGCATTCCAGGCAGGCGAGGGACATTATAGACCTCAAAGCCCAGATGGCCCAGGTCCTGGAGCTCTTGGCCAAACAGGCACCTCTGGCCTGAGGCTGGATGATCCTTCTCTAGAAGGCATGGAAAAGCTTGGACTAGCGGGGTTCCCCCCAGTAGACTCCACCATTGCGGTCCTGGTTAAGGCCCCGCTAGTGAGGGGTTGGCTACCCGGCGAGCCCAAACCCTCAATGCAAGGTGACGGAAACGCATCTCAAGCAGGCGTATGCAGCAGAGGCACAGGCAACCCGACCTGTCAAACATGGCAAGTGTGCTCACAGCTTATATGGACGGTGTATTGCGCAAGGCCCTGCTCCCTCAGCCGTTGGCCACGGAGCTACATCTCATGTCCAGCACGCTGCTGCAGATCTCCGGTCTCCAAGGGCAAGCCCTTGGCCGGAGCCTGTCTAGCTTGATTGTGGCTCATAGACAGCTGTGGCTGTTACAAGCCAGAGTTCCTGATGCGGATAAGGCCGCGCTGCTAGATGTGCCTATATCCCCAGGACATACCTTTGGGCTAGCCGTGGAGGAGATCTTACAGAGATCCCACCGGGAATGCGAGGCGTCCCGGCAGGTGGCCACGTGCTCCCTCCCCGCACTTCTGCATGGGGCAGGTCGAACCACTGGCAATCTCCTCAGACGCGGACTGTCACCAGGACAGTTCCAGTCCCCACGACTCCACTGGGTGACCTAAGGCATCGCCTACAGGGCACACCAGCAGCAAACAACTGGGCCCACCCGGCAGGCAGAGGGAATGCAGGACGTGGCCAGCCCACACACCAGCATCACAGGAGTTTCCAGGGCCAGCGCCCTAAACAGCCACCCCAAACTGCCCTGCCTCAGCCTCAGCAGCCCAAGCAGGGCCCCCTATCGGCACAACAGCTGCAGTACTGGCGCGCTTGCACCTCAGACGCCTGGGTGCACGCCACCGTACAAAACGGTTACGTGCTTCAGTTCCACTTGGGACCTCCTCCCTTTCGAAGCATCACGAATACTTTCGTGACAGACCCTCTCCAGGCCTTGGTGCTTCATCTTGTAGACCCCACCTCCCACGGAGAGGGGTACTGTTATGAAAGGGTAACACGTTGTTTCATGATTTTTGTAAAATTCCATACCGTGCCCTGGCTTGTGTCAGCAATGCCAGCATCCTCATACCCAACTGGCACGGTGCTCCCCAGAGCCCTGTTGTGTACAAGGCTGCATAGTAACTGCACAAGAACGAAAAAAAAAAAAAAAAACCTCGGGTGAATAGAACATCCAAAAACCAACGTAACACTGTCGCCAGGATCAGTACCGGTACATATTATATACAATAAGAAGTTGAATGCAATGCTATCCCGTGCCGTGAAAAAAAAAATGTTGATAGCAGATTTTTAAAATTTTTTTAAACGGGCAGAGTCGGGTAGTTGTATTTTTTTTTTACTATAGCTTTCGACAAGTTCGAAGTTGACTATAAAATCCGGTCCTGCGAAAGTCTTGCGATGTGATTTAAAGCTGGAATTGAGTAGATTTGGTCGGGCGATAGCAAACCACTCCCCCTTCTCAACCCACTTGTAGTCAACAAGCGCTAGCTGCTTTTTGAAGGGTGAAAAGGGCTTGTTTTGGTTCCGCGAGATTTCGCTTGGAATTTTTCTTGTGTTTTGTTACCGTGAATGCTTTTGCGCTGTCGTTTGCTAAATGCTAACTTTGATTTGGTCCGGCCCCTAGTAACATAGTCATTACAATGACACAACTCATTATGAATTAAAAAAAGTAAACATATTTCCCACAAAAATTATTCTAATTGTCATGAGGTGTCAAGACAGGCTAAATAAAGATTTAGTTACCTAATAATCAAAATGCATGAAGAATTGCAAAGAAAACAACTTGTGACTCCTGCTCCTCTTCAATCATCACTGCCCTTCTAACCATACTTTTGGCAGAACAAATCTTCATGTGAGCATCTCTCACATGAACTTTGTAATAGCCTATAATGCGGGAGTCATGGCTGGGTGAAATAAGGTTCCACTCTTTCAAACACTACATAGGAGCATGTTTGTATCATCATCATCTTTTTCATGTGTAATGGCATTTACTTCACAGCAGGCAGTGTCAATGAGGACATAGGCATTGTTTGGCCTTTTAATTTGGATTTTTCGCTTGTGTTGTGGTTGTATCAATTGAAAACTCTCAAGCTCTCCAAGTCCTTTTACAATTTGTGTGAGAGGATTTTTCCCTGAGCGAACCAGACGTTTCAGCTTCTGTAGATAGTTCTCAAATGGGAAACAACTTCAATTATCAAGGCTCCCATACTCATCTGCATCAGATGCAAGATGGACCATGGAATGCGCATTTTAAACTAAGAATGCTTGCCCATACAAATTGCTTCCTTGTGCCACAAAGAATGTCAGTAATTGTCTTGCATAGTCATTTTGCTCTTGAGCAAGTCCTGGGCAGACAAGGATGCACAAGGCAATGCTCAAGGTCATGAAATGATCATAAAGATCATCTTGAAGTATCCCCTTCAGAACCACCTTCCCTGTGTACAGCGCAAATGGTCTCAGTTCTGTGGCTTTCCAGCGATCAATTTCATCCAATCCTCCTGGCTTGCGTGCAAAACAGTTTGGCACTGAAGTCTTCAGCTAATGTAGCCTCTGACTGACTTCACTGATTTGTCCAGCAGACATTCTTGTTTGTCTGTTTCCTTTCAGCCATAAAAGTATTAGTCTTTTCATGACACCCAGGAGCTCTGGTGCATGTAATCTGTTGGGAATTGCATGACCATGTCAATCGGTAGGTTGCAGAGAGGTGATTTCCCATGGTGGTGCTCTTCCTGCACTTTGCTTAGGAATGATTGAGCCGTTCTCAACGTTAGGTTGTCCACCTCTTGATAAGTGATTTTATTCAGCCAATCACCTTTCTGTGTGCATTTGTTGCATCCATAATACCCTGAGTATTGTTTAATGGATTTCACCATTGCCTTGGCAGGAGCATCGCAAATAATGCATCTCAGTTGGATCCTTAGTGTTTTGCCTCCATACTCTAGCCATACTGCATTAGATTGCCCAGATCATGTATAGTCTCCTCAAGAAATTCCAAATCAGTTTGTTTGGAAGAGCCAAGAGAAGGGTAACTGGAAAGATGGTGATGGCTGACAAATGGATAGCACACAGAATTGGCCAAAGTGTTACCTTAGTGCTCTTAAGAGGGGCAATCCATCAATGCGCAAAGAAATTTCCAAATTGTCTACCTTGTTTACTACAGCTTCAGGGTATGTTTTCAGGTGCTTTGAAATTTCATTTTTCAACTCAAAATGAATGTACTGCATCACTGACTTCATTTCTGTATTTATATTTTTGTTGTGTTCAACAATGTCCTTGCTCTTGTAGGCAGCTGTGAATGTCCATTTTTCTGCAGTATTTTTAGGAGCTCATCAAGTGCATTCTGCTTGACCTGGAATTTACCAGATCTTCTTTTAGTGAAGTGCCCAGTACATTTTCCTCCTCACTTTCTGACAACATGTAATAATTTTGGTGGTCAGCCACATTCCAGCTCTCTTCTTCAGAAAAGCTATCGCTCTACCTTCACCATGGTTGTTATGTAATTCATAATGCATTTGTTCTGTGTCATTACAGTCAACATCCAATGGCAGCATTTCATCGTTACTTCCAGAATCAGAATTCAGTAATATTAGACAGTGATTTTGTTGCAGTCTTCCAATATCTTGTATACTGCAGTCTACGTGTTTTTGAATCCATCCTAAAAAACACATATTAGTGTTAGTTAAATATTATTGTCATTATTATTTTGGATCTATTAACTAATTTATATTGATCATGTTTTGACACATGGTGGGTAGTGTTCGTGTTGCAAATTTCAAAATCCCACAATGCAATAGTCCGTAAATTGTCCTACCTAATGACACAAAATATTAAGTCCAATTGAGAAAAAACATCAAATGGTGAAATATTTAAGTTTAAAACAAAATATGTACAGGTTTTACACTGTATGTTGTAGAACAGCGGTTTTCAAACTGGGGCGTACCCCTGGGAGTACTTGAGCACTCCGCAGGGGGTACATGAGAAAAATCCTGTAATGGCGGACAACGGCATTGTAGTACTTTGTGACTTAGCAATCAAATTAACAATCTTGAATCTGTTTTCAAATAAAACCACAGCAGTACTGGTGTACATTTCTGTGGCAGGATGGCTCGCAGTGGTGAGGTGTGGTGACGTCACGGACCAGGAAGTAACTGAATCAAAACAATGGATGGGCGGGTGAAGCTGAATGCAACGGCTGTTCAGCTGATTTATTAATAAACAAAACAAAATGAAAGATTTAAACAAACAACAAAACAGAAACAAAAGGGCACGAGGGCCAAACGAATAAACAGACAAACAAGTAAGTGTTGTGCTGGCTAATCCAGCACGTTTTAACAATTGTTTTTATATTCTGTCTCCTGTCTATCTCCCCGTACCTCCTCTCTGTACACCCCAACCCTGCAGCACGGACAGCTGCAGGTTCTTATACTCTGGCCGAGGGGTTAACTAGCTGTTAATTATCTTATTACCCCTCGGCCACAGTCCGCACGCGTTTGGTAAGGATGCATGACTGTCAGCTAGTTAAATAATCAGTAGCTGATCAGTCATGCATCCTCACGGGGTTTTTAAATTATGAATATAAAAAACAATAACAAAAGACGCGGCGCTTTTATCCGCGCCGCAAACAAAAATACAAATAATAATAAAAAGGGGCGGGACACTCCGCCACAGTTTCCTTTCTGTTGGACGAGGTTAACTATAAACACCCAACCAGGTGTTGACAGTGAGTGAGCGTTGAGCGCACATGGCTAAATTACATATTTAAACAGCAGTGCGGTGGTTCTGCAGTCTGTATGCTAAAAAAAATCATTGTACGATGTTGCTTCTTTTAAAAATGTGTAGTATTTACTAGGTATGTTTACTTTCTGGAGTTTAAATGTTCATTGTTTGTAGTTTAATCCGTTCAGTGTGTTTTATCTAAGGTTTATGTTTTTAAATAACAGTATTATTGAGTTGAGCAGGCAGCTGTGCAGCACTAAGGCAGTGAAATCACTGCGCTGCCTGGAGTACAATGCTTTATGTGTTTTTTTCACTATGACTAATTCGTTGAATAACTCCTTTGTGGAGTGATTGCATTAGCCTAGGCATGCACGCCGCTAATTATTAGACTAATAAAAGCAAGAGCACGGTATTATTATTATTATTACAAAAATAGAATCGCAGTATTTAAAAAAAAGTCTATCCCTAACTCCTGGGATTGGGAAGTGTCTGGAATTGGATTCCCTACTCCAGACCTATTGCGTGTGTTCATATCATACAGCGAGTGCCCATCAACAAGCTGTCTGGCAGCTGATTAACATGAACAGACGACTGCATTAAACACTAACATGTAAGCATTTTGCTAAAAGTCATTTATGACTGCATGATATAAATGTCACCTTTCTACTTTCATCAAATTTAGCTTTTGGAAATATTCACTTCAAAACAATGTGCTTATTCTGGCTGGATTCGATACTGCACAAGACACACATAGCATTTTAAATGTACAGCTCAAGTGTTAAACGATAACATTCGAGTTAAATAAATTAAAAAAAACACACACATATTCAATGTGTTATTCAATATTCACACAGTTCCACATGCTAGCTATTTTTTTTTTTTAAATGCCTGTATTTGTAAATTTTAAATTGTTTTCATGCAAAGTGCCCTGTCTGTTTCCTCTCTACAGTTCTGTTGGAAGAAATGCGCGAATTTTTTTTTTTAATTAGAACCCTAGTTTTGTTTTTCAAAAGCATAACCTGTGTTTGGACTCGTTTTGCCATACTTACTGGTCTGGATTTTGAAATCATTTTACAGAGCATTTGTAGTTTTTTTTTTTTTTTTAAATTTAGTCGTTGCCAATCAGTTTTTATTATTTTCTCCCCAATTTGAAATGCCCAATTATTTTTAGGCTCAGCTCACACGCTGTCCTCCGAAGCGTGTGCCGTCAGCCGCCCGCTTCTTTACACTCTGCAGACTCACCGTGCAGCCGCCTCAGAGCTACAGCGTCCGAGGACAACGCAGCTCTGGGCAGCTTACAGGCAAGCCCGCAGGCGCCCGGCCAGACTACAGGGGTTGCTGGTGCGCGGTGAGCCGAGGACACCCTGGCCGACCTAACCCTCCCCCAGGACGACGCTCGGCCAATTGAGCACCGCCCCCTCGGAGCTCCCGTCCACGGTCGGCTGTGGAATATCCTGGACTCGAACCTGCGACATCCAGGCTATAGAGCGCATTGTGCACTCTAGCGAGTGCTTTTTACTGGATTCGCCACTCGGGAGCCCAGCAGCATTTGTAGTTTTCATTTAATTTAATTTACTGTTATTAGTTTAACAGCAGTTTTCCATGAACAGTAATTGGCTGAATTCGAGCCCCACCTCCTTCCTGTGTGCCTTCTGAGCAAGCAAATCAAGGCCTGTTTATTTTTTTTAAATGACCCGCTTAAATTTTTTTGTAACTTGAAGTTCTATTCGTTCATTTTAAAATACAGAATAACATACCCTTGTGTATGGGCTGCATTGTTTACTAATCAGGGTGTAGTTTTACTGAAATCTGTGATAAAAAACAGGCACGTCCATCACATTGGTAGGTAAGTATTTAAAATATATATATATTTTCAGTTAACATCAATAAGTACTTAAGCCTAGTAATTAATCAATAAATCCAATTTCTTTCTGTTTTCATAGGTATATTATGACCCTGTCTCAGATGGGGGTACGCAGTAGACTAGACTTTTAGACTTGTTGTAGAATAAAAGCAAACTGAAAAAATGTTTTCATGTTAACATTTAAATGACACCTAAAAAATAAACTCCCACACATATACAATATTTACATAGGAAATTGTTTCACATTATATTATTTTATAGATCTGTGAAATCCACACAGAAGCCAAAATTTCATATAGGCACCTTAAGTCGTAAGCAGATGTTATTTTAATGTAAATATTAATTAATAATCAGGGCTTGAATTTCATTTTTGTGTGCTGGGGGGATTACCCCCTATGCTGCAGCCAATGGGGGGATTCCAAAATTTTAGGGGGGAATGGCAAAAGAAAAGGTAATTTTGCATATAAAAAAAAACTATATATATTTTACTGCATCATCATTCACACTGGTGTTGCTTTAAAGTAAGCTGCTTTCAGGAGACCTAACAGCTGTTCATCACTGTGAGACAGAGCACTCTCCATTGCTTTTGCCATTGCCTAACATGAAGTTTTTGCATGCAGCAGAAGAAAAAGGTGCTTTTCTTTTAAACCAGTGCTCCATTTCTTTTTTTTAACTCTTTACACTCAGCCCTATTTCAGCCTGTTTTTCACTGTTTTCATTTATGTATGTTGAACTACTGGATAGTTTGTACTGCATGCATGTAACATGTCAAATGAAAGGCCACAAAATTTAATTTCATATTATGTAAGTTGCAACAGGATCAGGCATACTATATGTGGTAGAGTTGAGAATATATATAAAAAAAAACTAAAAAAAAAAAAAAAGTGTTTTCAAAATAATCATGTTTGGTCAGTGCTATATATATTGTAATCATAGATGGCTCAAAAAAAACAAAACAAAACAAAACAAAAAAAAAAATACTGCACCACTGAACCTCAATATGAAATTAACACAGGGGTGCAGCTGAGCTTCTAAGCTTTCCAGCGATACCGCCCCTTTCTGTCTAGCTGCTACGGATCAATAGGCTCAAAAGGAAACCTGAGCTGTGAACTCTGTCACATGATGAGAGGCTTAAGTCAGGCGATCGTAGTTCCGGCTAGGAGCACTTACAAAGGTACTACGAAATGTTCCTGTCAGGAGAACTGAGGAAGTCAGCACCTCTGGTCACTTTTTTTTAAAGTAACAAATACGCTTATTCACTGCCAAACATGAACTACTTTAGATGTGTAATGGCTGCAGTATAGGATACTGACCTTAGGTTTAGGGTTTCGGTGTTGGGAGAGGATTATTCATTGTTTTATTAACAATAATATGATAACCAATCAGAGTGCAGTGTCCTGACAGGAACATTTGGTGGTACCTTGTAAGGACAGTGCACCGCATACACACACTGAATACGTCTTTGGAAAGCCCAGAGTCTGTAGTTGTAAACAAGCCATATGGTGGCTTTTACGGTGCCTGAGTAATATGTGCGTAACCTTTGGTGCGCTGGTGCCCCAAAATGAATGGGACTGAGTTTTAAGAGTTAAAGCGAAAGTCACTGTTTGCAAAACAACACCTAGGTAGACTTAATATCATCTTTTTTTAAAAAAACTGTTTACTTACTTGCAGTGTACTGAGTTTCTATAATCCTTAAAGATAGCGACCGAGAATCACATACGAGAGAATAAAGTCTCGCTGTACTTAAAATATCCAGCACTACTTTTATTTATTTACTTATTTTGACCAGAACTACTCAGAATGCGACTCATTGTGCTTTCGTCACTGGCACCCACTTCCTTATAGATTGTTGTAGCGTTTCAGGCATTCTAAATTGGGTGAAAAATACAGTAGCCTGGTGTCTTAAAATATCTCTTCGGGATTTTCCTGCATTGAAAGTTGCAGATATGTGGAAGCAATTTGTAAAATGCGCGATTCCCACAATCCTGCTCTGAAATTCAAGCCCTGATAATCTAGATTATATCATGAAAATATGAGCACTTACTAGTATCTTTGACACAAAATAATGTGCTTAAAATGCATAAAACGTATTTTTATGCACCTTGGGCATTCTTAAAACAATAGTACGTTATAATACAAAACAAATGTCAATGATCTGTTAACTTTTCTCTGATCCGCAATATTGTATCCTCTTCATTCAAACCCAGCCTCCAAACACCTTTCCTCCTGGGCGGTACCGCTGATGTAGCCAGCACGGAGACTCGCTTAGGTTTATGGCAGTGACATACTCTGATACTCTGATTCTCTGACAAGTATCAGACTCAATAGACTTTTATGGGGGGCTGCGAGGACGCGTCGTGTTTCCTCCTAAAAAATCAGTTGGCTAAGTTGGCTAAGAATAAGAAAATAATATTAATGCTGATGCTTTCTAGTTTCCAGTTATGTAGGTTTCGGTTTGTTCCTGGGGGGTTTAGACGTCGAAAACACACTCCAAAGTTAAAAAAAAAAATTCTTAAATTAAGTTCCCCTGAAAGAACTGACTAGGAACAAATTATTATTATTATTATTATTTATTTCTTAGCAGACGCCCTTATCCAGGGCGACTTACAATTGTTACAAGATATCACATTATACATTATTTCACATTATACAGATATCACATTATTTTACATACAATTACCCATTTATACAGTTGGGTTTTTACTGGAGCAATCTAGGTAAAGTACCTTGCTCAAGGGTACAACAGCAGTGTCCCCCACTGGGGATTGAACCCACAACCCTCCGGTCAAGAGTCCAGAGCCCTAACCACTACTCCAAGGTGCTGTGATTGTGTACATTCCATTGCTGTTTTTGGTATTACCGAAAAATTGTGTATTAGCTTGTGGCCAGGCCAAAATACAACGGTGTGCCTCTCTTTTTCTGTGTCACATACTCACTCAGATTAATAAAGGTGCTTTACAGGCTTTTGACTTTTAAAAAATGTATGATCATTTACATGTATTCGCTAGAAAACGACACACATACATGCCTGTTTCACAACTGCGCGTGCAAGTGTTGTCAGATAGAGAAGACTGTAGTTACTCGAAGGGCTGGAATCAAGAACAACTCATACCCATATTAAGAATCACATATGACAAATCAGCCAATCACAGAGCAGCATTTCCAAACATTCCTACACCTCTTATCATGTAATGCCATCCCGTGCATAGAATGATTGGTATTTAAAAAAATAAAATGCTCTAAATAAAAACATACCAAAATGGAAAATCCTGTTATTAAATTCGACTTTTGTTTTAATTTGGATAAGTAATTGGGACATATTACATACCGATGCCACTGGCCGTGAATATGTCAATCAAACATCAACATGACCCTATAAGATAACGCTCTGTTGTTCCCTCAGCCTGCCTGTGGCCGAGCTGTTGCCGTGATGACGTCACGGACCAGTAGGAGTAACAGTAAACAAAGGCAATGGAAGGTGGTGGTGAAACTGAGCACTACGGCGCTCAGCTATTTTATTAAATAAACAAAACAAACGATTTGAACAAACACAAAAGACAGAAACAAAAGGGCAATTTGGCCAAACAAATAAACAATAACGAAACAAGTATACTTCTATATATAGCAATTGTTTCTATTTTAATACCGCTCTCCTTGCTCGTTCTCCCGTACTCTCCTCTGTACACTCTCCACGGACAGCTGGAGACTTTTATATTCTGGCCGAGGGGTTAACTAGCTGTTAATTATTTTATTACCCCTCGGCCACAGTCTGCACAAGTTTAGTAAGGATGCGTGACTGTCAGCTAGTTAAATAATCAGTAGCTGATCAGTCACGCATCCTCACAAGGTTTTTAAAATCTAAAAACAATAACAAATACGCAGCGCTTTTATCTGCGCCGCAAACAATAATACAAATAATAATACAAATATATATAGGGGCGGGACACTCCACCACACATGCCCCCCCTTGTGCGCAGCACACATGGCCTTAAAAGGCCACTTCCCCCCTTAGTCCCCAAAGTCCAGGCCCAGGAACAGGGGAAGCAAGGTGTCTCCGGGGGCAGCCATGGCGGGATGTCCTCCTCCCACTCAAACAGCTGTAGCGTCCCGGTGGACCGCGCACAGGCCGGCTCCTCCGGCCAAGGAAGTTTTGGGGGTGGTCTCCAGACCTCCCCCCCCTTCTTCATGGCCGGAAGCTCCCCTCCGTGGGGCTCCGACCACCCGTCTCCTGCAGCGAAACTGCTGCGGGGGGAGCTAGTCTCCTGATCTCCCCCCCTTCTTCATGGCCAGCAGCTCCCCTCAGTGGGGCTCCGACCACAGTTTCTCCTGCCGCGAAAGTGGGGCTTGGGGAGCTGGTCTCCTGACCTCCCCCCCCTTCTTCGTGGCCGGCAGCTCCCCTTCATGGGGCTCCAGCCACAGTATTTCCTGCCGCATGGCAGGACTGGTAGCGACCCTAGGCGAAGCAGAGCCCCCGGCGACCCCAGGCGAAGCAGGACCCTCGACGACCCCAGGCGAAGCAGGACCCTCGACGACCCCAGGCGAAGCAGGGAGGCGATGGCAGCAGCGGACCCTCGGGAGGCGACGGCGGCAGCAGCGGACCCTCGGGAGGCGACGGCAGCAGCAGCGGACCCTCGGGAGGCGACGGCAGCAGCAGCGGACCCTCGGGAGGCGACGGCAGCAGCAGCGGACCATCGGGAGGCGACGGCAGCAGCAGCGGACCCTCCGGAAGCGAACTCGGGAGGGGAGCCCCTGGCCATGGAGGCGGCAGCGGGAGCTCCACTTTTCCCTCTTACCCTGTAACTGGTGGCTCCACAGGCGATGTGGAGCAGCAGGCAGCCCCAGGCGATGTGGAGCAGCAGGCATCCCCAGGCGATGCGGAGCAGCAGGCAACCCCAGGCGATGCGGAGCAGCAGGCAACCCCAGGCGATGCGGAGCAGCAGGCAACCACAGGCGATGCAGAGCAGCAGGCAACCCCAGGCTATGCGGAGCAGCAGGCAACCCCAGGCAATGCGGAGCAGCAGGCAACCCCAGGCGATGCATGGTAGGCATCCTTGGGTGGTGTGAGGCAGGCATCCTTGGGCGGAGCGAGGCAGGCATCCTTGGGCGAAGCGAGGCAGACATCCTTGGGCAGAGCGAGGCAGGCATCCTTGGGCGAAGCGAGGCAGGCATCCTTGGGCGGAGCGAGGCAGGCATCCTTGGGCGGAGCGAGGCAGGCATCCTTGGGCGGAGCGAGGCAGGCATTCTTGGGTGGAGCGAGGCAGGCATCCTTGGGCAGAGCAAGGCAGGCATCCTTGGGCGGAGCGAGGTAGGCATCCTTGGGCGGAGCGAGGCAGGGCAGGTGCAGTCCTTTCCATGGTGGTGGAGGTGGAACCAGCTGGTATTCACCCTCTGCTGGTGGAGGTGGGAGGGGCAATCAGTCCTCCCACGGTGGTGGAGACGGAACCATCAGGTATTCACCCTCTGCTGATGGAGGTGGGAGGGGCAAGCAGTCCTCCCACGGTGGTGGAGACGGAACCATCAGGTATTCACCCTCTGCTGATGGAGGTGGGAGCGGTAAGCTGTCCTCCCACGGCGCTTGAGACGGAACCAGCAGGCATTCACCCTCTGCTGGTGGAGGTGTCGGAGGCAGAGGCAGCTCCTGCTGCTCTGCTCCTGGCGATGGAGGTGGCGGAGGCAGAGGCAGCTCCCGCTGCTCTGCTCCTGGCGGTGGAGGTGGCGGAGGCAGAGGCAGCTCCCGCTGCTCTGCTCCTGCTGGTGGAAGCGGTGGAGGTGGCGGAGGCAGAGGCAGCAGGTATTCTTCCTCTGCTGCTGGAGGCCTAGGTTCTGGACCTGTGGGCCTCCCCCTGGGCGCTGGATGCATGGGCCCCCCCTTCTGGGCGCTGGATGCACGGGCTCCCCCCTTCTGGGCGCTGGATGCACGGGCTCCCCCCTTCTGGGCGCTGGATGCATGGGCTCCCCTCCTCTGGGCGCTAGTTCCCCCTCTTCATATTGCGTGGGGCATATGGCCAACATGTGCCGAAATGCCCCACAGCCAGGGCATAATTCCGCCGCGAGGTTCTTTAGAAAAACCTCCCAACCGTCATCCCCGACCTCCTCCTGCTGTTGCTGCGGTTGCTGTTGCTGCTGCAGCTTACCTCTCCCCCTTCTGGGCGCTGGACACAACGGGACTTCGGGCTCATCTCTTTCCTCATCTGTGTCCCTGTCGACCTCTGGGCAGCTTTCCTCCTCATGCCCAAATCGATGGCAGTATGTACACCATTCCTCCGTGGAATCCTCCCTCTGTACCCACCATGCGAGATCCCATGGCCAGAGCTTAGGGTCCACCCTCTTGCTTCCACTGTCCCTCTGTTGTGGGGGCTGGCCGTTCCTCTCCCTTCCCCTTTTTCTTCCCATTATTTAATTTTTTTAAAAAATTTTCCTCCAAAAAAAACGCTTTTCCTGGTCCGGCTCCTGGAGGCGTTTATCCCACGCAGGACACCATATGTGGCCGAGCTGTTGCCGTGATGACGTCACAGACCAGGAAAGAATAACAGTAAACAAAGACAATGGATGGTGGTGGTGAAACTGAGCACTACGGCGCTCAGCTATTTTATTAAATAAACAAAACAAACGATTTGACAAACACAAAAGACAGAAACAAAAGAGCACGTTGGCCAAACAAATATATATAGCAATAGTTTCTTGTGGCGGAGTGTCCCGCCCCTATGTATTTTGTTGTTGTTTTTTATTATTTATATTTAGAAACCTCGTGAGGATGCATGACTGATCAGCTACTGATTATTTAACTAGCTGACAGTCATGCATCCTTACCAAACGCGTGCAGACTCTGGCCGAGGGGTAATAAGATAATTAACAGCTAGTTAACCCCTCGGCCAGAGTACAGACGTGCTCAAATTTGTTGGTACCCTTACAGCTCATTGAAATAATGCTTCATTCCTCCTGAAAAGTGATGAAATTAAAAGCTATTTTATCATGTATACTTGCATGCCTTTGGTATGTCATAGAATAAAGCAAAGAAGCTGTGAAAAGAGATGAATTATTGCTTATTCTACAAAGATATTCTAAAATGGCCTGGACACATTTGTTGGTACCCCTTAGAAAAGATAATAAATAATTGGATTATAGTGATATTTCAAACTAATTAGTTTCTTTAATTAGTATCACACATGTCTCCAATCTTGTAATCAGTCATTCAGCCTATTTAAATGGAGAAAAGTAGTCACTGTGCTGTTTGGTATCATTGTATGCACCACACTGAACATGGACCAGAGAAAGCAAAGGAGAGAGTTGTCTGAGGAGATCAGAAAGAAAATAATAGACAAGCATGGTAAAGGTAAAGGCTACAAGACCATCTCCAAGCAGCTTGATGTTCCTGTGACAACAGTTGCAAATATTATTAAGAAGTTTAAGGTCCATGGAACTGTAGCCAACCTCCCTTGGCGCCGCTGCAAGAGGATTATCGACCCCAGAGTGAACAGAAGGATAGTGCGAATGGTAGAAAAAGAACCAAGGATAACTGCCAAAGACATACAAGCTGAACTCCAAGGTGAAGGTATCGCCAGTTTGTGATCGCACCATCCGTCGCTTTTTGAATGAAAGTGGGCTCCATGGAAGAAGACCCAGGAGGACTCCACTTTTGAAAGAAAAACATAAAAAAGCCAGACTGGAATTTGCTAAAATGCATATTGACAAGCCACAATCCTTCTGGGAGAATGTCCTTTGGACAGATGAGTCAAAACTGGAGCTTTTTGGCAAGTCACATCAGCTCTATGTTCACAGACGAAAAAATGAAGCTTTCAAAGAAAAGAACACCATACCTACAGTGAAACATGGAGGAGGCTCGGTTATGTTTTGGGGCTGCTTTGCTGCGCCTGGCACAGGGCGCCTTGAATCTGTGCAGGGCACAATGAAATCTCAAGACTATCAAGGCATTCTGGAGCGAAACGTACTGCCCAGTGTCAGAAAGCTCTGTCTCAGTCGCAGGTCATAGGTCCTCCAACAGGATAATGACCCAAAACACACAGCTAAAAGCACCCAAGAATGGATAAGAACAAAACATTGGACTATTCTGAAGTGGCCTTCTATGAGTCCTGATCTGAATCCTATCGAACATCTATGGAAAGAGCTGAAACTTGCAGTCTGGAGAAGGCACCCATCAAACCTGAGACAGCTGGAGCAGTTTGCTCAGGAAGAGTGGGCCAAACTACCTGTTAACAGGTGCAGAAGTCTCATTGAGAGCTACAGAAAACGTTTGATTGCAGTGATTGCCTCTAAAGGTTGTGCAACAAAATATTAGGTTAGCAGTCCCATCATTTTTGTCCATGCCATTTTCATTTGTTTTATTATTTACAATATTATGTTGAATAAAAAATCAAAAGCAAAGTCTGATTTCTATTAAATATGGAATAAACAATGGTGGATGCCAATTACTTTTGTCAGTTTCAAGTTATTTCAGAGAAAATTGTGCATTCTTCGTTTTTTGTGGAGGGGTACCAACAAATTTGAGCACGTCTGTATAAGAACCTACAGCTGTCCGTTCTGCAGGGTGGAGTGTACAGAGGAGAGTACGGGGAGCGGAGAGATCGAGGAAAAATAACAACATTTAAAAACGACTGCTAAACAGTCTTTGTTTATTCGTTTGGCCCTTGTGCCTTTTTGTTTTGTGTTTTGTTGTTTTGTTTAAATCTTTTGTTTTTGTTTTGTTTATTAATAAATTCAGCTGAGTGCCATAGCATTCAGCTTCACCCGCCCATCCATTGTTTTGGTTTCAGTTACTTCCTGGTCCGTGACGTCATCAAACATCACCACTGCAAGCCAGCCTGTCACATATGATGTCCTGCGTGGGACAAAACAACGCCTCCAACAGTCGGACCAGGAAGGAAAACGACGTTTATTTTATTTTTTTTCAAAAAGTATTTTTTTTGTGTGTTTTTTTGAAAAAAAAAAAAAAAAAAAAAAAAAAAAAAATGGGGAAAAGTAGCCGGAGGAGAAAGCAGCAGCAGCAACAACAACAGCAGCAGGAGGCGCAGCAACAGCAGCGGGTCCTTACCACGCTGGACGTCTGCCTCACCTGCCTGAAGGGTGAGGAGTGGTGCTTCGCGGTTGGTGAGGTCGGGCACGTGGCACCGGACCAACCCCCTCCATGGCAGGAGAGGAAGGAGCCTCAGCATTCAGCAAGGGTGAGAGCCTCAGCATTCAACATCCTCCGAGGCATTCAACATCCTCCGAGGCGGAAGAATCCTGTCTCCTCTGAGGGGATCTGGGACTGGCTGGCGGAGCCTGAGAGGGATATAATGGTCGCCCTCCCTGCTGTGATCAACCTCCTGTGGGCGAGAGATGGGGAGCGCTGGGAGGCCTGAGAACAGGAACACCACCCAGCATCCCTCCCAGACATCGCAGCCATGGTGCTCAACTACCTGGCTGCAGATATGGGAGGGGCCCCGCTGCTGTTTCCAGTGCCAGAGGGAGAGGAGCCATCACTGCCGTCTCCAGTGCCAGAGGGAGAGGAGCCATTGAGTCATCGCTGCCTTTTCCAGCGCCAGAGGGAGAAGAGTCATCGCTGCCTTCTCCAGCACCAGAGGGAGAGGAGCCATTGCTGCCGTCTCCAGTGCCAGAGGGAGAGGAGCCATTGAGTCATCGCTGCCTTCTCCAGCGCCAGAGGGAGAAGAGTCATCGCTGCCTTCTCCAGCACCAGAGGGAGAGGAGCCATTGCTGCCGTCTCCAGCGCCAGAGGGAGAGGAACCATTGCTGCCGTCTCCAGCGCCAGAGGGAGAGGAGCCATTGCTGCCGTCTCCAGCGCCAGAGGGAGAGGAGCCATTGCTGCCGTCTCCAACGCCAGAGGGAGAGGAGCCATTGCTGCCGTCTCCAGCGTTAGAGGGTGAGGAGCCCACGCCACTGTCTCCAGCACTAGGAGCAGAGCAGCAGGAGCTGCCTCTGTCTCCACCACCACCAGGAGCAGAGCAGCAGGAGCTGCCTCTGTCTCCACCACCACCAGGAGCAGAGCAGCAGGAGCTGTCTCTGCCTCCACCACCTCCACCAGCAGAGGGTGAATGCCTGCTGGTTCTGCCTCAACCGCCGTGGGAGGACTGCTTGCCCCTCCCACCTCCACCAGCAGAGGGTGAATGCCTGCTGGTTCTGTCTCAAGCGCTGTGGGAGGACTGCTTACCGCTCCCAGTTCCACCAGCAGAGGGTGAATTCCTGCTGGTTCTGCCTCAACCGCTGTGGGAGGATTGCTTGCCCCTCCCACCTCCACCAGCAGAGGGTGAATACCTGCTGGTTCCGCCTCAGCCGCCGTGGGAGGACTGCTTTCCCCTCCAAAATTGGACCACCTCCAAAATTTTTTTGGCCAGAGGAGCCGGCCTGTGCGCGGGCCATTGGAATGCTATGGCTGTTTGGGTGGGAGATGGACATCCCACTGTGGCCACCACCTTTGGCCCGTTGCTGCCCCTGTTCCTGCGCCGGGACTGCTAGGCGGGACTTTGGGGACTAAGGGGGGAGGTGGCCGAAAAGGCCATGTGTGCTGCGCACAAGGGGGGGCATGTGTGGCGGAGTGTCCCGCCCCTATGTATTTATTTATTATTATTTGTATTTGCGGCACGGATAAAAGCGCTGCGTCTTTTGTTATTGTTTTTTATTATTTATATTTAGAAACCTCGTGAGGATGCATGACTGATCAGCTACTGATTATTTAACTAGCTGACAGTCATGCATCCTTACCAAACACGTGCAGACTCTGGCCGAGGGGTAATAAGATAATTAACAATCAGTAGCTGATCAGTCACGCATCCTCACAAGGTTTTTAAAATCTAAAAACAATAACAAATACGCAGCGCTTTTACCTGCGCCGCAAACAATAATACAAATAATAATACAAATATATATAGGGGCGGGACACTCCACCACACATGCCCGTCCTTGTGCGCAGCACATATGGCCTTAAAAGGCCATCTCCCCCCTTAGTCCCCAAGGTCCTGGCCCAGGAACAGGGGAAGCAAGGTGTCTCCGGGGGCAGCCACGGCGGGATGTCCTCCTCCCACTCAAACAGCTGTAGCGTCCCGGTCGACCACGCACAGGCCGGCTGCTCCGGCCAAGGAAATTTTGGGGGTGGTCTCCAGACCTCCCCCCCCTTCTTCATGGCCGGCAGCTCCCCTCCATGGGGCTCCGGCCACCCGTTCTCCTGCAGCGAAACAATGTGAGAAGCTATAAAAAAGGCCAACGAGATGCTCGGATATATTGTGAGAAGTGTTGAATTTAAATCAAGGGAAGTAAAGTTAAAACTTTACAATGCATTAGTAAGACCTCACCTAGAATATTGTGTTCAGTTCTGGTCACCTGTGGCGGAGTGTCCCGTCCCTATTTATTATTATATGTATTTGTTTGCGGCGCGGATAAAAGCGCAGCGTCTTTTGGTATTGTTTTTTATATTTATAATTTAAAACCCATGAGGATGCGTGGCTGATCAGCTACTGATTATTTAACTAGTTGACAGTCACGCATCCTTACCAAACGTGTGCAGACTGTGGCCGAGGGGTAATAAGATAATTAACAGCTAGTTAACCCCTCGGCCAGAGTATAAGAACCTGCAGCTGTCCGTGCTGCAGGGTGGGGTGTACAGAGAGGAGGTACGGGGAGATAGAGAGGAGACAGACTTTAAAATAAACAATTGCAAAAACGTGCTGGATTAGCCAGCACGACACTTACTTGTTTGTCTGTCTGGTTTGTTTGGCCCTCGTGCCCTTTGGTTTCTGTTTTGTTGTTTTGTTTAAATCTTTTGTTTTGTTTATTATTAAAATCAGCTGAACGCCGTTGCGTTCAGTTTCACCCGCCCATCCATTGTTGTGGTTCAGTTACTTCCTGGTCACCACACCTCACCACTGCAAGCCAGCCTGCCACTTACGTGCTGGCTAATCCAGCACGTTTTAGCAATTGTTTATTTTAAAGTCTGTCTCCTCTCTATCTCCCCGTACCTCCTCTCTGTACACCCACCCTGCAGCACGGACAGCTGCAGGTTCTTATACTCTGGCCGAGGGGTTAACTAGCTGTTAATTATCTTATTACCCCTCGGCCACAGTCCGCACGCGTTTGGTAAGGATGCGTGACTGTCAGCTAGTTAAATAATCAGTAGCTGATCAGCCACGCATCCTCACAGGTTTTAAATTATAAATATAAAAAACAATACCAAAAGACGCTGCGCTTTTATCCGCGCCGCAAACAAATACATATAATAATAAATAGGGGCGGGACACTCCGCCACATCACCTCATTACAAAAAGGATATTGCTGCTCTAGAAAGAGTGCAAAGAAGAGCAACCAGAATTATCCCCGGTTTAAAAGGCATGTCGTATGCAGACAGGCTAAAAGAATTGAATCTATTCAGTCTTGAACAAAGAAGACTACGCGGCGATCTGATTCAAACATTCAAAATCCTAAAAGGTATAGACAATGTCGACCCAGGGGACTTTTTTGACCTGAAAAAAGAAACAAAGGGACACAAATAGAGATTAGATAAAGGGGCATTCAGAACAGAAAATAGGAGGCACTGTTTTACACAGAGAATTGTGAGGGTGTGGAACCAACTCCCCAGTAATGTTGTTGAAGCTGACACTCTGGGATCCTTCAAGAAGCTGCTTGATGAGATTCTGGGATCAATAAGCTACTAACAACCAAACAAGCAAGATGGGCCGAATGGCCTCCTCTCGTTTGTAAACTTTCTTATGCTCTTAAGTGGGATTCACTGGCACTGCCCACCCAAAGCAGTGCAAGAGCAAAGAGGCAGAATCGACCCGCAGCAATTTGCTGCTATGATGGACCTCCTGCACCAAACCCTGACTGAGATAGGACAGGGTAGTGTAAGAGCTGCTGCGCCCGACCCAATGCTACAGCGGCCAACAAAAATGACGAGAGAGGATCAGCCGGACGCATACCTGGAGGTATTCGAGGCTATGGCGATCTCTGCCGGGTGGGTCCGAGAACATTGAGCTAGCTACCTCCTGCCACAGCTGACAGGGGAGGCGCAGGTGGCCATGAGGACCCTGGATTCCATGGCTATGCTGGACTACCCCACGCTGAAAACTGTCATCCTCAACCAAGTGGGGGCGACTCCGGAGGGTTATCGCCGCAAATTCCGGGAGGAGAGCTTTGCTGAGGAGGAACACCCCAGGAACATCGCCCACTGCTTGCAGGATTATGCCCGGGGATGGTTGAACCCAGGAGCAACCACCACTGCCAGGCTTTATCGGGACACCTCAAGAAGGAAAAATATCCCGAATAAGTGGCTGTCCCAATTAAATGAGAGACAGTTGAGATGACCTTAATCACACTTTTTTGATTCTTAATGAAAAGAAAAATAATGAAATCACATCACATTATGATTAAATGTTAAATACATAATTTAAAATACAAGTCAATTGTTTTTATTATTATTATTCCTAAACAAAATTAATTGCACCTCTGATGTTGACATGCCAACTTTCTTTGCAACAGAAGCCTGAGAAACCACATGAGACTCCTCCTTTTTCAAGAGTTCAATCTAGTTTACGCAAGTCACAGCATGGTTATTTACTCAGTGCACCGTGCTACGCGACCTGTCTTGCTCTGAAAAGCATTCATTTGAAAATATTGTATCCCAATTAAACAAAGTGACATCCCAACTAAACAACATTATTATTATTATTTATTTCTTAGCAGACACCCTTATCCAGGGCAACTTACAATTGTTACAAGATATCACATTATTTTTTACATACATTTATACAGTTGGGTATTTCCTGGAGCAATCTAGGTAAAGTACCTCAAGGGTACAGCATCAGTGTCCCCCACCTGGGATTGAACCAACAACCCTCCAGTCAAGATTCCAGAGCCCTAACCACTACTCCACACTGCTACCCTATAAATATATATAAATAGACATAAATAACATTGGGAAGAACCGTATTCCAGAGTTGTATCCCATTTATGCTGCAATGCCGATTATCAGGATCCCGATTAGGCAGTGCTGACTGTACCAAGTTTCGTTGGCCTTTGCGTTATCTGTTTTGATGTAGTGCGATATGCATCTCTTAACACAACCTTTGAAACGGGATTACAAGAGATAAGGACATTTATTTCTTACTCAGTAAAATGATGATTCTTCAATTTGTCCCTTGAATCTGACGTATTTTGAGGCATGGAACAATGTTAGTAATACCAAAGTGGCACTGGTCTACCACCTACAGGCGTTCCATGCTTGGAAAGCAGATTTCCAGAATCTAGAAAAGTATAGTAGTGGTATGATGACATCACGAATCTAGAAAAAAAAGAAAGTGCCCTTCTGGGTGCCAAATTCATTGTAAACATACCAAGTGAGCTTCATTTAAATTGAACTATTGTTTAAAAGTAACTTTACTTTTTTTTTAGATCAGACATTATACAAAACACTTATAATCTGTTTCTAGAATATATACTGACTAAATACAGCCGCTGAAAACCTCCAGCTGTCCAGCCTGCACATATGAAAAAACACAGCGCGGGGTCTGTCCAGGTGGCAACACTAGGTCCAAACTGTCTTTCTTGTGGAAAGATAAATACATAACCATAGAAAGTGGGTGAAATGACACTCCTGCAGTTGTTCCTCAGTCCACAGTGCAAGCTTCTTTTGTGCTTTATACAAGTAGAGCCTATGGCCATCAGCCTGTGGCCAAACTCACTAAGCATCTGTATCTAAAGGAAAAACTGTCTTGCAAAAATTGAAATAAATACTGTAATTCAGTGTGCTTATTCAAGAGCCTGCTACTACACCCCACTGCCAATTTATGGTGTGTTGTCTTTTGTACTTGGTTTCACAGTCTTGACTAATTGTGATGTCAGGTGTGGTCCTCTACAGCATAGACAGCAACAAGTTTCTCCCCTCACACAGCCTTACTGAGACTATTTCTCGCGTTTAGACTTCTGTCTACTACTCACTGATGTTCAATTGCTTGTGGCTGCATTAAATGCAGTGAATTAATGTAGGATTACATTTTTATGATGCAGCTATCTTTATAGAGGCGTTTAGAAGTATTAAGCAATAACAGCCATAGACAATTGATGGTTTGTGGCGTTATACTGTATGTAGTGTTAGCATTAAACAATTGTATCTAGTTATCTGTTATATAGTACCTTTTAATTAAAGTTTAATGGTAGGGTGTGGAAGGGTGGGGGTATTCACTGACACGGGAGACAGAAGATTGTAGTTGCAAACACTGCACAGATGCCCAGTTTTTTCTTTTGTATTTATTTTAACCCGCAGAGGGCGCTGTTGTCTGTGGCCTGTATACCGGCAACGGTAATCAGGACCACAGGTTACCAACATAGGTATAGGCAGGCGCACTCACAGGTGCTCAAAAATAATAATGAAAACCAAAGGCGAAATGAAAAAGGAAAATTAAACACAGTAATAAAACTACAAAACAAAAGTGCTGCTTACGCAGTGCCCCCACTGCCTCTATGCCGGTCAGCTTGAGTCTCTGTCCTACACTTTGATGTGCATTATACACTAGGGTGGCCAAGGTTCCCCTATCACTACACATGTCCCCTTGGGTACGTAACAATAGATTTTAATAAATGGTTTATATAAGGCTGGCTGTCTTCCTCAGCTGTGCTTGCCTGTTTTGGTCGCTTGGAACGTATCCAGTTTCCACGCTCCGCTGTACAGAAACAATCTGCACTTTAAACTTCTCGTTGTCCTGCTTAGAACTGTCTCATTGTATTCCCAATCACGGCCACCCCAATGCACAACCAAGCGCAGTTCTTATGGGCCGAGCAATCCCCCAAGGCCCGCCTCTCAGACACTCAGAGAGAGGGAAAGCCAACACACCCTCTTCCCCACCTCTCCGTGTCATCACCATGACTGACAGGCGGATCTTGCGAGACTGCTGCCCTCTTCCTGCAGAACTACGGATACACCAGACAGTGAGTACAGATCTCCCCTATTACATAGGGTGTGACAGAAATACAATGATTCTTTGTTGTAAATCACGCTCCCGACCTGTGAGGGTGCTAAGCAGCGAGAACAGAGTTCCTTGGACGGGCTGGCCGACTTCCTTGAACCCTGCGAAAGAACTGTACCAGAACCAGGAAGGGGGCGAGACTCTGTTGCAATAAAGCATTGACCCGGAAGGGAAACGACGTGGCAGCCGCAGATTGGAGAGGCGGTTGCACTCGTTTACCAAGGGGTCATGTGTGACAGCATAAAAGGGGACAGAGAATCTTAATCTGTTCCTTCGTTTTGGTTTGTGTTTGTGAACCGAGAAGGACTGTGAGAGACCCCGTAACCACTGTTTCAGTATCGTGAGTGTTTTGTTTGTGTGTCTTTGTGTAATTCGTCTTGTTTGTAAATCACTAGATGGCTAACACGATTCCGGAGCTGTTACTGAGGGCCAGCACTAGCCGGAACAACAACACTACACTACTGTCACAGAATAAACTGTATCACCCACCACGAGCACTACTGCACACACCCAGGACTAGTGACCGTGTCGGTATTATTGTGGGACAGATAAGTATTGTTTATTGTTTAGGGTCTGGAAGCCCATTATTGTCTACCCTGTGCAGTACACATTGCTGTGTATTGTCGGGGGATTATTGTTTATTGGTCACCAGACCTGGATAAAAATAAAGCACACTTTCCAAACTGGATTACAAGGCTCTATCTGATTAATCACTTCTGCACCTGTTCCCACTCAGCCACTTTGTCACATAGGGTTATAAAGGCTGTAGGTAAACTAAATCAAGTAGACACATTGGTATTAGCTGCTTTACTTAATCATGTTTTACATCTGGATTTACAATTGAGTGTCTGAATATACAAAGATATCACTCATAGGTATTAGCTGAGATCACCACCCAGTTTCCATTCCAGCTGAAATTACTTTGGAATACAATTAACCTAGGCTTACAAAAAAAAACAAAACAACAGTAAAAAGTAAAAAGCTTCACACCTCAGCCTCAGCATTTTTAAAAAAAGTAATAATGTTGTTTTTCAGAAAGGAAATAATTGACTCAATACACATTAGTTACCAAACCAGAAATAAACAACTCAGACCTTTCAGATAGTGTTGTGCTTCCTGGAGAGTGAAATTGTCCTCACCCCTTCAATGGCTTCTTTCCTGTCATAAACCAACCAGCTGCTTCCCCTATTGACATGCTTTCAGCCAGTAACAAGCTTTGACCCAGAAGACACTGCTGAGAGAAATGACTCAGGAAGTGCAAGTGTAACAGATAACCTGAATAAAGGCTAGAGACTGTGTACAACTACAACAGAAAATATGTGTTTGCTAAACATTGTATTTCTTTAAAAATGTTACATTTGAGACTACTGTATCTAATGGAAGTGCGAAGCAGGTTAGATTTATGGAATTATTTTGTTAGTCACAATTACTTTAATGTCATTGTGTCCCTCAGATCTGCCTGCAGTGGTGGACCCAGATGTACAGTTAGATTTGACTGTCACAGCATAGTTGGCTCTGCCCCTTGCTACTCTCATCTGATTTTGGGCTGACATCTTTTGTGCCTTTCCCTACCCTGATTAAACATTCTTGTGACTGATACCTCCTGCCACGGCTGTAAATACAAAAATAAATAGAAAAGCTATCAGTATAATGAAAAAGAAAATCACCATTACTTACACCCAACATGCACATGTAAAAAATCAATATTTTACATACATACAGACAGACAGGTAAATTCCTATTATGTTTTCTCATGGCAGCGGTGGAGGGTCTCAGCCCTGTGCTGCGGTGGGATGGAGGAGGGTGGGGAAGGTGAATCCCAGCCCACTGATCCCATATCTCAGGTTCAGTTATCGGGTGGGGTCAGCGGAGATGGAAATACCCGGCTTTATATAGGGGCAGGCGTGAGAGATGAACCCAGAGTTCAAGCCGGCTCTGATGGGTGGCTCCTCTTGGTGGTGGTATATAAAGAATATATAGAGAGAGATGTTTTCCAATATACAACACCCACTCTGTTTAATCATTCCAACCCGGGTTTAAAATATATTTCCCTCAGTATAGATGTGTGTCAACAAAATAATATTGGATAAAGACTGTTAAAAGCTTCATGACAAACCTCTGAGTCTGCAAATGTTGAGCCAATTATTTTCATTTAAATTCAGGCTATAATGAACCTGTGTAAGACAGCAGGGAGGGGGTTAATATCTTCCCTGCACAAAACATGTGCGTAGGCACATTCTGTGTAATTGTTTAATTTATTTTATTGTTAATTATCCTCGGCACCGGGTAGTAATTGTAAATTAGAAACTGGTGCAGGGTATTTAAGCGGTGCAGTCAGTTTGCTTGAGACTGCTGAGTAGGAGGAGACAGAAGGTGTGCTCTGTTTCCAAGCAGTCAATAGCAAAGTAAGTGTTGTGATAAAACTGGGTGTGTTTTTGTTGTTTATGCCAGGTAAACGGCTTAGCCATCCTGTGAGCTAATCAGGGACCTGCATAACCGTGTAGCTAGCGCTCCAAAGGAGTTAGGTGTTTATTTTGGTTTTGTTTATTTTGTTTATTAAAAAAAAAAAATAATAATAATTTGTTTATTTAGCAGACGCCTTTATCCAAGGCGACTTACAGAGACTAGGGTGTGTGAACTATGCATCAGCTGCAGAGTCACTTACAACTACGTCTCACCCGAAAGACGGAGCACAAGGAGGTTAAGTGACTTGCTCAGGGTCACACAATGAGTCAGTGGCTGAGGTTGGATTTGAACCGGGGACCTCCGGGTTACAAGCCCTTTTTTTTAACCACTGGACCACACAGTGCGTCAGCGCTTTAAAAAAATTCCATTTGTGTGTCCTGGGTCTGTTTTTAAAGGGGCAACGAACCGCGAGTGGTGAGGCTCGATTACATATGGTGGCAGCGAGTGTGGGCGCCCCTACGACCCAGAAAATGGAAAGAATTGAAGAGTTGATCACCAGGATCAACCAGAATACTGCTGCTCAGTTGGAGCAGAACGAGAGGTGGAGACTGGAGCTAGGGCTGCCAGAGCGGGAGCCGAACGAGTTGGAGCTCCTGCTCCAAAATGGGAGCAAGCAAGAGAAGTCCCGCTGTCTCCAGCGCAAGCAACCCAGCTGTCTCCTGAACCAGAGCAGGAGGAGCCTTTTCGGTCACCGGAGCCACCGGCTGAAGTTAAGGGGGAGGAGGTGAGCAACCCACCTCCAGCAACAGGCCGGGGGAGGCACTCCAGCGCTGGTCAGTGCGGTCCCTTGCCCCTTGCTCCTGGACACCCTGCCGGTCTGCCTAGACCTCCCTACTCTAGACCTGGAGCCCAGGAGTCTGCACCATCGGCCACAGCCACACCCTCAAGCCCCCCCGTGGAAGAGGGTGAAGATTAAAGAAATCGGACTTGAGGGTGGGTGGTCTTTTAGGGGTGGAGGGAGGTGGCCGTTAAATGGCCAGTGTCTTGTAAAGACAAGGGGGAGGATGTGTAAGACAGCAGGGAGGGGGTTAATATCTTCCCTGCACAAAACATGTGCGTAGGCACATTCTGTGTAATTGTTTAATTTATTTTATTGTTAATTATCCTCTGCACCGGGTAGTAATTGTAAATTAGAAACTGGTGCAGGGTATTTAAGCGGTGCAGTCAGTTTGCTTGAGACTGCTGAGTAGGAGGAGACAGAAGGTGTGCTCTGTTTCCAAGCAGTCAATAGCAAAGTAAGTGTTGTGATAAAACTGGGTGTGTTTTTGTTGTTTATGCCAGGTAAACAGCTTAGCCGTCCTGTGAGCTAATCATGGACCTGCATAACCGTGTAGTTAGCGCTCCAAAGGAGTTAGGTGTTTATTTTGGTTTTGTTTATTTTGTTTATTAAAAATAGCGTGTCAGCGCTTTAAAAAAAATTCCATTTGTGTGTCCTAGCAATGAACCGCGAGTGGTGAGGCTCGTTTACACCTGTTAAATATAATAGTCTCATATTAACTGTACCATGTTTGGATTAAGCCTGACCTCTCTCTCTTTCTAAAAAAATCCTCTGTGCAAGCCGGTTTCAGACACCCTGTTTACCTGCCAATGCTAGTTTTTTTAATTAATAATTTTCACTACCATAAGCGCTTTTCCAAATTCACCACATGAAGTAATTTTTTGGGCCGGATTCAAGAGATGGCTTGGACTGGTATTTCTATAGATAAGAAAAAAGCTTACATCCTAATTTTTATAACTAATCTCTAATTATTTTCTTAATATAATGAGGTACATACTCCTGTTTTTCTTAAAGCACCTTCTGTTGGTTATCATTCAAGGTTGATACACAGCAAATACAAATCCTGCTTTTAAAAGCCAACAACGAATCCTGCTTTGAGGTCTAATGTCCTTCCAGTATTGTACTGTGTGTCTGAGACAGACCTTTAATTCTTTCACTTGTAAACTCTACAGTCTCCCTGTAAATAAATACCTCTGTTTATTACTGCAGTAAAACTTTTTTTTTTTTTAATATAGTCGTGCCAATTATTTTTATTATTTTCTCCCTATTTGGAATGGCCAATTATTATTTTGAAGCTCAGCTCACTGCTACCACCCCTGTGCTGACTCGGGAGGGCAAAGATTTTACAGTTTAAAATCCAATCCACTTGCCCCGTGATCGCGCTAGCTAAACACTTGCATCTCTTACTGGTCACGCGCATGCTGGAGGACGGCGAGACAAGAGAGAGACAGTGGGAGTGAGAGATACAGAAAAAATGAAAAAACATAGCTGTGCAGCGAAACGAAAAAAAAACAAAAGGAAAAGCAAGCTAGTGAAAAATGCCTGCTGGAAAACATTCCGAGACTATCAAATTTTGGTTTTAAATCCTATAAAAATGAAGTAACGACAACAACAAATGAACCTGAACAACTGGTCAACGAGAGTTTTGGTGGCGCTACTGTTCCAAATAACGGGCCTGAAGAATTAGAAAGTAGTACAGAACAAGGAGTCGGACCCACTCTGCCCACATCGCCAATCAACGATCAACTTCAATCTGCCTTTCGCTTTAACCCACATACTTGTGGAACAACATTCTGGAGAGATTCGACAAAACCAGTAAATCCATTCAAGCACAAAACATCGAACTGTCAGTGGTAGTCGAATTACTTGAATCACCTAAAAACATTTCTGGATGAGATTCGTGATCATTTTGATGATTTTGAAAACTGTTCAATGGAAACTGCAGTGCTGAAGAAATATGGAGACGAAGAGCGACGGCAGAGACGACCACCCAGTGCTCTGCAGGATCACGATTGCCCCAGTGTAACTAAAGTTTTACTGCAGGGCAGAGAAAGAATTCCTGTCCATATTTTCATAAAGATTCTGGATACTCTTTCAGATTGCATAACTTGTTTGGCTTCCTTACCGACTTTCAGAACATGTCAGAATAAGACATAAAAAACAAAGCTGCTACATTCTTGCAAACCTATCCTTCAGATCTGGATGGATATTTCCCATCAGAAATGCTCCAGTTTACTAAATTCTGGTTCCAAATTATGTTCTGGTTCCTTGTTCAGGGGCCCATGATACCAAAACTACATTGCCGTGAAAAAGTATTTACCCCCTGTCTGATTTTCTGCATTTTTGCACATTTTTCACATTGTATTTGGTCAGATTTTTTTGTGGGTTGTAGTAGTATATAGCGGGAGTCTGAGAGAAAAAAATGACACCAAAGTTTGGTGCTTCTTTCATTTGTTTGGTGTGCAAGGTAATCAAACATGCAATCTTCAGGTGTGAAAAAGTTATTGCCCCCCCCCCCCCCAGTTAACTCAACCCAATTAAAGGGATAATTAGGGTGAGCTGTTTGAGTACTTTGGTTAACAACCAGGCCTGATTTGGGCCAGCCCTGCCCAATATAAATCTGACTAACTTTGGCCCTTACCATCAGAGTGAAGTTGTCAGCACACAGGTTCTAGAGGCACATCATGCCACGAACAAAAGAAATTCCTGAAGACCTCTGGAAAAAAGTTGTTGATGCCTGTCAGTCTGGAAAGGGTTACAAAGTCATTTCTAAGGCTCTGGGGCTCCACTGAACCACAGTCAGAGCCATATTGTCCAAATGGAGAAAGTTTGGGACAGTAGTGAATCTTCCCAGGAGTGGCCGTCCTGCCAAAATCTCTCCAAGAGCAAGGCGTAAAATCGTCCAGGAAGTCACAAAGAACCCTAGAACAACATCCAGGGATCTGCAGGCCTCTCTCGCCTCGGCTAAGGTCAGTGTTCATGACTCCACCATCAGAAAGACACTGGGCAAAAATGGGATTCATGGCAGAGTAGCAAGGCGGAAATCATTGCTCACTAAGAAGAACATGAATGCTCGTCTCAAGTTTGCCAAAAAGCACCTGGATGATCCTCAAGAGTTCTGGAACAATGTTCTATGGACAGATGAGTCAAAAGTGGAACTTTTTGGCCGACATGGGCCCTGTTATGTCTGGCGAAAACCAAACACTGCATTCCACAGTAAGAACCTCATACCAACGGTCAAGCATGGTGGTGGTAGTGTCATGGTTTGGGGATGCTTTGCTGCATTAGGACCTGGATGCCTTGCCATCATTGAAGGAACCATGAATTCTGCTCTGTATCAGAGAATTCTACAGGAGAATGTCAGGCCATCCGTCCGTGAGCTGAAGCTGAAGCGCAGCTGGGTCATGCAGCAAGACAATGATCCGAAACACACAAGCAAGTCTACATCAGAATGGTTGAAGAACAAGAAATTTAAAGTCAAAGTCCAGACCTAAACCCCATTGAGATGCTGTGGTAGGACCTGAAACGAGCAGTTCATGCTCGAAAACCCACAAATGTCACTGAGTTGAAGCAGTTCTGCATGGAGGAGTGGGCCAAAATACCTCCACGGCGCTGTGAGAGACTAATCAATAACTACAAGAAGCGTTTGGTTGCAGTTATTGCTGCTAAAGGGGGCGTAACCAGTTATTGAGTCTAAGGGGGCGATTACTTTTTCACACAGGGACATTGGGTGTTGCATAACTTTTTTAATAAATAAATGAAAAATGTATCAAATTTTTGTGTTATTTGTTCACTCACGGCCCCTTTTATCTAATATTAGGTTTTGGTTGAAAATCTGATAACATTCAGTGTCAAAAATATGCAAAAATGCAGAAAATCAGACGGGGCAAATACTTTTTCACAGCACTGTACCTCCGAATCATTCCTGAGCCAATTAAACTAGATGCTCATTTTCTGCCTTTTCAGTCTTCCTGTAACAATACTTCTATTTTTTTATTTCAGTAGAACCTTAAACAAGCAAAAACAATTGTTAGTTCAAATATTCTGTTTCTGTTTACTTAAAACATTATTTCTGTTCAGAGAGTTTTTCATTCTATTTTTTATTAGATCAGAGTCATTTTTTTAAAACCTCTGTGCTTAGTTACAATAAAATCAAATATGTCTTTAGTTTCAAACATTGTTCTGTCTAGAAAGGGTTCCTTTTTTCTTTTGCTATATGGCAATGCCTAGGCTCTGTGCTTAGTTCTTTAAAAACTATGACTTCATTTAAGTTAATTAAATGAGATGCCTGCTTTTGCCAAGGTTACAGGCTTCCGCGCGCAATAGTTCTCATTATTTTAAAGATAGGGGAGGCCCTATGTTTGAGTCTGACCAGCTTCCAAGAGTGTATGCACTCTAATAACAAAGGGTCTAATTAACCCATTGCGGTCCTATGTCGGACCAGATCCGACATTACAATTTTCCCTTTCCTGTCCGACATCATCAAAAAGACGTCAAGCACAGGTAACTAGTCGCTTTTTTCTCTGGGAAAAGCCAAGAAAACCTTTCAATGGCCGAGTGAGACTGATAGGAGCCGAGAGAAGCCAAAAAAAAAGGGGCGGATCTGAGCAAATCACATAGCCCCTGCACCACAGAGATAACACGGACGTAAACAAACAAGATAGCTGCTTCTGCATCCAGCGCTCAAAGAATATCACGTACATTTGCAGAGCTTTTTGAGATGTTATAGTAATACAATAATGTTTTACATCACAGGTGTGGATGACCAGGGTCTTTACTTGATACCTGCAAGACACTTGTACACGTTTGGCAGGAACACCCTCCTTACATTCTAGCACACCTAAATGAGCCCACTTTACTGGATGATCACTTTCACAGCTCAAGATTCTTTTAACACTATGTGAGTCCACATTCAAGTGTGAAAATGATATTCCTTCAGGGCCACTACATTCAAATAGAATTTGACAGTGCCTGACCAAATGACTACAAGCCGTGCAAGGTTTTGACTTTGTCATCTGTCCCGGCACTTATCACATCCACATTTTACAAAAGGATTGCTTTCGACCTCTCTGTTCAGAGTCCATTCTCTACCAGAAACAATGGTTCTGGACCTATAACTGTTTCCTTGATACATTTCATGTTCACAGAGGGTAATTTTAGGAGGTACTCCCCCATCCAGAATACAGGTGTGGGCCAAAATTCACTATTTTTCATATCACTTGGTTTCCAACCTATTTTTACCTGCACATCACCAGTGGGTAAACACATTTTAACTGAATCTGGGTCCATCAAAGAACTGCACACCCTTGCAACAGAGGCCTTCCATGCAAAAGGATCTAATGAACCGTCTGTGACATAACTCATAAGTGTCTGTAACCCGAATGGCTTGTGGGTTGTCAGACCAGGAAGAGAATGGACACAGACAGTACTACGGGGTATGAAGCGCTGGTGTGCACATTTAATAATAAATAAAAGGTTTAAGCAGAAAACAAAAACACTTTTAAAAGTAAACGGCACGGTGGCCAAAACAGACAAAAAAACAGTCAAGGAACAAAACAAGTATTGTGTTGGTGTAAAACCAGCATGCATAGCAATTGTTTTCTATATGATTCTCTTTATCTCAGCCCTGGGTGATGACAAGCAGGCATCTCCAGGCAGTGATGTGCAGGCATCTCTGGGCAATGATGTGCATGCATCCCCAGGTGATGTCGGACTGGCCTTCCTGAGCGATGGCGAACTGGCCTCCCCGGGCAATGTCAAACTGCCCTCCCAGGGTGTTGCATGCTTGGCAGCCCTAGGCTTTGCAGGCTTGACAGGACAGGACAGGGCAGGAGTTGACCCTTGGGAGGCGACGACAGGAGCTGACCTTCAGGAGGTAGCTTCATCTCCTCTGGTGGTGGTGGTTGGAGCAACAAGTGGTCTCCCTGTGGTGGTGGTGGAGGGAGCAGCTCTTCTCCCTCTGGCGGTGGGAGCAGCAGGTAGTCTCCCCCTGGTGGCGGAGGCGGGAGCAGCAGGTAGTCTCCCTCTATCACTGGGGACTGGTGCGGCTCGGCCTTGGTCACTGGGGACTGGTGCGTCTCTCACTCAGTCACGGGGGGTCTGGTGTGGCTCTCTATCGGTCAGTGAGGACTGGTACGGCTCTCCCTTGGTCACTGGGGACTGGTGCGACTCTCACTCAGTCACGGGGGGGACTGGTGCAGCTCTCCTCTGGGCCCTAGAGTGGACATGCCTACTGCCTGTGGAGGTGGGAGCAGCAGGTCGATTCCCATATCTGCAGCCAGGTAATGGAACACCATGGCTGCTGTGTCTGGGAGGGATGCTGGCTGATGTTGTCACTCCCAGTCTTCCCATTGCTTCCCTGGCCCACAGCAGGTTGATTACCAACGGGAGCACCTCCTCCGGATTCCCCCCAGGGTCCATCAGCCAGTCCCACATCGCCCTTGAGGACCTTGGACCCTTGTGCTCCCCAGTTGTGGGCACTGTGCCCTTGGGCTCTCCCCTTGTGGGCTCTGGAGCTTGCACCGGCTTCTTTATTATTATTATTATTATTTATTTCTTAGCAGATGCCCTTATCCAGGGCGACTTACAGTCGTCAACAATTACATTTCAAGAATCTCAGTGCAAGTAATAATACAATTAAGAGCAAGATAAATACAATGATGAATACAATGACTTTGGTTCAAGCAAGTACAAGTGTGACAAAATACAATTCAATAATACAGCAGATAACAGTGTCAGTGATAGTTACATCAGGATATAATTAAATACAAAATACTACAGATTAAACACTTGGCAGATTACAGTACTCTGAAGTACAGGATTACATGCAGTAAAATAGGGGGCAGATAAGAGCAAGTAATGCGCATTTAAGGAAGGATGATATGTGTCCTAGGGGAAAAACAGAGGAGTTCTACAGGTGCTTTCTGAAGAGGTGAGTCTTGAGGAGGTGCCTGAAGGTGGTCAGGGACTGGGCAGTCCTGACATCTGTAGGAAGGTCATTCCACCACTGCGGAGCAAGGGTGGAGAAGGAGCAGGCTCTGGAGGCAGGGGAGCGTAAAGGAGGTACAGCCAGTCTTCTAGTGCAGGAGGAGCGGAGAGGTTGAGTGGGGGTGTAGGGAGAGATGAGGGTCTGGAGGTAGCTCGGTGCAGTCTGGTCAAGGCATCTGTAGGCTAGTACAAGTCTTGAACTGGATGCGAGCGGTGATCGGGAGCCAGTGGAGTGAGCGGAGTAGTGGAGTTGCATGGGAGAAGCGAGGCAGAGAGAACACCAGGCGAGCAGCAGAGTTCTGGATGAGCTGGAGTGGACGGGTGGCGGACGCAGGGAAGCCAGCCAGGAGGGAGTTGCAGTAGTCTAGGCGGGAGAGTACCAAGGCCTGGACCAGGAGCTGGGTGGCGTAGTTGGTGAGGAAGGGTCGGATTCTTCAGATGTTGCTCAGGAAGAATCAGCAAGTGTGTGTCAGAGTGGAGATGTGCTGGGAATAAGAGAGGCAGGGGTCCAGGGTGACTCCGAGGTTCTTAACAGAGGAAGAGGGAGAGAGTGTGGTAGAGGAACAGGAGGAGGAGGAGGGAAAGAAAAGGAGGTCAGATTTAGAGAGGTTGAGTTTGAGGTGATGCGAGTGCATCCAGGAGGAAATAGCAGACAGACAGGTAGAGATACGGGAGGGGATGGTGGAGTCAGAGGTGGGGAAGGAGAGGAAAATCTGAGCATCATCAGCATAGAAATGGTCATCAGCATAGGATGCGATCAGGGGGCCCAGGGAGCTGGTGTAGAGAGAACAGGAGAGGACCCAAGACTGACCCTTGGGGGACCCCTGTTGAGAGAGGGCGAGGTGTGGAGGTTGCTCCACGCCAGGTTACCTGGTAAGTGCGGCTGGAGAGGTAGGAGGAGAACCAGGCCAGAGCAGTGCCAGAGATTCCCAGGTCAACGAGAGAGGATAGTAGAACAGAGTGATCGACAGTGTCAAAGGCAGCAGAGAGGTCGAGGAGAATTAGGACAGAGGAGAGAGAGGCAGCTCGGGCAAAGTTTAGTGAGTTGGTGACAGACAGGAGGGTGGTTTCAGTGGAGTGAGCAGAGCGGAAGCCAGATTGGAGAGGGTCGAGTAGAGAGTGGTTGGACAGGAAAGCAGAGAGCTGGCGGTGTACAGTCCGCTCGAGGGTTTTGGAGAGGAAGTGTAGGATGGAGACAGGACGGTAGCTCTGGAGGGAGGTGGGGTCGAGGGTAGGTTTTTTGAGGAGGGGAGTGATAGAGGCTTGTTTGAAGGCAGAGGGAAAGAGACCAGAAAGGAGAGAGGTGTTGAGAAGGGAGGAGATGAAGGGAAGTAGAGCAGGAGCAGGAGCTTGAAAGAGGTGAGTGGGGAGGGGGTCCAGGGCACACATGGTGGGTTTGTGACCCTGGAGCAAGGAGGAGAGGTCAAAGTCTGAGAGGGGCGAGAAGGTGGAGAAGGAGGGTGAGTTAGTAGGGGATGCAGTGGGTGTAGGGGTTGGAGCAGGAGGGAGTGCGGGGGAGGGAGAGGTGTTAAAGAGTTTGCGGATATCTGAGATTTTAGAAGAGAAGAAGGAGGCAAAGTCATCAGAGGAGATAGAGGAGGGAGGAGGAGGGGGGGAGGGTTTAGGAGGGAGGAGAAGGTAGAGAATAGTTTATGTGAGTTGTTAGTGGAGGCTTGGATTACAGATTGGAAATAAGTACATTTAGCAGAGGAGAGAGTAGAGGAGAAGGAAGAGAGGAGAATGCGGTAAAGGTCTAAGGCAGCAGGGAATTTGGTTCTCTTCCATTTCTTTTCATCAGATCTCAGTGTGATTCTTGCTGAGCGGAGCGCAGAGGAGAGCCAGGGTTGGGGAGGGGAGGGGCGGGCAGGTCGGGAGGTGAGGGGACAGAGGGAGTCGAGGGAGGAGGTGAGGGAGGAGAAGAGGGTGGAGGTAGCAGAATCTACGGAGAGTTGTGAGAAGGAGTCGATAGGAGGGAGGTGAGAGAGAGCAGTGGAGGCAAGGACAGGGGGAGAGAGAGCGGAGGTTACGGCGAGAGATGACAGTGAGGGTAGGAAGAGCAGGGAGAGAGGGGAGAGACAGAGAAAAAGAGATGAAATAGTGATCAGAGAGGTCCAGGGGGGTGACAGAGAGGGTGGAGGGGCAGCAGGCCCTGGAGAAGGTGAGGTCCAGTTGACGGCCAGCTTTGTGGGTAGGAGGGGATGGAGAGAGACAGAAGTCGAAGGAGTGAAGGAGAGGGAGGAATCCGACAGAGTGACTGGGGTTGGAGAGATGGATATTGAAGTCACCTAATAGGACAGCTGGGGTAGACAGAGAGGGGAGGGAGGAGAGTAGATAGTCGAGTTCATCTAGAAAGTGAGCGAGAGGCCCAGGGGGACGGTACAGTACAATTAGCAGGAGTTGACAGGGAAAGGTTAGTTGGACTGCATGAAATTCAAAGGTATTAACAAGAGAGTGAGGAGAGGTCGGAGGGGACAGAAAAGAGTAAGGAGGGAGAGAGGAGAAGACCAGTCCCACCTCCCCGTCCAGTGAGACGCGGAGTATGGGACAGGACGTAGAGAGAGGACAGGGCAGCAGGAGTTACAGTGTTATCAGGGGACAGCCAGGTTTCAGTGAGAGCAAGGAAATCGAGAGAGAGAGGTGGGAGGCAAAGGCAGAGATGAAATCAGCTTTGTTAGCAGAAGAGTGACAGTTCCAGAGTGCACCAGAGAGTGTGCGGGAGGGGGGGAGAGGCAGAGGGATGAGGTTAGAGGGGTTGGAGGAGCAGCGGCGGAGAGAGGGCAGAGGATGAGGGCGAGAGGACAGAACAGGGATGTGAGAGACAGTCATAGCAGGACAGGCAAGACAAATAGGCACAGTGGGAGCGGTGGGGTGGAGGGTACAAACCTGACTAGTAGACGGCATCTTCCAGAGCGCTTTTAGGTTCGGATCTATTCGTAAAGCGTCTCGGCGCAGGTCTCCCCTCGCTGGACTCCCACAGCTAGACTCCCGGCTCTTTTGTTGAGGCTCTTCTGTTTGCTGGCGCTTCTTGCTGGCGCAGAAATAGGCTGCCTAATATATATATATATATATAACAACTGCGTGGCAAAAGAACCAACTAAACTATGTGGAAACCAATCAAATAGCAAATCAACTTCTATTCAATTTAACCACTGACCTGGTACTAATCACACACTAACTCAGCTAATTCAAACACCACTTTACAAAGTTACCAAATGTAGTTAATTTAAAAATTACTTGAAGCAGGAACTTACCTATCTGCCTCAGTCCCTGGTTCCTGTAGACTGACCACTGACCCCTTCAGCCAAAGCTGCGGGTTTTTCTTTTTTTTAAATTTAGTCATCGGCAATTTTTTTTACCTCCGTTTTCTCCCCAATTTAGTATGCCCAATTATTATCTGTATCCTCGGCTCACCGCTTACAACCCCCCCCGCCGACTTGGGAAACGGCGGCTGGAGCACGCGTCCCGAAAAACGTGCTCCTGCCAAGCCCATTTTTTCAGATTATGGATCCACAGCGATGCCACCAGACCTATAGTGCCGGAGGACAACACAGATCTGGCAGCTCCACTGCAGAACCACAGGCGCCCTATCGGCCACAGGGGTCGCTGATGCGCGGTGAGCCGTGGATTCCCCTGCTGACCTAAGCCCTCCCTACCAGGGCAGTGCTCGGCCAATTGTACACTGCCCCCTAGGAACTCCCGGTCACGGTCGGCTGTGACATAGCCTGGATTCGAACTTGCGATCTCCAGGCTATAGGGCACATCCTGCACTCCGCGCGGAGCGCTTTTACTGGATGCACCACTCGGGAGCCGCTACGGGTTTTTATGCATGTGATGTAATAAACTGGAGATGGTCACATTCTGCATGCGTTTCTCATGGATGGGGAATTTTAACCCCATCCATGCTGTAAATCAACAATAATAGACATTGTGTTTTTAAAACCAAACCATACATTTAAATAATAATAACACAACACAAATACAAAATAATACATATTGTGAACCAGCTCACAGGTCAACCAGCAGGAGGCGCTCGTGGCAGGCTGAAGACAAGCCGGTCTACACAGCAGGGGACAGCTGGAATGATCTGTGGCCGGCTTGGAATCAGCCTGCCATGAGTTCGAGGAGTTAACTGCGTGATACAGGTGCTGCTAGTATAAGGGATAGAGTTAGCTTATTAATTAGGAATTGCCTAGTTTGGCCAACACCTGTGGCCTATCTGGGCCGCAATTGACTCCTCACAGAATCCCTTTAAAAAAGGTTTATTGTCTGTGTTCGAGAGACTGCATGGACCGTCTGAACTGAGTTGAGAGACACAATACAAACCTCAAAGTATCCCGTTGTAACAGAAGTACTGGAAGTACAGTGAATAAGCAGGAGCCTATGGAAATTGCTGCGAGGCAGCTACGATCTGTTTGTATTTTAATTTACTTTTGTAAAGAGACCTGCTTCCAGTATATTTTGTGTTTTATTTGTTTTGCTCCTTCGTTGCAGCAGAGCCGCTATTAAAAAAAATTTTTTGAACTTTGTTGTCCGTGTCCTCCGTGTGCGACCAGCCCCTCACAATATACACACAGGGGTGGGGTGTACCCATCACAGTGTCCAGCTAAAAACTTTTTAATACCTTGGACTAAAGAAGAATAATATTGTGAATTACTGTATAATCTTGCAAATAGGCCCATGATGTTATTCCTTATGCTGTTTTCTGCAAAATTACGCTTATTCTTTTGGTTGCACATATTAGTCCATCCACCTGTGTCCAGGTGTCTCATAGGTTAATGTAAGAACAAATATAAGATCTTAAGATGCTTATACATTTGCATTACTATACAACTACAAGGTAAACATTGATAGTAAAATGAGATAATGGAAAGCAATGTCACTGGTTTTCTAATAGAAAATAATCTCATCAACTCACATAAACTCCTGTATCCAAGGTCCTTAAATGATATCAAGTATCCACTATTTGTTCCACTTTTTTAGGCCACTGATATAAAAAAACAAGGACTCCTGTTTTTGATTAACAGGACTGAAATTAACAGTGAAGTTACTCAAGGTCAAATGAACTTGGGGGGAGAAATGGATGACCTAACTAAAGCATTGCTCTCTGTGTCCCACACTGAGACTGTTTTCAATCAAATAGAAAGATATGAGAAGCACATTGTCATATGGTGGGATAGCAGTCTTTAATTATCCACCAATTGAAAACTTGTAAATAAACCAATACTATAGACAATTGTCTTTAAAAAGAAATGTCAACTGCTAATCACCAAGTATTTCATTTCCCACATGCTATATAAAACCACAAATTATTTATCAATCTCAATAGGGTCTGTCAAGAAGTGTAATAGGACAAAATAACACAACACATTACAGACCAGAGTAAAAATAAATTGATCTCTTGAGGCTAGGTTGTGCAGTGGATGTTTAGTCTTTCATTTTCCCTTGGCCTTGCTTTTAATATCACTCAGGTCATAAGTGAAATGAGTTTGGTGGTCTCAGCCATTACCATTACAGAATTTGTATGATCTGCTTGAGAGAGGACCAGGACTGAAAGGCGGAAGTTGTTGAGGGGAGAGTTGTGTGGAGAAGGTCTCATGATATTTGCCAATGTCATTCATTAATTATCTTCAAATGTTGTGGTTAAGGTTAGGGTTGAGTCTTTGTTTTGATAATAAAATGAAATAATGCAAAAATGACAACACACATCATTATATTATTATATTATTAAACTGTCTTATTTTGAGCACAAGCATAAAGAGCATTTCATTGCATAGTGTTAGATCTTTAACATCAACACGTGTAATAGACCTATGTTGTTGCAACTGCTGATACAAAAATGGGCTTTGGGATGCTGGGCAGCGTTCCCTGGTACTCCCTGAAGTGAAATCGTTAATTTGCTTACAAAGAAATTGTTTGTTCGTTTGGCTTCCTAAAACAAGAGAAGTTTTCAATTTTCATACACACAATTAGAAAGAATTCAGACCTGGTTTACTATTCTGTTTAACCTTTTCAATGCCTTTGACTAGTGGTATTTTTTCTGTCTCTCCAAATGAAGTCTTCTCATAAATACATAATTGAAGATAAAGGCTGGGATCATTTGTAACCTATAAAAAAATGCGGTCTTGTTTATTATTATTAATTAGTGATTTAGCAGACGCTTTTATCCAAAGCAACTTACAGATACTAGGGGGTGAATTATGCATCAATAGCTGCTGCTGCTGCAGAGTCACTTACAATAGGACCTTGGTTTTTACATCTCATCTGAAGGACAGAGCAAAAGGAGGTAGGGTGACTTGCTCAGGGTCACACACAGTCAGAGGCTAAGCGGGGATTAGAACTGGGGACTTCCTCGTATCAAGCCCTTTTCTTTAACCACTGGACCAACAAGCCTCCTTATGTAGGGGAAGTTCGGCAAATGGTGGTTGTGGCAGGGCTGAGGCCCTGCACATGTAAATGTGGTTTGTAAAGAAAATGTGTTTAATTTGAAAGTTTTTGCAAAATAAGTTTGTTTTAGATATGGCATATACATTGCCTATTTCTGATCATGTGGGGTCCCATTTTGATCTTGTTGAGAAGTTGTAATCTTGTGAAATGTTCTGGCAAATCAAGTTAAATGGAGTACATACAGATGCAGAACTGTAATGCCTTCTAATTTAACCAATATTAATGCCTGGTTGCCTAGGTCAAGTGCTGTGCTTCAGAAAAGAGCCATACTTAAAACATTTCTGTGGCATCACCCTTTGATCCTTTGATTGATTAATTCTACAGATCTTCTAACTAAAAGTGGCTGAGTGGCTTTGAAGAGAAGGGGAGTGCGGGGCAGGTATATTGTTGATTAACAAATCCACAGTTGGTGCTATGAATCTATAGGCAACTGTATTCATGTCACTCAGATGGTGATGTCAGACCAGGAAATGCAAGACACAGTATGGTGAGTGAATACCGATATAGTTAATCGTTGAATCCCGCACTGAGCCTTCACAGTGCTCAGTAATGCAATGCCAGCTATTATGTATTCACCCAGATTTGCATTATCAAAACAGGCCTGGCTGTAAATTGACATTCAATACAGCAAACGTGCTAATGCTTTATTAACGGGATTTCACTGGAGATATCACTGGGTATTACACTAAAAAGAGACGGGGTGACTTGATGGTAGGTGGAAACCGGAAATCGGGGAAACGCGTAGCTGCGAGTTTGCTAAACAAGTCCATTGTGATCAGCTGAGGGACAGGAAGCGATTGGATAGACCGTGGCGCCAGGCTGTGGTGCCAGGAGGAGTTTGGCAGTACAAAGCAGCTACATGATCGGCCCCTTTTAAAAAAGGTGTTATTGTCTGCTGCCACAACATCCACGAGCACCACTACCTCTGCACAGCACAGCGCAGCACGGGCACAACGAACACTAAGGAGCAGTTTCCGTGCACAAAGTGGATTCATAAATTGTATTATTATTTACATGTTATTTTTGTTTGGGACTGTAAACCCACCATAGCAACCCCCATACCATTGCTGGTACAGGGGGCATCTTTTGGTTAATAATTACGGACGTTTTTGAGAATAATGACGGTTTGGACATTCCCCTTATCACCCACACCACTCACCGCCTGACAAAGGGTAATCAAACAATGCAAAATTGTTGTTTTGAGTGTATAAATAGTTCTCTGAGTGCCAAATAAGAAAGGCTGCAGCTTACAGGGAGGGTGGAAACAAATTATTTGCATCCACAGGGGAGGATAATACAATTGCTTGCAAGCCAAAGTGAAGCCATCTGAATTGCACCCAAATCCGGATAGATAACTGTTGAACTACAGTGGAACTCGGTTTATCCGCATGTTTGGGGGGACATAGGTCCACGGATGTGTTTTTACTTTAAAACTAAATAAACAAGCCTGCTGTGTAATTTGAACTTTTCACATTTCTGCTTTTTAAACAATTTTAAGTCGTTCTTTTGAACCTTTCCATCAAGTCTTTTGTTTCAGTGAGGCAAAATATGTTTGCTGAGCTTCACTAACTAACTGCCTCAGGAGAATAATTTTACAGTGAAGATGATTTCCATTAGATGTTAAAACTTTGCTGATATGAACTCGGCTTGCCAAGATAAGCACCAACACGAGCTTTACAGTAAACTAATGTAATCCATATGTGTCTCCATCCATTTTTTTCCATATGATGATGTAGATATCCTTCTGTCTGATGTTGATGGCTGAAGTGTAATGCTGGCTCCAGGGATCAGCTTATTGCCTCCCTAGAGCCAGCCCCTGCAATGCTGGCTCCGGGGATCAACCACAGTGCGGTCTCCCCAATCAGCATGACAACTGGATTGACACATCTCTGGGGTCTTCAAGTGGGCACCTTCCATCCTTGGTGTTTCAGCCGATCAACTCACGACACCTCAAGAGGGCTCACGGTGTGCCCCAGCATCACCCTGTCCCTCACTCAAAACTTTGTACATCAGCGTTTCTTTCTTTCTATTGTGCTTGAGATCCCCAGCCAGAATCTTTCCGTCTCAAAAGCCAGTTGGCTCCTCTCTGCTGCTTCAGATAAGTTCTTCACTGTGCGACGCAACTCTTGGCCATTGAATCCGGCGTCTGAGAAACCGGGTTGTAGAGTGTGCCACAAATCCTCGACAACCCACCTCCACTAGGTAAACCGGACTCTCCATCCTCGCTGTTCTGCTTCAGTGGCTAGTTGAGCATACCGCAGTTTCTTCCTCTCATACGCCTCATCTACAGCATCCTCCCATGGCACTGTTAACTCTACCAGGTGAACAAGGCGTGCTGATCCAGACCACAAGACAATATCTGGTCGAAGGTTAGTGGTGGCAATCTCAGGTGGAAAAATAAGCCGTTGACCAACATCTGCCAGCATTTTCCAGTCTCTAGCAGCTTCCAGTTGTCCTGGGCGAGGATTGGTTTTAACATCTTTTCTTGGTGGTTGCTCTCCTGGGCGGAGGAATGTTGTCTTTTGTGTGTAATGTTTTGATGGAACAGGTGGCAACTTATTGGTCATGTTACGCTTGTCTTCCAATGCTAAGGCCAAACATCGCAGCACCAGGTCATGGCGCCAAGTAAACCGTCCTTGGCTAACAGCCACTTTACATCCTGTCAAAATGTGCCTTAATGTTGCAGGTGATGAACACAAAGGACATGAGGGATCCTCGCTTACCCAAAGGTTTAGGTTCTGTGGTGATGGGAGAAACATATCCTCACATCTGTTGCGCTGCTGTCTTGCTGTCTACTCCACAGCTCTTCTTCCTCACTGCCACTGTCATCATTACGGTTACTTTTGTCCAATTTGGAGTTAAATGCGATACGTTCTAGAATCTAGACTGACACATGCGTCATTATGTGTGTGTGTGTGTGTGTGTGTGTGTTTGTGCACTACGGGTATTACGTAGGTTTAGGAGGTATTGCCGGCAAACTGGTTAATTATCCTCAAACTGACTAAATGAAATAAAAAATACCTAAGTGTAAGGTATTCCTGGCAGGTTGACTAATTCAAAAAATATAAATAAGAAATGACTGGCAACATGACTGTAATGCAACAAGTGTTTAAGTGTCAGCTAGGGTTGCCACCTGTCCAGGTCTGACCTGGACAGTCCGGGAATTGGCATATGTGTCCAGGTGGCAGGAATTAACAAGCCTGGACACCTAATGTCTGGTTTTAAGTGAAACGCATAAGAAACACCAACCTTCCTTTAATATTTTCTTTGACATATATTAGTTGCTTAAACAATTTTCACTATCTTATTAGAAATGTACTATTTAGTACTGATCTGTACAATCTAGTTTGTCCCCTTTGAATAATGCTGGGGACAAAGAACATATCCACATGATGTAAACAATCCAATTCAGGGGTTGCAGTCATGTGACCCCAGCAGGCTACACCGTCATACTGGTGGTCTCGGTGGTAAGGATGGCCGATTTCAAGATTTTTGGAGTTGATTCCAGAATCGATTCCTGATCTAGGAATTGATGGAATTGATTCTGATTCCGGTTCCGATTCCAAACCTCACCCCCCGCAAAAAACAAACAAACAAACTGTTTTTACAAACCCTTTATTTTGCTTAAGATTATATTAGTGCTGGATTAAAACAGCATGAACAATTCAAGAATTAAGTGATAAAAACAAACTATATACAGAAACAGAATAAACAAAAACTGAAGGTTCTGAATATTTTGTGGTACCTGAATGTTAATCAAATACTTTAGGATACCTATATAATATATTGAAAAAATAGCAATACAAGTATTAAAATAACCAATAAATAATCACAATTCATATAAAATAACTACTTTATTAATTAATTAAATCCTAGTTAATACTGATGCGAAACACCTCAACAAAATCTGATTAACTTACTTTTAGCTAAAGACAAGTTCACACCCTATTTGTCTTCCGACAGACCATTGCTACATAGTAGCCTTGGAAAACAGTATCACATCACATTTCTATCCGTCTCCCCTTTGTCCATAAAAAACATGTATGTTTGCCGTTACAAATTCTAATTACATTGGTGCAGTGTTATTACTTATTAGATATTTGGTGAATTACATATCTTCATTTTATTTTGACCACTCGGAGAGAGACATACCTGCGGATTTGATTTTAAACATGCCGATTTTTCTGTCGGATGCTGTTGTTGTGGAATTGCGCCGTCCCCCGAATCACATGATTGACGTGAGAGACTCAACGGCGCCTGTGATCGAGTGCACAGTACATTCGCAACATTCCATAACAAGTAACATTTAATACCTCAGATAACAAACAACAACAAGGGAAATTAACTGTGAACTAAATAAATGAGTAATTATAAAATTAATAAAAAAAAACAATTGTGTCATTTCAATTCCAAGATTTGGAATCGATCATGGGGTTCATAACAAAATTAGAATTGATTCCGAAACTTGACGAAAACGGAATCGGGAATCGATTCTTCTGGGATTGACTCCCCATCCCTACTCGGTGGTCAAAACAACCATGGCGGCTAATGCAAAAACGGTATCTTCCACAGCAAACCGTTACGGTATCTTCCACAGCAAACCGTTATGTATTTGCAACCACAGAGCACACTTCTTACCTCCAGTCACAGGAATTAGAAGGATATAATGGTAAGTGCCAGATACTTGGAATTTGTGACCCCGACTGACTGTGCACCCCCGGTGAACGAGCACACTTTGACATGATTTGACCAAGTTTCTTTGTTCCTTTTCAGAAAACTTACTTACATGTTACTAGTTAAGAAAATATCAATTTTCAATAGTTTGTTTCAAAATACAGTACTAATATGAATTATATACAGTATTTCTATGTTTGTATATAAACATTAAACATCTTTCGTTAAATAGACTCGCAATTAAAACAATGTATGTGACATATTTGGTATGGAAGAGCATCGTAACTTTGTAGCTAAGTGCTCACATGTACATATTTATTTTTCATTCACAAACACAAAAAACAAACCCCCGTCCCCCCGTCCCCCCGTCCCACACCATTCCTTCACCAACACAATTCTATATTAACACCCGTGATCACTCTATATATACACCTCTGGCTGGAGCCTTAATTAATCATTTAAACATTTATTCAATTGATGGCTCCAGCCACATTCCCACATGTGTTTGCAGGGAGGATTTTAACTACCTCCCTGCCACCCAATACTCCCCACACAACACACACCCATATATATACTGTATATGTGTGTGGAGTAGTGGTTAGGGCTCTGGACTCTTGACCAGAGGGGTTGTGGGTTCGATCCCGGGTGGGGGACACTACTGCTGTACCCTTGAGCAAAGTACTTTACCCAGATTGCTCCATTAAAAACCCAACTGTATAAATAGGTAATTGTATGTAAAAATAGTGTAATCGTATGTAAAAATAATGTGATATCTTGTAACAATTGTAAGTCGCCCTGGATAAGGGTGTCTGCTAAGAAATAAATAATATGTGTGTGTGTGTGTTTTACAACGTTTATAAATATCAAGAAACGTTTCATGAACTAAATTTATATGAGTTAGGTTTTTTTTCCTTATTACTGATAATAATGGAATAAAGAACTATTATTTTATTTATAAATATTTATTTTGAGTGTAGTGTCCATTATTGCTTATAAAGATACTGAGAATAAACATTTATTATGGCATTGCAATTGTACTGTTTGCTTCTAATAGTTAGTGTTTTGTAGTTTGCACTGTGTATTCTGTTGTTCTTGCTGTTTGTAAAACACTGCTTTGATAATAGGCTATTCTGTGTATATGTTTACTGTTTATGCACACAATATTATAAACGTTTCCACTCTACAAGATGATTAGATGAATCATTGTTGGCAGACATACTGTCGTCTGATTCTGGTGAATCTGAATTTTCTGATAATGATTCAGTTTATATAATATGGGTGTTCTCAGTATTATTTATTTTTAAAATAAATGTTCAGTTCTAAACCATGTGCTGTGTTTGTTTTTTAACAAAAGGCTCTAAATTCATAAAATAATGTCTTGTATTTTGCCCATATTTAAAAAAAATTCAACAAAACTTTCAGGGAGTGTGTGGCAAAGTGGCTGCTGAGTAGAAACAGGTGCAGAGGTGATGCAGTGCAGGAATAATCACACAAAAGGAAGCTGTAATCCGGTTTGGAAAGGGGTCTTTATTTTGTATAAATCCCGGTCGGCAACCAAACAATAATACACACCAATGTGTAAAGCTCGGCAGGAAATGATAATAATGGTTTGCAAAACCCAATAAATAATAACACATTATCCGCCCCACAATAATACTAAACACACTCACCAGTCCAGGTGCATGCAGTAGTGCTAGAGGTGGGTGATAACAATAAACAGTGACTGTGGTGTTGTTGTTCCGGGTAGTGCTGGCCCAAGGCAACAGCTCCGGAAACGTGTTAGCCGTCTAGCGAATTTACAAAGACAAAAGACAATTACTAACAGTGCTGCAAACAAACAAAACATTCACAAACTCTTTTTACAATTGTGTTTGGGAACTCTCCCGGTCCTTCCAGTTTCGTGCTTCTCTGAACCAAGCGAAGGAAAAGATTTACAATCCTCCGTCCCCTTATGCTATCACGATTGACCCCTTGGTAAACGATTGCAGCTGTCTCTACTGTCTGTAGCTGCTACATCGTTTCCCTTCCGGGTCAATACGTTCCTGCAACAGAGTCTCGCCTTCTTCCAGAATGACTGACTTCCCGGCCCGGGGAAAGAACTGTCAGGCCAGCCAGTCCAAAGCCTTTCTCTTTTGCTGCTTAGCGCCCTCACAGGTTGGGAGGGAGATTTACAACCAAAACTCAGTGTTATATGATCCTTCAGGTAACAGAATAAAATGTTTTTGTACTTTTATCTATTTGACAACCCAGAATCTAAATAATAATAATAATAATAATAATAATAATAATAATAATAATAATAAAATGTTTTACTTATTGGAGAGGAAAATCAGTAAAGTTCTTTTTATAGCATTGCATAATATTCTCTAGTGTTCAAGTCTCTACTACTAAAAATATATATTTTTTGATGAATTTCAAAGATAGAAAGGCAAAGTTTTACTTGACGGTGAGAGCTGACAATTCCGAAAAAGACATTAAATTGTCAGTTAAGGCAGCCACTGCACCCTTACCTGACCCATGTTCTGATAAGGCCTTCCAGCACACCCTGTTTAACTGGCACAGTAGGTGGGTTCATTCTTTTTTCACTGGAAGGATTTTAAAACATGATATTAATATGCAATGGAAAGTAGATCCCTCCATTTAGATTGTAGTCCTCTCTGTATATCTTAAAGGACGATTTTGGTTTCCTATTTATTTTTTTATTTGTGGTGCAACTCTTTGTATAAGAAAAATGATCTACTATTATAACAAAAAAACATTCCCAAGTAGGACCACATTTTAGATACATTACACACATATGCATACATAAAACAAGCTATTATTATTAGGCTGTTACATTTTTAACAATTTTTAAAAACATGAATACTTTAGTTATGTTTATATTAGGTTAGCTATCTGACTGATTAATAACAACATGAATATATTCATAAATGTATTTATATTTATATGTATACCTTGTTTAAAAATGTACATTGATGATTCAAATGGCGTCACTAGGAGGAGAACGGCACATTTCCATACAATCAATTCAACCATTTCATTGCTTAATATAAACAAGATAATAGCCTAATAATCATGAACATGATCTCCCAGATACTTGTAACTCTGTTAACTAGGGATTTCAACATGGAAACAAAATGCTGGGGTCAAAAAAATTGAGAAACACTTTTAGCGCTGCCTTTACTTTTTTTTTTTGTTCAAATGTAGCTCCCGAGTGTATTCACAATGATACTGTATGTATTGTGTGTCACAGTTCACACGGAAGGAAAGTTCTGAACATAAATGATCAGTCAAATGCTGCAAATCCATAATTGTTTGTAAGCAATTTATTGCTGATTTTTGTGTTCGGAAACAAACCCTCAAACATTTGGTAATATTAATTATCATGAACATCATATTGGTTGTAATATGTTATGGTACACAATATATTAGTATTACGAATATAGATATTTTATGCTTAAGGTTTTTTTGTTTGTTTTTTTAAATTTAGAGTGACCAATTATTATTTTTATTTATTTTCCCCCAATTTGGAAAGTCCTCTTATCACCACAGTGAGTCTCCACACAAACGGATGTTCTGAGGGCGAGCGAGCATCCTCCGATCTCACAAGCCTAAAGCCAGAATCGCTTTTACACTGAGCAATCCAGAGCAGATGTGGGCGGACTACCGATCCTGGAGAACAGAGACCAGCCCTGCCTCTTATCCACTCTGAATGTGCTGTTGTGCGATGAAGACAAGCAATCCCTGCCGGTTTCCCATCCTCCACCCCGGAAGCGTCAGAGCCAATGTGATGCCCCCTTCGGAGTCATCAGCAAGGTTCGACCTCTTTGCACAACCCGGACGCGAACTGGTGCCGTCCAAGCTGTATGACTCATCCTGCTCTGGCTTGGTTGTGCACTCGGGTGGCCGTGTTCGGGGAAATACAGTGTCGCTGGCAGAAGAGGCCAGCGTGAAACAAGGAGCAGGCGAGCCCGGCTGAGGGGGCAGCCTTTCATAAAAAAAAAACTAATTTTCACAGAGCAATATAAATAAATACGTACCCGAGGGGCCGTGTGTAGAGGTACGGGGAACCCTGGCCAACCTCAGTAGGCACAACTGAGTGTGGGACGGAGACCCGAGCTGACCGGCTTAGCGGCAGTGGGGGCACTGCATAAGCAGCACTTTTGTTTGTAGTTTTATTACTGTGTTTTATTTTCCCTTTTTCTTTCGCCTTCTGTTTTCATTATAATTTTTGAGCACTTGAAGGTGCACGGATTGGGATACCTGTGTTGGTAACCCCGTGGTCCTGGTTTACTGTCGGCAGTATCCAGACCACGGACAACAGCGCCATCTGCGGGCTAAACTAAATAAAAAAATAAATAAGTAAAATAAATAAATCTGGGCACCTGTGCGGTGTTTGCAAATAAAATCTCCTGTCTCCCGTGTCAGTGAATACCGCCACCCTTCCACAACCACAAATTAGATATTGACGGACATTGGATTGCAGTAATTTTAAACATCAGTAATGTGTTTTTTATACTTATTAATATATATGGCTATAATAGTAGTAATGGGAATAAAAAAAATACTGAATGACATAACAGACCTATTGAACAGATTAATGGCACGTTATCTGTCTGAGAACATGGTTGGTAGTGATTTTAATGTTGCTTCTGATGAGTGGATGGATAGATCCCCTCTAAGTTCACTTCATATCATTACAATTCCTATAAATTCTGCAATGACAATTCTTTAACTGATATATGACGTATACATGCTGTAGCAGACCACCTGGAAGTTGGTTACTTATTCCCAGTTCCTTATTTGCGATGTAGTTGACAAAGCAGCGCGTCCTTTTTCTGTGTGTTTTAACTCACTTACACATCTTCCTCAATTAATATATTGCTACTATTTAACAAATAATTGCTCCTTTAAAAAAAAAAAAACTAAAATATTAATAACAAATCTGTATCAGCAGCATAGCGGTTCCCTATATTACCCGCTTGTTTCGCCCCATTTACCCCCCTTGGACGGCTTGCTCACTAAATATCGAGGTATCTAGATAGGGTATAACCCCCTCTTTGTAAAAACACTAAAGATTTTAGTGAGCAAGCCGTACCCCACGAGCAGCAGCACCCCAAAGTGTAGCCCATTATAACCTATACAGAACGCATGGGGGCACGTCTTTGGATGCCCGGTGTACCCCCTTAGACGGCTTGCTCACTAAATTTCGGGCTATCCCTAGATAGGTTATAACACCCTCTTTGCATTAGGACAGTATTTTGACTTTTGAGATTATCTTCAAACCGTTAGTACCTTTTAAACCTTACAGTGGTGTATTCATATATATATATATATATATATATATATAATATATATATATATATATATATACATACAGTACTGTGCAAAAGTTTTAGGCAGGTGTGAAAAAATGCTGTAAAGTAAGAATGCTTTCAAAAATAGACATGTTAATAGATTATATTTATCAATTAACTAAATGCAAAGTGAGTGAACAGAAGAAAAATCTAAATCAAATCCATATTTGGTGTGACCACCCTTTGCCTTCAAAACAGCATCAATTCTTCTAGGTACACTTGCACAAAGTCAGGGATTTTTGTAGGCATATAGTCAGGTGTATGATTAAACAATTATACCAAACAGGTGCTAATGATCATCAATTCAATATGTAGGTTGAAACACAATCATTAACTGAAACAGAAACAGCTGTGTAGGAGGAATAAAACTGGGTGAGGAACAGCCAAACTCAGCTAACAAGGTGAGGTTGCTGAAGACAGTTTACTGTCAAAAGTCATACACCATGGCAAGACTGAGCACAGCAACAAGACACAAGGTAGTTATACTGCATCAGCAAGGTCTCTCCCAGGCAGAAATTTCAAGGCAGACAGGGGTTTCCAGATGTGCTGTCCAAGCTCTTTTGAAGAAGCACAAAGAAAGCGGGCAACGTTGAGGACCGTAGACACAGTGGTCGGCCAAGGAAACTTACTGCAGCAGATGAAAGACACATCATGCTTACTTCCCTTCGCAATCGGAAGATGTCCAGCAGTGCCATCAGCTCAGAATTGGCAGAAAACAGTGGGACCCTGGTACACCCATCTACTGTCCAGAGAAGTCTGGTCAGAAGTGGCCTTCATGGAAGACTTGCGGCCAAAAAGCCATACCTCCGACGTGGAAACAAGGCCAAGCGACTCAACTATGCACGAAAACACAGGAACTGGGGTGCAGAAAAATGGCAGCAGGTGCTCTGGACTGATGAGTCAAAATTTGAAATATTTGGCTGTAGCAGAAGGCAGTTTGTTCGCCCGAAGGGCTGGAGAGCGGTGCACGAATGAGTGTCTGCAGGCAACAGTGAAGCATGGTGGAGGTTCCTTGCAAGTTTGGGGCTGCATTTCTGCAAATGGAGTTGGGGATTTGGTCAGAATTAATGGTCACCTCAATGCTGAGAAGTACAGGCAGATACTTATCCATCATGCAATACCATCAGGGAGGCATCTGATTGGCCCCAAATTTATTCTGCAGCATGACAACGACCCCAAACATACAGCGAAAGTCATTAAGAACTATCTTCAGCGTAAAGAAGAACAAGGAGTCCTGGAAGTGATGGTATGGCCCCACAGAGCCCTGATCTCAACATCATCGAGTCTGTCTGGGATTACATGAAGAGAGAGAAGCAACTGAGGCTGCCTAAATCCACAGAAGAACTGTGGTTAGTTCTCCAGGATGTTTGGGCCAACCTACCTGCCGAGTTCCTTCAAAAAACTGTGTGCAAGTGTACCTAGAAGAATTGATGCTGTTTTGAAGGCAAAAGGGTGGTCACACCAAATATTGATTTGATGTAGATTTTTCTTCTGTTCACTCACTTTGCATTTAGTTAATTGATAAATATAATCTATTAACATGTCTATTTTTGAAAGCATTCTTACTTTACAGCATTTTTTCACACCTGCCTAAAACTTTTGCACAGTACTGTATATATATATATATATATATATATATATATATATATATATATATATATATATATGAATACACCACTGTAAGGTTTAAAAGGTACTAACGGTTTGAAGATAATCTCAAAAGTCAAAATACTGTCCTAATGCAAAGAGGGTGTTATAACCTATCTAGGGATACCTCGAAATTTAGTGAGCAAGCCGTCTAAAGGGGTACACCGGCATCCAAGACGTGGCCCCATCGTTCTGCATAGGTTATAATGGGCTACACTTTGGGCGCTGCTGCTCGTGGGGTACGGCTTGCTCACTAAAATCTTTAGTGTTTTTACAAAGAGGGGGTTATACCCTATCTAGGGATAGCCCGAAATTTAGTGAGCAAGCCGTCTATGGGGGTACACCGGGCATCCAAAGACGTGCCCCCATGCGTTCTGTATAGGTTATAATGGGCTACACTTTGGGGTGCTGCTGCTCGTGGGGTACGGCTTGCTCACTAAAATCTTTAGTGGCTTTGCAAAGAGGGGGTTATATCCTATCTAGGGATATCTCGATATTTAGTGAGCAAGCCGTCCAAGGGGGGTAAATGGGGCGAAACAAGCGGGTAATATAGGGAGCCGCTATGCTGCTGATACAGATTTGTTATTAATATTTTCTTTTTTTTTTTTTAAAGAAGGAGCGATTATTTTTTAAATAGTGGCAATATATTAATTGAGCAAGATGTGTAAGTGATTTAAAACACATAGAAAAAGGACGCGCTGCTTTGTCAACTAGTACATCGCAAATAAGGAACCGGGAATAAGTAACCAACTTCCAGGTGGTCTGTAGCAGGGCGGTAGAGAGCCCTGCTGTGTAAATTTATTTATTTTTAGAACAGGGTTTCCCCCTCCGCCCCTGTTATTTTGTATTTGTTTTGTATTATTATTATTATTATTATTATTATTATTATTATTATTATTATTATTATTATTATCGGTATGTATTTATGTATAGATGACGGCGACACGTCGTGGGTATTGTTTTTGTATTGTTATTGTTTTGTTGTTTATAGATATGACGGCGAAAGTCGTGCGTTTTTGTTATTTTATTATTTATGATGCCGAAGTGCCGTGTGTTTTTGTTTTGTTTAAATATGAAACCTTGTGGTAATGTGTGGCTGTCGGATTGTGCGTTGGTAATCCAGCCGGCAGTCGCACATAATAAACTCGTGCAGATTGTGGCCGAGGGGTAATAGGATAATTACTAACTAGTTAAACCCCTCGGCCACGATATAAAAAGCCTGCAGCTCTCCATGTTCGTGTGCGAGTTCAGAGGAGGAACGAGTGAGCGAAGAATCAAAGAGCTAAAACGAAACTAAACTTACCGTAGGTTCAGTGAAGGCAATTGCCCAGCCTGACCAGTTTGTTGGGTGTCCGTGATTATTTTTGGTTTAACATTTTTTTTTGTTCTGTGAGCAAGTGTTTTTGTGTTTAAATATTTTATTTATTTTTGTTATTTAAAAATAAAACGGCGCCCAGCCGCGTCTTTCTTTTGCAACTGCAGTTGCCTGTGTGTGTTCTTCCTGCATCTGGCCTGACGTCACGTCTCAGCCATTCCTGTCACACGTGGTGTCATCGTGGGATAAACCACAGCCTCCGGCTCAGGCCAGTGAAAGAGGGTACTGCAGTTTTTTTCGTTTTTTTTTCATTTTTATATTATTATGTGAGGAAGGAGGATGGGAAGGAAGAGCTGCAGAAAGCAGCAAAAGCGGCGGCAACAGCAACAGCTGACACCAGGGGAGGTCGGCCCTATCTACGTGGTAGACGAGTGGTTCCCTGGTTGTGGGGAGTTTGGGCACACCGTGACCATATGCCCCACCCAATACCAGGGACAGGAGTGGGCTGCCCATGCGAGCCAGGACCAGGTACCCCGGGGGAGACCCCAGAAGCGGAAGCTACCAGCCGCGGCCACAAAGCGGGAGAGAAGCTGGGATGCCATCCTCCGGGCGGTGATGCATGACTGCTGGTGCCCTATCTGCGGTGAGCAGGGGCATTCCCCACTCAACTGCCCTCTCCTGTCAGAAGGTAGACCTGCTGTGCCCACCGCCACCAGCAGAGGGAGAGTGTCTGCTGGTCCTGCCTCCATCACCTCTAATGGTAGGAGCAGAGCAGCAGGACCTGCCTCTGTCTCCACCACCGCCACCAGCAGAGGGAGAGTGCCTGCTGGTCCCGTCTCCACCACCTCTGACGACAGGAGCAGAGCAGCAGGAGCTGCCTCTGTCTCCACCACCGCCAGCAGAGGAAGAATACCTGCTGGTTCCATCTCCATCGCCGTGGGAGGACTGCGGGTCGCTCCCACCTCCACCAGCAGAGGTAGAGTACCTGCTGGTTCCGCCTCCATTGCCGCCACCAGCAGAGGGAGCATGCCTGCTGGTTTCCCCGCTGCAGCCAGCAGGGGAGGAGCCCCTGCCGCCTTCGCCAGGAGCAGAGCAGCAGTAGCTGTCTCTGCCTCCACCACTACCCGAGGGAGAGGAGCAGGAGCTGCCTCTCCCTTCAAGACAGGACGGACCGGGACAAGATGCTGGCGGTCCGCAGCCGCCCTTGCATAGGCTGCTAAGCAGGGCAAGGGGAAAAACTGCTGGGTCGCAGCGGCTGAAAAGAGGGCCGCCCTGTCATATATCGCCTGGGGGTGCCAGTTTGCCATTGCCCGGGGATGCCAACCTCGCACCGCCCAAGGATGCCTGCCTCGCACCGCCCAAGGATGCTACATCCGCATCGCCTGGGGCTGCCTGCTGCTCTGCCCCAGTTACAGGGTACGAGGGAGAAGTGGAGCTCCTGCTGCCGCCTCCATGGCCAGGGGCTCCCCTCCCGAGTTCGCCTCCCAAGGGTCCGCCGCTGCTGCCGTCGCCTCCTGAGGGTCTGCTGCTGCTGCCGTCGCCTGGGGTCGTCGCCAGCTCTGCTTCTCCTAGGGTTGCTGCCTGTCCTGCTTCGCCTGGGGTTGCCGAGGGTCCTGCTTCACCTGGGGTCGTCGCCGGGGGCTCTGCTTCTCCTGGGGCTCTGCCGGTCCTGCCATGCAGCAGGAGGTACTGTGGCTGGAGCCCCATGAAGGGGAGCTGCCGGCCATGAAGAAAGGGGGGGAGGTCAGGAGACCAGCTCCCCCAGCCGCATTTTCGTGGCAGGAAACACTGTGGCCAGAGCCCTACGGAGGGGAGCTGCCGGCCACGAAGAAGGGGGGGGAGGTCAGGAGACCAGCTCCCCCCGCAGCAGTTTCGCTGCCGGAGGTGGGTGGCGGAGCCCCTGGAGGGGAACTGCCGGCCATGAAGAAGGGGGGGGACATCAGGAGACCATCTCCCCCAGCTGCACTTTCGCGGCAGGAGATAGTGTGGCTGAAGCCCCGGAAGAGGGAGCTGCTAGCCATGAAGTGGGGGGTGGAGGACATTCCACCATGGCCACCCCCCCGAAACACCACGGGAGGTGGCCGTGGGGCCCAAGTGTGCGTTGCACAAGAGGGGGGGATATGTAACAGGGCGGTAGAGAGCCCTGCTGTGTAAATTTATTTATTTTTAGAAGAGGGTTTCCCCCTCCGCCCCTGTGTTATTTTGTATTTGTTTTGTATTATTATTATTATTATTATTATTATTATTATCGGTATGTATTTATGTATAGATGACGGCGACGCGTCGTGGGTATTGTTTATGTATTGTTATTGTTTTGTTGTTTATAGATATGACGGTGAAAGTCGTGCGTTTTTGTTATTTTATTATTTATGATGCCGAAGTGCCGTGTGTTTTTATTTTGTTTAAATATGAAACCTTGTGGTAATGTGTGGCTGTCGGATTGTGCGTTGGTAATCTAGCCGGCAGTCGCACATAATAATTAATAAACTCGTGTAGATTGTGGCCAAGGGGTAATAGGATAATTACTAACTAGTTAAACCCCTCGGCCACGATATAAAAAGCCTGCAGCTGTCCATGTTCATGTTCAGAGGAGGAACGAGTGAGCGAAGAATCAAAGAGCTAAAACGAAACTAAACTTACCGTAGGTTCAGTGAAGGCGATTGCCCAGCCTGACCAGTTTGTTGGGTGTCCGTGATTATTTTTGGTTTAACATTTTTATTTTGCTCTGTGAGCAAGTGTTTTTGTGTTTAAATATTTTATTTATTTTTGTTATTTAAAAATAAAACGGTGCCAAGCCACGTCTTTCTTTTGCAACTGCAGTTGCCTGTGTGTGTTCTTCCTGCATCTGGCCTGACGTCACGTCTCAGCCATTCCTGTCACACATGCCCTAACTTGCAATGATTTTCTTCATTTCACCCAAATACTTCAGCAAGATCACAAACTGACTACTGGCTAATTTCAACAGCTTTAATCTCTTGCACTAATAGATGTAGCATTTCCCCCGCTCCTCTATCGGATCACTGCGCTGTTATCCTTTTTAAAACCTTCCAATAGTTTTTCTTCAACCTCTAAAGCTCATTTGAAAGCAAATGTCAGTCTGTTAAATAATTCCTCATACTTCAAGAAAATTTGTGAACTGATAGAGAACATTAATTCAAGTTATTCATTTATTACTCTGTGGCAGGGCAAAAGCCTGCATGTGTAAATAATGTATTGTTTATATGTAAAAATATTTTAAAAATATTGAAATTAAGTGTGTACTAGATATGGCAGGTTTTTGTTTTTGTAAATAAAGTTTGGAATTTAAGTTTAGCAAATGCATGTGCGGAATGTGTCTGGAGCTTAATTGACTAATTGATGATTGATTAAGCCTAGCCATATGATATAAAAAATGAGCTGGAAAGCCAGTTTTTTTTCAGTTCTAGTTCCAGCAAGCGTGCAGTCTCACAACTGTCTGGAGAACCAGGGTGAGTTAATTGTGTAGGGATTCATTTATGGGGGTTTGATCCCGCAACAGTTTAGTGTGTCACAGAGTAGGTTCTGGAGCAGGACCTCCCTTTTAGTGGGAGCAGCGCTAAGCTGTTTTCCCACTGTGTTTTGTTTTGTATTTTTTTTTGTTTTGTATTTTTGGAGTTATTTTGATTACACCATGTCTGTGTATGTCCTTCTGCACTAGGGCTATCATTGCTGGTACCCTAGCGACGGCCACCTGTCACTGCAATTTTGTGTTCGTTTGAATAAAACCTGGACGCCTAAGTGGCGTTGTCAACTGCACCCCTCTGTCTCTCTCATCATTCAGCGGCACCCACAACACAAGCAGCAGGTCCTAGAATCCCCTGTTACAGACTGCTACACAAAAATGAGAATTTTTTTTGGAAGTTTGGAAAACAAAATTGTCCAAACAGAATGAAATGTCTATAATTTTGCAAATGAATACAATTTGCAATAAATCAGTTTTGTCAACCGCAGGAATGGAGTTACTGAATCTTTATACAAAGCTAGATGCAATATATATTTAAAGGGCAAAATGTGGTTATATTCGCTTTAGAGCCAAGTGGATTGAGGAAGGAGGTAATAATTCTTCTTTTTTTTAAATTGGAAAAACTTAATCAAACAAAACTCATTAAACATTCGTTTAGTCAACAAAGCCTTTCTTAATTAGCCTTCTGAACTCTCTAAAACATTTTTTTTCTGTCTTATGAATGAGAAAATCCAAAAAATCGATGATTGGTTCAAATCGTTAGCAGAAGCGGATTAACAACTTCAAGAAACAGCTGTGAAGAAAATGGCTAAAGGCAAATCTCCAATTTGGGAAGATATTAAAGATGTATTATTTTCTGAATTGACATAATGCCTTCAATCTCACTCTTTGTCTAGCACTATGAAACAGGGGTTAATTACCTTAATTGCAAAATCTGGGAAAGACTTGAAATTGATAGATAATTGGCGGCCGATAACATTATTAAATGCGGATTATGAAGCATTAACGACAGCTTATGCCAGTAGACTTAAATCAGGACTAGATCCGGTTATAAGTGAAATGTAATCAGGATTAATTTAAGGATGACACATTTTAATAACATTAGGCTAGTTTTAGGCATATTAGATTATAATCAATTTGTGGAAGATGACAGCTTTATCCTACTGCTTGATTTTCGTGTTCGATACCATTGAACATTCATTCTTAATTTAAGTTCTGCAATAATTTGGATTTAGATCTAAATGTATTAGAAAAATGTAAATGTTTTATACAGGAATTTAATATCTATTTCTTTACCTCAAGGAACGACTCTCAGATTTGATATCTCTCGTGGTGTTAGACAGGGGTGTCCTATCTCCCCACTTTTTTTGATAGCGGTGAAACTTTTGGCCATTTTTATTAATACTGGTATTAAAGATCAAGGAATTAGAATGTTCAATCGGAAATTAATTATTAGCCAATCCTCCTGGTTATTGAAATAATCTTTACATTTTCCAAAGCTTCTGGTTTAACTCTTAATATAATGAATGTGAATTAATAGCGCTGCACAACTGTCCTCTTGATTCTGTTGCTGACATTCCAATAAAAAAAACAGATGGGCTTAGACAAGCTGCAGGATTCTCTGATCGTTACATTGATTGAAGTGAGAAGTTGAATGGGGAATAGTGTTGGTTGGTCGAGAGTGATAATTTTAAACCAAAGGCGTTTATCTTTGGACAATGTCCTTATCAAATTTGCTTCAAAAAAAGACTAACTTTCCACTTGTGAATATAAGGAAAACATTATTTCTGCAAATCCCATTACTTATATTTTCATTCATAATTAATCAGAATGTTTGTAGATAATGTTGTTTTAACCGAATGGTAACATTTTAATGGCGTGGATCTGCAGTCAGTGAAAGCTGCATTTTGGGCATTGATTCACCGTGTAACAAATTTTTTTTTTTTTTTTGGTTCCTGGGTAGTAAGTGTTATTTCCTAATTGCTTATGCCTCAAAAGTATAGAAAATGGCTATTATTCCCCACAAACTTTGCTTTTGTGACCAGGACAGTGATATTTTGAAACTTACCTATTTTCCACAACATTCCAGATAGATTCAGTGCTGAGTAAACTTGGAGTAACTTCTAGAACTTTCTAGAACTTTCCAGTAATATAAATAGTAGTATAAATACAGGGGCCTTAAGCCCACCAGTTCAGTTTAGTTCCAGCTGCCTAAGTGGATACATATCTGCATTTTTCTGAGATGGCATCAAGAGGCTGCAAGCATCCGGCAGACGCATTTTGCTATGTCTGCGGCCAATTTATCAAGACAAGAGCGAAAAAGTACTCCGTGGAAGCATGTGTGAGGCCCTACAAGGCATATTTCGGCATGCCTGTCGGTGTTCAAGACAAACCCTGGGCACCTCATTTCACCTGCGAGCACTGCAAAAAAACTCTGGAAGGTAAGACGGACAATTGTTGCTCGGAATTTTATGTTATAAAATTTGTTAAAATTTTTAAAATTGTAAAAGTTTTTAATTTTAAAATGTTTTACAATTTTCAATGTTATTGAACAAATATATCATATATGAAAAATGTTGCTAGAATCTCTTACACATTAGTCATGGGTGAAATAAATGTATTTTTGTAGGATGGTACAGAGGGGAAAAGAGAGCCATGAAGTTCGCTATCCCAAGAATTTGGCGGGAACCCACTGACCACTCAAGCAACTGCTACTTCTATCACGTATCCGGACCTTCCTTCATCCATCGCCCCGGTGCCACACTGCCATGAGCTCCCCGTACCCACTCCTCCGGAGAGAGAGCAGCCGTCTTTAGAAAGAGCAGCAAGTCAGAGAGCGAGGAAGACGTTGTAGATCCAGATGACAATTTCAGAGGTGGAGCTGAGGGAGAAACCCATACTACCCCAACCAAAAAGACCTCAACGACTTGATTAGAGATCTTGGTCTCACCAAGTCCAATGCCGAGCTTTTTGACGTCTAGGCTCAAGCAGTGGAACTTGTTGGATGAAAGTGTGCAAGTCGCAGATCAGAGGAAGCGTCACCAACCTTTTTCCAGCTTTTTCACCCGTCAAGATGGGCTCTGCTTCTGCCACAATGTGACCAGTCTGTTCGAGGCAATCGGAATCGCCTGTAACCAGAATGAGTGGCGCCTCTTCATTGACAGCTCATCCAGGAGCCTCAAAGCCGTGCTGCTCCATAATGGTAACAAGTACCCGTCTCTTCCCTGGCTCACTCGGTGCACCTCAAAGAGGATTACAACAGCATCAAGACCTTGCTGGACGCCTTTGAAGTATGATGAGTACGGCTGGGAGGTCATAGGAGACTTCAAAATGGTGGCATTCCTGATGGGTCTCAAGGCGGTTTTACCAAGTTTCCCTGCTATCTTTGCCTTTGGGACAGCAAGGACACCAAGGCGCACTACCACAGGCGGGACTGGCCACAGCGGACCGAGTTCTCTGTGGGGAGGAACAACGTCAAGTGGGAGCCACTGGTGGACCCCAGGAAGGTGCTGATGCCACCACTGCACATCAAATTGGGCCTTATGAAACAATTTGTCAGAGCTCTAGATAAGGAGTCGGCAGCCTTCAAGTACCTTCAAGACTTCTTCCCTAAGCTGTCTGAGGCAAAGGTCAAAGCCGGTGTCTTCGTCGGACCACAGATAAAGAAGATCCTGGAGTGCAATGAATTCCCCAAGAAGCTCACTAGTAAGGAGAAAGCGGCTTGGAACAGCTTTGTCGCAGTGGTTCGGGGCTTCCTGGGCAATCACAAGGCCGAAAACTATGTGGAGCTGGTTGAGACTCTGGTGAAGAACTACGGCACAATGGGCTGTAGGATGTCCCTCAAAGTCCATATCCTTGATGCTCATCTTGATAAATTCAAGGAGAACATGGGAGCGTACTCGGGAGGAGCAAGGCGGCGCTTCCACCAGGATATACTGGACTTTGAACGCCGCTACCAAGGACAGTATAACGAGAACATGATGGGAGACTACATTTGGGGGCTGATTCGTGAAAGTGATTTACAGTATAATCGTAAATCTTGAAAAACTACTCACTTCTAAATCTTTTGTAGTCATTTTTGTATTACTTTAGTATAAATGCATGTTAATTTGGATTCATATGTTGTTTTTTTCTGACTTTATGTGAACGAAAAGACACAAATTCGCCCGTTTTCTCATTGGAAATAGGTAAATTTCAAAATATCACTGTCCTGGTCACAAAAGCAAAGTTTGTGGGGAATAATAGCCATTTTCTATACTTTTGAGGCATAAGCAATTAGGAAATAACACTTACTACCCAGGAACAAAAATTGTGTTACATAGTGTTACATTTAAATGTGTTACTGGTTTGATTAAACTAAGCAAGCAATCCTTTATAAAAATTTACTTACAAGTAAGTTGTTAAGCTAGCAATAATTTAAATTGTTTCTCTTTTGTGTAATAATCATTCTAATATGGTCCAAGCTTACACTTATTGCATTTTGTTTGTTGATAGATGACCTATTTCTACTTGTAAATGGCTTTTTGTTGATGTTGAAACGTTAGAATTGATGCTAGATACTATGTTAAACTTTCAACCTGGAACTCGAGATCCTACTGTCCCATTAATTTCGGTGGCCATTTACAGTGCATGCCTGCACCTCTTAAAAAGGTCCTCAGCTGCCACTAATATATTTTGTCAAAATAGTATAATGTTGTTGTGGCAGAGCAGGGCCCTGCCCTTGTAAATATTGGCAGGGATAGGGTTAAATTCTCCTCCCTGCCCAGGTTTATTGTGTCAGGTGGGAATAATTAGTAATAAATTAGCACCCAGCCACCTGACATAAAAGGAGGCCTCAGCTCCTCAGTAGGGAGAGGTAGCTGAGATGGCAAGCAGGTCTTTTTGTTGCTTGCTGGGTTTTTCTTTGTGTGCTGTTTTTTTGAATTTTTGTATTCCAGTGAAGGCATAGCTCAGCCTGGAAGCCTTATTTTTGTAAGTTTTACTTTGTGTTTATTGTTTGTGTTTTAAAAAAACCTTTTGTTTGGCCCTCGTGCCTGTTTGTTTTGTGTTTTTTATTTAATAAAAGTCTTTTGTTTGAACTGCAGTCTGTCTCTGGGCCTCATCCCTTGTGCCATCCTGTCACAGTTGTCTTCTTGTGGCACTTCTTCTTGTGGTTATTATTATTATTATTATTATTATTATTATTATTTATGTTGTTATTTATGTTGTTCTAGCGACCGACCTGCTTGGATTGTGTTTTGCTGTTGCAGTTGGAAGGAAGAAACTAGAGATTTTGGTAAGTACAATTGAATGATTGTTGCTGATGTAACTACATTAGCTGGTTGAAGGAATTAATTTTCTAAAGTGTTCAGAGCTGTGGTTGATTGAAGTGAATTTAGATAGTGTGTAAACTGGACCAGCTCTAGACCTGCAGGACAGTATAAACCGGCAATCAGTGTCTTAGAACGCCAGCCGTTCTAAGTGCCAGCCGTCGAAGGGCCACATGTCCAAGGACAGTCTGAGCTGTGGCAGTCTGAGCGAGGACCTTTTCCAAATCTCTCCCTGTGCTAATAGAGGCCCCATTTCAACTTCTTAACTTTAGCTGTATTTAAGTATTATAAAAGGTGATGTTTTAATTAAGTGATCTACTGTTTCTGATTAGTACTAAGTTAGTGTGGTTAAATTGAATAGAGGCTGATTTGCAATTTGATCTGCCCCTCCACCCTCTCTGTCACCCCTCTAGACTACTCTAATCACTATTTCATCTATTTTTCTCTGTCTCTCCTCTCTCTCCCTACTCCACCTACCCCCACTGTCACCTCCCGCTGTAACCTCCGCTCTCTCTCACCCTCTGTCCTTGCCTCCACCGCTGTCTCTCACCTCCTTCCTATCAACTCCTTCTCCCAACTCTCTGTAGACTCTGCTACCTCCACCCTCTTCTCCTCACTCACCTCCTCCCTCGACTCCCTCTGTCCCCTCACCTCCCGACCTGCTCGCACCTCCCCTCCCCTCCCCAACCCTGGCTCTCCTCTGTGCTCCGCTCAGCAAGAACCACACTGCGATCTGCTGAAAAGAAATGGAAGAGAACCAAACTCCCTGCTGCCGTAGACCTCTACCGCTCTCTCCTCTCCTCCTTCTCCTCTACTCTCGCCTCTGCTAAATGTTCTTATTTTCAATCTATAATCCAAGCCTCCACTAACAACCCACGTAAACTATTCTCTACCTTCTCCTCCCTCCTCAACCCTCCCCCCTCCTCCCTCCTCTATCTCTTCTGACGACTTTGCCTCTCTTCTCCTCTAAAATCTCTGATATCCGCAAACTCTTTAACACCTCTCCCTCCGCCCCACCACCTCCCGCAACAACCCCAACACCCTCTGTCTCCCCTACTAACTCCCCCTCCTTCTCCTCCTTCTCTCCCCTCTCAGGCTCTGACCTCTCCTCCCTCCTCCAGGGCCACAAACCCACCACGTGCGCCCTGGACGCCCTCCCCACTCACCTCTTTCAAGCTGCTGTTCCTGCTCTACTCCCCTTCATCTCCTCCCTTCTTAACACCTCTCTCCTCTCTGGTCTCTTTCCCTCTGCCTTCAAACAAGCCTCTATCACCCCCCTCCTCAAAAAACCTACCCTCGACCCCACCTCCCTCCAGAACTACTGTCCTGTCTCCCTCTTACCCTTCCTCTCTAAAACCCTCGAGCGGGCAGTACACCGTCAGCTCTCTGCTTTCCTGTCTAACCACTCTTTGCTCGACCCTCTCCATCTGGTTTCTCCTCTGCTCATTCCACTGAAACTGCTTTCCTGTCTGTCACTAACTCGCTAAACTCTGCCTGTGCTGCCTATCTCTTCTCTGTCCTAATTCTCCTTGATCTCCCTACTGCCTTTGACACTTTTGATCACTCCATTCTCCTATCCTCTCTCGCTGACCTGGGAATCTCTAACACTGCTCTGGCCTGGTTCTCCTCCTACGTCTCCGACCACACCTACAAGGTAACATGGTGCGGCTCACTCTCCACACCTCACCCTCTCTCAACAGGAGTCCCGCAAGCATCAGTCTTGGGTCCTCTCCTGTTCTCTCTCTACACCCGCTCCCTGGGCCCCTATTGGGAAGATGTGGTGACAGCCTGAGAGACCAAAGGCCTTGGTGAAAGAAGCAGAGAGACCTCGGTGAGACATATCCCAGTTGTGTATCAAAGAGGACTATTCGGATGAACACGTCTAAATCTACTATATTCCAAAAGAACCCATTTGTGACTGAAGAATTAAAGAAGACAACGTATAAAGTCTGTGTTGATCCTGCTCAGGATTGAAGAATTATCATGGGGAGGACTTCATAGTACAATTCAACAATCTAAGATCCACAACCAAAAAGTAAAATCAATGTTTCATGTCCACATGAAACATAACCAGACTACATAACTTGTGATATGTAACTTTGCATGAACCTTGATAAGTAACTGAAAAGTTAGAACTACCTCATATTATTTACACAAAGAGCTTCTGTCACGGGAAGTGGTAGCGTGCAAAATGACGTCACAGGAAACAAGGGATAGTCCAAACCCTTATATGGGTACTTTATTATTAACACAGGGCAGAATAAACAGTTCAAACACAAAAACAGTTGTACACACAAACACTGCTCCAGCAGTGTGCAAGCGCCCCTCCACGTACTTAATGGTCGTCTCTTTATGTGTTCAGGGAGGTGTAGTGCAGAGCTCCTTCAGACCAGGGTGGATCAGTGAATAAGTTGTGTCCAAGGTCCTGGCTGGAATAGCTTCAGGCACGAGTTCATCAGTCTAGAAAAGGTAAACAGTACAAGGTCTTGTGACAGAAAGACAATGATTCTTGGTAGTAAATCTCCCTCTCTACCTGTGATGTGCTCCTATTGAGAGATCGTCTGGATTTGGTCGGTCATTTGGCCCAGGACAACATCAAATTGGCTCAGCACCGGCAACAGCAGCATTACAATAAAAATGCATTAATTCGAACCTTTTGACCAGGAGACAAGGTAATGCTGCTGCTTCCCTCCTCAGAATTGAAATTATGTGCTAAATGGCAGGGGCCATATGAAGTGATTCGGGCTATAGGAAAGGTGAATTATGAAACTAGACAGCCCGATCGCCGTAATGAACGTGAAATTTATCATGTAAATTTATTAAAGCCCTGGCAGGCAAGGGAGGTCTTATTTATAGCCCCAGGCAATATAGAGGATGATTTAGGCCCCTGTCCAGAGACTCCTAGCACTAAAATAATTTCGATGGGGGAACAATTGGTTCCAGATCAGCAACAGGAGCTGCGTAAGCATATTGAGGAGTTAAACAATGTTTTTTTCTGTTATTGAATCGTATTTTGTCATATATTTGTACTTGCTAGAACCGGTCACTGTATTTTATCTTGCTCTTAATTGTATTAATACTTGTACTGTGATTCTTGAAATGTATTTTTGTTTACGACTGTAAGTTGCCCTGGATAAGGCGTCTGCTAAGAAATAAATAATAATAATAAACGCTATTGCCAAGTGCTATGCGTACCCTATGCCTCGGGTCGACAAACTTCTAGATAGACTGGGAAAGGCGAAGTTTATCTCTGCTCTGGACTTGACAAAGGGATACTGGCAGATCCCCTTAACCCGCAGTTCTAGTGAGAAAACCGCATTTTCAACACCTGCTGCCTTACATTGACTGCTGGACCAGGTTTTACGCCCACATCATGAATATGCAGCAGCGTATATTGATGACGTGATTATTTACAGCTCCACCTGGCAAGAGCATTTGGCTAGGGTTACGGCCGTCCTTCAGTCTCTAAGGGTAGCCCGGCTGACAGCTAACTTGTGAAAATGCGCGTTTGCCAAATCAGAAACTCAGTATTTGGGATTTTTAATGGGGAATGGAAGGGTGAAACCCGTTATCACCAAAATCCAGGCTTTAGTAGACACGGCGATCCCCAAAACCAAGACTCAGGTGAGGTCGCTACTGGGATTAGCCGGTTATTACCGCCGCTTTATCCTTGAGTATGCCACAGTGGTTAACCCTTTAGTTGGCCTCACCAAATTTTATTAAGTGGTCAGCTGAGTGTCAGGGGGCATTTGATACTGTTAAGCGAAGACTCTGCCAGGCCCCCACTCTCATCACACCAGATTTCACCAAGAGATTCATCCTCCACACCAATGCATTGGATGTGGATTTGGGTGCAGTCTTGTCCCAAAAGGTTGACGGAGTAGAACACCCGATATTGTATATCAGCTAAAAGATGCTCCCTCGGGAGCGCAACTACTCCGTAGTCAAAAAGGAGTGTTTGGCCATTAAATGGGCTACTCACTCCTTACGATACTACTTGCTGGGACATTCATTCAATCTTGTCACAGACCATGCCCCACTCAAGTGGTTAAGCACAAAGAAGGATAGCAATTCCCAGATAACTCGGTGGTATCTGGCATTGCAGCCCTTCATGTACCACATGGCACATCATGCAGGGAAAGACCACCAAAATGCGGATTATTTTTCCCGGGAGGGGGGAGTAATGGGAGAGATAGATTCAGTCGAGTTCCTTCTGCGCCACTCTGAGCGGTGGGATATGTGACGGATTCTTGGTGGTAAATCTCCCTCTCGACCTGTGAGGGTGCTAAGTAACGGGAACAGAGTACTCTGGGCTACTTGGCCTGACACGTTCCGAGGGTTAAAAGGAAGTCGGTCGTGTAGAAAAGAGACGGAGCTTCGGTACACTAACTCATTGACCCGGAGGGGAAATGATGTGACAGCTGCAGATCATAAAAAGCAGCTGTAATTGTTTACCAAGGGGTCATGAGTGACGATATAAATAGGGGTCGAAGCAATGTGATTTGTTCCTTTGTTTTGGTTATTTAATAAGTGACCTGGAAGGACCTGTGTTTGCTGAAATAATCATGAGTGTTTGTTTTGTTCTATTTGTTTGTTTGTATTCACTAGACAGCTAACACGTTCTGGAGCTGTCGCCAGAGGCCAGCACAAACCCGGAACAGCACTGCACTCATATCACTATAACTGCACCACTAGCACTAATTCACGCACTAACGGACTTGTGTATGTGTTTTGTGTTTTGTGTGGGTGTATAATAAAAACGGGACTATTATTTGCGGGGCAAACCTGGGTATTATAAATTAAGTAATACATGCTACTGTATTACTTACCTTCATTATTGTTTACTGTTTGTTTCGCCGTCAGGCAGTGGACAAAAACAAATAAAACAAACCTTTGGACCTGGATTACAATTGTCTGTCAGTTCTTTAATCACCTGCACCTGCACACTATTAACAACTTTGCCACAGGTCTCCACAGCAATAAATCCTGACGGTGTTTCAGTCTTTGTTTCCAAAGCACAAGGGGGTGAGTGAATGAGCTGCATCCCTTATAGACACCTGAGCCCCGCCCTGCAATCAGTGCGCCCCTATGAACCAGCCAATTGCCGTATGCAGCACAGCTGATCACAGTTTGGAAACTCAGATGCCATGCAGCTCTGCTTCGGCACAAAATGTCCGACTTCCGGGTTTCGCAGGAAGTGCCGGTCTAGTCAACCATTTTGTGCAAGCACGACCATCCTTATGCAGTGCCATCACAGGACGGGAGACTTACAGCATTGATTCATTCTCTTCCTGTCACATTGGTTTCAAGATTTCCTGCTGTTTTCCTTGCAGGAGGATGGGCTGGCCTCCACCTGGCCTCATATGATCTGTGACCAGTAGGGTTAAGGCAAACCAACCCCAGCGATTTTCTTCCCTAATCCTTGGGAATACAAGGCAATTGCAACAAGCCCTATCGGTCCCCACCAAAAATCAGGAACTAAACACAAGCAGGATTTGAACCTGCCAGCTCCTGCTCACTTGACTCATACTTCATGTAGCAGTGAATGAGAGGGAACATTGTAGGGCCCAGATAGCACTTATCTGTATGATTCAGCCCCCAGCTTTGTTTTTGACATACCTGCCCTACAGCATAGTATACCCTGGTATTGGTTCAAGGCTGCTAGTGATAAATGGGAAAATTCCTAAAATGGTCTCCCCCTTAGAAAAGTTGGGAAAGGTGGACAATTTCATCAACTGCTTTCAGTAAACAACCCTGTTTTACTCTTAGCGACAACTCCTAATGCAGTCATCCTCAAATAATAACTTCAGAAATGGCTTCTGATAGCACTTTGCACCTATGCAGCTGGAACCAGATGTCAGGTTTCTAAAGGCATCTTTGTTTGTCTCTTGATTTGGTTAAGATGAAATAGGTAGACTTTTCATTGCCCCTGCCTCATAAAAATGCCTACCAATTCATATGCTTTACAATGACTGGTATGTTCCAATGTTTTAGTGATTCTCTATAAATATCTCCTTTTTTATAACAACTGTTTAAAGAACTGTGGTATGTCCAGATTAGGTCTACAATGTAAACTAGTCCACGGCCCTGATTTATCCATCATCCACACACACAAATGCAATGGAAAACATCTGTATATCGTTGACTACTCTGTAGACTTAGGAAAGAGTGCCAAATAGTGGTAAGGTTTTATTATGGACATTTTGCTCCATGTGACATGGCAATATTCCAGTTTTTTTAGTCACTTCCTTATTTCTACAATGAACACCACTTTCATATAGTTATAATACCAGGCCTATAAACCATACCTAGTGTTAATAGAGAATTGTAAAGAAACAAAACAAAACCTCCCATCTCTCGCTCTCTCATCCCTTTCCAATGTTCTAGAGATTGTGGCATTATCCAGCATTGATTATGCTATTATAGTTTATTCTTTGTTATAATGTTGAAATTAACTAATGTTTCCTGCAGATTGTTATCAGGCTAAGAGCTTTTTCATTTCTGTTTCGCTTCCTTCGCTGTGCTTGAAGTTGTAATTTACACTGCAAGTAGTTGAAAGAGAATGCTTATATTGTAGGTCATAGAGTTTAAAAAATAATTGAATATTAATTTTGTAATGTGTGCATTTGGAACAAAAGAAGTGAATGGGACTATAATCATACATGAACTGCTTAAGACCCATGGCTTCTGCAGTTAGATTCAACCAATAGTTTAAAGAAATGTTTCAGATCTAAAGGGTATATGTAATTTACACTGTATGCTCATTTATCCAACCTAGTTCAGTGGCTTGGTTAAAAAAAAAAATCTACTGTTTGTAGCATGACATTCACTAAAAGGGTTAATTCTTAATGAATGACACAGGGTTCACAAAATGCAATCAGTCTCAATGGAGGACAGTGGAATGAAGACCACTTTAGCTGCTAGACTGACATAAGTAAATTGATCTGTGTTTACATTATGCCCGATATTTATTAAATGATACAATTTGCTACTATATTTGTTTAAACCAGTCAAAGTCTGTGTTATGAAGTGTTAGTTCCATAGCCTTCAATGAACTCTACTTCATCAGAAAGCACACCTTGTTGACAGTATATTCCCCTTTGTTTTAGCAGCAGTGATTTGTTAATAATATACTGTATTGGTGTGCTAAAAACAGGCATATAAGATAACAACCTCACTGTAACAAGATATACTTAACACTACTTAATACATATATTACCATGAGGTAGCTGCTACAATACTCCTCAATAATGTAGCAGATATGAATTTAGAAGTTATAAACCATATTAACCCCCTCAGACTTTATGAACACTCCAAGAAGATTTGGTAGCACAGATGGCCAAGCCATTGTGACATCCTGACCTGAGCCAACAGGGTGTGACCTATTTTCAATGGAGGTCATTCTTCATTGTGTTTGAAGTGGACTATAAATATGACAGCAGTGTCATGTGTGCCTGTTTGTGAAAGATCACATGCTGCTGACTGTAAACTGAGAGAGAGGGTCACCGCAGAGGGCAGTTGTTGATAAGAGTGAATACTACAGAAAAAAAAAACAATATGTTAGTAACACACGTTCCCGCCATGGATGTAAATTCAAAATTAGAGCTCTCAGTATGATGACCATCAGTGTGACATACAGATGGGTGGATAAATGGACCAATTGACACCTCCATAATCAGATACTCTTAAGCTAAATATTGTTAATTCCAAGTTTCATGACAAATGGATTAGTGGTTCTCCAGATATATACACAAATATAATTGTGAGATACACATGGGTGGACAGACAGACCCCCTGTACATCCCAATAATCTGAAATTCTCAATAACTGGTGAAAGTCGTCAAACTTTCTTTGGTACAGTCGATGGTTAAGAATGGACAAAATATTTCAGTCCTCCAAAGCATCTTTCCTACATCCCCCATGATGATTCCCACAAAACCTGGATTTGTTAGAAAAAGGAACATGCCTCTGGTCAAAATTGCTTTTTGTCACAGCCATTCTAGCTTCATGACACTACATAGTCCATCCAGGGTAACCATTAAGCCAGTTAAACACTTAGCAATGTTGCTGTGGAAAACATTCTTATTTGTTATAAAGAGAGCCTGTTTTACCCTGTGAAATTGTGCACGCTGTTACTTTTACTGTTATCTTAATGATGGAATCTTTCCTTGAGACATCGGGTACCCACATTAAGCAGTAATGCAAAACCCTGGCCTTTTGTTTCCAGCGGTGGTTGTCCTAGTATCCTCTTTCTCATTGTTTGGTTTAAAACTGACCTCATACCCATATAAAGGTTTACTGCTGTATATATTGTCAAAAAAACATGTTTGAACACTATAAAGCATGGGAAATGGAGAACTGCACCTTGTCAATAAGACCTGTTTTCCCCATGACTGGCTTGTATTTTCTGGAAACTAATGTGTATATGATTGGCAATATGCCCTGCGTAGAAAATAATAATTTGATGCTTTACAGCTCTTTTCACTAGTATTGCGTAGCATTGGTTTTATGTGGAAAAAAAACTGCTTACAATGTTAAGATATATATACCATTAATTAAACATAAAAAATAAAACATCTGTGTTCAGCAACACAAATCTTAGCTCAAACATATGTTTTTTTTTTCTTCCAGTATTTATGGTTTTCCTTATGGTTTTTGGTTTGTACTTTCATAGCATGTGGTTTGTATTATTAATAAACTTAGAATTTGATCTGGTGCTAAACAAAGAGATGACGCATATTATATGACAACAGTTTAATCATCAGAGTACAGACAGCGAGAAGTACCATAGGATTAAGATACTTCACCTCCAGGTCACGTGTGTTTCTAGACAGCAATTAATGATCACTTGAACTGATTGTTTTTGGGGTCAACAAGTTCTGCTGATCTTAATAAAGAGTGTGTGAAAAGTCTGAACGTAGTCAACATCTGCAATAATACTCTTAAATCTGAATTTGCTGCTGTCAGAAATAATGGTCTAATGTGACACTTTGGCGGAGTAATAGTGACACCCAGTGGCTAGTTGAGCCCCTTTTCTTTGGGCTCTGTTTACAGAATGATGTTTATGTTTTGTGGTTTTATTCGAAAATGTGAAAGTTTTTGGTTTGATTTTCCTGCTAAAATCTTTAAGAGTTTTGGTGGTATAGATTATTTATTAAGATGTGATTTTGAGATTTCTAAACTGCCCATTAAGTTATCTGCATTTCATCAGCAAGTCCTCCGTTATTGGAAACTAATATATAAACATAACTTCACTCCGCATACTACTCCAATTTGGAACAATAGATGTATCCTAATTAAGAGAAAATCCTTCTTTTACAGTGAATGGATGGGAAAAAGGTGTCTGGTCTATTCAACATTTAATGGATGATAATGGAAATATTCTATTGTATAAAGATTTCATTCAAAAATATGATCTTGTTTGCACCAATAGACAATTAACCAGGAGGTCCCCGGTTCAAATCCCACCTCAGCCACTGGCTCATTGTGTGACCCTGAGCAAGTCACTTAACCTCCTTGGGCTCCGTCTTTCGGGTGAGACGTAATTGTAAGTGACTCTGCAGCTGATGCATAGTTCACACACCCGAGTCTCTGTAAGTCGCCTTGGATAAAGGCGTCTGCTAAATAAACAAATAATAATAATTCTACAGTGGTTAAGGCAACTCCACAAGCAATGATTATTTTAGTTAAAGGAATGTTGACTTATTCTGCTGCAGTACCATAGATGTTTTCATTAGTTATTGATGGATGTAATTTCCTAGATAAAAAATGTAATAACAAATTCTTAAGAACTAATCTTACTGCAGAATGTTTCCCTTCACCTTTGAAAAGGAAGTATACGTTACAAGACTAGATGTTCTATAGTCAGAATAAGAACCAGACATCTTTCTTTTCCTTCATCACCTAAAGCTAAAGAAGTTAATCTCAAAACAATAATGTAATGATTTCTTAAGACAGAGATTTAACTTTGACTTTAACCATTGTGTGTTTTGTAACTCAGATATTGAAATGGCAGAACATCTTTTTTTCACATGGCTACTTACTAAAACCTTTTGGGATGCATTTCAGGACTGGATCACAAGTAATGATCTATTCATACCCACTTTAACGTTTAATAATATTAGGTTTGGTTTTCTAATGGAGGACAGGAAAGCTGAATGTATGTATAATAACTTGATCATTATGGCAAAATATTTCATTCACAAATGTCGTTTTTTTAAAACTACCCCGTTTATTGTTTTCTTAAACGAGATAAAGTTATATAAACAATCTTTGAAATTGGTTAAATCCAAACAAGCCCTTGATCTTTACAATAATCTCTATAATTTGACTCGTGAATAGTCCACCCTGTGTATTTGTGTTTTTTTGTTATTTCATTTATTTTATTTGTACAAGTTTACTCAGTCTGTTTATTGAAAGAAACATTCCTTATATATGTAAATTATGCCTGTTTGTTATATGAAAATGTCTGAATAAAAAAATATATATATATGTTTTGTGATCTAAATGTTCTTCTTGTGAAAGGAGTGATCACCAAGGCTTTAAAATCACTTCTTATTATCACGAGCAACCTTTTCAATGATCCTCTTTGAATTGTGAGGAAAACCGATTAATTTTTTTTTTTTTTCAAACAGTAAACCATTGACAGAAAGGGAACAGGAAGTGAGCAGTTACCCTGATTCTATAACGTTGTCTTTGAGAAATCTGTATCCCAAACAAAAATGAAAAAGCAAGTTAAGAAAAACAGTAGATATGCAAACAAGGCAATTATACTACTTAATATGTTACAAGGGTTTTTACAATAAAAATATTTTACATGCATAATGAATAACAGCACCAGCATCCCCCTTCTTAAATAAAATATGTATCTTATCACCTATCTCAATATTTTCATGTCATCATTTATATCTGCTAAACTACACCAAAGATTAGATTTTGAACGTGCAGGTGACCTACCACAACTTAACTTTGAACTCCTGCCCAGTAGATGGCGGTATAAGAAACTGTGCATTTTGTGATAAATGCACTTATCAGTGTCCGGCTCTGTGATTGGTCCAAATGCAATCGCCCAATCAAGGAAAACGACTGTATGTTAAATTTCCGTCCATCTTTCTTTCTCTATTGCTGATGTGTTATTAGAGTAGAGATTTGGTTTGGGTGTATTGGTGTTTGCTGGTCGTTGTTATTTATTTTAGTTGTAAATCCGTGTTGCAGCATGCCTTTATATCAGACTTGGGAGGAGTTTGCGAGAGCTGCCGAGAAACTTTATTTAACAGATCCTATGAAGGTAAGAAAGACTGGGAGAAATAAATATGCGGCAGTGATAGTACAGTACCGGTATGTGCACGCTCCATTCTGGAATTACACTTACAATATATACGTAATTCCAAAAATATAGTCAGAATTAACCCTCCTATTATGTTGAGAATTTGGATACGTATGTCGTAATTTACTCATAACGTGTTTGATTAGTGTGCCCATTGAAGCACCAAATGGTAGAATATAGATTTTCTAATATGCTCATCAAATCAAGTTAGGAGAAGAAAAAAATAATGTCGAAACAAATGAAAAATTACAATGTAAAATTCTAAATGTGAATCTCATAATTAAAAAATAACGGTAGCTAAGTGTGTTTTGGTTTCAGGCAGTACTGACTTGTCATTGTTGAAGCAACAATAACTTGAATGTGTCCATATGATATAGACCTTGAATCAAGATAGCTCACTCGTTGTATACTAGGGGAGATGTTTGTAATACATTTATTGTATTGTACCGAACTGGAGAGAATCGTAATGTTCTGTGTTAAATGATTCTGTTGTGGAATTTGAGTGCAATGTCCATTTGGAATACTCGCAATTTACTATGCCAATGTGTGGAACATTGAACTGTAGATGTGTTCCAGTCAGTATTACTATTGCAGTTGCACTAATGCACAGTGTTTGTTTCAGGTTCGAGTTGTTCTCAAGTATCGGCACTGTGACGGGAACCTGTGTATGAAAGTCACTGATGATGCAGTGGTGAGTAATTACTACCTGATAAGTTCTCAACGCATGGACATTGAATTTCTTAATTGGAGATCTGCAGTGTTTGAAATTGCTGCCTAAAGTAAACATCAAACAAGCATGTCAGTGACCTACTTCTCCTGCCACTGCTCTATATACGAAATTTTAGCAATCGTGATCTCGAAAGAAAATGGACCTACTGTACATCCAGCTCTGTCTGGAAATAGCATGCTGCTACGGTGTCCATATTAGGACATCATCGTACATCAGGCAAAAAGGAGTCATTATGTGCTCTCTCCTCTGAAACTTCCTCCGTCATGCTCCATGCTCCCTCCTCCCTGGTCTGAAGAGATCAGCCAATAAGAACCGTTTCCAACTTATACGCGTTTTCATTGGTTAGATTAAATACCAGTCATATTACCCGGGAGACCAGCTACGTATTTGAATGGGGCGTAGCTAACTACACACATTCAACGTCTGAGAGCTGAAAATAATAATAATAATAATAAAGCCGAAGAATTATCGTTTTCGTGAGGTAATGATTGCAATTGTACAGTTCAATGCAAGCAAAGCAAGCCCAAAAAAGCACGTTAAAAAACACATCCGCGTTTAAAAAATGTGCTCTTAAAAGTACACATTCTTGTAATGTTATTTTGCACAAAAGCATACGTGTGTGTCTGTGTGTGTGTGTGTGTGTGTGTGTGTGTGTGTGTGTGTGTGTGTGTGTTAAAAGTTGGGATGGTATTTGCTCACATTTCATAGTTTTGATTAACTTATTGTTATTTCAGAATCTGTCCTTTAACATGTTTGAAGAGAACAAGACATTACTTAAAACGGAAAGGAACTTGTTAACACATGTTAACTGCAAGGTTGTATTTCCTGCCTCTACAATTATATTCAATCCACACATTTTCAGTACCAACCAATGATAATGAGTTTATTTTACGTATGGTCATTTGTTGTTAGTCAGGGCTGGAGTTTAGTTTTTGACTCCACAGTAAAAGCTAAGGCAGAGATCAAGCTATGTGCTTATAATAAGGATGATTAAATAGTTTTTCTTTTTTTTTCTGATTAAATTAAAACTTGATCAGTAAGTGAATGCATTTGTGGAATTTCAGCAGTGTCACTGTAAACAAAAACTGCTGTATGATTTTTAGCAGCTACATTAACCCTTACAAAAGCCTTTAAAATCTCCTATAATATCCTTGTATATGTAACTTTTAATTGAGTTCATGTGTGGTATTTTCTCAATCATTGATTTGTACTGTAAAAAAGCATGGATTTAAAATAATCGTAACAAACTTGGATGCAATGACTTAATGACTTGAAGCATATTCAGAAAGACAAACTTGCATTTCCATCTATATAGTTAGCAAAAAGAAAATTCTTCCGTTTCCCTAAAGATCCAAAACAATTTAGAATTCAGCAATCATGCAGGTTTGTGCTATTTTAAACAAAAAAAATAAGCTCATTAAATATAATAACTAGATTTTGTGTTTCTTTATACATACATATTTTAACACATTATAAGAGCTACATAATTTTCAAATAATATCTTATCTATTTGCATTTTTTTATAAATTAATTTCTTACTTGTTGTCTATCCTATCGTAATGTTTTGGTTTATCTTGATTACTTAGGTGCTTAATAAGTGTTATGAAACATGCCTTTACATTTCATTACGTTTATAGCAGTGCTGGTCCTGAAGGCTGCAGGAGCGAATAAATAATCAAGCAATGCACACCGCAGGGGAAGCGAACGACACAGATATGGCATAATAATAACGAACTGGCAGCGCTATGGTGTTGGTTTGTGTAGAACCAGGTTTGTGGTTGTTAGACCATTACTAAGGAAGTGATGCATTCCCTTTTCTAGTGCAGAGGCGCATGCGATCTTCAGACTGTTAGGGGTGCACCGACAGCTGACAAGTGAAAACATTGAGAACCGCAGAACAGAATGATTACTCGAGTGGCAATGCATTTAAGTCATTTTTGCGCCCTGGGCTGCTGCCCCGCTCGCCCACCCCTAGTTACAAGAATGTGCACTTTTAAGGCGCATATTTTTTAAACAAGTGTGTTTTTTTAATGTAATTTTTTGGGCTTGCTTTGCTTACATTGAAATGTACAATTGCAATCATTACCTCATGAAAACAATAATTCTTCGGCTTTAGATATTATTATTATTATTATTATTATTATTATTTATTATTTATTATTATTACTTTTTTCAGCTCTCAGACGTTGAATGTGTTTAGTTAGCTACGTTCAATTCAAATACGTAGCTGGTCTCCCGGGTATTTAATCTAACCAATGAAAACGCGTATAAATTGGAAACAGTTCTTTATTGGCTGATCTCTTCAGAACAGGGAGGAGGGAGTTTCAGAGGAGGGAGGGAGGGAGGGGGAGGAGGGAGGGAGGAGCTTCAGAACAGGGAGGAGGTAGTTTCAGAGGAGAGAGCACATAATGACTCCTTTTTGCCTGATGTACGATGATGTCCTCATATGGACACCGTATGCTGCAGCTCCCCTGCTCCGTATTAGTTAATTTCTGATCTTACAGCATGTAACACGACTGCTCTTAAGATTACACACGGCTCCAGACTGCGACTGAAATGGTCGCAAAAGTGATTTTTTTTTTTTTTTTTTTGCGACTTTTTGGTTGTTAGGCGCCATTGGCGCCTGTAACACAAAAATCCTGCCTCTCGCTAGCTTTTAAAAAGACTACCGATAACATCAAAAGTGCAGCCTCCCACCTGAATTTGTTCTTGTTTATTTGCAATACGTATGAATGCGCTATGATTAAGACTACGATTTTGGCACGGTAATTTAGTACATTTCACGGGTGAGGTGCGGCAAAAAAACATTTCATGGAAATGTCACAAAAAATATGTAGTTTTAGCTACATCAACATACACAAGCTTTTAAATGGTACACCAAAACCAATAATATAAAGCCTATTGCTTTTCACTCCTGATAAGTTTAAATGTTGAGCACAAAACTTACAGTACATATTACAGACTTTAAACTTCTTGTATAAGAGGTACAAACTCAGCACATCTACTTAAATGTCAGTTTATCCAATTTCGCTAACGTAGTCTGTATTTAAAGTATGAACAGCTGCAACCACTTTGTTTAGTCAAAAGGGCTGCGACACGATGCATCCTTCGTACAGCAAATAGTGTTTATAGCTGTATACGCCTAATGTATCGCATTCATCAGCGACAGAAGTTTGAACCAGGATTTAGTTTTCCAAGATTCTGGAACGGCGCGTTGTAAAGAAAGCCTCTCTGATGCAGCTTTGTATCTTCAGTGCATGACTTACTGCATGTTTTAAAGGAAGTGCCTAATCAAATGTGTTTTTACATCCATTTCCAAGATTTCACAGACTCAAATTCATGTTTTCCATGACGTCCATGATAAAATCGTAGCCTTAGCTATGATGCCAGTGCGCGCCTTTTAAGCTAGTGTGAGAAGGACAGTCTGATCGAATATGAAAGACTAAACGTCAGTGTGAGGAATGTGGAGCAGAACTGAGACGCAGGTACAAAAAATACTGAAGTGCTGTATTAAGACAGTGTATGGGAAATAAATGTCAAGTGTCTGAACTTGGAAACTGTTGTGTGTTGCACACATGCCATTCAAACGTGCCCTGGAAACTTTAAAAAAGTTTAGTAAAGGGTAGAGAATTAAACAAAAAAGCAATAGGGAATTGAAAAGGTTACCATATCAAGTTGCTAAAGGGTTGTTTGTGAACTCTGCAGCCTCCAGTAAACCAATGTAGACTTTGCTGGTATAGTACGAAGCCTTGGTTTCGAGTCGAAAAAAGATCTGAATTTTTTCTCTAGTTTGTCTACTGCATGTAGCGCTAGTGGTAATGCAGAGTCTGCTTCTACGGCAGATATAGACTCCGTTATGATGGGGACGCCTTGTCATATTTTATATATATATATATATATATATATATATATATATATATATATATAGCCAAATGTTTGTGATTTTATTTGGTCACGTGACCACAAAATACATCTAATGTAAAAAAAAAAGTTGCTTTTTCATAAAATGTATTATTGTATTATACCTGCATCACATTTAGTCAGTATAATGCAAATGTTTGGAAAATGTAGAAACTTTTAAGCTGCTGGATGTGCCTGTGCCTACGTGGAAATATTTGCATTGGCCTTGGGGGGTGGGGGGTTTACATGCTCTACACAGACACCAGGCCACTTTGAACTTTCCACTTTGTAATATGCAGCCCATGGTCCATAACACCCACTGCAATTTCATGTGCCCAGTGAGCCACCAAAGAATGAGATACCCTGGCATAAGTATACATTTTTTGAAACTGCACAAAGTAAGGATTTTAGAAATGGGTAACATGAGTTAGCATGTTAATGGTGTGTTACTGTCACAAAGACGGCCGGAGTGGGTGGCGTCAGACCAGAAGCAGGAAATAAACAGACAGAGACTTGTGGTTTGGTGGAGCCAAAAATGCTTTTCGCTCAGCATTTAATAAACAGAACAGAAAATAAAAGGTTGGAACACAAAACAGGACACGGCACTATACGCCAAAATAAAAAGACAAACAAAAACGGACCAAACAGACAAAACACGGTGAGCTTCTTTTAACGATTATTACTATTATTCTTATTATTATTACCTCCGTCTCCAATCCCGTTCTCCACTCACTGAACACCCAACCCCGACTGAGTGCTACGTGTCTCTATATATACTGTTGTGCTGGGATTTAATTACTAATTAATTATTCACTTGAATCCCAGCACGTGAATTAATTCTGTGCAACCCCGTGCTCACATATTACCTTTAACCAGCACGTGAAGTGATTTGTGCCCTCCTCGTGCCTAAATACAAATCTACATTTTTAAATCACACGTGAAACACAGACCCGTTTATATCCCGTGTACCAATGACTATACACCAACATTAACACACGCACGCAACATACACCACATAATATGCACACAGGGGCGGGGCACATTGCCACAGTTACCCATAATCCTTCTGCAATTTGAAGTAATGTCACTGTATATAGCAAAAATCACTTGTTTTACCTTATATTTGGACCTGTGAATCTGACAGTTTTTGTTCCACTGTTAAAAGGACAGTTGCTCTGAGTGTCCCGAATTCAAAAAGTACCAAATATGTGCACCTTTATGCTAACAGTTTCTCTCCAACCAGACATAAGAAGTCTGAGATACAAGGTGTCACACACAGTAACTATATACAAAAACCACGTGGTTCCTAATGTTTATTTTTACCCTCTGATTGCTGAATTTACGCCACTGAAGGAAAAAAAAACTAGTACCTCCCACACACTCGATCTGGATTCGTTACAGTGGTGTCGTGTGATCTGAGTCAGGAAGTATCAACATACTTCCTGTATCTACCATCAACATCAACAAAACAGGATGTAGACAAATAGTCAGATGTTACTTTAAAGCTGATTTTATGAAGCACAGCTTGATAAAACAGCTAATCAAAGGTAAACTCTTTTTTTTTATTATCAATCCTTATTTTAAAGAAACCAGACTGTTTGTTTTAAATTCATTCGGTATGTTTCACAGTACAAGCCAAAGATAGCCACTGCTTGCGTTCTAATAGGCCGTGAATTACATTTAACAACTGCGTCACATCAAATATTTTGTCGGTTAAATAGTGAAATTAAAGCCAACGACTGAATGTTATGTAATAGCACCTCAATGAATGACCCAGAGTGAAAAAACTGCAATCCAGATTTTTTTTTTTTAACCATATATTTCAATTGGACGTACGAGGTATGTCCGTAGCACACAAGAGGTTAAACAAACGGGAACAAAACAAACTGGAGGCACAAACAAAACACAAGAACAAAGGCAAGGTTCCAATAAAAGGTTTAAACAAAAATAAATCATCTAAACAAACACTCATTATTCAGACTGGGCAGTTGCCTCCACTGAATATTTACCTCCCTAAACTTACCCACAAACAAAGGATCTGGTTCCCTTTGTCTACCATGTGGCTGGGGCTTGAGTGACCATCAATTATTCAATCATGACCCAGCCACATTCCACATGTGGATCTGGCAGGGATGGAATCGACTCCATCCCTGCCAAACTTCAATTCAAAGTATTTTAATTTATTTAAACAAACACACTGTTTACATGTGCAGGGCTTCTGCCATGCCACAAGTACTTTTTTTAAAACTTTTTTTTCTGGGTGCTTTTATAATGAGTGACTATAAGTCCCCTTGTGTGACTTGTAACATGATGTTTTTTGTTTTTCAGTGTTTGCAGTACAAGACAGATCAGGCCCAGGATGTCAAGAAAATTGAGAAGTTCCATGGCCAGCTGATGAGACTTATGGTATCGAAGGAATCACGCAGTGTTTCCATGGAAACAGACTGAGCTGTCAATTTTGTTTGCAAATACAATATGGACAGTGTTGTCATCTGACACAAAATTGGAAGACTGAAGAACAGGAGAGACTTTGATATGGGGGGTTGGGAGGGTAAATTAAATGTTGGTTGGTAGAGAGAGTGAGGGGGAAAAAAAAAGGAAGTCCTGAGGATAATTCTGGCATCTAGGCAAATTCTTGGAGGAATACCAGTATTTATGTACTGTCATTTAGGTGGATGTAAAGGTTTGGAACAAAATGGTTCTTTTGCAGAGTGCTGTCTGGCCTGTTAATATAATGAGCTGTTAATAAATGTTCAGGTATTTGGGATAATAAGATTTTTTGAAGGTTGTCCAAACGAAGGACCCTCGTTTTTGTTATAATCGGTCCACAATCAAGTTTCGCTTTGTATTTTGGGTTCTTCAGAGCCCCTTTCCAGGCACTTGCATGCCTATAAGTATATTGTATTTTAATTACAATTTGTTAATTCAAGATTAACTTCCTTTAAAAGTAATTTTTTAAAAAGGTACATGGGTTTAATTTCTGTAAAAATATTTTAGTTTAAAGGTAACATTTTGTTGTGGATGTGTTAAGTTTAAGTTTTCACTTTCACTCTTTGGAACTTCTGTATTCATATATATTAAACAAAATTGAAAAATGTACATGGTACATTTACTAGAACTCTTTGTCTTCTTAAAATACATTAATATGATTCTGGTTTCATAGACCCTAATTGTTACTAATACTACCAACCTTTTCACTTACAATTCGGACTCCGTCGATCAGATTAGAAGATTCTTATTTGAGCCACCTGTTTACTCTTGAGCACAGACCTGAGCCAGCTTTACCCCCGTATGCGAGCGCATAGCCCCTGACCTGTACTGCATGCCCAATGACGTCATATCGACCACCCCTTGCGTCAAGACATATTTCCTTCCCAAAACACAGAGGCGGAAGTCTTTAAATACAGTCCTTTGTTTAAAAGTAAAGTGCTTTTGGACCTGAAGCTAGTTCTTATACATATATTCACATCTATGGTTACCAGATTTCCATAGTGAAAAACCAGGACGGTTTTATTTTATTTTTTTAATTCACTGATGCCATTAAAATGGCAGTCATAATTTTAAATTTAAACATTGGGTGTATTTATTGCAGATCATAACATTTTGTTTTCTTTCTATTGTCAAAACATATTCAATCTACAAAATGCCAGATACGAAAAAATAGCAGCTATTGCCATTTAAATGTGTGAGAAACAATCAGAATTATTACAGGTAATGCAGAAGATTGCTGATTTTATTTTGAATGGTGTGAACACAACCTAATAAATTACTTTGCTATGGTTGTGTCTCTATTTTTCGAATTGTATAATTGTAAGTGCTGTGATGCATATAATTAAACAAGTGCCATGTGCAGGTCTAAAAGCATGTTCAAAAGTGATGACAATACAAATGATGACTGGCAATAAGGTATTTTAAAGCACATGTCTGGTTTGAAAAATGAAAGGTATATTGTCAATTATCAAGTAACAAAAATAGTATTCCAGATATTTCCTTTTCAAGCCTGTAGAGGGGCAATACGCCTTGCTGGCACACATCCTTCCCCCTAAAGGTTTAGAGACTGGTATAAATGATGACTGCTCATCTGTCTCTCCAGAACATACATATCTGGCTGCCCATGACGGCCATACAGCCTACAGACACATGTACATGTTCTGACAGTTTGGGGATGCAAGTTATGCTTATGGTTTATGGTTACTGTATTACAATATAGGTTATATTTTTAAGATATATCTACTGTTACACTAACAGCTCCCATTCTATATTCAATAAAAAAAACAGGTATACATATCCAAATAATAAAGCATGTTTTTTTTTTCATTTTTTGTTTAATTTAGAGTGCCCAATTATTTGACCCCTGATTTGGAATGTACAATTCTTTTTTCTCCTCACTTCAGGAATTCCCTAGTCAGCTCAGGAGGTCCGAAGGTTCACTGGGCATCCTTTGATCCCACGACCAAGCCAGCTTCCTCTTTTACACCTAGGAACTCAAGAGCGGATGTCAGCCTCTGGAGGACAAAGGCCAGCCAAGCAGGTGTCCGCTCTGTGCTCACTGGGTGCCAGGCAAGCAGGGTTTGCTATAGTGCAACGAAGAGAAGTCGTCCCTGTTGTTTTTGCCTCCCTAACCCATGGGAGCACCAGAGCCAATGCAAAGAAATCCCAACAAAGACTGGAAACTCTGCACAGCCAGGACGCGAACCTGCGCTGTATCACACACCCTGCACACCACGCAGCTGTGCTTTTTCCAGGTGAGCCACTCGGGTGCCCTAATAAAGCATGCTTGATACATTTATTACATATAACATTTGAACCAATAAAGAAAAAAAGAGGTTCAGTTTACTCCCAACATGAAGAAGCTTAATTATGTACTGTAAACCCATTTATTTTGGCAATTTCCATGTTAAAAATTGTCTTTTTTTTTTTTTTTTTGCAGATTTCTTTTCAATGGCAGCATTATAAATAGGCTTGCTACTTTTCGATATTAATCGGTAAAGCTCGTTAAACGTTGAATTCCCCAAAAAATGAGTTCGACTGAAATAAATTTATATAGGATAAAAGTTAGTAAAACTATTTTTTTTAATTCTTACCAAAAATAATTATTTAGAAATCATCTCTAGTTTGTGTAGTTTTTATATATAATTACTGTCTGTCCGTCTCTGTTCCACTCTGAATGGCTAGGGGTCTGTCAAGCACATTTTTTAGGGACTGCTGCCATCTGCCAGTGAAAAACAAAACTGCAGACAATTTTACCCTATAGTCTGCTTATTTATTTACTGAAGCACGTCAAAAATATGTGTTAAACTTTGCAGATGCACATATAACACCCAGCACGCAATTCCATGGGAGTGGCAATTTTGGACTCACCCGGCGCCACGCTCTATCCAATCGTTGCATGTTGTGCAGCTTACCACAATGGAGTTGTTTAATAAACTCGCAGTTACGCGCTGTCCCCAAAATGTCCGACTTCTGGTTGCCACCTACCGTCAAGTCAGTCCATCTGGGAACGCGTACTATGCACAGCGCCCTTTCTGGTCAGGAAAGAGATTTGCAGCTCAGATTCCTTCTCTGTCACACATTAACAAATGTGTTTCATTATATAGGAGTAGTGCCTTGTTTATCATTTTTAGATAGAAAATATTTTATAAGACAGCAATAGTTAATAAAAAGGTTACTGAAATGTTTGTATTTGGTAACGTGTAAGAAAGCAATTTTAATAAACAAAAAAAGTTCCCAATTAAATAAAGCGTCAAGGAGAATATTTGCGGCTGCTTATTCAAGGTGCCTTTCTCATTCACTTGTACTGAAAAATGAAATCAGTGTTTTACTGGCTGGGATAAGCAGGTGACCGTTTAGTTCAGGTGGCTGTTAAAACAGATTTTAATGTATTGATTTCCAAATCACAGGCTGCGTTCACGTACGCATATTTTCCTAATGCTGCGCAGATTCTGCACAGATTTTGTGCAAAACCTGTCCAAGTTCGCCATCTGCGTGAACTCATCCGTAAAAGACGTCACCAGGTCACGCATCTCCCGAGCGCAGATTCTGCGCAGATCGCGCATCTCCTGACAGGTACTGCATTGGAGCAGCTGCGGCTCAAAACAATAGACGAGCGTTGGCTGACAAAGAAGTGTGTAGGCAACCAGATACAATCCTCACTCCATGTGCTACTGCCACCTAGTCAGGGGTGTGAATCGCCTTCGAGTCATGTCATTAATTATCTTATGAATGATTTGTAATACAAATTTCAATGATTTGACTCTTTTTCCACACAGTTGTTATACTTTTCAAATATTCAGATATTTATTCTAAAGGTTTAAACATGTAAAAAAAATAAAACGGTTGAAATGAACCTAAAACCGCTCTGTTATTTTCAGCATGTGTAATTGGTTATTGATGAAAGGCTATCAGGGACAGGGGATAACTTACTTTGAATTAATCAGCTTTAATAACAGGTAGTTGAAGTGAGATATGTGACTATATGTGCAAGTATTTAAACTTTTTGTCCCAGATCAAAATACAGTATACAGGGAATCCTGCCCGTTATAATACTCATTAATTTGTCTCGCATCACAAAACATACGTTTATATTATCTCTTTATAGCAGTGACTGTTTCTACTATACATTTTCTGATCATGCTGTAAATTATGAAGCTGGTGGAGCACAAAGGGAACTTCAATTGCATCCACTTCTGCGATTAGAATTTCTTTCAACACCACCTCCATTTTGGTTCTGCTCAGAACTGATGTTCATCTACCAAAACTGTCCACGCTCCGTCTGCACAGACCGTGACGTTACGCGCAGACTCCCGTCTGCAATCTAGCCGGCAAAAAAGTGTTGTGAACGCACCCATAATTCCATGGTTGGTAAACAACGCTTGCCAGTTAGATTCATTTTTCAAAGGAATGGTTTAAGTTGCTTAGGCATCTATCTAGTGCAAAATTGTGTAACTAATTCAGAAAGCCTAATCTGTATCATGAAGTGTGGGAAGCTGACAGAAACGGGGAAAGAGAGAGCAAATAAAACCCTTTTCAGTTTTATGTGATTACAGCTTAATCCTGGTCAGCAGCTCCCAACAGGATTAGTGAGCAAACACATGGTTTAAATGTGACGCGTTATAGGAACTTAACCCTTCAATCTGCTGGAGTCTGTCTGATGAGTTTTTAATTTTATCCTTCAATCTGCTGGAGTCTGTCTGCTGGGTTTTAATTTAACCCTTCAATCTGCTGGAGCCTGTCTGCTGGGTTTTAATTTAACCCTTAAATCTGCTGGGTTTTAATTTAACCTTTCAATCTACTGGAGTCTGTCTGCTTGGTTTTAATTTCACCCTTCAATCTGCTGGGTTTTAATTTAACCCTTCAATCTGCTGGAGTCTGTCTGCTGGGTTTTAATTTAACCCTTCAATCTACTGGAGTCTGTCTGCTGGGTTTTAATTTAACCCTTAAATCTGTTGGAGTCTGTCTGCTGGGTTTTAATTTAACCCTTAAATCTACTGGAGTCTGTCTGCTGGGTTTTAATTTAAGCCTTAAATCTGCTGGGTTTTAATTTAACCCTTAAATCTACTGGAGTCTGTCTGCTGGGTTTTACAGTGATGAAACACTAATCAGTTTAGACAAGGACCAGGTGTTTACATGATCCGCTAATAGTAATCAGTGGTTATCTCTGCCAGTTCAATACTCTACTTAAATACAAGACCAGACCTACCTAACTATCTGCTTTCTACAGTCAGCATCAGTAAGAAACCAAACTAAATGTTCAAGCTGTCACAGAAGGGTTTTATTGTAATTCGGAGTGGAAAGACAACCTGTTTTAAGGCTTCAGACATATCTTTTCAATCAGGTAGAGCTTATATATTCTATGCTTCTACTGGTGGTGTTGTGCCTCCCTCATTTACAATAATAAATCATAGAAAACAGGACCTGTGTTGGCCATAGTGGAAGTTGTGCATCCACCTTCTCTCCACTATTGCTGTTTAGTCCCTAAGTGTCTTAAAATTTTTACTTACTGCATACAGAACACTAAAATGTGCTATATCTTTGTGGCAAAGTGGTGAGTGAATACAGGTGAGTGCAGTGCAGAGCGGATACAAAACAGACAGACAATGATTTCCAGCTGCAAGGGTGTTTATTGATTTAATTAACAATGTCCATGGCAAGCCTTATGGCAAACAGTGTGGAGTAGTGGTTAGGGCTATGGACTCTTGACCGGAGGGTCATGGGTTCAATCCCCGGTGAGGACACTGCTGCTGTATCCTTGAGCAAGGTACATTACCTAGATTGCTCCAGTAAAAACCCAACTGTATAAATGGGTAATTGTATGTAAAAATAATATGATATCTTGTAACAATTGTAAGTCGCCCTGGATAAGGGCGTCAGCTAAGAAATAAATAATAATAATAATAATAAATAATAATGTTGGAGTGATACAGCGGCGTGTATCACTCGATATTTGTAATTCCCCGGGTTTGACACGTAACCAAAAGTCCACTTTACACACCAACACTAAAAACAAAACACAAACACAGTTCTTAGTGAATACGTGCAAGTGGTATAATACAGTTCTCCGTGAAATGCAGGGGTGAAAGTGATGTCTGGGTTTATGCTGGCTTTCGCTACAAAGGAGCCTTGCAACTGGTAGTCTATTAAAAACAGATGACAGTTAACAAAACACTAACAAACACAAGACAAAACTCACGGTTCAGGTTTGTTCAGAACTTTGTAGGTTTTCAACACTAACCATTTACCAAGGAACAGACGTTATGTAAGTCCCCTAATTATATCCTCGCAGTGCGGTCTCCCCCAGCGCATCAGCATGACAACCATCTGGATTTGAAGTAGGGTACATCTCTGGGGTTTCAATTTCCATGTTCTGTTTTCGATAAACACCTCAAGAGGGCTTGACGGTGATTCTGGTGTCCCAGCATCACCCCTCCGTCCCCCCTCAACTCAGCCCAGCTTCTTACCGTTTAGGAATACATCAGTGTTTCTTTCTTTCTATTGTGCTTGAGATCCCCAGCCAGAATCTTTCCGTCTCAACCACAGCCAGTAGCTGCTTCTCTGCTGCTTCAGATAAGTTCTTCACTGTGCGATGCAACTCTTGGCCACTGAATCCGGCGTCGCTGAGAAACCGGGTTGTAGATTGTGCCACAAAAACAACCCACCTCCACTGGGTAAACCCGGACTCTCCATCCTCGCTGTTCTGCTTCAGTGGCTAGTTGAGCATACCGCAGTTTCTTCCTCTCATACGCCTCATCTACAGCATCCTCCCATGGCACTGTTAACTCTACCAGGTGAACAAGGCGTGCTGATCCAGACCACAAGACAATATCTGGTCGAAGGTTAGTGGTGGCAATCTCAGGTGGAAAAATAAGCCGTTGACCAACATCTGCCAGCATTTTCCAGTCTCTAGCAGCTTCCAGTTGTCCTGGGCGAGGATTGGTTTTAACACCTTTTCTTGGTGGTTGCTCTCCTGGGCGGAGGAATGTTGTCTTTTGTGTGTAATGTTTTGATGGAACAGGTGGCAACTTATTGGTCATGTTACGCTTGTCTTCCAATGCTAAGGCCAAACATCGCAGCACCAGGTCATGGCGCCAAGTAAACCGTCCTTGGCTAAGAGCCCTTACATCCTGTCAAAATGTGCCTTAATGTTGCAGTTGATGAACACAAAGGACATGAGGGATCCTCTCCTACCCAGAGGTTTAGGTTCTGTGGTAATGGGAGAACATCATATGTTGACCTGATGAGGAAACTGATCCTGCTCTGTTCCATTGACCAGGTTTTGCCAGCCAATCTTGCGTTGTTCCACACTCTCCCATCTCATCCATTCTCCCTGCTTGGCCTGGGAAATGGCCTTTATGCACCTCATCCTCTCCTCCTGCTTTTGCATCTCGTTGACTACCAGCATTCTCTGTTGAGCTGGGGCTGCCTTGTGCCATGTAGGAGGAGCTGAACTGAGACCAAGACCCCCTCTTCCATGCTGAACTTGCCCCATGATATCACCAATTTGAAGGGCAGCCTTTGCATCCTGCACAGCTGTCTTTGCCGCCCTCTTTCTTCCAGTTTTCAACAAAGGTGCTGCCTCCCTTACGCATTTGTCGCGTGACTCTACTAATGTCATTTCCAGTCTGACCTTGGCGCACTTAAACTCCTCGGTTAGAGCGGAGACTGGTAGCTGCAGTATTCCTTTACCATAAAGTCCCACTCTGCTGAGGCAGCATGGAACTCCCAACCATTTCCTGATGTATGAACTGATTACGCCCTCTAGGCTGGCGGAACACGGAACTGCACGTAAATATTATAGGATAACTCATTTTTAATATTATTACAAAAGCAAAAGAGAAAAAAGCTGACTCGATATCAAAATCGTTGTTTTCCTACCGTCAAACAGGAGGAATTTTTCGAATCCGTCATTTCACCGCTGAGATATCTCATTCGAAATGTGTCTAGTACCCCATGCATTCAAAACAAAAAGCAATCGACTAGCTTATGCGTTTTGCTGCTCTGGTCTTACAACCTTGATGACGGTGAAGTCTCCTGATCACGTTGTAGGGGAGGTCACAAGCTTTCCATTCATACCTTTACTTTGTTTGTAGCCCAATCCATCACAGAGTAATCGATGTGCAAACAAACACGCCCACCTCTTGAATGAGATAAGGAAAAAAAAAAAAAAGCCTTTCAAAGGCAAATGCATGGCAATGGATAGCATGTGAGGTGCCAGAAGATAACATCCTTTTAGAACTTAGTGTATCAATTGCATAAAGATTTACACAATGTTTATTTTGGAGAGGTTTGGGGACCCTTGGGCTTAGCTTTGTAAAAACTCCTGTAGAATTTGATCCCTTTGTTCAAACAGTTCCAAATTTTTACCCAGTATAGTAGACATGCTGGCTCTTTTCATATGCTACAAGTTGAAAAAATGACTATAGAACATAAAAAAATGAAAAGCGTTTGTTGTTTTTTTATGTATTTTTTCTGGATATCTCCTTCCAGTGTGGTACTGAGTAAAACTTTTATCACACCTGAGGTTTTAGTCTTGATGCCCAAGGGGTTACCTTGAATTCAAGCCCTGAACCATGCCTGTGCTGTCTATACTTTGGAAGATATTGTGATTTATTTAAGGGCACAGCCCCCCAGGCGGAAATTGTCAGTGAGGGGCTGGGGTTTTGACAGGTTAAAGCTTCCAGCTTCTCTACTGTTGTCAAAGAAACCTCGTACACAGTCAGTGGCCACAGCAACCTCAGCAGTAGACCAAACTGAAAGCACTAGAGTTTTAGTTTGCCTGGTAAAGCGCTGCTGTCTATGCTCTTCAACCCTTCCACTGCTTGTTGTCTAACTTCTTCCACACAAACTATGTCCTTTAGATCCCCGTCGTACCATCTCCCAAGACTCTTCACTGGCTTCTCAGACACTGTTGGTATTGCCTCACCATTAATGAAGAACGTTTTATCTACTACTTTACCTTTAATTATAGAGATGCTCCTTGATTTAGTGGGCTTGAATTGCATTCGTGCCCATTCAATGTTATTGGTTAATTTGCCCAATAACCAATTAGTGCAGGCTACTGTTGTAGTCATGGTTGTCATGTCATCCATGTATGCTCGAATTGGTGGTAGTCGCATTCCAGAAGCCAAGCGCTCTCCTCCCACTACCCATTTTGATGCCTTAATGATTACTTCCATTGCCATGGTAAAAGCCAGTGGAGAAATGGTGCATCCTGCCATTATTCCAACTTCTAGGCATTACCATGTAGTGCTGAATTCTGCAGTTGAAAAACTAAATTGCAAATCTCCAAAGTAGGCTTTCACTAAATTTGTTATTGTCATCGTTACACTGAAAAAATCAAATGCTGCCCAAAGAAGTTCATGTGGCACTGAACCATATGCATTAACCAAATCCAGGACTGTCACATGGAGCTCCTTCCTCTCCTTTTTAGCTGATTGAATTTGTTGCCAGATCACATTTGATGTGTTCTAAGCATCCTGGGAAACCTGGAATGCCCGCTTTTTGTATTGAAGTGTCAATGAAGCAGTTCTTTAATAGGTAAGTTGACAATCTCTGAGCAATAATGCTGAAGAAAATCTTGCCTTCTACGTTTAATAGGGAAATAGGACGAAACTGACTGATGCTTGTAGAATGTTTTTCTTTAGGTATAAAGACTCCACCTGCTTGGCGCCATGCTCTCGGTACAACCTGTTTTTCCCATGCCACTTCCATCAATTTCCACAGGATTTTAGAACTCCTGAAGCATTTATATACTCTGAATGGAACTCCATTAGGCCCTGGAGATGATGAAGCCCTTGCTTTTTCACAGCTCGTTCTACTTTTTCCACTTAGGTGCACAGTCCTCCATTTGGTATTCTGGTGGATTGATAGGTGGGATGCCTGAAGGACTTGACATAGGCTCCTGCCTTTTTGAATCTGTATGTGTTTCCTCCAAATATCTCTCCAGCTCAAACTTATATGCTTTTAGTGTGCCATTCTTCTCACTGGTGAATAACTTCTTTACAAATTTGAATGGGTCTTTATAAAAGTTAGTTCTTGCACGCTTCTTCTTTTGTAGCGTTGGAAAGCGCTCAGCTTTGCGCAATGTTGCACAAGCTTATCTTTTATGACCCTTTGTAAGAGATTGAGTCCCTCCTTCTGACTTTGTTCTGCTCTTCCATTGCTTCCTCAGCTGTCTCCTTTTCTAACTAAAGCGTTCAATCTCCTGCTGCCTCTAGACTTTCCAGGAATAGTTTGTACTTTTTTTTCCTTTTTCAACTCCAAACCTCTCGCTTCCATATCGTAGATGATGTCCCAAATTTATCCAGCTTCTTTACAACTGTTCCACTTAACCTGAACAAAGCAGAGATCTGTGTTTACTGTGTCCCATGCAGTTTTCTCACAAGCTCTTGGCCATTTAACTCCAGGCTTGTGCCCGTTGAGGTTTTTTTTCTCTTATGCTGGTTTGTCTGACCGGGTTTACAAGGATGATTAGGTTCATCACTAACTGTGTCCATGCAAGTCCTCCTCACGTCTATGACCGGGTGCTGATATCCTGCGAACTGTGGTTTGCTTCCTGTCGCTGGATTTCATTCGACTGACTTGACTGACTTTGTAAGAAGTACTGATCAATGCGAGGTTTTTTGTCCCTTCTCCCTCAAGCATTTCATTCTCCTTGTGAATCTTCAAACCCGAGTGTTGTCGCCTTGCTCCAGCCGCAGACACAAACCTGAGTTCCATGTCTTTGCTAACTGCAGATCTTGAACTAGTCTTTTTGAAGTACTCTCCATACTCATATCCGTTTCCGTTCCTAAGTCGTTAACCGTGTTGTCCAACGTTGAGTCATCTTCCGCCCTGCTCGCAGACTCTAGGGGTATTTTTCTCTTTAATTTCTTAGAAGCCTTGGGCGGGTGTCTCCAGCATCCTGTAAACACAGAGCTGGATACTGCCGACAAGGGTAGCTAACCCTTGCCAGCCCCAATGGGGTCTCTTTCCTCCTGTCAGCTGTCTCTCCAGGCTGTCACGAGGTCTTTCCCTTGTTGCCAGCTGCACTATTCACAGCAGCCACTGGACCTATCCAGATCTTCATGATTTCCATTACACGAGAGTAGATGTTAAAACTTGATTTGAACTCGGCTCTCGCCAAGATAAGCACCAACTAAGACAGTAAACTAATGTGATCCATCTGTGTCTCCATCCATTTGCCCTTCCTTACATATAATGATGTAGATATCCTTCTCTCTGGTGTTGATGGCTGAAGTGTAATGCTGGCTCCAGGGATCAGCAGGTATTCAGTAATATACAAGAACATACTCATTTGCTGAAATTGCAATTTCAAAAGAAGATGCCTGCAGGGCAATAAATATCTTAATAAAAAAATACACTGCTCTGGAAACACTGAATAATCATGTTGAAAAAATTCCATTGAAACCCTGTTCTAGATAGTTATCTTCAACAAAGACTGTTCATGTACTTTGTCATTCTTTTATAATCTGATTTAGTATTTGTCTGAAGCATATACAGTATGTAAACTCAACTGGGAATAATAATACATAAGTTGAACTCCATTATAAATGCTCCTTTTTATTCCTGTTGATTTTTTTTCAAAGCTTGTGTGAATGAGATAAGCAAATACAGATGATGGTGGATAGCCACAGTTTACTTTCACACTACTCTTGTGTAATTTCTAAACTTTCCATGAAGTTTGTGTTGGGGAAACAATTATCATGCTCTGGCTCCAATGCATTTTTTTTTTATCCCAGAAACAAACTTTATCATATAGGATTACAAAAGAGCAGGGAAATAGGTAACCGAGAGGTATCCATCACCATACTGTATTTGTGACATTTAAACAGGAATACATTGATATGTTTCTTTATTTAAACATATACTACATCTTGAATATTGACAACCAATTCATATTGTGTAGTGGTAGAAGTATGATGCCTAATGTCAAAATTTGATTGATAATGTCGGTTGACTAATGTAACCCCCCTGAACTTTATGACCCCTGAATATGTCTATGAATAGGGCCGTGTATGAATAGGCACACACACTATATATATATATATATATATATATACAAAACAATAAATAAATACAAAAACAATACCCACGGCGCTTCGCCGTCATCTATACATAAATATATACCAATAATAATAATAATAATAATAATAATAAAACAAAACAAATACAAAATAACACAGGGGTGGAGGGGGAAACCCCATTCTAAAAATAAATAAATACATTTACACAGCAGGGCCCTCTACCACCCTGCTATATTGTGTTATATGTGTTACTTCAGAAAAATAAATGGATCAGTGAAATGGGCAAAAAACAAGGGATGGTTGTTTTAGAAAAATAAAATAAGTTTGAAAACAGGGGTATATAGTTTGTTACATTCTTTATTTCAGAAAAATAAAATGAGCAGTAAAATTGGGAAAAAACAAAAAGGGTACAAAGTGCTGAAAAAAATGTATAGTGTTAAAAAATAAAGCAAGCTTGAAAATGTTAAAACAGTTTGTTAAAATGTATAAAGAATTGAAAAATACTTTGCGTGTAAAAATGAAAAACAGTTTAAAAGCGGAGAAATGTTAAAACATGTGGAGAACAGAGAAGCGTGTCTGTTGAAAAAAAGGCTAAAAATGTGCAAAACACTTTAAAACACTTCTTAACTATCACAGATAAAAAAATACATAGATAAATAAATAAATACATAAATAAATAAACAAAATAAAATAATAATAATGTGAGGCCCTGTATACATTGTTAAGTTAACATTTTAAAAACCTTATTGCATTATTTATTTTACACAGCTTGAGACCCAAGCACAAGTTCCAACTTTGTTACAATGTATCTGCTTAAAGAAAAACACATTTAAAAAATAAAATGCTACAAACCTTAAATGTGACTGTCCCCATTTTCTGCAGACACCACCAAATACAATGTATGAAACTGTGCCCCAGCAGGATCTAAGGGCGTCGCTCGAAGATAAGAAAGTAGGGGGCCCCAGCACTGGCTAGCAGCATCGCTGGTCATGTGCTAAGGGTGTTGCTGGTCATGTGCTAAGGGTGTTGTAGGTCGCTCAGTTTAGAAGATAAGAAACGGTCCAGAACCAATGGCGAATCGTTGCAGTAAATGTTAAAAACAAGTACATTAAACAGAGAAGTGTGTATGTTAAAAAAAGACAAAGTGTTTTAAAATTAACAAGGAACAGATGCTGTACAGATCTAAATAGACCTGCACTGAAGTAAAGCGACACAGGCTGGTCTTAAACAGAGAAGCGTGGCTGTTGAAAAAAAACAAAATGTTTAAAATAAGGAATAACCTTTTTAAGAAATGTAAATACTTAATACAACACACAAATAAATAAATAAATAAATAAATAAATAAATAAAATAATAATGTGAGACCCTATATATTGTTAAGTTAACTTTTTAAAAACCTTATTGCATTATTTATTTTACACAGCTGGATGTACAAGCACGTGTAAAACAGAACGATCGGCCGTTGTGGAAGTGCCAATACCCTTCCTGTCATGTATTTGTAGTTTTTACAGAAGTTTTACCTCGTTTAAGGGCCATGTGTGTAGTTTTAAAGATTGCAGTTTCAAGTCAATTTTGATCTTAAGAAAACAAATTGTTACCGTTAACCGGTAAAGAAAACTAAAGTATAAAGTTGTTGTTGTATTTATTAATTTATAGAAATAAAATAAGACATACGTTGACCCAGCCATGCAGAAAGACCGGTTTGGGTCTCTCTTGGCAATGCTGGAGCGACCTGTAAGCTTATGCAAAAGTAAACAAACACAAACACAGTTTTCAAAAGTACAGACTGAAGGATTATTAACTGAACAAAACAGTCTTTAGGCACATATATAAACACTTTGAAATCAGGCATTTATGCTGAAATGCACAAATCATAAATGTCTATTTAAGTTAATTTAGTTTAAAGCTTAAAAACATCAACAAAAAAAATGCTACAAACATTGACTATCAGCGGTCGTATTTTAGACAATTTCCAACTTTGTTACAACGTATTTACTTAAAACGAAAAACAGTTTTAAAATAAAATGTGACAAACTTAGGCTGGGTCTATTCTTGTGTGAGCATGGCAAACTAAGAGACAATTGTACAAGTGACAGGCCCCCCTCATGGGCGAGGGGCAGGGGATTACAATGGCCTGTGGTGATAGGCTATAGGCGATAAGTGACTGGTGTGTTTTATTTTGAGACGCTGTTCAAGAGTTTGTTGTAATTCATTTAGGTAAAATGAGAAGAGTTTCAAAGAAGGGAATGGTAAACAATTTATAAATTAATTAAAACAAGAATTGGTTGTGTTGGGGTTAAATAAATAAATATAAAATTTATTGTATAGATAGCCCCTCTCAATAAATACATAGAACACTTCTCGTTACACAGTATGTTACTCCCGTTTTAAAGTTTTTTATACATAGGACTGTTATGTATTTACAAAAAACGGCACGAAAAACTATTCCGGATAGCCTGTTAAAAAGTGCTCAGAATAGCGGGGTGTCTGTATAAAGAAAATAAGTGTCAAATTGGTTCAAAGAATTGGTTAACAGACCAGTACGCTTACGAAATGACATTCGAAATGCGTGTAGAAAAGGAGAAGCCATACTAATGGGGGATTTCTACTTCCCCCGTATAAATGGGAGAACCCGGTGGGGAGCAGGACGGATAAATTGAAATGGTGGAAATGACAAATGACTGCTTCCTAATCTAATTTGTCAAGGCACCAACTAGAGGGGAGGCATGCCTTGATTTAGTCTTTTCAAATAATGAAGACAGAATAACTAAAACAGAGGTCAGAGAGCCATTGGCAAACTCAGACCACAACATGGTCTCATTTGAAGTATTTTTAAAACCCCAAAAGTAATGACTAAAGCTAAGGTTTACAATTTTAGAAAAGCAAACTATGAAGGTATGAAACAGAGACTAACAGAAGTAGATTGAGTAAAATAGAGAAAACACCCACAGAAAAAGGATGGCTGTTTTTTAAAATGTAGTACTAGATGCAAAACAATTACATCCCAAAAGTAGACAAATCTAAATCTAAAACAAAATGGCCAAAATGGTTTAATAGATCAATTAAAAAAAATATTCAGCAAAAAAAGGCACTTTACAGAGCGTTTAAAAGGGACCAAAAACAAAGTATACAGAAAGAGTACTTGAACTGCAAACACAAGTCAAAAAAGGAAGTTAGAAAGGCCAAGAGAGAGATAGAAATCAATATTGCTAAGGGGCTAAAACCAATTCAAAATGTTTTTCCAATATTATAACAGCAAGAGAACATTCAAAGAGGAGGTTAAATGTCTAAGAGACACAATCATAGCAAAATCATAGACGAAGAAAAAAAAAAATAGCAAATATATTAAATGATTACTTTTCACAGGTTTTTACAAAGGAGGACACGGACAACATGCCCCACATGTTGACCTGTTCCTATCCAATTTTAAATAACTTTAGCATAACAGAGGCAGAAGTGTTAAAGGGACTAGGAGCTCTTAAAATAAACAAATCCCCTGGGCCGGATGAGATCCTCCCAATAGTACTCAAAGAAATGAAAAAAGTTATTTACAAACCGCTAACCAAGATCATGCAACAGTCTCTTGACACAGGGGTTGTACCGACAGACTGGAAAATAGCAAACGTAATACCGATCCACAAAAAGGGAGACAAAACCGAACCAGGTAACTACAGACCAATAAGCCTGACTTCTATTATATATAAACTTATGGAAACTATAATAAGATCCAAAATGGAAAATTACCTATATGGTAACAATATCCTGGGAGACAGTCAGCATGGTTTTAGGACAGGGAGATCGTGTCTAACTAACCTACTTGACTTTTTTGAGGATGCAACATTAAAAATGGATAATTGCAAAGCATACGACATGGTTTATTTAGATTTCCAGAAAGCTTTTGACAAAGTCCCGCATGAAAGATTAATTCTCAAACTGAACGCAGTAGGGATTCAAGGAAATGCATGCACATGGATTAGGGAGTGGTTAACATGTAGAAAACAGAAAGTACTGATTAGAGGAGAAACCTCAAAATGGAGCGAGGTAACCAGTGGTGTACCAAAGGGATCAGTATGAGGTCATCTGCTATTCCGAATCTACATTAATGATTTAGATTCTGGTATAGTAAGCAAACTTGTTAAATTTGCAGACGACACAAAAATAGGAGGAGTGGCAAACACTGTTGCAGCAGCAAAGGTCATTCAAAATGATCTAGACAGCATTCAGAACTGGGCAGACACATGGCAAATGACATTTACTAGAGAAGAGTGTAAGGTACTGCACGCAGGCAATAAAAATGTGCATTATAAATACCATATGGGAGATACTGAAATTGAAGAAGGGAACTCTGAAAAAGACCTAGGAGTTTATGTTGACCCAGAAATGTCTTCATCTAGACAATGTGGGGAAGCTATAAAAAAGGCCAACAAGATGCTCGGATATATTGTGAGAAGTGTTGAATTTAAATCAAGGGAAGTAATGTTAAAACTTTACAATGCATTAGTAAGACTTCACCTAGAATATTGTGTTCAGTTCTGGTCACCTCGTTACAAAAAGGATATTACTGCTTTAGAAAGAGTGCAAAGAAGAGCAACCAGAATTATCCGGGTTTAAAAAGGCATGTGTATGCAGACAGGCTAAAAGAATTGATTCTATTCAGTCTTGAACAAAGAAGACTTTCGATCTGATTCAAGCATTCAAAATCTAAAAAGGTATAGACAATGTTGACCCAGGGGACTTTTTTTTTGACCTGAAAAAAGAAACAAGGACCAGGGGTCACAAATGGAGATTAGATAAAGGGGCATTCAGAACAGAAAATAGGAGGCACTTTTTACACAGAGAATTGTGAGGGTCTGGAATCAACTCCCCAGTAATGTTGTTGAAGCTGACACCCTGGGATCCTTCAAGAAGCTGCTTGATGAGATTCTGGGATCAATAAGCTACTAACAACCAAACGAGCAAGATGGGCTGAATGGCCTCCTCTCGTTTTTAAACTTTCTTATGTTCTTATGTTCTTAACACGCAACAAAGACACATAAACACGTCTCCAGACTGTGTGTGCTCTTTGTGCAGGTGTGGTGCTCTCAGCAGCACTGGTGTGTATTTTCAGGTCCGGGCTTAGCGCTGGCTTCGTGCTGCAGCTCCCGGCTTCGTATTAGCCGTCTGGCAAAGACAAATACAGTCAGTTTATCAATGGTAAACACTCCACTCACATTTCCAGTCCTTGTTTCTTCCCATTAACCACAAGAAAAAGAGCCGACCACGCCGTCACGCCCCCCTAAAGTACCCTAAGCCCCGCCCCCTTCCGATAGCTAGTTCAATCACGTCTCCTCCAATTCATGACTAAAACTTCGCTTACCGTACTAGGGCGAGGACTCCTGGTACCGTGACACCGCCCCCTTCCTGAAAGAACTGCTCAACCATTCAGTACGAGGCACGCAGTTCCTGCTGTACAGTGCCCTCACAGGTCGAGAGGGAGATTGTTGATTCGGATTCATTCGTTCTCTGTCACAGTCCGCCGTTTATGTTGAGTCAGAAATGTTTATGTTGAGTCAGAAATGTCTTCATCTAGACAATGTGGGGAAGCTATAAAAAAGGCCAACAAGATGCTCGGATATATTGTGAGAAGTGTTGAATTTAAGTCATGGGAAGTAATGTTAAAACTTTACAATGCATTAGTAAGACCTCACCTAGAATATTGTGTTCAGTTCTGGTCACCTCGTTACAAAAAGGATATTGCTGCTCTAGAAAGAGTGCAAAGAAGAGCAACCAGAATTATCCCGGGTTTAAAAGGCATGTCGTATGCAGACAGGCTAAAAGAATTGAATCTATTCAGTCTTGAACAAAGACTACGCGGCGATCTGATTTAAACATTCAAAATCCTAAAAGGTATAGACAATGTCGACCCAGGGGACTTTTTTTTTTTAAAATTTAGTCGTTGCCAATTATTTTTTATTATTTTCTCCCAATTTGGAATGGACAATTATTTTATTATGCTCAGCTCACCGCTACCACCCCTGCGCTGACTCGGGAAGGCAAAGACGAACACACGCTGTCCTCCGAAGTGTGTGCCGTCAGCCGACCGCTTTTTTTCACACTGTGGACTCACCATGCAGCCACCCAGGAGCTACAGCGTCGTAGGACAACGCAGCTCTCGGGCAGCTTACAGGCAAGCCCACAGGCGCACGGCCAGCCCATACGGAAAGAACACATATTTTCAATATATTATAAATATAGTCATTGTACACTGTTTTATATGTTACCTATATGCAGCACATATCCGTATATTTATGTACATATATTCCTAATGTAAAAAAAAAAAGCAAACTGTGAACATATATGTTTAAAAATATGATGTAACTTGATTTGTATGCCATAAATATATTCTACACATTTATTTACAAAAATGTGAGTTATTGCACTTATTCCAAATAAAACAATGAAATAAGAAAATTACAATATTTTTGATGTTTATTAAGAAAATAAAAGTATCAGTATTTTTATCACACACCACATTTTCATAACTCGTGTAAAATCACATCTGCTAATCTAAAAGCATATATCAAATACATACAGGTTACATAAGATACAAGATACCTTAGTTACACAAGGCACAATTAAAGCTACCTTAACACCAACATAATTTAATGTTAACATTTTACTAAAGATCAATCCTCAATAACTATGAGATTTTCTATCAGTTGCTCCAATCTTTTGGGGCATATTTTCAACCTGTTTACTCTAGTCTTTAACTCCAATTACAAATGTCTGCTAATTTATCTAAACTAAAACCACCTAATATAATTTTGTTCAAATACGTTATTTGGTTTATTCTTTAATTTGTCAATTTTTAGACATGTTTACAGAGCAAGTACTTTTTCAAACCTGACTTTTTGTAACTCACATTTTCATCTACACAAAAGAAGCCCTGCTGCTTTCACCACAGACTGCATCCCCCATTGCAATTGTTACATAACAGTAATCCTTGAGAATAAAAAATGCTGCACATAATTTACTGCAACACATTTGCAAAAAAAGAACATTCTATACCCCAACAAAAATAGTAACCCTGTCAGGTGTGGCAGAAATACCTGGGTTATGCATTGTGAACAGTTACTGTATTTTGGATTGTTACTGTTTCATTCATCTAGATGACAAAGATGGAAATAAGACTCCCACTGCACAGCAGTTGGAGCCATTTTGTGTTTTATGAGCTGCAGACTCTTGTTTTTTCTGCTTCTTCAGTACAGTTTATACAAGGACCTGCAGTCAGTAAAACCTAAAATGGACCAAACAGGTATGCATTAGGGGTCTTATTTCCACCTCTGATCAGATGTATAATTATATTTTATTATATCTCCAGTTTGAACATATTTTCATGAAATGACACAAATTGAAACTAGCAGAAACCTATCTGCACTGTTCAAAACGGTTTGGCTGTTTGCAAACAAAAGCAACAGTTTGGCCAGGTATATGTACAAAAACACATTTCTGCTGTATAACACAACTGTCCACTGCAACAAGATGGCCCAACTCAGGAGAAACTGGGAAAATGTGACTTAATCCTATGTTCAATGCATTATCAGAACATATTTTAAAATTCCTGTTCTGAAAGACCCTTCCTAATGCATAGCATTTTCTGCCACAGCCAAGATCCAAAATTACAAATGTTTCTATTGAGAAAAAAGAAGAATCTTTCAATATAACAGTATAGCTGTTTCTCTTCTTTGCCTTTGTGTATAGTTTTGTGTGAACAATTTCTTTTCCAATAACAATTCTGTCATAATAAGTTGCAATTATTGTTGGATCCACTTCATTAACAAAGCTGTGCAGTGCAAGATAATGCTCCCTTTTAAGAACTCTCTGACAAGATCGTCCCAAAGCAGCTCCACCTTCAATTTCCTCAGCAAACTTAATCTTTCTGTTTGTGCCATGAAGTAGTTGAGTAACTCCCCTTTAGGTGTCCCAGCCATTTCAGTAGCATGCAAAGGCAAAGCCTTTTCAATCAGAAATTTCTTACAAATTTGCAAAGGCACTCCCTGTGTTCCTTTAATCATCTTGAGTAAACAGCCATTGTAGGATTCATATAAAAAAGCTGAATGTGCCCATAATGGACCCCAGTCTTTGACACTTTTCACCAGATGTAACAGTAAATGTACATTGTAGCTCACATGCTGAACTCCATAGAGTTTTTTTCGAGTAAAACAACAAAAACTAGTACATCACTACAGTAGTCAAGCTGGTTCGTAAAAATGCTTTCACCAAGCATATTTGAAACTGCCTCTACTAGTAAACACCAATGATTAAAGTACTTTTGAGGTAGAATTCCTTTAAGTACTGGAACACTATAAAAAATCAACCATGCATACCATTCATGGGCTTTCCAATATTTACGCAATGTTACTGAGCGTGGCAAGATATGTTACAAGGAGGTTTAATAGATAAAGTCTAAAATCTAGGTTGTCTATGTGAGCTGCCAAAAAATATCTTTCTATGTGATACTGTGAATCCAACCATAGGGCCATCATTTGTCTCACTACACCTAGTAGCACACAATGCATGTAGTCTGGTACAAAGTTCTCCACAATATCAAATTTTGGTATGTTGTACAGAACACTTGGACCTTTCACACCACAGATTGGTTGTTGAGAGTCTAGTGCTTGTTCAGCACATTCAACTGTTTCTATGTAGTTCCTCAAAATAGATTCTCTCCGATAAGGATATACACGGACAAATCCTCTACCTTTTGAAACAGTGACACCAGGATTTTTGCAAAATCCACACCCTGGTAATTAAACTGCATCATATTTTTGCATTAGAGCAAAAGCTACAGAATCACAGACTGCACAAGTTGTGTATATCTTTGATAAGGGTCATTACCACTAAGTGGATCTACCCATTGAACTCCATCTGACCATAAACTACGACACTCTTCTACAAAAGGCTCTAAATACACATTCATGTCAGGCTTGCACTTCCCCAAACCACAAGGAAGCCATTAATATGTTCTTCAGTCTTTCAGTGGGCGTTAGCTCATTTAAAAACACAACACTGGCCAAATACTAATGAAAAACTTGAAGACAAACACCATTGCAATTAAAACTCAAAGATAATCGGGTCAAGTGGTCTTCTTTCTTGGCTGCCTTGATCAACTAACAACCGTTTATATAGTACTCCATCATGTATATCTGAAAGCATATCAGTTTCACTGCAGACACTTCTTAAAAAACTATTGTGCACAGCTGGGTCATTAAAAGATTCTGAAGTTGGTGTCTTAGTGGAATGTAAAAGAAAAAATTCCCTTTTTCAATACAATCTTTTGATGTCCATACTTCATCACAAACACTGCAAATTCCTGATGTAACACTGCTATCTAAATTAGAGCCACAGTTCTTACATATATAACAAACACGAATGACTTCTTTAACATCTGAAATCTGCTTCTCAAATAAGTATTTTGAAGTTGCAATCACATTTTCTTCACATATTACATTTATAACTTTCATGATGTCGGTTAAAGCTTCACTGGTTAATTGATGTTTAGCTTTCAGGACAAGAAGTAGGAGTTGGTTCTGTTCAAGAGATGATTCTATGATTTTGAGAATGTCTGAAGATACCTGGAAACAAGCAAAAGTAATATTACTATTAACAATACAATTAAGGTGTAAAAAAAATGTGGTGTTTTATTTATATATAAAAAAGTAAAGTCAGACTATTATGATAACAAGAAGTACCCTATGAAGACGGAAGGCACACAAATGTTTTCAAATATTTGCAGAACTGTTAGATGTTTTATGATGTTAATATGCAGAGACAAGCTACCTATCGCTTTACATGACTGTCTGTAATGCTTTCTTCAACTCCAGCATCTTTTAAGCTCTAAAGGTATGCTTTCTAAAAACAAGAACAATAAAGTCTTAAATACATATATACACACACAAGATACATATATATATACACACACAAGATAATTCAAACTTTGATTGAAAAATCAAACTTTATTGAAAGTTGTAAAAATTCACAACCCTTTTCAAAAGAAATGTATTATTTCTATTTGACTGAAAGGGTAATCATAACATGTAATACCATGATTTTCCTAGCAACATACTTTCCTTTTAATTTAACTTCAGGTGTGAATTATCCTCACTTTCTGATGTATCCTAGTTTGCAATAGGTACCTGGGTGTGGATTTTGCAAAGATCCTGACATTACTGTTTCAAAAGGCAAACAATTTCTAGTGTATATCCTTACTACTGTAGATGGAAAGTAATTTTAGGAATCACAAAGAAACAGTTGAAAGTGCTAAATAAGTATTTTGATGCACCATTTTAATTTAGGAAACTTACATGTTGTCTTTCGTCAGCTTCTGTATCTGATGGCTCCACATCACTGGCTGCATTAACAGCAATGACACTCTACAAAAAAAAGCGTTAAATTTGAGCATTCAGGACTTGTTTTGAAGATCCTGAATATCACTAGTCCACAACTACTTTATCTATGAAACTATGGGTTAATCTCCATATATAAAAATACTTTTCACACACACTTTAAATTTACAACTAAACTTACATGTTGATGTCTTTCGTCAGCTTCTGTATCTGATGGCTCCATTATAACTGGTTGCATTAACAGCAACGCACACTACAAGAAAATAACATTATATTTAAACATTCAGGACTGGTTTAGCATCACCTCGAATATCACTAGCCCTTGAGGTCGATTGTTATTGTGGTCTTCAAGACCAGTGCTTCTCAACCTTGGTCCTGCAGGAGGCCCACTGTGTCTGCTGATTTTCGTTTCAACAACATTGTCAGTTACGTCAGTGACTGTGGTCCTAAAGTACCCCTATGCCTGCTGGTTTTTGTTCCAGTTGAGCTCTTAATTACCTAATTGGCTTAACGGAAGCCATTTAAACCTTTTCCCAGGTCTTTTGTTGTTGATGAGTTACAAAGAGCTGGATTGTGGCCCTCCAGGACTGGAAGTGAAGAACACTGATCACTCTAGCCTTTAACTTAATCTTCATATGTAGGGGCCTATCCATCCGAATTTTTTTTTAGCACATTTATTAACAGAAAAATTGATGGTATGTGAAATAATTTGAGCTGAATAAAAATATAATGTTCCACCGTAAAATAATAAAATAAATGTATTTATTAAAATTATAGAGATAATTGAATGTTCACAGATTATTAGTTCAGAAAAAAATGTGTTTTTTTTATCTCTTAAATAGAATTAACACCCAAACTCAGTTGTAGGTAAACAATGTCTATTTTTTGGATTGATTTTATAATTATACGTGTATGGCTGCATGAAGCTTACCTGAGAATCTGATATTTTAGTAACTTTGGTGCTTCTTGCTGGGTAGTCCACGTTTCCCGCCGTTCTTTTTCTGTAAATGTAAATCAAAAGGCAATAATGACATACCGTAATTAAAAATATTTTAAAAAAGTATAAACATCTTATTATTATTTTTTTTTACCTGTTTCTCCATCTCGATGCTGTTCTTTTGGAATTGCATATCTAGGTTTACTTAAATACTGTTTATAAGATTGTAAACTCATCATCCAAATCTCTTCATTTGCAAAACTTTAAGAAAATTTCGCAGTTTCAGAAGAAGAAAAAAAACTGTAACTGATGGGATATGTAGTACTTTATACTTTGGTGGTCTATGCGATTACACCCCGTTGGTGTTATTAAGAACTAAGTACCAGAATGCAGAGCGGGACTGTTTTTGTGCAGTGACCTGTTGGGGAAAAAAACCCGCAGAAAATTTAAAACGGACGAGAAGGTGAAGGTAGTATGGCGGTGATGCACGCGTTGGTGAAGTGGAAAGCGGGGTCGACAAAGACTCTTACAGCGTGATTCCAACTGCTTGGATTCGTAATTTTGATTTATTCAGCATTGCTGATGATGTCGAAGAGACTACTCAAGCTTCAGAGCAGAGTGGAGGGACACGAACAAACCTCCAAAAGGTGGATGGCCTGTCCATGAAGCGCAGATCATTATGACTGGTAAGTATGTTTTTTTTTAAAAAAAGTCTTTTACGGTATTTGATATATATATATATATATATATATATATATATATATATATATATATATATATATATATATATATATATATATATATATATATATATAATCACAGTATATTTGAAATGAAGGTTTATTTTATTAATTTTTGTACTGCGTTCATACTGTTATAACATGGCACGTGGTGCTGAGGGCGCTAAAAACTCGTCACACTTGACGACTGGCATTTGTAAGAACTATTTACTGTGTGCTGTGCTTTACAATAAAATCCCCAAACCCACAAAATAAATTAAACCAGATTTAATTTAACCGGTTTTGATTCAGTGTTGGCTGTCCATCTTAATTTGTATGGTCAAAATTGTATTTCTATGACAAATAAATATAATCCCCAAATATCTGGACATAATGCAGGGTTTTATTTATTTTATTTTTATTTTAGGAAAAGAAGGCGAACTAAGAAGAAAACTTAATGACCTAACGAAAATGCCCTCTCCTAAAAAAGAGAGTACCTAAACCAAACAAAAAACTTCAAATTTCAGATGATAGTGACCTTGATGAACGCAGTTACCGTGAGATGTACTGTACTTCAGATATTAAATAAATGTATTGCAGTATTTTTTATCATTTTCATTCATATATATATATATATATATATATATATATATATATATATATATATATATTTATATACACTACCAGTCAAAAGTTTTAGAACACCTCAATTTTTCCAGGTTTTATTGAAATTTACGCAGTTTAATGTCTCAATGTACTCTGAAATTAAAGCATAGAACAAATAAACAATTGGAGATAAAAAGAAATCATGGAATCGTTTTGTTTAACAAAATTTAATCTAAATTTTGACTCATCAAAGTAGCCACCTTTTGCAAATATAACAGCCGAACACAAGTGGCATTCTTTCTACAATGGAAATCAAATATTGTTAGGAAAGTTCTTCCCAACACTGTTGAAGAAGTTCCACAAATGTGTTGCACTTGTAGGTTGCTTTGCTTTCACCCTTCTGTCCAGTTCATCCCAAACCAGCTCGATGGGGTTTAAGTCTGGAGACTGTGCTGGCCATTCCATGATTTGAAGCCTACCGTCTTGTTCTTTTCTTCTAAGGTAGTTCTGACATAGCCTGGAGGTATGTTTTGGGTCATTATCTTGCTGTAGGATGAACCCCTGACCAACTAGGCGTATACCAGAGGGTATTGCATCGCGCTGCAAAATGCTGTGGTAGCAGTTTTGGTTCAGGGTGCCACTCACTCTGTGCAAGTCGCCGACTCTGGATCCAGCAAAAGAGCCCCAGACCATCACGCTTCCTCCTCCATGTTTGACAGTTGGTGTCACACACCGAGGAACCATCCTTTCGCCTACCGACGGCGTACAAAAACCCTGCGTGATGAACCGAAGATTTCAAATTTTGATTCATCGGTCCATAAGACCTTCTTCCAGTCTTCAGTAGTCCACTGGCGGTGCTTCATAGCCCAGGGCCTCTTTTTCTTATTTTGCCATCTTAGCAATGGCTTTCTTACTGCCACCGACCTGTCAAACCTGCAGCTCAAGTCTTCTCTTCACAGTTGAAACTGAGACTTGCTTACTTCGACCAGTGTTAAGCTGTGCTTGAAGCTGTTGTCCTGTGAGCCGCCTATCACGCAAGCTGTTGACTCTCAGAAACTTGTCTTCTGATTCTGTTGTGGCTTTGGGTCTGCCAGACCTCTTCCTGTCAAAGAGTTTCCTCCAGTTTCCAAGTGCCTTTTGATGGTGTAGGAAACTGTACTCACTGACACCTTGGCTTTCTTTACAATTTCTCTAAAGGAAAGACCTACACTTTTAAGGGTTATAATGGTCTGTCTGTCTTCCTTTGTTAATTGCCTTTTTCTCGCCATTATGAGAGCAATATACTACTTCCTGCAGTACAATACTGTCCAAATAATGCTTAAGAGGGTGTAGTAACACAGTCTGTTCCAACACTGCTTTTATACAGACAGAGGGTTTGTAAGTAATCAACAAAAGTTGGGACACCTGTAGGAATTGTTAGCATCAACTTTCAAGGCTTAATTTACTTCCATTGCTGCAGAACAGCATTAAGTTGTTAACCCATTACTTGTTCCCTGAAAAAGGCCTTTTTGTATAACTCTGAAATATACATTATTTTTCAGTTTTTGGTAACCTAAACTTTTTTGTTTAACCTCTGGCAGTTTACCGTTTACCTTTGTACCATTTCAGGTTTTTCACTGGACTTGAACTGCTTAAATTTCAATAAAAACTGGAAAAATGGGGGTGTTCTAAAACTTTTGACCGGTAGTGTATATATATATATATATATATATATATATAAGTAAGTTGGTTGTGTTGGTTCAGTTTATAAGATGCTTTTTTTAATTGTCTAGTCCATAATTTCTAAAGTTAAAGTGAACATTTTACTTATTTTTTACAATAAAATTAACGTATAGCTGTTTCTTGATGAAATGTGATTGCAAAAAAGTGTATATATATATATATATATATATATATATATATATATATATATATATATATAATTTCAATTTAAACTTTTTTTTCTCTGAATACAGCACAAAATAAGAAAGAAAACCAATGGAGCTTCAAGAATTAGATCCCATAATATTCTACAGACATTTCAAAAGTCCAGTGAAGTTGAGCTACAGCAAAAGTTAAGCAGCTCGAAAAGGAAAACACTAGACTTAAAAAATGAAAACCAAGATCTTGAAACCGTATGGTTGATGGTAAGTTTTTATTTATAGCAAATAATTCCTTACTTTTGATAAATGTTAGTCTTCAGTAATTTAGATTCCATGTGTGATTTTCCTGAGTAATGTATTATAGTTGATCATACTGAAGTAATCTAGAACCACAATACAGACTTAATGTGCACTGTCTAATAGTTTAATAATACTGTTTATTAAATAAATTAAGTTTTTCAACATAACTTGTGCAAATCTTCTACATTAATGACTATATGCATTACATTAGACCTGGTAATTCTTGTATTGTCTCTTTCTTCTTTTTTTCTATTTTATTTGTAGCTAATGTTAATGACCCACAAAAAGGTCAGTTTGCTAATAACATACAGCAAGTCTCTCAAGTATAATTGCAGGCATTGATGGTTTTGTTTTCACTTTGTATTAAATATATTACTAAAAATGATTAGCATTTAATACTAAGGTTTTTTTCCCCAGAGATTCCAGACATTTTGGAAAATCTGAAAAAAAATTGTAACAAAAAGCCACGTTTATCAACGATGAAGCCAAAAGAGTGTCACCATCAAATGGTTCTGACAGCCCCACACCAAATTGTTCTGACTCTGACAAAGAAGCACCAAAACAGGTATAACACTCTTGGTCTAAAATATTACAAAGACAAGGTAAAATATATATATATATATATATATATATATATATATATATATAGAAAAATGTATTAGTTATAAACAATCTAATGATGCTACATTATCAGTTATATTCATATTTATAGTTGATAATAAGAATGTGATTGAGTTATGGGTGTCACAGATTCACTGACTTTTTATTTATTTATTTATTTTGTCTGTAAATTAATAGACTTAGAATTGAGACATATTGTGGTTTTTATAACAAATTTCTGTAACAAAATCACAGCCTTACTGATAATGTCTGAGTATTCCACTTAACATAATATAAGAATAGTTTGGGGATGAACTTGTTTTTTTTATTTACCATTGTCTTTTTAGGTGGAAATATTCCCAGGCACTGGAGTGTATATTGACTAACTGTCCAGGATCCTTGCAGAGAGGTGCAGCACGAATACATCATATGTAAGAACCCTGACGGTTGCTGTCTTTGACATTCCAACATTACTAAAGAGCAATCTTCGTGGTGGTGGCAGCAAGAGAGATCCAACTTCGGAGAAAAAGACACCTCTGGATCGCTTAAAGGTGGGAAGCCATATATGGTATGTAAATGCTGTTGTACAAAATTTCTAACTCTCCTTTTAACTCTGTAGAACAAAAGGGTTAGCATTTCTAATGTTCCTTTGGCCTTTGTTTTAGTTTCAGAGACTAGAGTTAATTTATTAATAAATAATAATACCTTACATGTAGCAGCCAGAAAGATCCCAAAGTGCTTTACAGACTCACTTCACCCACCACTCAAGTGCAGCACCCCCTGGGGTGCAGCCATTTTGTACCAGCAGATTACTACACAGCAGTTAAGGTGGAGTCATAAGAAATTTGTTAGACCTGATTGAGGAAAGCCTGACTTGGAATTTAGCCACCTCACTCTTTCAACAACACCTTGTAAATCACGTTGGATTAATGCTTCAGACATATGAATACATAATAATAATAATAATAATAATAATAATAATAATAATAATAATAAATAGTGCCATGGGATCTTTGACAATATAAACTTTCATGTCTCATGTAAATTTGACTTTTGAGCAAATACTTCACATTTCAGTCCAGTTGTGCCACATCAATGCAATGCTTAAGCAAGGTATTAATGGAGAAAAGACTGCCTTTGCATAGCTGCTTCCCCAGGTACAGATTTTACTATGAACTGTAGTGTAAGACAAGTTTAAGAGCATACACCAAAACATTTAAATACACCCACACACAAAAATATTGTTGATTTACTGTGGCAATATGTAACTAATGAACCCTTCTCAAAGATATGTGGTATGTTTTTTAAAAGATTTTTATATATCTATGTGCAAGTCGTTAAATCTATGTGATCAATGTTTTTAGGGCTACCTTTGAAAAAGTTTCCTGTACCCCAAAGAGTGTAATTGGTGGTGCAATTAACAGCAAGATAAATGAACTACGACAGAATGAAACCAGAGTGAAGATTTGAAGGACCAGATCTGTATTTTTGTTTTGTTTTCAACAGGGTTGGGGTCAATTCCAATTCTATTTTTAATTCCCTTTTCAATTCAATTCCAATAAAGCCTATTCTGTGAATGCAAAAAGGAATTGTAATTTGGAATTGATTTGAAGGAGGAATTGAATTGAAAACAGGAATTGACCCCAACCATGGTTTTCAGTGAGTGTTGTACAAATTGATATGTCAGGGCTTCTGTAAAACTTTTTTTTTTTTGTTTGTTTTTGAAGACAAGCAATTTTTTGGCTGTTATCCTTTTGGGTATTGTTTAAAAAATAAGTTGTAATACTTTGAATAGCACAGTATTTCAAAGTTATATTGCAAAACTGCATAGGACCATTGTGCTTCTTGTCTGTCCTGTCAACGTTCTTTAGGTGACCCCAATTTAATTGCAAATGGAGGGGGGAATAAGAGTAAAGGTCTGAATTCTCAAAAACTGTTTTCTTTTGAAATTGTGATTTATTCTTCAAAAAACTGTTTATCCTTTAAAAAAGTTTGCCGAGTGATATAAGTCATATGTAATGTAATAGTAGTTCTAAACTAAGCATATTACATATGAGCTCATTACATAAAGTAATGTAAATGTTACTTATTTTTGAATAAGTGTTGAAAATAAACAAACATTTTGTGTATAAATCTTGTGTTATCTTTTCTATGGAGGAAAAATACCAGGAATTATATTTATATGAAGTGTCAGTGTAGCATTCTATTTTCTGGTTACAGCGTGGGGTATGTAAACCTTTGGCGACAACTATATTTATAAATGTTTGTGTGTATATTTTAATGTTTTCACGTTTTTCTTCATTGGTTCATGGATATGAAAATATGTAGATTTGTATAGAACATTCACAAAATGAAGGGGTATATTTCCATTATAAAAAACAGTACATGTAAAGTATAAAAAGTAAACATGCATTTAACTTATAAAAAAATCATATTTAAACTATAAGAAACATATTTAAAGTATAAAAGAGAATATTTTTATAAAAAAGCATATTTAAAGTATAAAACAATCATTAAAAATATATAAAAAAAACATTTAAAATATAAAAAACATCTTGAATAACTTATAAAATAAATCATATTCAAAGTATAAGAAACACATATTTAAAGTATAAAACAGGCATATTTAAAGTGTAAAAAAAGCATATTTAAACTATAAAAACACATATTTGCAGTAGAAATAACATATATGGGGAGCAATGTATGTTACATATACAAACACATAAAATCCTTATATTATACATACTACAAAAAGGGGCCAATTTTGTGCCAAAACCACATATGGTTTATATGTGAACATATATAAATACACATACAAAAGCAACATAAAAAAATAACAGGCATATAAGTTGAACATATATTGCTTTTAATATATGTAAAATATATGTTCTTTCCGTATGGGAGACTACAGGGGTCGCTGGTGCGCGGTGAGCCGAGGACACCCTGGCCGACCTAACCCTCCCTCCCCCGGGCGGCGCCGGCCAATTGAGCCGCCCCTGGGAGCTCCCGCCTCGGTCGGCAAGGAATAGCCTGGACTCGAACTCGCGACGTCCAGACTATAGAGCGCATCCTGCACTCAACGTGTAGCGCCTTTACTGGATGTGCCACTCGGGAGCCTGCAGGGGACTTTTTTGACCTGAAAAAAAGAAACAAGGACCAGGGGTCACAAATGGAAATTAGATAAAGGGGCATTCAGAATAGAAAATAGGAGGCACTTTTTTACACAGAGAATTGTGAGGGTCTGGAACCAACTCCCCAGTAATGTTGTTGAAGCTGACACCCTGGGATCCTTCAAGAAGCTGCTTGATGAGATTCTGGGATCAATACGCTACTAACAACCAAACGAGCAAGATGGACTGAATGGCCTCCTCTTGTTTGTAAACTTTCTTATGTTCTTATGTTCTTATATGTATTTATCCTGGCCCCAAACTGATTTTGATAGAAAAACAGCAGGCAAACATGGCACAGATAGCGCATTCCAGCTTCTTATTCACATAGAAATGTAACACAAATTGAACAAGTAACTGAGGTATGTCAAGGGTGAAATGTCTTTGGGCCACTTATTTTAATACACTTATTTGATGTTGATTCTCACAGAAGGGGAACGTCTGTATGTCATCCATGGGTATTTATCCGGCCCAAAACAGATTTTGATACGAAAACAGCGGGCAAACATGGCGCATTTCAGCTTCTTATTCGCATACAGCAAATGTAACACAAATTGAATAAGTAACTGGGGTATTTTGGGTGCTAAATCGCTCTGGGCCACTGATTGCAATGTTGATTCTCACAGAGGGGGACCCCTCTATGTCACCAAACAAATGGATATTGTTTAGGAGCTGCCCCTCTGTAAATATCCACAGAGTAATTTTCAGCCCAACGTGATTTTAACCCCTTAAATACACTGTTACTTATTCAATTATAATACATACATTGGCATGTGTGCCAGCCGTTATGACCCTGAAATCAGTGTTGGGCTGAGCAAAACAGAAATGAATATTGTTGAGGAGCTGCCCCTCTATAAATATCCACTGAGGAATTAGCAACACAACGTGATTTAACCCCTTAAATACAAAGCAACGGCGAATAAGAAACAAGCGAAAAAGAAACAGGTGAATAAGAAGCCAACTTCAGCCTCATGGTTACACTAAGCTGTCTGTCACTGACAACTGCGATGGACAGCGTGAACACAGCACTTTTGCTGCAAGCCAAAGTTTCTTCTTCAAAAAAAAAAAACATATCCCTGTTACCTGTTCTGGGGAATTTAAAGCTTTGCTCTCTGCTAGTTCAGTTTACCTATGCAAATGCAAGTTGATATATGGCATGAAACATTTCGCCAAGGCAAGTACAAATATGTCAAACGCACTGAGAGTGCACTGTCAAAATGCTCTTCTGGGCTCCAGGCAAGAGCGCCACTGTTAGCCCCGTTCATTTGTGACATCATTGTCCTATCCTTTTTTCCTTGCACCTTTCTGGGATAAATACAGTACGTAAACCAGTTTCACATCGTCCACTCTAGTAGGTGGCACTGCAGTCCAACTGAACAGCATCATTCTACAAGAAGGCAGACAAGCCCCCTAGGACTATGTCATAAGTGGGCGGAGTTAGTAAACAGTGGAGCATTTCTGGAGCCCGTAGAGCACTTTACAGTGCACTCGCAATGCTCTTAACGTATTTGCGCTTGCGCTGGCAAAATGTTTCTTGACATAATCAAGCATTAATTCGCATAAATAACAATCAGTCACTTTATAGTAACGATATTTTGTATTGTTATTAAAAAAATACCGCTATATCCTGGCGCTGCAACACAGCATCGCCGCAATGTATTCAGTACTGAGTGGGCTCCAAAAATGGCGCCTGTAATTGAGTACCGAACTGAATCACGGGATTGACTGTCCTATCCTTCTTTATATAGTCCTAGCAAGCCCCCCGGAAGCGGAAATTACAAATTTATTGCATAACTTAAAAGTACCGTTTATTTTGCAGTAGCACAATGTATATATTTGTAAATTAACGTGGTAAGTTGTGTTGAGTGTTTGCTGTAGTTTGTAGCCTCTTCTGGCTATGCATAGTTATCCTTTTTTTGTATGCCATACTAAGAAATGGCGCCTATGTCGTCTTTCTGTAGAACAACGAGTCACTCAAAGTGTATTTATATCTTTAGAAAATATTTTTATTTAAATTATTTTTTCCAGTTACTTTAAAATAACTTGCTTGTTTTGTGTGTGTGTGTGTGTTTTTTTAATCGATTTATGTATTTATTTATTTTTTTATGGGTGTAGTCTGTTCATGCGCGCTGTTTTTAAATTTTCAGGAAGGAATACATAACTTACGTTGAGTCGGACTACTGTACCAACAAAAGCAGCGGTAAGGCACTTCATTTTGATATTACTGTTTTATTACCAGGCTGAAGTTGTTTTGATATTGGACATTCGCAGTGATTCTGAACTGCAGGCAGTAGGGAATAATACATACATTAGCATACATGCCAAAGTCCCATATGGTCTGGACCGTCCCGATGCATTGGAAGCAGCGTTCCCTCTAAGCTTTTAAGAAACTTGCCGTTTTGACTGAGAAAGGGTAAATTATCAGTGAGAAACCTTCGGCTAATATATATATAAGACTGAGAAAAAGGAAAACTGCTGTGTACCAAAATGATCAATAAGAAAAAAGAAAAGGATATTTCAGGTACTTAAAGGTAGAATAATTGACTACAAATCAATTATCAGGACGTTTCGGACTACAAGTCCTTCATCGGCTGAATACAAAAAAACATTATTATACAATTCTGAAACAATATTCCAACACAAGTATCTCAACAATTTTACAATTTACTTTAAATTTAAATAAGACATTTATTGTGGCTCTGCCTCTGATTTTGAATCATCCTTTGATCTTTTGCAGCCCTGTCGGTTGTTGTCATAGATATAGACTGCATGCTTAACTGGTGGCCTGCATAAAATTGCTTTATACGGCTGTATAAAACACTGGCGTCTGCACTTCAATTGTAACCATGTTTAGGGCTACTAATTGTTCCATTCGTGGGAATACCAAATTCCGTTTTTCAAAAATGGCCAATTCCATTTGTTCCCATTTTGTTGATCAACGTGTTAATAATTAAATATGGCATTTGAACATAAATATAATGTTGGTAGTTAAAATAAGTACTTTTAATAAATATTACCACAATTCTTTCTTTATTTATTTTCTTTATTTATTTATTTTCAATCAGACTCTTGTAATAGTAAGTAAAGCACCTGAAGACACTTCAAATCTGTCATAATGTTTATAGACATCACTTGGCTCATTGCTGGCATTAAAATAAGCAGAAAAACCTAAGATTTTTTAAAACAGTTCAGAAAACCAAATGTCCAGCACAGTTGTGAAAATCACATACAGTCTTCCACTAACACAGTAGTTCAGTCTACAAATAAAGGTGTTTTGAAAAGACCTGTTTAGACGTTATTTACAATAACAATAACAAATATGAAACAGTTTAATAGCAGTTCAGCAATGTCATGGGACGATAGTGTTTTCTTTACTATCGGTGCTTCGTTTTTTCACAACGCAAAAGAAACAGTGTGAATAATAAGTACATATATTTTCATCAGATTTTATCATGAAAAGTAAACGTTTCTTCAGATTAACTTAACACTACACATTTCTAATTCTTTATGTCTAGTCACACTGTCGGTGAGGTTCCCCACAAAAAGTTAATTAAACATTAAAAATTTTAGGCTTGCCTTAAGATGACAGCAACCGGATTAGAGGAAAAAAAACTCCCAACAGGGAACACAAGAATAACTATTTACAAGTCCAACGTAACAAAGTCTGTGCTCTCTCCAGAGCTTATTTTCTGTTTTTATTCAGAAATATTATGGCATCCACATTCTCTGGTTTCAAAGAAGAACAGAGTTTGTTCACAAGCATCCTTGCTTTGCTGAACACACGCTCGCTCGGGACCGATGTTGCAGGGATACTTGCTCTTTGCCAAGGCTGTTAGGTTGGGAAAGCGTGTCTGGTTATTTTTCCACCAAATCAGGGGATCTTCGCTGATGTTTAATGGAGTTTCAGAAGCATAAATCGTCATCTCCTTGTTGGATTAAGGTTTCCTTGGAAGTAGTGTGTGTTTGTTGCTGTCCACGTAGTAACAATTCCATTGCTTGTTCGGTCTTCGTTTTCTTTTTAACAGATAAGTCCTCTGTGCTGCACTCACTTGTACAGGCATGATTTCCTTCATTTTCGAGGTTGTCCTCCACCAGCCTCATTAGTTTGGAAGACAGTGCTTCAGACACGCGGGCTTTGGCCTGTTCGGATAGGAAATCCAGATGGCGAAATCGTGGGGTCAAGAAATGAAAAAAAGCAACGGCATAACCTCATTACTTGGGTCATTCAGCTGATGTAAACACAATCACTGAGACAAATTACGCACTGGCTTATCTCTCAAACTCTGTGTAACTGGAATTAGCAAATCAGTTGAGTTTGAAGAAGACGGTGTCTCCTCTTCATCAGGAACTTCAGTCAGTCTATGTTTTATCACTGTTGCAAGTGGGTACAAAGAACTAGCTGTAATGTTTTTCTCTGCACTCATAAGTACTGTAGCCAGTTCGAATGGCTGTAGTAGATGTAATACCTCAGCCATTAGCTACCACTGCTCAGTCTTGAAATCTAAAGTAGCTGCGTCAGACTTTTTGGTCAAATCTGGGTTTGATAAAACTGCAATAACTGGCCATTTTAATTCAAGGCGGTGATCAAACACATAATAAACCGTGTTCCACCTTGTTTGTACATCCTGTATTAACTTGAGTGGTGCTTTTTCTGTTTAGCATTTCTGTTTGTTTCCTATTTAAAGTGTTTGTTGCCATCTCACTCTTTTTAAAATGTGCAACCAGTCTCCTTGCTGCTGCCACGAACATATGGACTTGTTGTACATTGTCCAAGCTTTTCTGAATGCAGAGATTTATATTGTGCCCTGCACTGCTCACACTTGCCACGCTACCAAAAAGTAACACAGCATGCTCGCTTGCAGAAAGCAAAGATATTGCTCTGCACACGTTGGCTGCGTTGTCATGAACACAAGCTATTACTTTTGTAGCCACTTCAGACACTGTGTTTATCTGATTGATCGCTTCAGCTAAATTCACAGCTGTGTGTCTCGTAATTTTCGTGTTGCTAATACTTTTGACTCGAGTTCCCAGTTTTGCTTAAGTAATGGCAGGTGACTGTTAAAAACGCTTTTTGTGTCATGCTTGACCATACATCGGTAGTGATGGACATTGAATTACACTCCTGACTTAAATCCTGTCTAAGCTTTTCCTTTGCACGTTCGTGATCCAGAGTAATGAATTTGGAGATTGTCTTTCGACAGGGCGTTTTCAAGATTCGCAATCAGATTTTTAAACGCAGCTCCCTCTGCTACACTAACAGGTCTGATATCTTGTGTGACAACATCCACTGTCAGGCCTGTTATTTATTTTGCTCTGGCGCTTTTTGGATCAACTTTATTTCCAAAATAAGCCGTCACTGAAGGTGTTGCTTCCTTTTGTTTTTTACTTGTGTTCCTGATGTCGTATTTTGTCGGGTGCTGTCTGTAGTAGGGAAAGCCCCTACCAAGTGCGAAATGACTGATGACTCCACTCGATAGCAGTTCAAGAAGTTTATTACAATGCGCACAAGGGAAGAGCAGAAATGACAACAGTTCACTCACTCTCTCTCAATTATTGACAAGGTAGCTCAATATTTATACACTACTAGCGTAGCAACAATAGGCAGATTAACACGTCAGCATGGTTATAGAACTTTCTCGAAGATGAAGATTCCTTTATAGGGGTTTGTTTTTAGGCAGTTTTGCCTCAAAGTAGACATAACAGCGCCCTAGCCATATCTCTTTTTATCTCTTGAGAAACACATTTCAAGCAATTTCACTAGAACATACTGGAACATTTAATGGTCACATTTCATAGTTAAAAAACATCATGTAGCCCTTCTTAACCTGTTAAATGTTAAACCACATATTAGTTACCTCTTCAGTCCCTCCTTTGGACCTTCGAACAATCCTGGCCGAGATGGTCCAAGTGTCAAGGCAAAGGTTACTAGCACATGCCTCTACACTGCATCGTTCTGGGAAAGTGGCTCGTATTGGGTCACTGGTACCATTGACCAGATGCGTGAACAAATAGATTCGGTCATCAGCCCATGGAGGAGGCGTTTCTGCTTTTTCAATAGGCATTTAAAATAACATAGCAGCAGTACAGAAATCAATAAAGCAAGCATGGATAATACTGAGGACAAATGTCCTACCATATTCCACCAATCAGCCCCATCTACACCAGCTACCTCTCCTGTTAACCCGCATAGAATACCCCAACCGCAAGAGCGGGCGTTTGATAGTATGATGTGACCGGTATTGCCAGCCAATGACGCTTGCACTCGAGCCACAACTATCGGGTACTAATACCTGCCAACTGTGTCTCAACATGCTCTAATGCCAGCAGCACGCCTGTATGATTGATCGTCTTCATCCAGACCTCTGCCTCCTGAGATGTTTATTGGCGGGGTCAGATGCAAGCTCACGTGTCCCACAGTCACCATCCCACGTGGTTCAAAGCACGCGGTGGGAGACATCGGGCACACCTTACAGTCACCACCCACTATCATGCTTGCCACTGAGGTCGTGATGCACCATGTCCCATTCTGCATCTGAGCGCCGTGCTCGTACCCTATCTTCGGGTGCACAGTGGCATCCATTATTTGTGCTGACAGGTTTGTGCTACCGGCATGGTCACATAATATGGCGTTTCATGGCATAGCATAGTGGCATTAGTACCCAGCTAATTTGCGGGACAATGACCCGTGCTCCAATCACTACCCCAATACTATTTACTCTCATCCCTGTGCTGTGTTGATCCTGACTGGTGGTTCTATGGAGCAACCAAAATGAAACATACACCATTAATATAACACTCTGTCTGAATGACAATATTGTCTTGGAATTGGCGACTCACAGGGTACCCTGTTCGTGCCAATCTCTGCATCACCTCTCTTTTCCATGCCCTCCCTAGCATTCCCTCGTGTAAATCTCTAATAGCTACTATAACATCTCTGGTTAGTGCGGCTTGCATTCTATAACACCACTCTTCCCTTGTTGTTAAATTCAAATCTTCAGATATAGCGTGTGATATAACACGTAGCACATTTACAGCGATATCAACAGTTTCCCCTGTCATTTGTTCTGCCGTGGCCAGCTTTTGAATAGCATCTCCCATTCTCAAAAACTGTCCATGGCTTTCTTGTTGCTGTTCGATACTACTTACAGAATTCAGGCCAAACCACCCTGCCATGTCATCAAAGAATCCCTCTTCTGTCTACCGCTGGCATTATGCTGATAATTCTTTATCTCTTGCACTATGGTTTTATTTAATATTTCAACCAGCAGGTTGAACTCCCCACATCTTTTAGCATATTGAGTTACTACACTATGAATATCTACTCTAACTAATGTTTGAAGCCAGTTAATCCCAGTATACAGGGGTTTCACCCTCCCCACCGGCACCAACCTGCCTGGAGGGAGGGTGACAAAGGGGGACACTGGGCTGTTGGAAAGCGCAACTTCATGCCCCCTATATATCCGTAGGTTTCCCACGTATAATCACAGACAGTCATCACCCTTGCGCTTGTAATATTTACACATTCCCACCCACTGGTGTTCCCGAAATTGCAGCCCCATCGCCCCACAATTAAGTTATATACAGACTGTATCAGCTGATCCGTTAGTATGCTCCAGTTCTCCCCATACCAATTGGTGCATCCGACCCCGTCGCGGGACCGGTTGCATATAGCGTGGTATGTGACATTGTCTGCTTCTTTTATTATTATTATTATTATTATTATTTATTTCTTAGCAGACGCCCTTATCCAGGGCGACTTAAAATCGTAAGCAAATACATTTCAAGTGTTACAATACAAGCAATACAATAAGAGCAAGAAATACAATAACTTTTGTTCAAGTGTGACAAACCATAATTCAATAATACAGCAGATAATGGTGTTAGTTACATCAGGATATGATTAAATAGTGATAGTTACATAAGGATATGATTAAATACAAAATACTACAGGTTAAACACTTGACAGATTACAGTATTCTGAAGTACAGGATTAAATGCAGTAAGATAGGGGGCAGATAAGAGCAAAATAAAGCACATTTAAATGAAGGGTGATAGTGTCCCAGGATACAAACAGAGGAGTTCTACAGGTGCTGTTTGAAGAGGTGAGTCTTAGGAGGCGCTGAATGTGGTCAGAGACTGGGCAGTCCTGACATCTGTAGGAAGGTCATTCCACCACTGCGGAGCAAGGGTGGAGAAGGAGCGGCTCTGGAGGAGGGGGCGTGGCGGAGGTAGAGCCAGTCTTCTAGTGGAGGCGGAGCGGAGAGGTCGAGTGGGGGTGTAGGGAGAGATGAGGGTCTGGAGGTAGCTGGGTGCAGTCTGGTCAAGGCATCTGTAGGCTAGTACAAGAGTCTTGAACTGGATGCGAGCGGTGATCGTGAGCCAGTGGAGCGAGCGGAGTAGTGGAGTAGCGTGGGCGGGCGAGGCAGAGAGAACACCAGGCGGGCAGCAGAGTTCTGGATGAGCTGGGCGGAGGGGTGGCGGACGAGGGAGGCCAGCCAGGAGGGAGTTGCAGTAGTCTAGGCGGGAGAGTACCATGGCCTGGACCAGGAGCTGGGTAGCATAGTTGGTGAGGAAGGGTCGGATTCTTTGGATGTTGCTCAGGAAGAATCGGCAAGTGCGTGCCAGAGTGGAGATGTGCTGGGAATAAGAGAGACAGGGGTCCAGGGTGACTCCAAGGTTCTTAGCGGAGGAAGAGGGAGAGAGGGAGGCATTGAGAGAGGGAGGCATTGCTTGTCTCGGGCTGCCTTCATAGTGATGTTACCCCGTAGCAGACACACAGGCTGCCATGCTCCTTCTATGTCACACTCAAGAGGTAGTGGCCTTTGTTGCCACCCATCGCTGTCACTCTCCCTAAGGACCCACGCACAGTTGCTCCATGGAACTCCAACGAGCCCCTTCCTAGGGCACGGCTGTTCCCAGATCCAGGCATGCTGGAATGGATCAGGTTCTGGGAATATGATACCTGCAACACATATCATGTTAGTTATCACCTTCCTTTCCACCTGTAAGAGAAGGCGTTAGTCTCAGGGTATTGCGTTTCAGCAAACTCAAAGTTTGATGTGTCTACTCGGATGTAATGTTTAGTTTGTGACCAGTGAACCCATTTTACCCTGTGAGGGAGTTTCACTGCCACACTGGTATGTGTTGCCATCAGCACTACGTAGGGGCCATGCCATCGCGCTTGCATACCCCCAGCTTTAGGTCATTATCATTATTTCGTCCCCTGGCTCTGGTCTGGGGGTGTCATTTCCCTTTTGTTGATTTTGCACATCGGTGATTGCTGGTTTTGCGCTTGCGCATATAATGTTTTCAAATGTTTGGACATGCCAATAACGTAATCCTGTAATTTGGAGTTTGCCAATAGCAAGTCTGAGTCCTGCCCAGTCTAAATGTCAGTGGGGAGTCTCATACGTCTCCCAGTCATTAACTCATATGGTGTCAGTCCTGTTGCTCGAGAGGGGGTTGCTCTAATGCGTAACAACACTATGGCTCGGAACCCTTTCAGTCATCATTTTACCTAGTGCTTGCTTAATTGTTCGGTTCAATTCTTTCCACCATCCCTGATGACTGCGGGTGGTAAGGGATGTGGAACCTCTGTTTTACTCCCATCAGTTTACACACCTCCTTCATGATCTTTCCTATAAAATGTGTACCCTGGTTGGAGTCAAATTCCAATGGGGTTCCCCACAACGGAATCAACTTCTCCACCAACAATCGTGCCACGACCGTGGCTGTAGTGGTTTTACACGGGTATGCCTCTACCCATTTGCTGAACTTGTCAATAATCACCAAGCAGTACTTATACCCTCTAGAGGGCGGTAACGGCCCTATAAAGTCAATCTGCACTTTCTGCCATGGCTCCATAGCCGGGATATCATGGCCCATTCTAGTCTTAATTGGTTTTCTCATGTTGTACTGTGCACATATTAAGCACTGCTGGCTGTGCTTAGCCACATCCCTGCCCACCCCTTTCTACCACCAGTCCTTCTGTACCAGGGCCAAAGTTGCATCTTGTCCCGGATGGCTCAGGGAGTGGGCAGCGGTCATTATTGGTCGTCTCAGACCCTCAGGGGCCACTATGGCTCCCTTGTGCTGCCATATACCATCTTCTTCTAGGACACATTTTTGTTTTGTCAAACAATCCACACCTTTCTGGGTATTAAACACGGCTTGAGCTGCTCTCACATCAATATCTGGTATAACCTCATTCACGGCCACCTTACTAATGCTGCTCACGGGGAGTAATGCAGCTTCTTTTGCTAATCTGTCCTCCTCTGCATTACACCATGTAACAAATTTTTTTTTTTTTTTTTTGGTTCCTGGGTAGTAAGTGTTATTTCCTAATTGCTTATGCCTCAAAGGTATAGAAAATGGCTATTATTCCCCACAAACTTTGCTTTTGTGACCAGGACAGTGATATTTTGAAATTTACCTATTTCCAATGCAGGCAATTTGTGTCTTTTCATTCACATAAAGTCAGAAAAAACAACATATGAATCCAAATTAACATGTATTTATACTAAAGTAATACAAAATGACTACAAAAGATTTAGAAGTGAGTAGTTTTTCGAGATTTACGATTATACTGTAAATCACTTTCACAAATCAGCCCCCAAATGTAGTCTCCCATCATGTTCTCGTTATACTGTCCTTGGTAGCGGCGTTCAAAGTCCAGTATATCCTGGTGGAAGCTGCCTTGCTCCTCCGATGCACGCTCCCATGTTCTCCTTGAATTTATCAAGATGAGCATCAAGGATATGGACTTTGAGGGACATCCTACAGCCCATTTGCCGTAGTTCTTCACCAGAGTCTCAACCAGCTCCACATAGTTTTCGGCCTTGTGATTGCCCAGGAAGCCCCGAACCACTGCGACAAAAGCTGTTCCAAGCCGCTTTCTCCTTACTAGTGAGCTTCTTGGGGAATTCATTGCACCCAGGATCTTCTTTATCTGTGGTCCCGGCGAAGACACCGGCTTTTGACCTTTGCCTCAGACAGCTTAGGAAGAAGTCTTGAAGGTACTTGAAGACTGCCACTCTTTATCTCCTGACAAATTGTTTCATAAGGCCCAATTTGATGTGCAGTGGTGGCATCAGCACCTTCCGGGGTCCCAGCCGTACTCATCATACTTCAAGGCGTCCAGCAAGGTCCTGATGCTGTTGTAATCCTCTTTGAGGTGCACCGAGTGAGCCAGGGAAGAGACGGTACTTGTTACCATTATGGAGCAGCACGGCTTTGAGGCTCCTGGATGAGCTGTCAATGAAGGACAGTATAATGAGAACATGATGGGAGACTACATTTGGGGGCTGGGTGAAAGTGATTTACAGTATAATCGTAAATCTTCAAAAAAACTACTCACTTCTAAATCTTTTGTAGTCATTTTTTGTATTACTTTAGTATAAATACATGTTAATTTGGATTCATATGTTGTTTTTTTTCTGACTTTATGTGAACTAAAAAACACCAAATTGTGCTTTTCTCATTGGAAATGGGTAAATTTCAAAATATCACTGTCCTGGTCACAAAAGCAAAGTTTGTGGGGAATAATAGCCGTTTTCTATACTTTTGAGGCATAAGCAATTAGGAAATAACACTTACTACCCAGGAACAAAAATTGTGTTACATAGTGTTATCTATGGACAGCTGGTCTGTTCCTCCTGTATGTGCTTTCACCTTTGCTACTGCTAAGGGATACTTACGACCGACTGCCAGTTCCCAAATAGCCTTAATCAACTGTACATGCTTTACATTCTCTCCAGTAGAGGTTAAAAATCCTCTGCGGGCCCAGGACCCCATGTAATCATGCACTATTCCAAAAGCATACCGACTATCCGTATATACAGTCAGTGGTTGCTCTGTCTCCCTGTGAATGTGTGGGTTGCAGTGCATAGTGAAAGGGTGATGCAGGTGCTCCAGACAAGGATAAACACAAAGTTCACGGTTCAAGTTCTTTATTTTCCTTGACCAGGGTTTAAATAATAAAGCTGGCTCTACCCAGCAATGGGTATTGCCAGAGGCGGATTAAGATTTATTGGGTCCCTGCGCACAAATAACATTTAGGCCCCCAACACCCCCCCAGAAAACACGAATATATCAAAACACATGAATACATAGACTTAATGTTTACACTGCATTAATAATAAAGCAATTGCATAGTAATACACTATGCCTAAATTAACTGCTCAAATATATGCCTTCAGAAACTGATTTAGATTAATGGGATCGCGGAAAAAACAAACAAACATGAAAACGAAATGACGTTAGAGTTTTAGCAACCTTGTAGACTCCTATTTACTGAGAATTATTATATATTATTTTTGACTTCAGGTTCTCCTGATTTATCGGCAAACTGTTTTCGTTTTCGTGTACGAGTCAGATCACTTTGATATTTTTGTGAAACACTCTTGCATGTGTTTTTAGCAGCATTTTCAAAATTTTGGAATGGATCTCGTAGGGAAGCCACAAATGATTCAAGTGATTGCATTAACTGAACTGCTGTCTTCAGGTCGATGTCACTTTTCTGTAATTGCAAGCTGGTCATTTTAAACCGCTGAAGAACAGTGTCCCAAAATTGTGCCATAAAGGCTGTTTCCAAATGTTCCATTTTGCTCTTGAGGGAAGCAGCTTCCAATTGTGTGTCATGTGATTGGTTCGTATCTTTTGACTGGTTTTCCAGGGCTTGCCGAATTGTGCCATAGTTCTGACAGAGCTCTTGTAGAATCTGCGCGGCTGCTCCATCATGTGTTTGAGAGACTTGAGTGCCAATGAGCTTCCATCATTATGCAAAACCTGTTTCCAGTGATATGTAGACGCTGAGCAGAAAGCATACAGCGACTGCACAAACCAGAAAAAATGTATTGCATTTGGACAGCTCTTATTAATACTGTTAACTCCCACTAAATTTAAAGAATGGGCAGCACAAGGAACGTAGTGAATCAGTGGTTTAGTCGATTTAGATGGGCCTGCAGACCGTTGTATCTTCCTGACATATTGCTGGCATTGTCATAGGATTGTCCACGGCAATTAGATATGTCCAAATCCAAGTTGTTTATCATTGCAAGTACACATTCAGCAAGGCTTGCTCCTCTATTGGCTCAAATCCAATAAATCGCTCTACAATTTGCCCCTCTGAATTGACAAATTTGAATATGAAAGTCAGCTGATCAACATGCGATAAATCTGGTGTTGAATCCACAATAACTGAAAAATATTTGGCTTGTTGAATTTCTACAGCTCTTGTTTTTTTATTTTCTGCCCCATGAATTCTTCATAAGTAGTTGATGACAGATAAGAAGTATTGCCTTTTACCCTTCTGTCCAAATTTTGCTATGTGATCTGCCAAAAAGGGATCAAACTGAGCAATTAGCTCCAAAATCCCCAAATAGTTGCCATTATGTGGTGAACCTAGCAGCTCATCGTGGCCACGGAAAGCCAGTCCACGCTCACTTAAGAACTTAATAACTGCTACAACACGCTTAAGGACATCTCTCCAGTACTGACACTCTGCCTGAAACTGCCGAGATAAAGCTGCATCAACTGTACCTGTTGTCTTTGCAGGCCGTATCCATGCAAGCATACAATTTCGGTGTTCCAAGCTTTTCTCGTGTTCAGAAATGCGTTCAGGGTGTTTCCAATCACTGAATCCTTCGATTAAAGGTGTGTGTTTTGGATGAAAGAAGTTTGCAGGCAAAGCAATAAACATTTCGAGAGGATGGCGAGTAAATAAGCCAGTCCCGCGTAACAGATTCACCGTTGTGCAGCCGACAAGAGAACACATCTTCAGACAGTATACGCATCCTTTAAGGTTTTTATTTTGACAAGCAGCTGAACCCTTAGCAATTCAAAAACTCTTGAAACTTTCATTAATGTAATCCCACAATGCAGGATCGCTGCTATATTTGTCTGCTTGTTTTGCGTTTACCTCATCATCATCACCAGCATCACTTGGTCCCGACTCCGACTCTGGCTCCAGCTCGCATGCTTCCCGCAGGTCTCGATCTGTAGCTTCCTCTAGTTAAAGCAGGCCAGGGCCTATATTTCCAGCAGCCGTGTCTGCCGAACTCGAAGCCGCGTCCTCTTCGTCTGCTGTTTCTCGTTTCTCTCTCTCTCCTTGAAGAATTGGTCAATTGTTGGTATATTGTGTAATAAAGCAACTCCTTTAACCTCCTTTGCTTGCTTCAGCTTTCTCTAGCGCTCCCACTTAAGTATCGCCTATCCATGATAACGTGTATTTTACTAAGTCAGTGAATTCTAATGGAAACTGCATCTATGACGAGTCACGCAACGTCATTTGCATATTGGAACTAGAGTTACAGCAGCAAATGCAGGCTTGATCTGACTGTCAGTGGAAGTTACACTTACCCGTTGTTCTGTTTTGCTTGAATATGGAGTCCATGGATCTGGTATAGAAAATTTTCACCGCAAAGAGATTTTTCCCGGGGGCCCCTGGGCCTGTGCGTTAATCTGCCCCTGGGTATTGCCAGTGCCAAAACAAGGGGTTGCAGTCCCGAAATAATAATTACAAAACCACAGACACGTCTCCGGATAGTGCATGCTCTTAGTGCAGGTGCGGTGCTGGAAACAGTGATGCTAGTTAAGTGCAGGTGCGGTGAAGTCCGGGGGAATCACTGGCCCCAGGCTGCAGCTCCCAGATCCGTGCTGAATCAGTCTGATGAAGACAAAACACACACATTTGCAAATAAAACAAAACACTTAACTCAGGTTCCTAACAGTCCTCGTTTCCTCCCATCAACCACAACAAAGGAACCGATTACGGCGTCACGTCCCCCTAAAGTACCCTCAGCCCCGTCCCCTCCTATAGCTAGTTCAATCACGTCTCCTCCAATTCATGAATGAAACTTTGCTTACCGTACTAGGGCGGTGACTCCTGGTACCGTGACGCCATCCCTTTCCTGAATGGCCGGCTTCCGACTGCCCCTGGAATGAACTGCCCAACCATTCAGTACGGGGTACGCAATTCCTGCTGTACAGTGCTCTCACAGGTCAAGAGGGAGATTGTTGATTCAGATAAATGTCAAACCACATGTTAGTTGTAATGTTTTATTAACTTTTTGTGGGGAACCTCGCTGACAGTGTGACTAGACATAAATAATTAGAAATGTGTAATAAATAAATGAAATATGTATCAAATTTATGTGTTATTTGTTCACTCAGGGTCCCTTTTATCTAATATTAGGTTTTGGTTGAAGATCTGATAACATTCAGTGTCAAAAATATGCAAAAATGCAGTAAATCAGACAGGGGGCAAATACTTTTTCACGGCACTGTATATGTACTTCTTATTTTACACGTTTCTTTTGCGTTATGAAAAAACAATGCATCGATAGTAAAAAATCACCATTGTCCCAGCCCTACAACACAGTGTACGAAAACTTTGGTAGGATCTACAGTCTCTGAACTAATCTTCGAGGGGAGCTTGTTTTTCAAACATATTTAATACAATCCGCTAGTAGTAAGGAAATTTTTAATTACAGAATTTAATTATTATTCTCTATATATCTAGCTATAGTAATATGAAAAAAAAAACTACCTGTACCATGTGCAGTATCAATGCTTGTGATGCAATTTAAAACTCACTTGTTCACTTCTCCATGTTTCCTAGGTTTTCTATCTTGGACTTCTCATCCCAGTCCCAGGAAGGATTGGTATCCCAGCCCTAGAACCACTGCAGAATGGAGGAAGCAAAAGCCTTCCTGAAAGAAGGTTGCATTTCCATGTTTTCTTGCATACAGGTTAATCTTGTGTTGAAGTCCACCTGCCTTGGAACAGATTAATTCAACTTAATATCTAAAGTGAATGTAGAATGAGATCATATTCATTCCCCTGTTGTGTGTTCCCATAGCAGTTTTGTGGGAAAAAAGTCAGGATTTTCTGGCATTGAACCAATGCGATTTTAACCAACAACATAATAACCTGCATATGTATTTGACACTTTAACATTATTATGCTGTATACAATTGTAAAATAACTAGAAGTGGACATTCATTAGCTGAAACTATTGTTGGTATTAGAATTTAGGTGGTGACCTACTTGAGTTCCGGTTAGCGATTGATTTGACCTAAAGAAGGTTAACCCTTAGCGGTCCATTTATTCAGCGCGTCAGGTCCAATTTATTTTCACACGCGCAGTTTATTTTAGACGCGCTGTTTACATTTTTTTTCAGAGTAAAACAGGTTTAAAAGGCACTGCATATCAACAGGACACTCAGTACTGCATCTCCAGCCCCGCCCCACCCCTTGTTCGCTGTATTTTTTACATACCTCTACATAGTAGTGCATACCGATAAATCATCTCCTGATTTTATCACCAAACTCCTCAATAATGCGATCCAAGTCATTATTTTATTACTATAACGTCTAAAAAAAAAAAAAGCTCTGCAAATGTCTGTGATATTCTTTGAGCACTGGATGCAGAAGCAGCTATCTTGTTTGTTTATGTCCGTGTTATCTATGTGGTGTCGGGGCTATGTGTATTCATGAGATACGGTCCTTGTGTGTGTTTTTTTTTTTTTTTTTTTTTTTGGCTTCTACTATACACTCTTTCTATACCACACATAATTGGAGTCTAGTTCATGTTTACATATTTATGAATAATATTTGGCTCATAATTAATTGCACTAATGAATGCTATATCTTGGGAACAGTTTGAACAGTTTGCAAGGACAAATCCAAGTAGATCACAAGTTTTCACAACACAGTTATTAAGGGCCAGCTTTATGTTATGTCTGATTTATATTGTATAGGGGCAATATATTTTGTCTTGTAATGCATTCTCAAATCTAGAAATTAATTCAAGCAGTGTTAGGGAAGGGACTAGTTGGTAATGTCTTTACCTAAAGTCTATCTGTGCTCTCCCCAGATGTGCTGTCTCACTTGGAGATGCTGGAGGCACGGTCTCGCAGTTTGGCTCTCCAACAGCAGGAGGGGCTGCTGCAACAGGAAAGGCTGGCTGAGCTGAGAGAGACAGTGGAGGTGCTGCAAGTGAGCCGAGACCAGCTCAGAGCCAAGATTGCCACTGGCAGGGTAAGGGGACCCCATCAACATTGCATATTATTTTTAACTTGTATTTGTATCACACATATCACACAGTTATTAATGATGTGACTGTAGTTTGTAACAGTTGGGTAAGATAATTTGGGACTTTCATGTAGAAGTTAGTGTCAGAAAGTTGTTTAGATGCTTCTTCTATATATAGATCCTTTTTCCAAACTACTACAGCTCCTCCTTTGTCAGCAGGTTTTATTTTGATGTCATTACGTTTCTGTATATTCTGTAAGGCGTGATATTCATCTGTTGTCAAGTTTAAACGATTAGTGTGTTGTTGAAAATTAATTTGACTTATTTCTTGTTCACATTTATCAATGAAAAAATCTAAGGCTTGAAAAGCTCCGGAGGCTGGTGTCCAAGTAGAGTGCTTTTGTTTGTATTTATGGAAAATATCTAAGGAATCAGAAGCTGTGTTGGAGGATTGTGAAGCACCTAATTCATTTGTATCTGTGTCTGCATGAAAATGGGCATGTAAACGCATGCGGCGAAAGAAATGCTGTGTGTCATTGGTGACTGCAAATGTGTCAGTGGATTTCTTTATAGGTACAAATGTGAGACCTTTGGATAAAACAGAGTGTTCAGCAGTAGTAAGTGTCAAATGTTCTGGGATTGTAACAACAGTTTTATGTGGTCTTTGCTGTATTATATTTTGATAATTAATGGTAGTCTTTGATGTCTTATAGTCTTCCTTGAGCTTAAACCATTTTTTTGCTTAATTTATTTTCATGAAATCATAGATATCTGCATTTAAATTGTAAATAAGGCGACAAGCTTGGTAGTATAAATCATTAACATATCTTTTAAGCATGTCTTGGAAGTTATCATATCATGGTCAAGTTTTTGTATTTTATATTGATAATTTTTTAAATGACCACACTATAGAAGACATCACAATTTGTGGGATGGTTCAATGCTATGGAACTAATGCTGTCAGGAAACAAAAGGAATGTGAACTTATTTTCAAAGTAGGCACTTTGGAGCCATTTGGAATGAACATTCTATTCTGAGGTCGTCATCATCATCATCATCATCAACATTCTGGAATTTTGTTTAAAAGACTACTTGTTTGTTTTTTTATCAACTTCTTAAAGCACTGTTTTTTTGTATTCAGCCGATGAAGGACTTATAGTCCTGATAATTGATTTGTAATCAATTATTCTACCTTTTAAGTACCTGAAATATCCTTTTCTTTTTCTTATTGATCATTTTGGTACACAGCAGTTTTCCTTTTTCTCAAACATATATATACAGGTTTGAAACACTCAAATTTGTTGGTACCCCCTCCAAAAAAAAAACAAAGAATGCACAATTTTCTCTGAAATAACTTGAAACAAAAAAGTAATTGGCATCCACCATTGTTTATTCCATATTTAATAGAAATCAGACCCCGACTTTTGATTTTTATTCAACATAATATTGTAAATAAGAAAACAAATGAAAATGGCATGGACAAAAAATGATGGGAACCCCGCTCACATATTTTGTTGCACAACCTTTAGAGGCAATCACTGCAATCAAATAAATCTACATTGTAGCTCTCAATGAGACTTCTGCACCTGTTAACAGGTAGTTTGGCCCACCTCTTCCTGAGCAAACTGCTCCAGCACTGTCTCAGGTTTGATGGGTGCCTTCTCCAGACTGCAAGTTTCAGCTCTTTCCACAGATGTTCGAGTCCAGGATTCAGATCGGGACTCATAGAAGGCCACTTCAGAATAGTCCAATGTTTTGTTCTTATCCATTCTTGGGTGCTTTTAGCTGTGTTTTGGGTCATTATCCTGTTGGAGGACCCATGACCTGCGACTGAGACAGAGCTTTCTGACACTGGGCAATGCGTTTCGCCCAGAATGCCTTGATAGTCTTGAGATTTCATTGTGCCCTGCACAGATTCGGACCTCCCCCTGTGCCAGGCGAAACTGCTGCCCCAAAACATAACCGAGCCTCCTCCATGTTTCACTGTAGGTATGGTGTTCTTTTCTCCGAAAGCTTCATTTTTTGCTGGGTGAACATAGAGCTGATGTGACTTGCCAAAAAGCTCCAGTTTTGACTCATCTGTCCAAAGGACATTCTCCCAGAAGGATTGTGGCTTGTCAATATGCATTTTAGCAAATTCAGATGTCTGGCTTTTTTATGTTTTTCTTTCAAAAGTGGAGTCCTCCTGGGTCTTCTTCCATGGAGCCCAGCTCCTGCTCCCTGCTCCTGGACGGATGGTGCGATCAGAAACTCCTGCTGCTCTTCACCTTGGAGTTCAGCTTGTATCTCTTTGGCAGTTATCCTTGGTTCTTTTTCACCATTGGGACTATCCTTCTGTTCACTCTGGGGTTGATTTTCCTCTCAGACCAGATGCGAAATAAACAGACAGAGGAGGTTGGCTACAGTTCCATGGATTTTAAACAGAACAGAAAATAATATTTGCAACTGTTGTCACAGGAACATCAAGCTGCTTGGAGATGGTCTTGTAACCTTTACCTTTACCATGCTTGTCTATTATTTTCTTTCTGATCTCCTCAGACAACTCTCTCCTTTGCTTTCTCTGGTCCATGTTCAGTGTGGTGCACACAATGATACCAAACAACACAGTGACTACTTTTCTCCATTTAAATAGGCTGAATGACTGATTACAAGATTGGAGACATGTGTGATACTAATTAAAGAAACTAATTAGTTTGAAATATCACTATAATCCAATTATTTATGATCTTTTCTAAGGGGTACCAATTAAATGTGTCCAGGCCATTTTAGAATATCTTTGTAGAATAAGCAATTTTTCATCTCTTTTCACAGACTTCTTTATATTTATTCTATGACATACCAAAGGCATGCAAGTATACATGATAAAATACATTTTAATTTCATCACTTTTCAGGAGGAATGAAGCATTATTTCAATGAGCTGTAAGGGTACCAACAAATTTGATCATTTCTGTATATATATATATATATATATATATATATATATATATATATATATATATATATATATATATATAAAAACACGGATTAGCCAAAATTGAGTTTACCGTATGGGAAATCCCTGCGCTATTAGTTGAACTCGAAAAAAAGCAATAATTCAAATACAATATAATGCCCCAACAAAGGTCAAAATATATACTGTACATAATTAACGTTATTCAGAGGCAAAGAGGGCTGGTTTAAAAAAGTCACTGATCTTGCTCTGAGTCTTTTAGTTGTCATAACTGCTTTTCAGACTGCCAGGCTAAGAGAGTCTTAAGTCTGCTTTCTGCTCGCTTGTCACTGGTAACTACAATGCAGTACTCTCTGTTGGCTTGCACTATACTTTTAACTGCTATTTGGCATCCTTTGTTTTGTAGTTATTTTTTTTTTTTCACTTTAACATGTTACATAGTGTAACGTCTTGCTGTAAAAGTCACACGCAGGGACCATGCCCCTCTGCCCCTGCTGCTATGCTGTTTGTGCCTGCATTCTGAGTAATATAATGGCCTTTAATACATTTTGAAAACTAACGAATATCCGATCCAATATTTAAACTGAGTGAATATCCGAACATGAAAATCCTGTGTTTGTCCCAGCACTAGTTATATTTATGTAATTCCCAAATATTTGGATTTTAAATTGGAGTGAAAAAAATTCAAATGCATTAGCCATACATTAATTAAAACTAATTGGTGGGGGTGTCGGAATTGATTGTTCGCAAATGCACTTCATCTATATTTGTATTTAATGAAAAGTGAACTGCTTTGATGTCATTTGGCTCTATTATGAATATATTGTGTTATGTTTTAAACAACATTCTACGATAATGTTCATTATGGTAATTGTTTGTTTATTAGTTTTAATCTCCACATTTTTGTAAAATTACACTTTAAAAGATGCAACGTGTTTCAGTAAATTCAAACTCTGCATCCTGCAGAGGGAGAACACAAACGTGAAAAAGTAATTTAGTGGGGTTGGCATTGTAGGGGAGATGAAGGAAGGTTTCAGTTCCAAGTGACTTTTCTAAGCATTATTTGTGAATGCTTATTCACCATTGCTACACCCCGTTAGAAAATTGACTTCCTTGCATTTTTTTAATGCAAGACTGAATGTGAGAGTATATGTGTACATTTGTTTTAAGTACTCGCCCAGAAGACTACTGAGATACAGACATCAACTAGTCCTCATCAGACTTAATTTGCCGCAGACGAGCGTGAGTTTCTAACCCGGCATACTGATCTGGCCGAACTGCGACTTCAGCAGGCTCAGTTAGAGGTGAAACTTGTTGCTGTGGAATCAATTACATGTGGGAAAACTATTTAGACCTAGTGTAACATCTTCTGTTAGTGTGTAAAATTGCCCCAAAGAGCTGTTTCTGACCTGTAAAAGGGAAGTTACCAATTAAATTATTATTTCATTTTTGGAAGACCTAGGGATGACACTGACCTTTTGCTTTATTTATTTAAATGAAAGGACTTTCTTGCTTTGTGTCCTATGAAAAATGAAGAAATCTTGGGTACATTGAGAAGTGTCTTACATGGAACTGCCCGTGATTGGCAGGAGATAGCCAGAACTTTCCAGTTGGGAAGAGTTTGAGACATGCTTTATGGCTGCTTTCTTGTCTGAAGATTACGAAGATGAATTAGAAGAAAGAATCCGAACAAGGGTGCAACATGAAATTCTTTTACTTATCAAGCTCTTTGTAAGAGATGGAAACCAACTATTTCTGAAAGTGTAGTAGTCAAATTGCTTTTGAAAAACATGAATCCCTATCTCACTAATCCGTTTCGTGGACAGGTGAGAACAGTGGAATAGTTAGTCAGATTAGGTCACCAGCTTGAAAAAGATCAAGAACATCAACAAGCATTTGAACAAAAGATACTAGGTAAAATCCATAGCAATGTCGGAAAAGCTCCAAAAAATGAAAAAAATAAGTAATTTTGGTAAGAGTGTCTTATAGTCTGCGTCTCTAGTAGGAAGATGTCTCCTCATGTTGGACATGTCACAAAGCCCATTCTCCTGGATCTTGTCCTCAATGTTCTAGGTCTGAACAAAATCAACTGGGAGAAGTAGCTCATTTTAAAACAAATGTACAAAGTCAAAAAGGATTTCCCTGGCCAAAAGGAACTAACACAGTTACTGCTGTGGCAGAAAATTGGTCTCGTCTACAAGAGCCATCAACTTCAGTGCATAAGACCAACAACAGGCATGTTTCAAGCAGAAAATGTTCTAGTTGTTCTTCAGCAGCTTGTTGTGCCTTTAACTGTGCACCGACGGAACGGGAAAGCCGTTGTGGATACTGGAAGCACATATACCTGGTTACATGAGCAACTGTGGGAGAATTTTAAAGAACCTCAAGAAATTTTAAATACATGGCAAGGTGAACCTTTTGTATCTGGCCAATGGAGAGGCCGCTTACCCTTTGGGTTACAAAGTATTAGAGTATCGTATACATGGATTTTTACAGACTGTATCAACTATAGTTCTTGCCACTATCCTTTTGGTTCTTTGACTGGATTTTATCTGTATAAGTGGATGACAGATTGATGTTAAAAATCAGCAGTAAGGGTTCTCTTTTGACAAGTGCCAAAAAAGATATTCTTTTCAACCTGGCATTTATCAAAGTGCTTCATGTTCCTTGGTGAGGCTGGTTGTAATCATCCAGCAGGTGCATCATTGTTTACCTCGGTACCACCAATCAAAGTGATATGTTCCTCAATTGCCCTTATCTCTGTAGAAGGGACATCTGTTTTAATCCAAGCTGCGGTGAGACAAACTGAAGCTGTTCAATGTTTTTTGGTACCTCGTAACGTTAGAGGTCCAGTGATTTCTTGGTATGGCAGGTTGGTACCATTGTTTTGTTTTGTGCCTAAGTTCTCAAATTGTAGAGCCATTAAATGCCTTAAAGAAAAAAGCTTCAATGGACTGCAGAATGACAACAAGCCTTTCAAACACTGAAGGACCAACTAACATCTTCTCCCATACTGGGACATCCAAACCCTCCGTTTCCGTTTGTGGTGTATTCTTCTGGATTGGGGGCCATATTGGCACAACGGTCTCCATCTTTAGCATCTGAAGAAGTTCTAGCTTACGCTAGTCGAACTTTAACTGGATTCAAAAACTATTCCACCACTGAACGCGAGTGCCTAGCTGTGGTTTGGGCTCTTGAATAATGGCGACATTACTTAGAAGGAAAGCCATTCGCTGTTGTGACTGATCATTTTGCATTGTTGTGGGTTTTTAACACCACTAAGGCTGACTCCCGGCTTATTTGCTTTCACTATAAAATACCAAAAGGGTAAATTTTAATTTGTGCTCCAGATGCTTTGTCAAGAGCTGCTTCAGATTTTTCCTGACAGTGCTTCTGTAGTATATACTTGTTGGCAGCAGGCCCAAGAAGAAGTTTGTGCCTTTCCCCTTGATGGACGAAGACATCTGGCAATCGCAGAAAGAGGATCCAGAAATACAACAGGTGTGTCACAGTCTTTTAAATATGGAAGAGAAATTGATTCTGAACATGGCTTTGAGACTATTGGACAAATCTAAATCTAAAACAAAATGGCCAAAATGGTTTAATAGATCAATTAAAAAAAATATTCAGTAAAAAAAGGTTTTACAGAGCGTTAAAAAGGGACCAAAAATGCACACAGAAAGAGTACTTGGAACTGCAAACACAAGTCAAAAAAGGAAGTTAGAAAGGCCAAGAGAGAGATAGAAATCAATATTTTAAGGGGGCTAAAACCAATTCCAAAATGTGTTTTCCAATATTATAACAGCAAGAGAACATTCAAAGAGGAGGTTAAATGTCTAAGAGACACAAATGGCAAAATCATAGATGAAGAAAAAAATAGCAAATATATTAAATGATTACTTTTCACAGATTTTTACAAAGGAGGACACGGACAACATGCCCCACATGTCGACCTGTTCCTATCCAGTTTTAAATTTTAGCATAACAGAGGCAGAAGTGTTAAAGGGACTAGGAGCTCTTAAAATAAACAAATCCCTGGGCGGATGAGATCCTCCCAATAGTACTCAAAGAAATGAAAGAAGTTCTTTACAAACCCTAACCAAGATCATGCAACAGTCTCTTGACACAGGGTTGTAACCGATGGACTGGAAAATAGCAAACTTACCGATCCACAAAAGGGGACAAAACTGAACCAGGTAAACAGACCAATAAGCCTGACTTCTATTATATGTAAACTTATGGAAACTATAATTCCAAAATGGAAAATTACCTATATGGTAACAATATCCTGGTGACAGCCAGCATGGTTTTAGGAAAGGGAGATCATGTCTAACTAACCTACTTGACTTTTTTTTCGAGATGCAACATTGAAAATGGACAACTCTATACGACATGGTCTATTTAGATTTCCAGAAAGCTTTTTGACAAAGTCCCATAAAAGATTAATTCTGGTAGGGATTCAAGGAATTGCATGCACATGGATTCCACCAGGTGAAAAACAGAAAGTACTGATTAGAGGAGAAACCTGAAATGGAGTGAGGTAACCAGTGGTGTACCACAGGGATCAGTATTGGTCCTCTGCTATTCCTAATCTACATTAATGATTTAGACTCTGATATAGTAAGCAAAGTTAAATTTGCAGGCGACACAAAAAATAGGAGGAGTGGCAGACACTGTTGAAGCAGCAAAGGTCATTCAAAATGATCTAGACCGCATTCAAAATTGGGCAGACACATGGCAAAAATGAAATTTTAGAGAAAAGTGTAAAGTATTGGCGGGCAATAAAAATGTTCATTATAAATATCATATGGGAGATAGTGAAATTGAAGAAGGGAACTATGAAAAGACCTAGGAGTTTATGTTGACTCAGAAATGTCTTCATCTAGACAATGTGGGAAGCTATAAAAAGGCTAACAAGATGCTTGGATATATTGTGAGAAGTGTTGAATTTAAATCAAGGGAAGTAATGTTAAAACTTCTACAATGCATTTAAGACCTCACCTAGAATATTGTGTTCAGTTCTGGTCACCTACAAAAAGGATATTGCTGCTCTAGAAAAGAGTGCAAAGAAGAGCAACCAGAATTATCCCGGTTTAAAAGGATGTCGTATGCAGACAGGCTAAAAAGAATTGAATCTATTCAGTCTTGAACAAAAAGGACACGCGGCGATCTGATTCAAACATTCAAAATCCTAAAAGGTATAGACAATGTCAACCCGGGGACTTCTTTGACTTGAAAAAGAAAAAGGACCAGGGGTCATAAATGGAGATTAGATAAAGGGCATTCAGAACAGAAAATAGGAGGCACTTTTTTACACAGGTGAGGGTCTGGAACCAACTCCCCAGTAATGTTGTTGAAGCTGACACTTTGGGATCCTTCAAGAATGAGATTCTGGGATCAATAAGTTACAAACAACAAAGCAAGAGAAATTGATTCTGAACATGGCTTTGAGACTATTGAAGATAAAGTATACCACAAAATAGAACATCCAATCCAATGTTCTCATTACAAAAAACTGAGTAACTAAAACTGCCATTTTACATTGGATGGAGGGAAGAGTTTTTTCTTTTTTCTTTTTTGTATCCTTTCTTAGTATGCCTAGTGTAAATAATATATTGATAACCCTATGCACAATCTGAAAGTGTGCTACCGGTTTTGTGTCTGCCTTAACACTAGAACCGCCGTGGTTATACTCCTAAGTAAAACCGCCATTGGCACTTAAGACGGTTACATTTTAAACAACATCGATATTAAAATGAAAGACAAACTATCGGATACAACTCAAAAGTTTTATTCAAGCACATCATATTAAACATCTGCACAGCCGAAAATGCTGTATTTAAATGAACAATTAAACATTAAAAGGGTTTATTTTCTAACTTCCCACATATAAAGAACTACTTCAAAAAATGAAAAACTATAATAAAATACACATTTCAAAAGAAACTAGTGTCTAAACAGGTATATGTTCATACAAAACTGTAAAAACGAAATAATGTTAATTTTAAAACAAAAGTATTGTATGTTTTGTCTCTTGTCGGTGTAATAATTGATCTGTTCCCAAAATCATGCTGCTGTGGTCTGGTCTGCCCCATTTTTGTTTTTATGAATTTTATTCTTACAAATAGCAAAGTGTTTTAATACTGTACGTTTAAACAAATGCATATAGTTTACTACAGGACAAATACGTTTTGTATCATTAAGTGGAACGAAACAGTTTGCGTCTATCAAAATAAAGGCACGAATTGTTGACTGATGAGAGCTATCCAGGGATCGTACGCCAGTCTGGACGTCTGGAAAAAGTATGGAAAAATGCCAAACTGATTTCCAGGGCTTGAAAATGCTTGAAAAACCATGTCTCAGTTATGAAAGTCTTGAAAAAGTCTGGAATTTTACTAGTGTCACGGGAGAATGAAAATAATTACGCGATTATTTTTTATTATTAATAATAATTGATCTCAAAAGCGGGTCAGCAGCGCTAGTGGCAACTGTCTAGGCAATTTACTATTAGCAACTATATTGCTTACACGCGGCAATCCTCGCTGGATTTGGTTGTAACACCCCTGACAACGTCCTGACATCTCAAGCAATCCTATCCAGTCAGTTCACTGGTATTTGTCACATGACTCTTGTCTGCTCCAGTGAAACGAAGGGTAAAATGGACACTGACAGCCAAAATATATACATTTATGTTGAAGGCTATGATTTTTCAAACAAAGTTACAGACTGGAATTACAAGCTACTGTACTCTGCTCACCAAGAGTCACATTTTGTTATCTTGTTGTTACCTTTATTAAATCGTTATCGTTATTTCTCAACCCAGGAAAAAAAAACCGAATATGATAGTTCTTATCACTGAAAAAAAAAACACGCTTTCTGTAGCCCCTATGGTGTGTATAAACTTAGCATGTTAACATCACTTTTTCCTTTCTTTAATGTGATTAATAAAATGTACCTGTCATAACTGTATGGTGCTTGCTTGTAACTTACAGTGCAGAGTGCAGCAACAGTCTCGGGTCCAAACCATCAGCCGAGTGTAGATATACTATTTACATCCTCGCTATATGGCCTTCATTATACGATTTAAATACTGATTTAAAAAAAAAAAAAAAATCAAACTGCTGCTGATGTTGGCTCGTACAGCTCTGTGCAGCCGACACGACAAAGCAACATTGATGGTTTTTTTGGTGGTGTACTATGTTCTTCAACGAATAGGATATAGCCTGAATACTGGCTGCAGCATGCCACAAATACTGTACTTGTAATTCTACTTTTATTCACAATCTCATTGCTATTATTATTATTATTATTATTATTATTATTATTATGATAATTATTATTATTATTATTATTAGTGGTAGTAGTGACAAATACTATAATAATAAAGAAAATTAAAGAATAAAAACAGTACTAATATTAATAATTTAGCTAATGCCTTTATCCAAGGTGACTTCCTTAACTTACTCCAGCATCTTACATTGTTAGTTTTGGATTGTCCTTTTACTATAGCGAACAAAAGGCTCTGGACCCAAACAGGGTTGTTATAGTGAGGGTGTACTGTATTTAGTATTTGACTTGTATGTTTAATATACAACACTTGCACATTTTAATATATAATGCGTGCACATTTGTTATTTCATTTTTCACCTCCCATAGTGTTCAACATTTAACAGATGGTGTAAAGAAGTTTGGTTCAGAATCCAATATCATCCCTTACAAAAAAGTAATATACTGCAAGTATATTTCTGCCAAAATGTTCTGGTTTTAGTATAGTATTGGTACCATTATAAGTATCCTATTTTGGCACAAGTATACTTGCAGTATACTACGTTTTATATTCTCTTTGTAAATAATGCAACATAGTTCTCAAATATTGGACATTTCTTAGATTGTATCTTCCCTCTCTTTTGCATACCTGCATTGTCTCTTGCTAGATATGCACCTCCAGATTCTGACAAATACTTTTAGAAAACCAGGTGGAACTTCTGCTCTGGATCAAAAAGATGTAATGCTCTGCGGCTGCCCGCCTATGTGGATAACTATCGAAAAACTAGTAGAAACTAACTAAAACACAAGTCTGGGAAAAACAAATGGAAGTCTGGAAAAAGTATGGAAAGTATGGAATTTTGATGTTGAAAAAGTGTATGAACCCTGGCTATCAATGAGGTGTTACAACTGGTGTTTTTTTTTTTTTTTTTTTTGTGTACAGTTGTATAAGACTGAATGTTAAAGAAGAAAAAATTGGCAACATTGGTGTTTTTTGTAACTGAACTGTATCCCATTAAGACCGCCCACACAGCATTTCACAGGCTGCACAAAATGTCAGTTTATGCTCTATGCTCTGAAGAAGACCTATGGGTCAAACTTGTTAGCTATGTTTGCTGTGAAGTTTTAAAGATATGAAATAAAGATTATTGCTTTTATTGAGAATTGTGGATATGGACTTGATTTTAACGGGAGTTGCTGTCTCTTCTGGAGGAGATTTTTGTATGCAATTGTCTCGACCAAGCACCCCGTGCTTGAAAAGATTTTTCAAACACTTTTGTAGCGCCGGCATTCACACTGTTATGTATATGTATATGTGTAATATATATATATATATAATATATATAAAATGTACTGTTCCCATGGTGTTATATTGTAAAAAAGGGTAGTTGCATAATAGAAGAGTGTTAACTTTTAATGGAAGGAAAGGCGGTTTCTTTAAACTGTCTTTTATTATAACAGCACGATAGTGCTGTTATAGTAAGAGTGACAGACAGTTTCCTTTTTAAACAAGATTTTGTCTGTTTTCTCGGCTGTTTCAAAACTGATCGGGATGCCTTTTGCAACACTCGGTGTCCGTTTATTGGTATAGATTGAAAATCCGTTCGGTACTTTTTAAAGTTACAGTGGCATAAAAATGAGTTTTTACAAGTTATTCAGACAATTTTTTGCGCTCAAATAACTAAAAAACGGCTGTGTGTTTAAATACCTCCTTTGGTAGGCTGATAACTCGTTAACGAGGAGTGCATTTGTGGAACCAACAAAAGCACATGCGTGGTTAGTTTTTTCATAACTATGAAAATACGTATGCACACTTCGGTCAAATGTTAGAACGTTCGCCCATTGATTCTCTTGTTAACTTTTGTCTGAGCCGAGCTAGGAGTGATCCAGAGTGTATAACGATAGGTTGCGGATGCAACCCCGGTTCCCTGAAAGAGAAAATAACCATCAAGGTATGGGTTATTGCGGTCAGGCAGTAGGGATTGGCTGAGCTTTATAGCAAAGCTGCCGATAGGCCTCTGCGCGAGCTGCCGTGTAAGCCCGCCCCCCTGGGAGCCCACTACACGCAGCGCGCAGAGACTCTCTTCCTCTTTTGCTCATCAGGCTGTGAAGGGTTCCGGAGCGACCTCGCGGCTTGATGGTTATTTTCTCTTTCAGGGAACTGGGGTTGCATCCGCAACCTATCGTTCCCTTTCAAGTCGAAAATAACCATCAAAGTATGGGAACAGTGTACCCAAGCCGTCGCGAGGGAGTATTCTCGGCAGTAGGACAGACTTACGTCATAACGCAACTGCGTAGGCAATACATCTACGCATATGTGGAGCTGCGCCTCAGCGTCTATGCTCGCAATGACACCTGTCCTAAGGTGGAATAGTCAACACCATGTTGTCAACCACTCTATATGTCCGCAACCTGAGGCGTCATAGAGTGTAACACAGATGCTCCAAATGACGGAGCAGAGGATTCCAGTACATTCAACCGGTAGAACCTCGTAAAAGTATGCGGTGTAACCCAACTGGCTGCAGCGCAAATGTCAGACACCGACACCCCTCTAAAGAGGGCCCAGGATGTTGCCATACCCCTAGTGGAATGTGCCTTCAACTGCCCTGGTGGCGGAAGGCCCATAGAATCATATGCTAACTTAATAGCATCCACTATCCAATGGGAAAGGCGTTGCTTAGACAACGGCTGACCCAAAGTCTTAGAACCATGGCATATGAACAGCTGTTCTGTTTGCCTCACAGTCCTTGTGTGGTCAATATAACACCTCAATGCCCGCACAGGGCAGAGCATGTGTAACCGCTCTTCCTCTGGGGAAGAAAAAGGAGGAGGATGGAACGCCATCAACTCGACTGGTTGGTTCATATGAAACTGGGATATGACCTTGGGTAAAAAGGCCGGATTTGGACGCATGGAGACCTTAGAACCGTCTCCTGCAAAACGAGTACATGATGAATGCACTGAAAGTGCATGTAACTCGCCCACGCGTTTTGCTGATACCACTGATAGCAAAAACGCAGTCTTCATAGACACGAGCTTCATATCCACACTGTGGAGAGGCTCGAACGGTGCCTTGGTAAGGGCTTCTAAAACCACATCAAGGCTCCATGACGGTAAACTGGTCGTCCTTGGAGGCCGCAAGTGTCTTGCGCCTTTCAGGAACTGAGATGCCAGAAAATGGCAACCTGGTGATAACCCGTCAATGCGTACATGGCAAGCCGATATGGCGGCTAAATACACTTTAAGTGTAGAGGGAGATTTCCCCTCATCTAGCAGCTTCTGCAGAAACTGTAATATCACTGCCATAGGGCAGGAGACCGGGTCATGGCCCTCAGCCAGACACCAACTTTGAAACAATTGCCACTTATACGCATACTGCGACCTAGTAGAGGGCACTCTCGCACTCTGAATGGTCGATATAACCGCCGTCGAAAGCCCTAAGGCTGACAGGCGCTCCCGCTCAGGGGCCAAGCCCATAACTGCATGAGTTTGGGGTTTGGGTGCCATAGCCCTCCTTGGGCTTGGGACAACAGGTCCTCTCGCAGAGGGAGCTCCCTCTGGCGACCGTGCAACAACTGCACCAGACTCGGGAACCATATTCTCCGAGGCCACCGAGGAGCGATCAGAATCACTGTCGCTGTGCTCACCCTGACCTTCTCCAAGAAGGCGGGAGCATCGGAATCGGTGGAAATGCATACAGGAGCCCTGGTGGCCATTCGTGAGCCAGTGCATCGACTCCTAGGGGGCTGTCGAGGTCCTTCACCGAGAACCATAGGGGACAGTGCGTGGTCTCGCGAAAGTTAAAGAGATCGACTTGCGCTATGCCGATCCATTCCCAAATGCGCCTACCACCCGAGGGTGAAGACGCTTATTCGCCTGCAAGAGGACCTCCTCTGGACAGGAGATCCGCTGCGTAATTGACTCTGCCCGGTAGGTGAACAGCACGCAGAGAGGCTAAACGTGGTTGTGCCCAAAGCAACAGCCGTGTTACCATCCGGTGAAGACCGGGGACCGAAGCCGCCCTGGCGGTTGATGTACACCACAACTGTGGTGTTGTCTGACCGCACTAACACATGCTTGCCTAGAAGCACTGGCAAGAAGTGCCGAAGGGCGAGGTCCACCGCTCTGAGTTCCAGAGCATTGATGTGGGCTGACCTCCAGGGTCCTGACCACACTCCACGGGTCCCTGTCCCGTTCCAGACTGCTCCCCGACCTTGGTTGGAAGCGTCGGTCGTGATGACTTCCCTCCGGAAAATGGGACCCAAGCGTACACCCTGGCGGATGTTCGACGGAACTTTCCACCAGCGCAGTGCTTCCCAGCAGGTTCGGGATACCCTCAACCTGCGGTGTTTGTCTCTCCGCGGATGCAGCGCGAAGGCATTGAACCAGGCCTGCAGAGGTCTCTGGTGTAGTAAGCCCAAAGGAAGGGCTTGCGAGGCGGCAGCCATCAACCCCAGCATGCGCTGACACAGCTCCATGCTGACTGTTTCTCTCAACCTGAATAGGGAGAGACACCGCTCCAGCGAGGCAACTCTTTGTGTCGACAGGGTCGCTTCCATGGACACTGAGTCCAGATGCAGACCCAAGAATTCGGGTCTGTTGGCTCGCACGGCGGCTCTTTTTTCTGAATTGACCTTCAGACCTAGCCGCTGAAGATGGTCCGTAACCATCACTGTGTGCTGTGCCAACTGCTCCTTCGACCGCGGCGCAGGCGAGCCAGTCATCCAGATAGTTCAGCAGTCGGACGCCTTGAGCCCGCAAGGGAGCTAGAATGGCATCCATACATTTCGAAAAGGTTCGAGGAGCTAGTGAGGCTGAGTGGAAGGACACAAAACTCGTATACCCTGCTGTGAAATGTGAAACGCAGATACTTCCTGTGACCGGGCAGATGGGAACGTGAAAGTACGCATCTGTCAGGTCCACGGTGGTGAACCAGTCGCCGTGTCGGACTGACTGGATGATGTGCTCAGCGTAAGCATCCTGAACGATAACACCCGCAGGTATTTGTTCAGTACCGCAGATCTAAAATAGAGCGGAGCCCGCCGCTCTTTTTGGGAAGTATTTGGAATAGAACCCCTGGTCGATCAGAGCAGGGTCTACTTGTTGAATGGCACACTTCTTGAGCAATGCCTGTATTTCCACATTCAGAGCTGAGGACTGAACCGAGTCCTTCACTGCAGTTACGACCACTCCCGGAAGGGGGGGAGGCTTTAACCGGAACTGAAGGGTGTACCCGGTGGATATAGTCTTGCGCACCCAGATGTCGTTGGTGCATTGTTGCCAGAACTGGAGCTGTGGGACAGTGTAGGGGTGGGTTAACCGCTGCCTGAAGATTTCAGGGCTGTTTCGGCTGCGCTCTTTCGCGAGGGGCCTGGCCAGAGCCACGAGGGCGTGGCCTGCCACCCTCCGCGCTGCGGTCTTGCAAATGGAGGTTGACCGCGTGCTTAGGCTGGAAGGGCTTATGTGGCCACATCTTCGCCATCTGCTGAGATGCCTCCCGGGCTTTAGCAGAGCGTTGTAGCATCTCCTCAACCGCTGGGCCAAACATGTGCCCCAGTGTAATAGGAGCATCTAATAATGGGGCCTTGTCAGGCTCTTGAACTCTCGCCTGCGAGAGCCAGAGCTGCCTTCTGGCGACTACCAGGGATGCCATACTCCTGCCTTGAGCCCGTGCATTTAGCTGGGCTATTTTGACTAGGAGTTGAGCGACCAACGCCAATTCCTCCCTCAGAGACACCGATAGGTGCTCCGGGAGTTCTTTCACCAGCGACGCCTGGTAAACTGAAAGGAGGCTGGCCACGTTGGACAACCGAACTGCCTCTGTAGCCGCTGAATAGCCTTTCTTTAAATGAACCTCCGTGGTCCTGCACTGTCTGTTAGGACATGCAGGGTCTTTAGCTAGACCCGAGAGCGTCGGTGTTCTAACCAGGGCTGCAAAGGCAGCAACAACTGGTGGGAAAGACGCCAGTCCAGCCTCACTCCCTCCCTGCATGGCGAACGCGGAAGCCTTCCGCGAAGTTGCCGGTGAAGAAGCTGGGGCCCCCCAGGTGGACTGTACCTCCTTAATAAAATCAGGGAAGGCTTGGAGCGTCCTGGGCTGTGGAGACCGTACAGACGGCGACTCAAACAGTGACCGCCGAGGTAATTCTACGGCTGGCCACTCAATCCCCAGGTGGCGAGTTGCTCGCTCCACCAGTGACCACAAGGGATCATTGGTGTCCAGCACCTCCAACTCAGTGTCTTGCTCTGAGTGCTGGGAGGTTAGTTCAGCTTCTACACTGTCCTCCTCAAGGAGAGGCTCCCCTTCTGAAGCATCCCTTGAGATGGGGTTGTCCCACACCCCTTGGGGGCCAGAGGCTGTGCCAGAGGCTGTGCCGGCTGATTTGGCAGTCGGCCCGACCTGTCGTCAGTGGCTCGTGGTGCCATGTTTGTCAAAGACATGAGCAGCGATTGCTGGCCCATCATCACGTCCATAAACTGGGACATCTTTGACGTGAGCTCTGTCACGCCTGACTTGTCCCTATAACGCCTGTCCCGGCGAGGGAACGCGGCGTCCCCTATGGCGGACAGACAGGGTGTAAAACGCGACCCGAGGAGGGGGTGGCTCCCAACCGCTTTCCTCGCCCTCTGGCGAAGAGTGCGCATGACTGAAAATTAGCGCTATCAATCGCAAAATCCATCTGTCTGCCAGGGCACGCCACACGTCCTCATGAGGGTCGTTGCCGGGCAATTTTGCCTGCGCAGGTGGCTAGCGGTGGACCCGGGTACGATGTAGACACCCCGATCGCTAAACGTCACGCGTGTCGATGGGTTCGCGTCAAGCTTCGAAGTGAGTGGCGTCAGGTCGTGCGCGGCGTCGCGGCGATTGATCGCCCGGCGTCGCGGCGTTGCGCGGAAAGCATCGAGGTGCGCGTGCACTGGCGTCGAGTGCGTCGCGCCCGAAGCGTCGAGGCACGTGCACTGGCGTCGAGGGCGCGTCGCGCCGGCGTCGAGGTCGCGTCGCGAAACACCGGCGTCGGCGCCCGACTTATGTCGAGGTGCGTCGCGATGTCGAGGTCGTCAGTCGAGGTGTCGTGCGCGGCGGCCGAAGATCGTGCACCGAGCCCCCCGCGCCGAGGCACTAAGCACCAGCCCAAGTGCCGAGGCACGCTACACCAAAGCGCCAAGGCTCTGACACCGAAAAGCGTCGGAGCGCGTGTACTGAGCGTGAAGACGCTATGCACTAGACGCCGAAACGTCAGCTGGCCCGCAGAGCGGAGACACTAAGTGCTAGTACAGTGTCTCAGTCTAAAAGACAATGGTGTGCTATACTTACCTGTTGTTAAAAGGGGCAACTGAAAAATGTGCAGTTGGCGGTAGTCTTCCTAGTATATTGTATGGGAAAAAAATCTTTTTTTTATTTTTTTTTTTTTTTTTTTTAATTTTTTTTAAATTTTTATTTTAGAGGAACTGCAGCCGCACTAAAGTGCAGATTATATTTGTAGCGTAGCTACAGTTGTACAGCAACCACGCGGTGATATGTTACAATCCGCGGGTGGTATTATTGGAGTGGCTGCTAGCAGCAGGCTGCACTCCGGGTCTAGCAGAGGCGAGACCGAGGCTGCAAAAAATTGCGTGGCCTAGCCAGGCCAAGAACGTGTCCTCTAAACTCTATTCTATACCTACGGGGAGAATAGACAATACCAAAAGCCCAATAACAAAAAATATTAAACAATATTAATAAAATATTAATATGTGAGAAAGACGGAGAGCCAACGCAGAAAGAACGCAATGCCAAAGCTGTATAGTTTTATTTTTAGTGTTTTTTACATTCTTGTACCGTCGTCTGTGCACTACCATTGCTGGTAGTGTCACATGACATTATTGTTTGTTTTTTGTTTTATGTGTTAATAAATACTGAGCGCCGTGCTGGCGTGTTCCACTGCACTTCTGTGTCTCCGTGGCTCCATTCCGGCTCTCATTTGTCTGTCTGCCTGCTTCAGTGCAGGAACAACACGTAAGAATGCCACAGGGATCCATTACCATTTCAATCTAAAACCATCTGTAGGGGGTATAATATAGCAAAATGTATTTACTACTTGTTAAGGAATTTAACAATTATAATTCCAACAACCCAATTTTGAGCTGTTACTTTCTTAATTGTTTACATACTAGGGCAGCAGTGTGGAGTAGTGGTTAGGGCTCTTCTTGACCGGAAGGTTGTGGGTTCAATCCCAGTGGGGACAACCCTTGAGCAAGGTACTTTACCTAGATTGCTCCAGTAAAAAAAACCCAACTGTATAAATGGGTAATTGTATGTAAAATAGTGTGATATCTGTATAATGTGAAATAAATAATGTATAATTAACAATTGTAAGTCGCCCTTATAAACAAATTGAGAACAAATTGATTATAAACTTGATATCAAACCATATATTATTTTACTACAAAGTATAGAACAATCTCACATATTTGCATAATATGTAATAAATACAGTGCTTACCTAACATGATGTAGGATCTTAATTTTCAATGCTGAAAGTGTCTCGCCTGGAAGCTGATCGCTGGAGGAATTGATTTGCCACTGCTTTGAGATCAGTCTCCCAAGAAAGGTGTTTGACCATGTAGCAAAGTTACATGGTTCAGTCTGGCTTGTCCTATGGTTGATCGAAGGTAGGTCTTAATCCTATGAAGGGTTGAGAATGACCTTTCCGATGTACAAGAGGACACCGGGATCGTAAGTGCAATCTTTCAGTTTGACTAGCTCCGGTAGTAGTGGTCGCAAATGTTCACCTTGCTCACAGCTCAGGAGTTTTACTGCATCCTCAAATGTTGACAGGTTAACGCCACGTTCTTTTGCAAAGTCAATCAGTGCCAGTCAGCCTTGTAGAACTCTGCAATGTGACTGTTGTTGCATCTCCCAGTGACGACTTTTCAATGTTTTTCATGTGTTCCCACACAGCAGACTTGAACCTGTTGCACAGTGCAGTTGTAAAACAGTCTATAACACTGTGGTAACTATGTTGGTAGAATTCCTCAGGAGACTGAAATGAAGGCGAGACAGATCCGTCATCAAACAGGCGAGGAACCTTTCGAGGTCTTGCAAGAGTGGGGCTTTCCAAATCCAACAAATCTGCCTCAAGAATTGTTTTTGCCCAGAACTGATTAAATCCGTTGTGGAGTTGACTTATACTACCTTTGAGCGAATTTAATAGTTAATTCTGCTTGATGAAACTGCATGTTACTCCTCTGCAAGGCAGTATTTACCGTTTCCACAAATAAAAATGAGTAAAAGCAACTGGAGAGTGAAGTAAGTGCTAAACTTGTGGAGATGTACAGCGAATCCACTTGCTTTCCCTCCAGTATCGCTTTTATCATGACTTGATAGATCTTCAGGAAACCCGATTTAATTAATTGTAGTTGGAAGACTACTGACTGCAGTGAAGATGCTCTGAGTGGCCATCTTGTTGGACTAAATGAAACGTTTTAAACCAAGCAAGTTGTTTTGGAGAATTCTTGACAAAGCTAATCAGGTCACGAATTATTGTCATCAAATTTTGACAAATGTCAACATTTTGTAGCATATCTTGCACCACCAAGTTCAGACTGGGTGCTAAACAGTGCACATATAAAGCTAGAGGCTCCTCTTCCAGTACCAGTGCCTGTAACCCCTGCCGCTTTCCAGCAACATTTGCTGCTCCATCATAGCACTGTCCCCCAACATTTTTTGGTTGGAAAATTGAATCAGAGAAGTACATCTTTAAGCATGGCAAAAAGCGCATCCGCTGTAGTTGCAGATGTTGTGTAAAGCCAGAGAAAAGCTCCTCCACTTCAATATTCTCCTTAACTATTCAAAAGCAAAATGACACCTGCTCCCTGACAGAAATATCTGCAATCTCGTCCACAACAACAGCATAAAATCCAGGTTCATGTATCTCCTTTATTAATTTGGGAAGGATATTGTGTGCCATAGTTGAAAGCATTTCATTTGTAACGTCATGAGAAAGCCATTTGTATCCTGAGCGAATCAACCAGGATTTTAATGCCGGGATGTCTTCTGCGTGTAGATTTAAAAGTTGTGTCAAATTTGACTGTTCGTCCACTTTTCCTTGTATTGCAAGACCCTGACAAGCCAGATACCTTAGTGATGACAGAATTTTCATTAGAGCACATGTGTCTGCTTTCATTTGTTCTGCAGCTACATTAACACCTCCTTTAATGGCTGCTATTGCACCAACGGAGACTCGATGCAAACTTGATTTCTTGTGACTAGTAAACCTTCCAATTTCTGTACCCTTCCCGCACAAAAGTTGTGTATGAATCTTTTTCTCTAGAGGTGGTTGGAAGTGGAACTTTCATTTTATCAGCAGAACAGCAAACTTTGCAAAAAACTCTTCTGGTCGTAAGAAAGCCAATCAAAACTCCTCCAACTGGACTGTCCCCTTTTTTAAATTCCAGCTGAGGCTGGGGCCCTGTAGTCAGCGCCTCTGCCCCGCGTGCCATATGTTTGACACCCCTGCTTTAGGGTCAGTACACTTTGCTTTCCCAAAAGGTCAACATTTACATAAATCTGGTTATTTTTATTGCAATAAAATGGCAACCGTTTGTGACATATGGATATCTGCCAGTGATTTCCCCTATTTGAAAAGAAGTACTGACCCATGGTGATATGCTGTAACACCCCCATGTCACCCATTTTGACCAACCGATCCAGGCTGTGTTTTTTTTTTTTTAATTTATTTATTTTTTATATAAAAGAATGTACACACACTTGTTTTAAAGTCATAAGTCATTCAAATTTTATCAAATCACCATAAAACCATATATTATTTAAAAGCTTAGAATATTATTTTCAAACTGTTTACAGAATTCAGAACATGGTAAAATATATAAAGAATTGGCAGAAAAAAGCTAAAAACATTTCTTAAAAGTTTCCCGATAACAATTTATCCTCCTACTATCCCATTTCAGTGTTTCAGGTCCCAAGGCATGGTGCTACAGAAAGGAATGTCCCCACAAGAGACACAGTAGTAATCAATGAAGACCCTTTTTTTCAAAAACTATTTCTGTATTCACTTACCATGAACTGTATACCTATAACTTTAAATAACTATTGACCTCAACCAACATGTAATGCCACCAAGGGGTGGTATTAATGTAAAAGACAAAATTTGATGAGAAATAAAAACAGTTCTCCAATGATTCATTACATAAGAGTAGGTGTTAAAACTTCATGCTGGTATTGGACTAAGACATAGCTTCTTTTACTGTAAAAGCTCTTGGCCATTTAACGCCAGGCTTGTGCCCTTTGAGGTTCTGTTCTCTCTTACACTGGTTCATCTGACCGGGTTCACAAGGATCATTAAGTTCATCACTAGTTGTGTTTATTCAAGCCCTCCTCTCATCTATGGCAGGGAAGCTGATATCCTGCGAACTGTCGTTTGCTTCCTGCCGTTGGCAGGAATTCGACTGACTTAGTAAAAAGTACCAATCAGTGCAAGGCCCTTGTCCCTTCTCCCTCAAGCATTTCATTCTCCCTTGATAAATCTTCAAACCCCTAACTGTTGTCACTTTGCTCCAGCCACAGACACAAACCTGGAGCTTCATGTCTTTGCTAACTGCAGATAAGGCCATAAACAGAATGAGCTTTGACCTCTTGAGGTCAAATAAGTAAATAACAAAATAAATAAATACATAAATACTTAAATACATACAAAATTATAAATAAAAACAAAAAAATAGTGAATAAAATAGTAAAAAAACAAGACCAATAAATACATAAATAAATCACTTGAGTCACAATTTAGTTTTATTTTATGTCGTGTGTGTCAGAATTAAAAACATGGTGCAGCGTAAAGTGGAATGTTCCCACAAGGTATGTAGTGGTACTTCGTCTATGCTCGCCCTGGTGATGTCGGTGACCAGAACCCTCATCTGCACTGCTAAAACACTGCCTTATTCTCTGTGGAGAGGATGAGGCTTGAGAATTGGCGAGCTGTCAGTCTCACCGGCTGTTCTGTGGTGCTTGGCCTGCCTTCCTGATCACAAGCACTGGGGTCTGCACTGTCATGCATGGTAAAGTATGGTAAAGCCACATTCTCGACTGGAAAATAAAGTAAAGCACAGTAAATGCGTAGTATAAGCATGGGAGAAGGATGGTAAACTGAAAAATTACTGTGTGAATTTATGAACATTTTTATATCAGTAACATTATTTGCTTCTTAGTAAAACAAAATGCCAACATGCTGCAAATAAAATGTCTATTGCTCAAACATTATAACTCGACTAATAAATAGAAACCTTGTACCAGAAATGTCTGTTGTAGAAGCAGTACTACTAGAACTCAGGTTACAAAATGCACCCTTCAGATGGTAAATTACAAATAAAAATACAAACCCATGTAGACATAAAATGGCTGACAAAAAAAAAAAACACTGACTTGTTAGAATGTCGCTTTATAAAGTAAATGATCTACCTAAATATCTATCGATAAGCAATCAGTCTGACAGGTAATAAACACCGGCAAACATGATAATGCATCCTAAATCTATTATTAATGTAATATATCATGGCATATTAGTAAGGGATATGTGAGCAAGAACATAAATAAGATACAAAATCAAGTCATGAATTGTCTTACCTTCAGTATCTACTGCGAAAATAGGAATCACAATCACTCTTTCACCAAAACTAACAGGGTTGCAGCCTGCGCATCTACCTTACAAGATCACTTGCCGAATTCCATTTTAATAACTTGCTCCACTGCTCACAAAATTATCCCTCTCCTGTTTTCACTCCTAACTACAAACTCATCCGGGTTCAAAGTTTATCGAGCCTTCTTTTCAGTCCACGTGACTTTGTTTGTTTGTTTGTTTTAAGCCTATCAGTACACAAAGATCACATTTCAGCGCCGTTATAAATGATGCAATTAAAAAACAAAACAGGCAGTGCTGTGAAAGGGCGGGGCCTGAAATGTTTGGGCCCAGCCTTCTGTTTTTATTAATTTCATTTTTCGGTGCTTATGTAAATCTTTTTTTTTTTCATTTCTTTTGCTTTTTATATACTGAATGAAATGATTGTTTTCAGTTACTAATTCAGGTTATTAATGCTTTTATAAACCATATTATTGCAGTATTTTAGGAAAGTTCGCCCCCATCACACCAGTTTAATAAAATATTATTTTGCAGTTTAAAATAGAACATCTGAAACGTGATTTAAGTTAGTTGATTGAAGAAATCATTGCTGATACTTAGAATTTAGTAAAAAAAAAAGAAAATACTATATTAATTAAAAATGAATTAATGTTTGGATGTTTGGTGATAATTCAAAAGCATTTTATTTAACCTATAAAGAAATTATTACATGTCGTTCAAGGAACTGCACTTTTTTCATTTCTGACAGTACTAGTTTGTGGACATGTTTTGTACCTGCTGCACCAAGTAATCCTGACAACTATTTATTTATTTTAAAACAAGACCCTGCGTCCAGTTGCTTTGTATTGATGATTAATTTTTATGTTCCATACAGCCGTGACCTGGCAATTTACTAGCCCAGCACTGGAGAGCATTTGTACTGCAGTTGTGCAGATTTAATGATTTGTAAATGCTGCTTTCATATTTATTTTGGCCATCATCTTCCCAAGGGTATTGGTGCAACAATAATATGCTGTTTTTGAAGATGTGGTGCAGTGGTACAACTAAACAGCTTGGAAGCCTTTCATATCATAATTGACATGTCCTGGATAAAGGTATTAAGCACTGTTTCCTTTGTCTGTATGAATTTAAGAATGAAGTCTGGATCGTTATGTTTGCCAAGAGGTCTTCCTTTGAAGTAAAGGTGTTAGAGCTTACTGCTATGTGGTGTTCTCGTTTAGTTCTTGATTAATTTATTCAGGGAAACCTTTTGTCAGAGTGTCTCTGAATGTGTAGTTTTGATCTAATTACTTAGATTACTTATCTGCCTGTATTGTTAAGGAAGGCACTATGACCTACAGATCTCTACTCCTAATCAAACTGTTGATTTGTCATCCTTCGTTCAAAACCGGAAGCTTCTGTGCTGCTGCAGTGCATTCTCTGACACAGTGGGATGAGTTCTGTAGGTGTAGCAGTCCTATACGTCTTCATTCATTACTGTAAATTGTGTTTGCGTTTCAGGTTGCCCGCCAGCTGGAAGAGGAGAGCGATACAGACGATGAGGATGAGGAGTCACTCTCCCCTGATGAAGAGACATTGATGGCCATTATGAACGCCAGAGTTATCAACCTGCAAAACATGCTGCAGGTCCACCGACTCGCAGGTACACATGAATGCTAACTAAATAAAATGAAATATAAGGATTAGATTGAAAAACTAGCAGTGCTGTAATTTAGGAGTACAGAAAACAGAGATATACAATACATAAAGAAAAGTGATGTCACTTTTGTCTTTCAAAAAAAAAAAAAACCCACAGCTCCAATTAGTTATTAACCCCATGTTTGCCTTTACATTCTAGACATCAGTACACACATTAATAGCAGTACTGGGATGCTATTTCGTAATAGTATGAGATTGCTACCTACAGTATACACTTGGGCTAATTTAGGCCAAAGAAAACCTTTGCATGGATTGAACTACTATGTTTTGGGAGTTTCTTTCACAATCTTCTATACAGTAAAATGGGTGTAGTTTTTGCAGATGTCATCTATGGATTGGTTTCCATTACATGATATTTCCTTTGTGCTATTTTATCTTCTGTGATAAGAACAAAACAAACATGGTCATTTTTGCCTCTGAATACAAGCAGTGTTTGTGTGAAACGAGTGTAAACGCATACAGCCTCCTCCCCCCAGTTACATAAATAGTAAAAAGGTGCAGGGATAGAAAAAACATTCCCACCATCTGATGCATTCAGGGCTTTCTTTTCATTGTGTGCTATGGCACATGTGTAGAGAGAGCAGCTGCTGAGTCAGTGCTGCGCAGGACCAAGAGGCTGCTTTGGTTGTGTTTGCTTGCAGCATCTACCGCAGCATCTTGATGCCGTTTTGGTGACCGCTTTTGCATCACCATTACGAAGGCTGTTGGTTCAGTCTAACAAGCAGGCTTCCCTCAGTCTCGTGTGAGTGGTTTTCCCTCAATAACTTGCACTGATACCAACCCGCTACTGACCAGGGCTTACATCCCCGGTACGGTACCAAGCCGGTTTGTGTCTTGAACAGCCCCGTTGCTGTCTTTAAGCAGACTGAGGCAGCACCTGTACAGTGTTGCTGTACACTGCATTACTACTTGCATAATGCCTGAGTTTTATCCCTGCGAGACACGCAAGGCCAGTCTGCCTGCCTGTTGAAGACAAGCATGGCGGGAATAGCTTCCTGCCGCCAGAGCACGCAAAGGAGGCACTGGTGAACTGCAGTTTCTGTGTTTTGTGTACATTTCTTCAAGTGCATGCTTTAGAAATGTGTCTCCCGCAGCTCTACAGAGCGCTCTGAGTTCCTCACTCCTGCTCAGCGCTCTTCATCCTCTGTTAGAGAGGTGGCTGCGTCCTCCCCCCATGGCTCTGTGCCAAGGGAGAGTGGACGACGCATCCGGGAAAGTAACGGAAGAGTAATAAGAGTCACCATCCAAGTGATCGGCAGACTTGGAGCAGATGGAGAAGCTCTGGGCAGATGTTTCACAGCACGGAGTTGCTGCGTGAATGTTCGGTACCCCCTGCCCCGCCTGTCTCCTTGAGGAGCTGGCATTCCCATCTGAGGACGTGGAGTCAGACAGCACATCCCCTGCGGTTAAGCTCTCCTTTCGGCAGACCTTCTACCACTGATCAAGAGGGCCACTGGCCTACAGAAGGTGAAGCAAGGCAGTCCATCTTTAACCCTTAGTGGTCCATTTATTCAGCGCGTGTCAGGCGCGTCAGGTCCAATTTATTTTCACACGCGCAGTTATTTTAGACGTGCTGTTTAAAAGTATTTTTTTTCACAGTATAACAGGTTTAAAAGGCACTGCATATCAACAGGACACTCAGTACTGCATCTCCAGCCCGGCCCCACCCCTTGTTTGCTATATTTTTCAAATGCCTCTTAATAATAGTACATACCGATAAATCATCTCTTGATCACTCGTTTTATCACCAAACTCCTCAATAATGCGATCCAAGTCGTTATTTATTACTATAACATCTAAAAAAGCTCTGCAAATGTCTGTGATGTTCTTTGAGCGCTGGATGCAGAAGTAGCTATCTTGTTTGTTTATGTCCGTGTTATTTATGTGGTGTCGGGTCTATCAGTATTCATGAGATACGCCTTTATTTATTTATTTTTTTCCGGCTCCTATCAGTCTCACTCGGCCATTGAATGGTTTTCTCTGCTTTTTCCGGAGAAAAAACAACTAGAGACCTGTTTTTTGCGTCTTTTTGATGATGTCGGACAGGGTCCGACATTGGACCGAAAGGGAAAATTGCGATCTCGGGCCAGGTCCGACATAGGACTGCAAAGGGTTAATCCTTTTGCGGTCCATTTATTCAGCGTGTCTCAGGCGCGTCAGGTCCAATTTATTTTCACACGCGCAGTTTATTTTAGACGCGCTGTTCTAAAAGTGTTTTTTTTTTTTTTTCACAGTAAAACAGGTTTAAAAGGCACGGCATATCAACAGGACACTCAGTACTGCATCTCTAGCCCCGCCCCACCGCTTTTTCGCTGTATTTTTCACATACCTCTTAATAATAGTATATACCAATAAATCATCTCCTGATCACTCGTTTTATCACCAAACTCCTCAATAATGCGATCCAAGACATTATTTTATTACTATAACATCTAAAAAAAGCTCTGCAAATGTCTGTGATATTCTTTGAGCTCTGGATGCAGAAGCAGCTATCTTGTTTGTTTATGTCCGTGTTATCTATGTGGTGTCGGGGCTATCTGTATTCATGAGATACGCCCCCTTTTTTTTTTTTTTTTTTTTTTTCCCGGCTTCTCTCGGCTCCTATCGGTTTCACTCGGCCATTGAATGGTTTTCTTGGCTTTTTATGGAGAAAAAACCACTAGAGACCTGTTTTTTACATCTTTTTGATGATGAAAATTGCATTGTGTTAATGATGAGCCTCTACCGTGTACCTGGATATTCTTTTTGAGATCCAGTCGTCCTGTGGTCACACGGCTACAGCTCCTGCTGTTTCCCGGTCTATGGACACCCTACATAGGGTGCACGATGCGGAGAATCTGGGTAGTCTATTAGTCCTATTTGCTGAGCTCCCTCTGTGACAACCACAGGCCCTCACCACAACAGCTGGATGAGCTGCTCCTAGTTAATAAGAACCTGCTCCATCTGTCAAAACTGACCGGGAAGGCTGTAGGTAGAAACCTGGTTGCGCTGGTAGACAAAACATCCGCTGTATTACACCAGGGCATACAGTGGATGATATGTTGCAGTGCACTCACAGCGTGCGGGAATCCCCGAAGGAGCTGGTGCACTTGCTTCCCAATCGACCACTTCCAGTACGCAAGCCAGCGGCAAACTGGCTCCCTAGGCCCCAGCAGCCTCAAAGACCAGCACAACCGGCTGTACCTGCTGCCAGAGGCGGTGTTCAAAACCGGCCCGCAGCTGCTCGTTGCGGAGGCTACAATAGGTTCCGTCGCAGAAGCCTCAGAGGTGGTTCTTATTAACTAAGCGCAGTTAAACCTGGACTGACTCAATGCAGTAGGAGTATTGGTTCCATCCCTGTTACTGTAGTTTTGCTGCATTTTACCTGTCTGTGCCCTGTAGGATTTGATATAAAGGTGGCCCGTCCGGGCAGAGCGGTGTGTTTTACAGTCTACACAGCCTTTGAGGGCATCTACTTGGATACCTACTGCCTAGATGTGGACATCAAACAGATACAAATCAGCCGCCACAACATCCCGCCGCACATCCCTGTGGCGGAGCTGGCAGAGCAGTACCTGCGGCAAGACATCCCTACCTTCCTCAGCATGCTCAGCAGGCACCTCAATGCCTACGTTGGCAGGAAGTACCAGATTGACCAGATAAAGGTAACTCCAAATATACTTTATTTAAGGTCTGACCTGGTCTCCTGTTTCATTCATTACCCAAACTTAGCAGCTCCTTGGAAAGTTGTATGAACTTTCATCCACTTACTGGTAATCCCTTTCATTCTAGGTGAACAGCTGTTGTACTGTACTTTCCTCTGCGCATTTTGAAGGGCATATTTACACAGTTTGGGTATTTTTATACATGCATGCATTTTGTTTTATAAAAATCACCTAACTTTTGGTAAGAAAATCAAGGTACTTACTCAATACAGGCAAGGCACTGATGAATGCATTTGCCTAAATGTTTGTCTACTTTATTATTATTATTTTTATTTTAATATGATATTTCTTATATTCTAATAGTCTTGTAACAATGTGCCACAGTGCCTGTGTTCTTCTTTTCATAATTAAAATTTCTAAATGATTTCCATTACACGAGAGTAGATGTTAAAACTTCATGTTGATTTGAACTCGGCTCTCGCCAAGATAAGCACCAACTAAGACGTAGCTTTACAGTAAACTAATGTGATCCATATGTGTCTCCATCCATTACGTTTCCTTCCATATGATGATGTAGATCAGTTTATTTTGCCTCCCTGGCGCATCAACACACATAACGGCTGCGATGCTGGCTCCGGGGATCAACCACAGTGCGGTCTTCCCAGCGCATCAGCATGACAACCGTCTGGATTGAGCTAAGTAGGGTACATCTCTGGGGTCTTCAAGTGGGCACCTTCCATCCTCAGTGTTTCATCGACTAGCCCACGACACCTCAAGAGGGCTCGACGGTGATTCTGGCGTCCCAGCAACACCCCCCTCCGTCCCCCACTCAACTCAGCCCAGCATACTTACCCGTACATCAGCGTTTCTTTCTTTCTATTGTGCTTGAGATCCCCAGCCAGAATCTTTCCATCTCAACCACAGCTAGTTGCTGCTGTGGTTGAGATGGAAAGTTCAGTTCAGCATGGAAGAGGGGGTCTTGGTCTCAGTTCAGCTCCTCCTACATGGCACAAGGCAGCCCCAGCTCAAAGGAGGAAGCTGGTAGTCAACGAGGTGTAAAAGCAGGAGGAGAGGATGAGGTGTATAAAGGCCATTTTCCAGGCCAAGCAGGGAGAATGGATGAGATGGGAGAGTGTGGAACAACGCAAGATTGGCTGGCAAGACCTATGGTCAATGGAACAGAGCAGGATCAGTTTCCTCATCAGGTCAACATATGATGTTCTCCCATCACCACAGAACCTAAACCTCTGGGTAGGAGAGGATCCCTCATGTCCTTTGTGTTCATCACCTGCAACATTAAGGCACATTTTGACAGGATGTAAGGTGGCTCTTAGCCAAGGACGGTTTACTTGGCGCCATGACCAGGTGCTGCGATGTTTGGCCTTAGCATTGGAAGACAAGCGTAACATGACCAATAAGTTGCCACCTGTTCCATCAAAACATTACACACGAAAGACAACATTCCTCCGCCCAGGAGAGCAACCACCAAGAAAAGGTGTTAACCCTTTGCGGTCCATTGTCGGACTGGGTCTGACATTGCAATTATTCCTCACAGGTCCTTTGTCGGACTGGGTCCGACATCATTATAGCAACGCAATAAACGGGTGTCTAGTCGTTTTTCTCCGGGAAAAGCCGAGAAAACCATTCAATTGCCGACTGGGAGCGACGAAGCGAGACAAAAAAAAAAAAAAAAAAAAAAAAAAGGCGTATCTCATGAATAGTCATACATGGTATCAGGTATCAGATAACGGGGCGGTCTGAAGTAAACAAGTTGGCTGACTGAATCAGCGCACAGAAAACACGGACATTTGCAGAGCTTTTTGAGATGTTATAGTAATAAAATAATGACTTGGATCGCATTATTGAGGAGTTTGGTGATAAAACAGTGATCCGGAGATGATCGATCGGTATGTACGACTATTATTATTATTATTATTATTTATTTCTTACATAGGTGAACGCTATAGCAAACGAAAGGGTGGGGCGGGGCTGGAGATGCCTAGTGAGTGCTTTGTTGATATGCAGGGCCATTTAAACCCGTTTGACTGTGAAAAAAAATACTTTTAAACAGCGCGTCTAAAATTAACTGCGCGTGTAAAAATTAATTAGACCTGGCGTGCCTGACGCGCGATTAATAAATGGACCGCAAAGGGTTAAAACCAATCCTCGCCCAGGACAACTGGAAGCTGCTAGAGACTGGAAAATGCTGGCAGATGTTGGTCAACGGCTTATTTTTCCACCTGAGATTGCCACCACTAACCTTTGACCAGATATTGTCTTGTGGTCTGGATCAGCACGCCTTGTTCACCTGGTAGAGTTAACAGTGCCATGGGAGGATGCTGTAGATGAGGCGTATGAGAGGAAGAAACTGCGGTATGCTCAACTAGCCACTGAAGCGGAACAGCGAGGATGGAGAGTCCGGGTTTACCCAGTGGAAGTAGGTTGTCGAGGATTTGTGGCACACTTTACAACCCGGTTTCTCGGAGACGTCAGATTCAGTGGCCAAGAGTTGCGTCGCACAGTGAAGAACTTATCTGAAGCAGCAGAGAGGAGCAGCAACTGGCTGTGGTTGAGACGGAAAGATTCTGGCTGGATCTCAAGCACAATAGAAAGAAAGAAACGCTGATGTACAGGTAAGTAAGCTGGGCTGAGTTGAGTGGGGGACGGAGGGGGGTGATGCTGGGACGCCAGAATCACCGTCGAGCCCTCTTGAGGTGTCGTGGGCTAGTCGACGAAACACTGAGGATGGAAGGTGCCCACTTGAAGACCCCATAGATGTACCCTACTTAGCTCAATCCAGACGGTTGTCATGCTGATGCGCTGGGGAGGCCGCACTGTGGTTGATCCCCGGAGCCAGCATCGCAGCCGTTGTGTGTGCTGATGCGCCAGGGAGGCAAAATAAGCTGATCCCTGGAGCCAGCATTACACTTCAGCCATTAACACCAGACAGAAGGATATCTACATCATCATATGGAAGAAAACGTAAATGGATGGTGACACATATGGATCACATTAGTTTACTGTAAAGCTACGTCTCAGTTGGTGCTTATCTTGGCGAGAGCTGAGTTCAAATCAGCATGAAGTTTTAACATCTACTCTCGTGTAATGGAAATCTCCTCTCTGCTGCTTCAGATAAGTTCTTCACTGTGCGACGCAACTCTTGGCCACTGAATCCGACGTCTCTGAGAAACCGGGTTGTAGAGTGTGCCACAAATCCTCAACAACCCACCTCCACTGGGTAAACCCGGCCTCTCCATCCTCGCTGTTCAGCTTCAGTGGCTAGTTGAGCATACCGCAGTTTCTTCCTCTCATACGCCACATCTACAGCATCCTCCCATGGCACTGTTAACTCTACCAGGTGAACAAGGCGTGCTGATCCAGACCACAAGACAATATCTGGTCGAAGGTTAGTGGTGGCAATCTCAGGTGGAAAAATAAGCCGTTGACCAACATCTGCCAGCATTTTCCAGTCTCTAGCAGCTTCCAGTTGTCCTGGGCGAGGATTGGTTTTAACACCTTTTCTTGGTGGTTGCTCTCCTGGGCGGAGGAATGTTGTCTTTTGTGTGTAATGTTTTGATGGAACAGGTGGCAACTTATTGGTCATGTTATGCTTGTCTTCCAATGCTAAGGCCAAACATCGCAGCACCTGGTCATGGCGCCAAGTAAACCGTCCTTGGCTAAGAGCCACCTTACATCCTGTCAAAATGTGCCTTAATGTTGCAGGTGATGAACACAAAGGACATGAGGGATCCTCTCCTACCCAGAGGTTTAGGTTCTGTGGTGATGGGAGAACATCATATGTTGACCTGATGAGGAAACTGATCCTGCTCTGTTCCATTGACCATAGGTCTTGCCAGCCAATCTTGCGTTGTTCCACACTCTCCCATCTCATCCATTCTCCCTGCTTGGCCTGGGAAATGGCCTTTATACACCTCATCCTCTCCTCCTGCTTTTACACCTCGTTGACTACCAGCTTCCTCCTTTGAGCTGGAGCTGCCTTGTGCCATGTAGGAGGAGCTGAACTGAGACCAAGACCCCCTCTTCCATGCTGAACTTGCCCCATGATATCACCAATTCGAAGGGCAGCCTTTGCATCTTCCACAGCTTTCTTTGCCGCCCACTTTCTTCCAGTTTTCAACACAGGTGCTGCCTCCCTTACGCATTTGTCGTGTGACTCTACTAATGTCATTTCCAGTCTGACCTTGGCGCACTTAAACTCCTCGGTTAGAGCGGAGACTTGTAGCTGCAGTATTCCTTTACCATAAAGTCCCACTCTGCTGAGGCAGCGTGGAACTCCCAACCATTTCCTGATGTATGAACTGATTAAAGCTTCCAGCTTCTCTACTGTTGTCAAAGAAACCTCGTACACAGTCAGTGGCCACAGCAACCTCGGCAGTGACCAAACCGAAAGCACCAGAGTTTTAGTTTGCCTGGTAGAGCGCTGCTGTCTATGCTCTTCAACCCTTCCACTGTTTGTTGTCTAACTTCTATAGTTTTGATTGTTGTCACTATCAATAAATGTCTAAATATAAACAGCATAATCTATTGTATATTCATGTTTTTGGCAGGAACACTTTGGGGGCTCTGTATTGATTGAGAACACTTTGTGTGGTATGCTGATCCTGGAGTACAGCACTTGCTGTAAGGGAGTGGAGCACAAGTTTATTGTTGCACTGGAATACAGAGATGTCACACGCTGCATGCCCACAAAGGTCACCGTCACCTTCACAGGTACTGGGGTCACGGAACAGTCACGTAATAAACCAGTCAGCTGTGTAGTTCAGAGTTTTAAAACAAATAGTCAAAGCAGGTGTGTAAGCAGCCCAGATTCTAGTAATAGCGTCTGTTATTGTGCTGCTGTATTTACATGAAAACAAATTTAGATGGACTTCAAACATGACAAATATTTTAAACAAATATTGGGAGGGGGTGGTTTTAAGTTTTTTTTATTATTATTATTTATTTTTTTTCTCTCCTTGTTTCCTTGTTTGTCCATAACTTCAAAACACTAAAACAAAATATAAGATAAAACTAAAATACAGGGTTTATTTAATACCCCGAGGGGATAAGTCACTGCTGATTTTTTTAAAACCATTTACTTTTCATGGTATTCCCAGGATAACCTCATTTAGGTGGTAAATCAGGGCAATTCCACAGTACTGTAAAATGTTCAGTTTGGTAAATGGTGAAACCCTAAATCAAGTGGATAAACATTTCAGCTAGTGTCTTCATTAGTTTACTGATTAAAATGTCTATTGGGTGTATAAATATATAAATTCGGATGTCATTCCCCTTTGATGGGTGATGTTTACACCTTTCTCTTAGGAAGGTGGCGGCATCCCTTCCTAGTTAATATATTAATAACACCACATAATGTTTTAAAAAAGAACACTCAACTAAACACTAACTTTAATACATAACTAATAAATGTGCACACTGCTTTTGCTGATTGTGTTTATTTTGTGTGTCCCCTAAATACAGGTGAAGGGTCGATCACTGTGGAGAAGAGGCAGGCACAGCACTGCTCCCTCTTCCAGCAGACACCAGCTCACACGGTCCTGCAGATGCTGAAGAAAAAAGGGCATATCATAGGGAAGCACACAGAGCAGTGAGAGAGGGGCTGAGTGGCGCTGGAGAGGATCTTTATTCTTGCCAGGAAAGCATCTCTCTGAGGCTGCTACCTTACGTAGTTTGAAGACATAATAAAACATGAAATATTGTAATTTTGGTTTCCTATCTCTGTATGCTCAATGTCCCTCCCTAGAAAATACAGCTCGTTAAAAAGGCAATTTAAACTTACCAACAGTTTTGAGGTAATTGCTGGATGTTCTGCCAATCATTTTAATTATAGCATAATTGTTAAAGGAGCCGTTCTACAGATGGTTGCCTAGATATGCCACCATCCCTGCACCTGTTGTGTCTGTATACAAAGGATACATATGGTCAGAGCTTTTATTATTGCTTTTTACAACATAAGGCCCCACGAGGGGCTCTGACCCAGTGCTCTGACCGATAAAGAAGCACGTGCCTTGTTATACATGTGACTTGTTATACAAAAGTTTGTTTATTGTGTAGATTCATTTGAACACTTTTTTGTTTGTGTTTTATTTTGAATGTATTATTTTGTTTATTGCAGATCACTATTTCCAGGTATTTAAATAAATAATAAAAAAACTAGAAATGCTTGACTAACAGTGAAATAATCCCTTAATTTTAAACAGTTTGATTAATTTTAAACATTGACACACACTTATGTTGAGATTTAATTTACCATTAACGATTTAGCTCCCACTGTTATTCTGAGGATAGCTTATTTGGAGTTATATGTTTACAATAGGGCTGTGTTAGAAGGTTTGTTCGCTAGCCAAGAATTCGAAGGTAGTTCTAAACCTTCGAAGGTTCGTCAGGCAGCATTCACGCAGTGTCAGTTTTTTTTCTCTCTTGTTCATAGAAACCGTTTGACAGTCTGAATACTAAATCACACATTAAATGTAACTCGCATGGAAAATTTGATATTTTGATTTGTGTAATGCCCATTACCTAAACAAAAGTTGTATGAAAAATAAAAAAAATAAACACTACCAAATCAATATACATGCACCTCTTTTGGTGCTGCTGCTGTGCATTGGAGCAGACCATTGTGGTAAAGTACTGGGGGTACGTATAGTGACTGCATTGCTTCAATAAAATATGCACTGAATGCCTAGTGTACAAGATGTTGTAAGAGAAGTGTTATGGTAAAATAAGTATGAAACATAAAATACACAGAATGCAAACTGCAAGCAACTCTTGGTGTATCATGGAGGCACAACCAATCTCCAGGATCACATGACAAGTGTAAGTTAACATTTATTATTATTATTAGTAGTAGTAGTAGAGATTATATACTGATTGCTGAATTTGCTATTTTGATTTATGTATTCCTCGCAAATGTTTTCCAAAAACGTATTTTTTTTACAAATCCACCCATTGCAGTTTAAACATCCAGACTCCCTGTTGTTATTATTATTTGTTTATTTAGCACACGCCTTTATCCAAGGCGACTTACAGAGGCTAGGGTGTGTGAACTATGCATCAGCTGCAGAGTCACTTACAACTATGTCTCACCCGAAAGACGGAGCACAAGGAGGTTAAGTGACTTGCTCAGGGTCACACAATGAGTCAGTGGCTGAGGTGGGATTTGAACCGGGGACCTCCTGGTTTTAAGCCCTTTAACCACTGGACCACACAGCCTCCTTATCTGGGTTGATTAGTTCTCTTATTAATAATATTTTTAATTGACGTGTTACAAAGATTGAGGATTTACTATGAACACACATATACACACTAGACACAAGGAATGTTTAATCAATAGTATTAAGTACACATCAAGCGTGACTCGGACCAATTCCCCATTTTTAAGACACCTCTCGGGGGGGGGGGGACGAAAACATGATATTATTATTTATTTCTTTGCAGACTTACAATTGTTACAAGATATCACATTATTTTTTACATACAATTACATTATTTATTTACATATTTTACATACAATTACCCATTTACACAGTTGGGTTTTTACTGGCATAATCTAGGTCAAGTACCTTGCTCAAGTGTACAGCAACAGTGTCCCCCACCTGGGATTGAACCCACAACCCTCCGGTCCAGAGCCCTAACCACTACTCCACACTGGATGACATCGTAGCCTTCATGATCAATGAATAAAAACTAGAGCTGTGTGACAGAAATAGAATGATTCTTGGTGGGAAATCTCCCTCCTGACCTGTGAGGGCGTGAAGTAACGGGAACAGAGTACCCTGGATTGGTTGGCCTGACAATTCATTCCCAGGGTTAAAAGGAAGTCGGTCATCTAGAAAGGTGGCGGAACTCCGGTGCACTAACTCATCAACCTGGAAGGGAAATGATGTGGCAGCCATGGATTGGAGGAGCGGTGGCACTCGTTTACCAACAGGTTATGTGTAACGGTACAAATGGACAGAGACATGATCTGTTCCTTCGTTTATGGTTAAGGAAACGACCCCAAAGGACCACTGTTGTGATATTGTACGTGAGTGTTTTGTTTGTTTTGTCTCGTCTCTAATTGTTATTAGTAGACGGCTAACAAGTTCCGGAGCTGTGGCCAGAGGCCAGCACAACCCCGGACATCACTACACCTGTGTCATGATAATTATTGTATTAGCACCACGAGCACTGCAGCATGCACCAAGGGCAGTGACTGTTTGTCTCTTGTGTTTGTAACTGGACTATTTATTATTTGGGACTGCAAACCCTTTGTTTTGAACAGTGCAATACACCTTGCTGTGTATTGCCTGGAATTATTGTTCTGGTCATCAGACCTGGATTATAATTAAACCTCCTTGCACTTAGATTCTTGTTGTCTGCCTTTTCGTTGATCACCGTATCACTCCTGCACCTGCACACTGCAAGCCACAAGCTGTCATTGAGAGGACATCATCATCATCATCATCATCATCATCACCATCATCTTCCATTCCTTACTTGTGGCGGGAAAAAAAACCCTGCGGGGTTCGAAGCTGCAGCATGAGAATTCTACACTGATACAGACACGCTTTAGCCTGCTGCGGCGCCGGTCAGCTGTTGGAATGCCCCCAGTTTTGATGCTTACATCCGTACTTGACGAGTTTGCACTGCAGGATCTGCTCGACTCAAAATCTCCAGCTTCCGGTTTTAAAACCAGCAGCATCCAGTTACATTGAGAAAAGGGCCTGACTCGATTTCACTTGTTGCTATACATCAAAATAAACCAGGGAACGCAAGCACTTTGGTAACCATACCAGTTACACTAAGCTATTTATTATGTTTTGAAACAGCACATATTGCAAAAAAAAAAAAAATCTGAAGGTTCGAACTTGCAACCCGCTGCACCTCTGGGTAGCTGTTGAAATGTATTTAATTTTTAAACTGACATAAATTAATAAATGGCAAGCCAGGAAAATACATGTCAATTGATTGATTAGGTTGATGTTTTTTATCCAGCTCAATTGATATTTGTATAAGCCTACCCATATATTATATTAATATATATATATATATATATATATATATATATATATATATATATATATATATATATATATATATATATATATATATATATATAGTGTTTAGTATTTGGCCGATAGGCCTATGGTAAATGGTTAGGACACTTCAAAGAACGGGAGGGAGAAGGTTCAATCTGGAAGGGCTGGCCTGACAGTTCCGTTTCGGGAGGAGAAGTATCTGGAAGCCTGGGCCAGCAGCCTGGAAAGAAGCGAGACTCTGTTGTAAGACCATATTGATTTGACAGGTAAACGAGGGGCAGCTGCAAGTAATAAGGCAGCTGCAACGTTTTACCTAGATATATCTTGGGATTACATATAGGGGCCAGGGTAACGCTGTTTTTTTTCCTTCGTTTGGGTTAACGTGAGGAGAGAAGGACTGAGAGAGGAACTCTCAGAAATATAAAGAGAAATAAGTGTTACTTGTTGTGTGTTATTTCTGTCTGTCTGTAATTGTCTGTCTTTTTCGCACCACTAGACAGTTAAAGCACACCTCCGGAGCTGTCGCCACGAAAGCACTATCCGGAGCACCACTGCACAGAGCACCTGCACGTTTGAATTCACCCAGGACTGGTGACCGTGCCTTTGTTTTCTGTTCAGGACTGTGTGGTATTATTTACGCTCCCCGCGCTTTACACATTGTTGTGTACTGCCGGGGATTTATTATTTGACGGTCGCCAGACCTGGAAACAGCACAATAAACACTTATTCACAAAATTACCGTTGTCTGCCTGTCACTCCTGCATCGCATCACCGCTACACCTGTTCCCCTTACCAGCCACTTTGCCACACGTGGTGTCAGATCCGGGATCATGGATTGCAACGCACTGGCGGAGCTGCTGCAGGCGCTGGAGAGCAGACGCGACGCAGAGGAGAGGAGGAGGGAGGAGCGCTACACGGCGCTCATTGAACAGGTAGGGCTGGCCGTTGCCGCAGCGACGACCCCTACCACAACACTGCTTATGTCGCCCCCGAAGGCACGGGCAATGAAGATGTCGGCGGAGGATGACCCGGAGGCGTATTTGGTGGCATTCGAGCGGCTGGCTACCGCGGCGGCTTGGCCGCGGGAGTTCTGGGCCAGCCAGCTGGGACCCTGCCTGATCGGGGAGGCTCAGGCAGCCTACCAAGCTATGAGTGACCATCACGCCACCGAGTACGACCTGGTCAAGCAGGCTATCCTCCGCCGCCTGAATATCACTACCGAGACCCACCGGGCGCGGTTTAGGGAGTACCGGAGACACGCCCCAGGGTGGTTGCAGAGCGGTTGTGCGACCACATGGTGCATTGGCTGACCCCCGGGAAGAAGACCGCCCAGCAGATGGGGGAAGCCATTGTGGTAGAGCAGTTCTGCCATGTGGTCGGCGCCGAGACCCAGGCGTGGATACGGCGCCACAACCCCGACACCCTGGAGGAGGCGGTCAAATTGGCGGAGGACTTCGAAGACTCCCTGACTTCTGCCCGGGTCGGAATCCTGTCCGCCCCTGCCCTTCGGAGCAGCCGACCTCTCCCTCCCTCTCCTCCAACACCACCACCACCACCCTTGTTCCCGGGACCCAGACCTCCTAGAGCACCGACCCCATTGGGCCCCCTTGCCTCCCCCCCATGGAGACCAAGGTTGGCCCCCAGCTGGGGTAGAGGTGCTGCCCCTGCCCCGTTGCCATACCAGCAGCGGGACAGATTTCTGACCTATGCCCCCTCTGTCCCTCCTATCTGTTATAGGTGCCACCAGCCGGGACATCTGGCCAGGTCATGCCCCGCTGCCATGGAGTGTGACGTGGCCGCGTGCAATTGGGCACCTGAAACTGGTAAGCGTGGGGAAAATGGTCGGGAGGGGCCTTGTTTGATTAATGTTGTTTTAGGGAATGTGAAAACCCACGCCTTAGTGGACACAGGGTGTGAGCAAACCTTGATTAGGACAGCTCTCCTGGGCGGTGTGTCGTGGCGGCCACGAGGTCAGGTGGCCATCTCCTGTATCCATGGAGACACGGCGGCATACCCCACATTAAAAGTATATTTATCGGTAGGACCGATAAAACGTCGCCTTGTAGTCGGGGTGGCGGAAAGGTTGCCACACCCAGTTATTCTGGGCCGAGACTGGCCAAAATTCAAAGAATTGATGCAAATAATGGCAGTCTCAGCCACACACGTAAACGTGGCAGAAAAGAAAAAAAAGGAACGGATTGGTGATGTGTTTCCTTTTCACACTGAAATGTTTTCCCCTCTTTTCCGTCCTAGAAAAACAAATAAGGAGAGACGGACCGCGAAATGGGAGGGAGCGTTGTTGAGACAAGGCTGGGGTCTGGTGGGAGAGTGCTGCAATGGTAACAAACGCCAGTGGTATCTGGCATTGCAGCCCTTCATGTACCATATGGTACACCGTGCGGGGAAAGACCACCAAAATGCGGATTATTTTTCCCGGGAGGGGGGAGTAATGGGAAAGGTAGAGTTAGCCGAGTGTTCCTTCGGCTCCACTCTGAGCGGTGGGGGACTGTGACAGAAATACAATGAGTTCTGGTGATAAATCTTCCTCCCGACCTGTGAGGGCGCTAAAGAACGGGAGGAGAAGTATCTGGAAGGGCTGGCCTGACAGTTCGTTTCCGGGACCGGGAAGTGGGCCAGTCTGGAAAGAAGCGAGACTCTGTTGTAAGACCGTATTGATTTGACAGGTAAACGAGGGGCAGCTGCAAGTAATAAGGCAGCTGCAACCGTTTACCTAGATATCATGCGGGATTACATATAGGGGCCAGGGTAACGCTGTTTTTTTTCCTTCGTTTGGGTTAACGTGAGGAGAGAAGGACTGAGAGAGGAACTCTCAGAAATATAAAGAGAGAAATAACTGTTACGTGTTGTGTGTTATTTCTGTCTGTCTGTAATTGTCTGTCTTTTTCGCACCACTAGACAGTTAAAGCACACCTCCGGAGCTGTTGCCACGAAAGCACTATCCGGAGCACCACTGCACAGAGCACCTGCACGTTTGAATTCACCCAGGACTGGTGACCGTGCCTTTGTTTTCTGTTCAGGACTGTGTGGTATTATTTACGCTCCCCGCGCTTTACACATTGTTGTGTACTGCCGGGGATTTATTATTTGACGGTCGCCAGACCTGGAAACAGCACAATAAACACTTATTCACAAAATTACCGTTGTCTGCCTGTCACTCCTGCATCGCATCACCGCTACACCTGTTCCCCTTACCAGCCACTTTGCCACAGGGACACACTGTTCTTTTACCTATTGCTCAAAAAAAAAAAAAAATATTGATTCCACTTTAAACATAAAGTTTTAAGCTTTCTTAGATTGAATGTGAAAAAAAAAACATAAATTCCTCTTATACACATTTATTGAGACATACTGAAATATAAGTTGTCAAACTAAGGTAAAATGTGTCATTCTCCTTCTTCTTTATCGTCATCATCATCATAATTTTCCGTTCCTTACTTTTTGTATGTAGTGATCTTGGAAAACAATAAGTAAAGAACAGGATATGTACCAGTCATGGCATTTCACATGTTGGTCAACATCTAAATAAACCAGAGAAATCAAGCACTTTGACATACATACCAGTTATATTACGGAATTTATTTAGGTTTTAAAACAGCACATATCGCAGGAAAAAAAAAACCCTGCGGGGTTCAAAGCTGCAGCATGAGAATTCTACGCTGCTACAGACACGCTTTAGCCGCTGCGCCGCCGGTCAGCTAATGGAATGCCAACCAGTTTTGATGCTTACATCCGAGCTTGACGAGTTTGCACTGAGCAGGATCTGCTCGACTGAAAATCTCCAGCTTCCGGTTTTAAAATCAACAGTTATCCAGTTACATTGAGAAAAACGACCTGACTCGATTTCACATGTTGGTCTACATCAGCATAAATCAGCGAACGTAAGCACTTTGATATCCATACCAGTTGCACTAAGGTATTTATTTATGTTTTGAAACAGCACATATCGCACAAAAAAAAAATCAAAAAAAATCCTGAGGTTCGAACTTGCAAGCCATTGAAATGTATTTAATTTTTAAACTTACATAAATTCATAAATGGCAAGCCAGGAAAATACATGTCATTGAATTGATTTGGCTGAGGCTTTTATCCAGAGCAATTGATATTTTTATAGGCCCATATAAAAGTAAAAAAAAAAAAAAACATGTTAAAAAATGTATATAGTGGCGTCATGGTTAGGGCACTTCACTACATACTGTACAGGTAGTGGACACACTGTACAGGTAGTGGACACACTGCTCTTTTACCTATTGCTCCAGAAAACAATACATTGGTAATTGTATGTAAAAAAAATGACACAATTGCCCTGGATATTGTCTGCTGAGAAATATAATAATAATCTCCAGGCCTGGTTAGTACTTGGTTTTAAATAGGTGTTTAATTCCTAAACACATTTAGAATCATAAATTCAGTAACGTGTTTGAAAAGTGTGACAAATAGCCTACATGTTTTAAAGTTAAACACCCGGTTTATAGGCTATGTCTAGGCTATGATAATATATATTTTAATTAATCATATAAGGCTCCAAAGGAATCATTATAGCATTTGGCTCTGAGAAACATATTCTTGAAAACACCTATCATGCCTGCTGCCATGTTTTGTTGGATTTGTTATGAAAACAATGTTGTTTCTCACACCACATTGTGGGAAAGTTTGCAAGAAAGTGGACACTTCTATGACTTCTTCACTGCAAGCTGGATATTACACATTTCTTCATTGGATTGATGAAGTAATTGTATGAACTGTATTGACACTGGGGATTTTCTGCATTCTACCAATTGCATGTCGACCAGCAACATACAGTAAGTTGTTAAATATATTCATCACTATTTAAGTCTACAGGTAACCAGTGTCTGAGGCAGATAAGTAAGTGATCCTGCTTCAAATAATTTCAAATTAACTACATTAAGTAACATTATAAAGGTGATGTTTCAATTGGGTGAGGTAGTGTGTGATTAGTACCAGGGAGTGTGGTTAATTTGAATAGAGGTTGATTTGCTATTTGATTGGTTTCCACACTGCTTTTTTCCCACCTAGTTGTTATATTGTCAGTTAGGCTATTTGTGTGCCAGCCAACTGAAGAGACTCGCAACAAAAGAGCCGGGAGTCTAGCTGTGGGAGTCCAGCAAGGGGAGGCCTGCGCCGAGACGCTGTAGGAATAGATCCGAACCTAGCAGCGCTAAGGAAGACGCCATCTACTAGTCAGGTCTGTACCCCCCCCCCCCCCTCCCCCCCCAATCGCTCCCACTCCCACTCCCACTGTCCCTATTTGTCTCGCCTGTCCTGCTATGACTGTCTCTCACATCCCTGTTCTGTCCTCTCACTCTCATCCTCTGCCCTCTCTCTGCCACTGCTCCTCCAACCCCTCTAACCTCATCCCTCTGCCTCACCCCCCCTCCCGCACACTCTCTGGTGCACTCTAGAACTGTCACTCTTCTGCTAACAAAGCTGATTTCATCTCTGCCTTTGCCTCCCACCTCTCTCTCTCGATTTCTTTGCTCTCACTGAAACCTGGCTGTCCCCTGATAACACTGTAACTCCTGCTGTCCTGTCCTCTTTCTACGTCCTGTCCCATACCACAGCGTATCACTGGACGGGGAGGTGGGACTGGTCTTCTCTTCTCTCCCTCCTTACTCTTTTCTGTCTGTCTCCTCACTCTCTGTTAACACCTTTGAATTTCATGCTGTCCAACTAACCTCTCCCTGTCAACTCCTGCTAATTGTACTGTACCGTCCCCCTGGACCTCTCGCTCACTATCTACTCTCCTCCCTCCCCTCTCTGTCTACCCCAACTGTCCTGTTAGGTGATTTCAATATCCATCTCTCCAACACCAGCCACTCTGCTGGATTCCTCCCTCTCCTTCACCCCTTCAACTTCTGTCTCTCTCCATCCCCCCTAACCACAAAGCTGGCCGTCAACTGGACCTCACCTTCTCCAGGGCCTCCTGCCCCTCCACCCTCTCTGTCACCCTCCTGGACCTCTCTGATCACTATTTCATCTCTTTTTTCTCTCTCTCCCCTTTCTCCCTGCTCCTCCTACCCCCACTGTCACCTCTCACCGTAACCTCCGCTCTCTCTCCCCCTCTGTCCTTGCCTCCACCGCTATCTCTCACCTCACTCCTATCGACTCCTTCTCCCAACTCTCTGTAGACTCAGCTACCTCCACCCTCTTCTTCTCCCTCACCTCCTCCCTCGACTCCCTCTGTCCCCTCACCTCCCGACCTGCTCGCCCCTCCCCTCCCCAACCCTGGCTCTCCTCTGTGCTCCGCTCAGCAAGAACCACACTGCGATCTGCTGAAAAGAAATGGAAGAGAACCAAACTCCCTGCTGCCGTAGACCTCTACCGCTCTCTCCTCTCCTCCTTCTCCTTTACTCTCGCCTCTGCTAAATGTTCTTATTTCCAATCTATAATCCAAGCCTCCACTAACAACCCACGTAAACTATTCTCTACCTTCTCCTCCCTCCTAAACCCTCCCCCTCCTCCTCCCTCCTCTATCTCCTCTGATGACTTTGCCTTTTTCTTCTCTTCTAAAATCTCAGATATCCGCAAACTCTTTAACACCTCTCCCTCCCCCCCCCCCTCCCGCTCCAACCCCTACACCCATTGCATCCCCTACTAACTCACCCTCCTTCTCCATCTTCTCTCCCCTCTAAGACTCTGACCTCTCCTGTCTGCTCCAGGGTCACAAACCCACCACGTGTGCCCAGGACCCCCTCCCCACTCACCTCTTTCAAGCTGCTGCTCCTGCTCTACTTCCCTTCATCTCCTCCCTTCTCAACACCTCTCTCCTTTTTGGTCTCTTTCCCTTTGCCTTCAAACAATCCACTTTCACTCCACTCCTCAAAAAACCTCGACCCCACCTCCCTCCAGAGCTACCGTCCTGTCTCCCTCCTACCCTTCTTCTCCAAAACCCTCAAGCGGGCTGTACACCGCCAGCTCTCTGCTTTCCTGTCCAACCACTCTCTGCTCGACCCTCTCCAATCTGGCTTCCGCTCTGCTCACTCCACTGAAACCGCCCTCCTGTCTGTCACTAACTCATCAAACTCTGCCCAAGCTGCCTCTCTCTCCTCTGTCCTAATTCTCCTCGACCTCTCTGCTGCCTTTGACACTGTCGATCACTCTATTCTACTATCCTCTCTCACTGATCTGGGAATCTCTGGCACTGCTCTGGCCTGGTTCTCCTCCTACCTCTCCACCTCCACACCTCGCCCTCTCTCAACAGGAGTACCCCAAGGGTCAGTCTTGGGTCCTCTCCTGTTCTCTCTCTACACCCACTCCCTGGGCACCCTCATCGCATCCTATGGTTTCTCATACCATTTCTATGCTGATGATGCTCAGATTTTCCTCTCCTTCCCTACCTCTGACTCCACCATCCTACCTGTCTGTCTGCTATCTCCTCCTGGATGCACTCGCATCACCTCAAACTCATCCTCTCTAAATCTGACCTCCTTCCCCTCCTCCTCCTCCCCCTCCTCTGATCTACCACACTCTCTTCCTCCTCCTCAGCTAAGAACCTCGGAGTCACCCTGGACCCCTGCCTCTCTTATTCCCAGCACATCTCCACTCTGGCACGCACTTGCTGATTTCTTCCTGAGCAACATACGAAGAATCCGACCTTTCCTCACCAACTACGCCACCCAGCTCCTGATCCAGGCCCTGGTACTCTCCTGCCTAGACTACTGCAGCTCCCTCCTGGCTGGCCTCTCCTGCCTAGACTACTGCAACTCCCTCCTGGCTGGCCTCCCTGCGTCCAGGCTGCTCGCCTGGTGTTCTCTCTGCCTCACTTCTCCCACGCAACTCCACTGGCTCCTGATCACCGCTCGCATCCAGTTCAAGACTTGTACTCGCCAACAGATGCCTTGACCAGACTGCACCCAGCTACCTCCAGACCCTCATCTCTCCCTACACCCCCACTCAACCTCTCTGCTCCTCCTGCACTAGAAGACTGGCTGTACCTCCTTTACGCTCCCCTGCCTCCAAAGCCCGCTCCTTCTCCACCCTCGCCCCGCAGTGGTGGAATGACCTTCCTACAGATGTCAGGACTGCCCAGTCCCTGACCACCTTCCGGCGCCTCCTCAAGACTCACCTCTTCAGACAGCACCTGTAGAACTCCTCTTTTTTCCCTCTGGACACTTTATCACTCTTCCTTAATGTGCTTTACTTGCTCTTATCTGCGCCCTATTTTACTGCATTTAATCCTGTACTTTACAGAGTACTGTAATCTGTCACAAGTGTTATTTAATCTGTAGTATTTTGTATTTAATTATATCCTAATGTAACTATCACTGACACTATTATCTGCTCCGTTATTGAATCGTATTTTGTCATATACTTGTACTTGCTAGAACTGAAGTCATTGTATTTTATCTTGTTCTTAATTGTATTAATACTTGTATTGTGATTCTTGAAATGTATTTTTGTTATGACTATAAGTTGCCCTTGATAAGGGTGTCTGCTAAAAATAATAATAATAATAATAATAATAATAATAATAATAATAATATTTACTGTGTTTCATTTTATTGTGCTATTGCTAGGTTATGTTTCTATAAAACAAGACAATTTTACCAGCAAGACATTTTGCTCATTTTGCATTCATTACAAACCTGCAAACTATGTATTGTAAATGCATTATGCTGCTTGTGTAATTAGAAGACCCCAGACAGCTTTTCTGCATTGATCACATTTTAAAATAAAATAAACAAAGTTTCTGTCAGCCTATTTACAAACAGCATGCATTATATTCAGACATTTCAATTATAATTATAATAAGCAGGGAGTGACATTAAGTTTAATTGTATTATGGATAAATTTGTCTCCTTTTCATACATTTAGTCTGTAAAACCAAAGAATGTGCGACACATTTAATATCTAGGTATGGGTATATAATAAAATAATTATGAAAATTTCTATTCCTAAACAGCAGTGTTGATACGTCATTAGGCAGAACACTGGTGTTTAGGCATTTTTGGAATTCTAAATAATTGTTAAACGTTATGTGTTTAATTTGTGTCATATTTGTTATAGTTTATTTGCTATAGTTTATAGTTTAATGTTGTTTTTTTCTATCTATTGCCGAAAGAACCTAGAACCAAAACAACGAAAACAATTACAACCCAACCATCAGGACCCACATATCCAAACACAAAGGCAACAAGAACAGCTTCAATCAGAAGCAAAGAGACTTCGGGAGCGCGAAAGATACCATAAAAACTTAGAGGCAAAGCGACTTCAACAGCAGGAACGTTACTAACAAAACTTAGAGCCAAAGTGACTTCAACAGCGGGAACGGTACCAACAAAACACAGCGGCAAAGCGACTTCAACAGCGGGAACGTTACCAACAAAACGCAGCGGCAAAGCGACTTCAGGAGCGCAAAACCTACAAACACCACCCAAAGCTGAAGCGACTTAGAGAGTGAGAAACCTACAAACACCACGCAGAACCAAAAAGAAACAGTGAAAAGACAAAGCATGCTGCAAATCCTGCTTACAAACAACTGCAAAGAAAAGACAATACCATCAGAACCCAAACAAAAAAAAACTTTGTAGAGCATAGTATGCTGCCAAATATATCCTTGTAAGAGCTAAAAGAAGACACACCTACAACATTTGCTACAAAGTGAAACAATTAGTAAACACATACAAAAGGAAAAACATTTTAAGACTCCATCACCAAAAACAATACTACATCACTGTGGCAATGTGCCCCGCCCCTGTGTGCATATTATGTGTTGTATGTTGCGTGCGTGTGTTAATGTTGGTGTATAGATTGGTACACGGGATATAAACGGGTCTGTGTTTCACGTGTGATTTAAAAAGGTAGATTTGTATTTAGGCACGAGGAGGGCACAAATCACTTCACGTGCTGGTTAAATGTAATATGTGAGCACGGGGTTGCACAGAATTAATTCACGTGCTGGGATTCAAGTGAATAATTAATTAGTAATTGAATCCCAGCACAACAGTATATATAGAGACACGTAGCATTCATTCGGGGTTGGGTGTTCGGTGAGTGGAGAACGGGATTGGAGACGGAGGTAATTGTGAATTGTGAAAGAATAGTTAAATCTGCTCACCGTGTTTTGTTCGTCTGTCTGTGCACTGTTTAGTTCGTTTTGTTTGTCCTTTTATTTTGGCGTATAGTGCCGTGTCCAGTGTTTTTGTCTGTTCAAACCTTTTATTTTCTGTTCTGTTTATTAAATGCTGAGCGAAAGCATTCGCTCAGCTTCACCAAACCACACCTCTCCTGTTTATTTATTTCCTGGCTCTGGTCTGACGCCACCCACTCCGGCCGTCTTTGTGACACGTGGTGTCCTGCGTGGGATTTACAGCGCCGCCAGGACTCAGGCCAGAGCAGGAACCGCATTTTTGGATTAAAAAAAAAAAAAAAAAAAAAAAATGGCAGAAGACGCCATCAAAGTGCGGGACTGGATCCTGGAGAATGCTGGGCTGGAGGCCCAGTCAATACCAGTAGCCGTCCGGTTCCTGCGGTTTATGGACAGAGAGCGATGGGAGGCGTATGAGAGGGAACAGACCGTAAGCACCTGGGAGGAAGGTGTGGGGTTGGTCCTCAGCTACCTGGAGGCAGTTATAAGTGGAACAGCAGCCCAGGTAGCAGGTCCACCAGCAGAGGAAGAATGCCTGCTGTCCCCGTCTCCACCAGCAGAGGAAGAATGCCTGCTGGTTTTGCCTCCACAGCCCAAGCGGGAGGAGCCAGAGCGTCCACAGCCCGAGCGGGAGGAGCCTGAGCGTCCACAGCCCAAGCGGGAGGAGCCTGAGCTGCCCACAGCCCAAGCGGGAGGAGCCCGAGCGTCCACAGCCCAAGCGGGAGGAGCCTGAGCGTCCTACGCCTGAGTGGGAGGAGCCCGAACGTCCTACGCCTGAGTGGGAGGAGCCCGAACGTCCTACGCCTGAGTGGGAGGAGCCCGAACGTCCTACGCCTGAGTGGGGGGGGAGCCCGAACGTCCACAGCCCAAGAGGGGGGGGGAGTCGGTGCGCCCACAGCCCAAAAGGGAGGAGTCGGGGCGCCCACAGCCCAAAAGGGAGGAGTGGGTGCGTCCACAGGCCAAAAGGGAGGAGTCGGTGCGTCCACAGCCCAAAAGGGAGGAGTCGGTGCGTCCACAGCCCGAAGAGAGGGAAGTCGGGGCTTCCACAGCCCTAGGACCCAAGCTGCCAGCAGAGGGAGAATACCTGCTGGTTCCACCTCCACCAGCAGAAGAACAATGCCTGCTGTCCCCATCTACACCAGCAGAGGAAGCATGCCTGTTGGTGCACCTGCTGCTGCCGTCCCAAGAGCCAGAAGGGGAGGAATTGCAGGCTCAACCCCCTGAATTTTTCTGGGGGGGAGAAGGGCAGGATGCTGGTGTCCCCCAGCAGCCTCTATTTATGCTGCTGAAGGGAGCACGGCGCACACCAGCCCAGCCGCCACAGCAGAGGGAGCCAGCACCGCCACAGCCTCCCTCTGAGTGGCCAGCATCAGCCCCATGGCCTCTGCCTCCACCGCAAGGAGCAGAGCAGCAGGAGCTGCCTCTGCCCCCGCTTCCTCCACTAGGAGCAGAGGAGCAGGAGCTGCCTCTGCCTCCACCACTGCCAGGAGCAGAGGAGCAGGAGCTGCCTCTGCCTCCGCCACCACCACCGCCAGGAGCAGAGGAGCAGGAGCTGCCTCTGCCACTTCCAGGAGCAGAGGAGCAGGAGCTGCCTCTGCCTCCGCCACTGCCAGAAGCAGAACAGCAGGAGCTGTCTCTGCTTCCCGTACCTCCACCACAGGGAGTACGGTGGCCGGAGCCCCAGAAAGGGGAGCTGTCGGCCGCGAAGAAGGGGGAGGAGGTCTGGAGACCACCAACCCCAGCAGCAGTTTCGCTGCCGGAGATCGTGGGGGAGGTCCGGAGACCTGCTCCCACTGCAGCAGTTTCGCTGCCGGAGATTGTGGGGGAGGTCCGGAGACCTGCTCCCACTGCAGCTTCTTCGCTGCCGGAAGTACTGTGGTCGGAGCCCCACCAAAGGGAGCTACTGGCTACAGAGACAGGGGGAGAGGTCAGGAGACCACTTTCCCCAGCAGCAGTTTCGCTGCAGGAGTGGACCAGCAGGCTGTCAGCCGTGCCACTACCGGCAGGGGTGCTGACAGCATGGCCAGCCATGGGCCCACTGAAGCCTCCCTTCCCAGCCCGAGACTTTGTCCTGGACTGCTGGATTTTGCGGGGGGAGGTGGCCGTTGAGGCCATGTGTGCTTTGCACGGGGGTATATGTGGCAATGTGCCCCGCCCTGTGTGCATATTATGTGTTGTATGTTGCGTGCGTGTGTTAATGTTGGTGTATAGATTGGTACACGGGATATAAACGGGTCTGTGTTTCACGTGTGATTTAAAAAGGTAGATTTGTATTTAGGCACGAGGAGGGCACAAATCACTTCACGTGCTGGTTAAATGTAATATGTGAGCACGGGGTTGCACAGAATTAATTCACGTGCTGGGATTCAAGAGAATAATTAATTAGTAATTGAATCCCAGCACAACAGTATATATAGAGACACATAGCATTCATTCGGGGTTGGGTGTTCGGTGAGTGGAGAACGGGATTGGAGACGGAGGTAATTGTGAATTGTGAAAGAATAGTTAAATCTGCTCACCGTGTTTTGTTCGTCTGTCTGTGCACTGTTTAGTTCGTTTTGTTTGTCCTTTTATTTTGGCGTATAGTGCCGTGTCCAGTGTTTTTGTCTGTTCAAACCTTTTATTTTCTGTTCTGTTTATTAAATGCTGAGCGAAAGCATTCGCTCAGCTTCACCAAACCACACCTCTCCTGTTTATTTATTTCCTGGCTCTAGTCTGACGCCACCCACTCCGGCCGTCTTTAAGTTTTTCACAAGTTGTGTGATTGTCACAAAGGCAGGAGTCATGCTTCAAAACTCATGACAGCAACATATCTTGTTGACCTTTCCATCATGGTCTCTCTGAAAATACAGAACAACCTGCAACGTCTATTTACTGCACTACAAAGCAGCATGTGTCTTTCTTAAACAAATACAAGCACAGGACAATGTCTCCCAACAAGCAGAGACTATATGTGGCCCACGTCAACACACATCACACACTGAGGCCTACTTTTGGGAAGCCACATATAATAGCACTGTTCTATCATGCATTCCCATTGATGAAAAAGGCCAATGTCACATCTTCCCTGATGTGCCACTGAAAAAGGACAAAAAACATGCTCAGCACCAGCCACTGCCACATGAAGACAACAGTGAAGAACAAGGGCAACCAAAGGAAAAACAAAGCACACACAAATGGCAGTGCCATAAAAACATCTGTCGAATTGACTTAAGCACTGCTCTTGTTCCATGTGTACTGAACATCCTTCAAAGCATTGTTTCAGAGGACCCAAAACATGCACGTGCATTTATGGACACATTTGATGACTGTGCAAATGAGGCTTTTCATGCATCCAACAAAACGGGTCATCTCATTAGCTGCTACATGTCTAGAAGCACTTGTAATTCGTCACTCCGTTACCTCCGTACCCTTGGCTGCCATTTGCCACGTGTAAGAAAACTTGTACATAACATTTATCCTGTAGTTACAGTGTACCACCAAATAACATCTTTGAAAAAAGCTTTGGAAGATGGTGATAAACACACTATGACAGAACTGTGCAAACCTTACTTGAACACACCAGACGTGCATCCCCAGGAACATCCAGAGGTCTTACTGAGTGACGCATCCATTCTCACAAAATATCATGCACAATTTCTAACTTACACACAACGCTCCGCTGATACACCAAAACACGCTTGTGCTTCTTGTGACAAGCTGTGTCACAGAAGAGAATGTGTTCAAATAGTTGCCATGCAAACAACACCAGACAATGACAAGTGGCTGAATCTCATGGTTTACTTAAATAGAACCAACACACCAGCACAGTATGTCTGCCACTACTAACTGCAAAAGTTTCACACCAACAAACTGCCACCCCGATGTGTCCTCAACCAAATGGCCATCCCCAGGATCCCTCCTGAAATTTCATGCCTCAATGATTATGAAAAAATTCTTATTCAACGTGGAAAAGCATTTCAAACTGTCTCAAGAATGTCTCCAGTTTCCAATAGCAAGAGGTTGTCTCACCAACAGAGAGTTCAGAAAATGCATGGACGAACCTTTCACCTGCCCTTGCCTCCTCAGGAAACACTGAGCAAACTGACCCTGCCAAACCAAGCCTTGCCAGATGACTTGGAACTGCACATCCTGGTACGCGGTGCACCAACAAAATCCAAAACTGTTTGGGAAGACATTGCAGATGTCAATAAGGTGTATATTGCTTTACAGAAGTTGAAGGAAATCAGTCCTTTTTACAAAGACATCATCTTGCCACAAAACTCTGTCAACATGCTTTCTAATCATAACTTGAACGTATTTCAATGTCATTCTGACAATGAAGACAAAGGTGAAGATGAAATCACTGTCAAAGCAACAAGCAAAGAACAACTTCACCCAAAAGAACCTTTGTTACGTAAGGTTGAACCGGAGGAAGAGGTTGTCATTTATCACAATTACACATTACACAATACATTCCATACACAGTGAAAGAAAGAAAGGTACAGTGACTGCTCTTTACCAAATGCTTCACATACAGGATGATGCTCTGGGAGACTGGGAGAAAAAACTAGACCGACTGTGTTTCCCAGACCTGTACACTCATGGAATTCATGGAATGTATGCTGAACGGATGCCTCGTTTGAATCCAACAGAGTTTGTCAAAGCTCGCCTTCAGTCATGCCACACACAATTTAGACTCAATCAACAATATATCTTTCACCTGCAGCATCAGGCCAATCTTCGCCAGATTAACGGAGGTATTTACCACAAGCTGAAGGTGCACCGTCCCCATGAACGTATGACTGCAGCATGGTGGTTGCAACAGGTCCAATGATGACCTTGAATCTGATCTTACCACCATTTTCTCCCGTTTAAAGAACACTCCACAATACTGGCGTAAACCAAGAAATGATGTGGATGCTATGACTCAAGCATATGGAACAGCAACATGGTTTGTCACACTGTCCTGCAGAATGGACCTGGACTGACCTGGGACAATACATAAAGGAGGTGAATGGACCAGGCTTTGCAAACTTGCCTATCAGTGAACTTGTTGCACAAGATCCTGTCAGTGCATCTCAGTTCATGCACAACAAGTTTCTTGCAATCTTGAATTTTATCACATCTCCAAATGGTCCTCTGGGGAAAGTTACACATTACTTTTGGCGCAGAGAGTACCAGGGTCATGGAATACAACACTTCCACATGCTTCTTTGGGTGGAAGACGCACCACTTATTGGTGTTTCCCCCAACTCACAAATTGCAAAGTATATCAACATGTCACCTGTGCCATTCCAAATGACCTGATAGCATCTGTACTCAGAGACCGGGTCTTGAAATGGCAGCAACATAAATGCAACAAGTACTGTCTAAGATCCAAGAACCCTCAGCCCTCAACCGCTACATTACAAAATACCTCTCCAAACCTGAGGAGCTATGCCTGTGTGTGACAGGCTAGCTGCAGGGGTTACGTCAGGCCAGAAAGAAACACACAGACAGGCAGTACTTGCAGTGAAACTGAGATGCTGCGGTGCTCAGTGTTTTATTGTAAAATAAAAGGTTTAAACAGAAAACAGGACACGGCGCTTGAGGCGAAAATAAATAGACAAACAAAACATATTAACACTAAACAAACAGTGGATGAACAGACAAACAAACACGGTGAGTCTAAACAACTTATATTTACTTTATTTTACTTTTTATTTTCTCCTTCTACACACCCGTTCTCCACTCACCGAACACACAACCCCGAGTGAGTAAAACGTGCATCTATATATACTGTTGTGCCGGGATTCAATTACTAATTAATTATTCACTTGAATCCCAGCACGTGAACTAATTCTGTGCAACCCCGTGCTCACATATTACATACTTTAAATGCACGTGAAGTGCAATCCCCGTGCCTAAATACAATTATACATTTTAAATAACTTGTGCTGCACACACCCATTTATATCCCGTGCAGCAATATCTATACACCAACATTAACACACTACATGCAACATATAACACACAAATATACACAGGGGTGGGGCACATTGCCACACTGTGGCATCATGAATGACATCAACTCAAACAAGTCTCTGGCCAGCAGACTGTGGAATGTTGTACTCTGCAGTTTGTCCAACAGAGAATGCGGTGCACTTGAAGCAGCAGACAACCTCCTAGGTTTACCTCTCTACGGTACAGATCCGCAGACAACCATTAAGTGGGTTGATGTATCAAAGGTTTCTAGCTGCTGGCTCAAATCCAAAGAATACATTGACATGCTAGCACAAGAAAATCCTGACTCAACTGACATTTACTTCCCTTCCTGAATTGGCTCATACTACTCAAAACGTCCAGAGGCTCTGCAAGACATAAGCCTCTATGATTTCATTGCATGGCATGATGTGGTGACAGAGAAGCCCAAAAATGAAAACATCCCTTGTTACATATTTCCCTTTGGGTACATCAAAAAAAGAAGCATCCCCTACCTAATCAATCATTACCATTACAGTGTACAAGACTGCCCAGAGAACTACTTCTATGCTCTCCTCCTACTTTTCAAGCCATGGAAAGACAGAACAGACCTTCTTCCTGAAGGGTGTCATTCCTATGTGGAAGTCTTCCGTGCATGTAAGGATAGCCTGCAAAAAGCTATGGCCTATCATGACCAACTACACAAATAGCTGCAGCTGATGAGGAGGTAACTCGACTAGTAGAGAAAAAACAAAAGGAAATAGAGGCTGAAGAGGACAATGACCTACAAACAGAAGGACCTGAAAATCCAGTTCGCTTTGCTTCACTGCAGGCTGCAGAGGCAATGGCTAAATTCAGGGATGTGGCGGCACAACCTCTTCTACAAAATGTACAAGACATGCTCAAGCGCCTAAATAAAGATCAGCACAGAGTGTTTGACCACATTGCCAAAACTTTGCAACAACAACTAAAAGAAACGCCCCCATCCTCTGCATGTTTGTGAGTGGCACTGGAGGCACAGGGAAGAGTTTTCTCTTTCAAACTGTCACAGCATGGGTGAGACAGAGCCTGGGAAAAGAAGTGGCAATCACAGCACCCACTGGAGTTGCAGCTCACAATATCAGTGGGATGACCATTCACAGACTACTAATGCTTCCAGTCGAGCATGGGAAAACACCACTGTATCGGAACCTCTCTGAGGTTCTGGAATACCTTCATACAGACATGCGAGATGTGACCCTCCTCATTATTGATGAGGTGTCCATGATTTCCAACGTCACTTTATTGTACATCCATCTTCGTCTGTGTGAGATTTTCCAGACTGCTAACACAGATGATGGCTGGTTTGGAAAAATCAACATCTTACTTCTGGGGGATTTGTTACAGCTTCCACCTGTGCACGAGAATCCACCTTATGTGCCAGTAATTCAAGAGGAATTGCACAAATTGACTGGCTCCATGGGATCTGTGGATCTGTGGAATTTATTTGCATATGATGAACTCACAATCAATATGCGCCAGAAGCAGGACAGGACTTTTGGAAACCTCCTTAACCGTGCCTGACTTGGAGCCATCAACCAATCTGATCACAGATTGTTGACTTCACACTTGATACCTATGAAAAGAGGCGATCTTTCCAGCTACAAAAAACAAATTATCAAACACATGAAAGACTTAGATGATAAAGATCCAAGCTCAACCTGCATCATGCCTACTGTCGATGCCTGTAACCAGATCCAGACTGCCATGCTTGATAGTATGCCTGGAGAGGACATTCATCTTATGGCAATTGACACTGTGGACTGCCCTCATAACTTCCAGAGAAATGTGCTGAAAAAAATGAACACCTACAAGGTTGACTGCAGTCGGACAGCTGGACTGGAAACTACCATACGAGTCAAAATAGGCTGCAAACTAATGCCTTGTAAGAACATTGACATTGCCACTGGTCTCATCAATGGGGCAATAGGGAAGCTTCAAGCTGTTTCCTACTATCTGGAAAACACAAGTATGGTCAAAACCATAACCATCAAATTTAACAATGGAGTCACCCATACCTTTCAACGTTTACGCTCAAAGTTTGAAATCATGGATAGAGTCTACATTGTTCAAGAGCAGTTCCCAGTCATTGGTGCTCATGCAATCACCATTCACAAATGCCAAGGGATGACTCTAAAAACAGTTATGATGGATCTTGGTAACTTCATTTTTTCCCGTGGACAAAGTTTTGTTGCACTTTCCAGAGTTACATCCTTAAGTGTTGACAACCTTATCAACTTTGACCCCACCTGCATTTACGCATGTCAAACTGCAGTTGAAGAGTACCATCGGCTCAGAGGGATTTATTGTCCGAAGTTGATAAGCTTGAAGGAGACTAACACGCACAAGGGACTCAAGGTAAAAGATCGTGTGCATTTCATTCACCGAGCCATCATTAATGTTCAGGAGCAGCAAAAGCCTCAATCCTCTAAGAGAACACTTGCACTTACACATCCATTCAGAGGCTTGAGCAACCCCAATTATTTTTCTTTTAGCAGACGCCCTTATCCAGGGCAACTTACAATTGTTACAAGATATCACATTATACATTATTTCACATTATACAGATATGACATTATTTTTTTAAATACAATTTCCCATTTATACAGTTGGGTTTTTACTGGAGCAATCTAGGTAAAATACCTTGCTCAAGGGTACAGTAGCAGTGTCTCCCACCTGGGATTGAACCCACAACCCTCCGGTCAAGAGTCCAGAGCCCTAACCACTAATCCACACTTTTCACCTCATGCTATGCAAATGCAACATTGCAGTGCCTTCTTCACTTGCAACCTCTGAAGGATTCATTAAAACACAGTCAACAAGAGGCTATCAGGAGCTTTGTTCACAAATATGATCACTTTCCATCCACTGTGTCTCTACTGTGGATATTTGTCATTTCTTAGGAGAACCTTTCAATAGAGGTATGCAGCAAGATGTTGCAGAGTTTCTCACCAAATTGTCTGAACAATGATTACTTATTACTCTCGTGGCTTGCCTGTCTGTCTGTCTGTCTGTCTACCATACACATTCTCGAATATCTTTCCCTCGCTTTATTAATTATTTGTTGAAGTAAAAAAACAAGTTAGAAAAACTCAACAGCCATTTAAAGGGGTGATATCAAACACAAAAGTCCAAGTTCGGAGAAGCAATTAGGCCAATGAAATAGTCAAGCATCAAGCATCAAGCATCTTCCAAGTCAAGCATCAAGTAAATAGGCACAATTGGAAAGGTGCTGGGGCCCAACATTCACACAATTGTTGCTTCTAACTTGGCTTCTTTTTTTCATCACTCCACTTTACAGTGACTCTGAAAAGTATTCACCCACCTTGGACTTTTCCACATTTTATTGTGTTACAACATGGAATCAAAATGGATTTAATTAGAGTTTTTGCCACTGATCAACACAAAAAAAGTCCATAATGTCAAAGTGAAAAATAAAATCTACAAATTGTTCTAAATGAATTACAAATATAAAACAGAAAATAATTGATTGCATAAGTATTCACCCCCTTTGCTATGACACACCTAAAAAAGCTCTGGTGCAACCAATTGTCTTTAGAAGTCACATAATTAGTTGAATGGAGTCCACCTGTGTGCAGTTAAGGTGTTTCACATGATTTCAGGTTAAATACACCTGTCTCTGGGAGGTCCCACAGTTGGTTAGTACATTTCCTAACAAAAACTACATCATGAAGACGAAGGAACATTCAAAGCAAATCCGGAATAAGGTTCTTCAAAAGCACCAATCAGGGATAGGATATAAGAACATTTCCAAAGGCATCGAATATCCCCCGGAGCACAGTAAAGTCCATTATTAAGAAATGGAGAGAATATGGCACAACTGTGAATCTGTCTAGAACAGGCCATCCTCAAAAACTGAGTATTCGGGAGAGAAGGACACTAGTCAGGGAGGCCACCAAGAGGCCTATGGCAACTCTAAAGGAGTTACAGTCTTCCACGGCTGAGAGTGGCAAAAAGAAAGCCATTGTTGAAAAAACTCACATCGAATCTTGGCTAGAGTTTGCCAGAAGGCATGTGGGAGACTCTGAAACCAAGTGGAAGAAGATTCTATGGTCTGATGAGACCAAAATAGAGCTTTTTGGCCTCAACGCTAAGTACTATGTTTGGCGCAAGGCTAATACCGCACATCATCCTGAGAACACCATCCCTACCGTGAAGCATGGAGGTGGCAGCATCATGCTATGGGGATGCTTCTCTGCGTCAGGGCCTGGAAAGCTTGTGAAGATAGAGGGCAAAATAGATGCAGCAAAGTACAGAGAAATCCTGGAGGAAAACCTGCTGAAGTCTGCAAGAGACCTGGGACTTGGGAGAAGATTCATCTTCCAGCAGGACAATGACCCCAAACATACAGCCAAAGCCACACTGGAGTGGCTTAAAAACAAAAAGGTCAATGTCCTGGAGTGGCCCAGTCAAAGCCCGGACCTCAATCCAATTGAGAATATGTGGAAAGAGTTGAAAATTGCTGTTCACCAAAGGTCCCCATCCAACTTGACGGAGCTTGAGCAATTTGCAAAGAAGAATGGGCAAAAATTGCAGTGTCCAGATGTGCAAAGCTGGTAGAGACTTATCCAAATAGACTCATGGCTGTAATTGCTGCCAAAGGTGCCTCTACCAAATATTGACTCAAGGGGGTGAATACTTATGCAATCAATTATTTTCTGTTTTGTATTTGTAATAAATTTAGAACAATTTGTTTTTTATTTTTCACTTTGACATTATGGACTTTTTTTGTGTTGATCAGTGGCAAAAACTCCTAATTAAATCCACTTTGATTCCATGTTGTAACACAATAAAATGTGGAAAAGTCCAAGGGGGGTGAATACTTTTGAGAGCCACTGTACATTGAAATGCTCTTTGTACAACTTCAAGGGCATTGTGACAACTCCCTTATCAGCTCAAAAGTCACATCTGCAACAAAAGACATTGACAATGCACAACCAAAAAAAAAGGCTCCAACACCCCAGCCCTGGATCTGCAATGCCTGCCCCATCAACTGTCACTTCCCATACACTTACCTTGCATTCTCATTATCCCTTGCACTCGTTGCCATTATTGGTCTTGTTCATCATCTTCATTGTTGGAAATATATTGCTTCATGCTCTTTCTCTCTATAGTAGTGCTTGTAAGGATAACCAAGAACACTTCAGTCTCTGTTGAGCACTTTCCTTGGCACACATGTGTCTCAGCATCTTTATTCTGGTTACAACCCAGCTGATAAGGGAATGAGCATTTCAATGTAAAGTGGAGCGATAAGGAGCAATCAAAAAAAGAAGCCAAGTTAGAAGCAACAATTGTGTGAATGTTGGGCCCCAACACCTTTCCAATTGTGCCTATTTGCTTGATGCTTGACAAGATTGGCCTAATTGCTCTCCTTGGACTTTTGTGTTTAATATTACCCCTTTAAACGGCTCTTGCGTTTTTCTAACTTGTTTTTTTACTTGTTTTTGTTATAGATAGTAAACAATAGTCAGAACAACTGGTTTGCAGGACAAGACAAGAGAAAGAAATGTAACAAGTCAGTTACTTTTTTTTCAGTAATGTGCCCAACACTGGTCCCAGCACTAATTCCACGTTTCGAGTTTTAATGATTTTGTAACTGTGGATTAATTAAAGACTGGAGCAAATGCTTTGCAAATACGGCCCTACGTTTCTTGTGAAATTATTACTGCACTAAACAATCCAGATTACCACTGAACTGATGTGTGTATGTGATTGATCACCACTGCACTGATGTGCGTATGTGATTGATCACCACTGCACTGATGTGCGTATGTGATTGATCACCACTGCACTGATGTGCGTATGTGATTGATCACCACTGCACTGATGTGCGTATGTGATTGATCACCACTGCACTGATGTGTGTATGTGATTGATCACCACTGCACTGATGTGTGTATGTGATTGATCACCGAGGAGTGGATTTATCTGTAATCCAGATTAGATACTATAGGAAAAACAAACCAATCAGGATAGTTAAATCTCAACTTTTAATAAAACTTCTCTTGTTCTTTTCTTTTTTAAATATATATTCATATATTGTGTATAATATAATATAAAAGGGAGCAGAAGCAGCATTCGCACACAAACACAGCGCGGAGTGGCAGCATATTTTGTTCACCTTATTTTTATATACCTCTTTAAACAAGACAGAATTCACAATTAATTTACATCTTTAAACCTAAAATTCCTAGACTGATCAAAATTCTGGAGTGTTCTGGTTCAAAGCAACATGTGATGCTTGTGTACAGCCTTCTCTTTAGAATGTATGTTTTGCTAGATGTTTTGAGATCTGAATTAGTACTGTATCTATCATGTTATCAACTACTACTTGCATAAGAAGAGCATACGCAATATGGATAGAAAAATGTGGCTTGTCAGAGAGTTTGTTGTGTAAATAACATCCAGCTTGAATGGGTTGAGAGCTAACCCTGCTGGTTCGGGTAGCCCTGCACTTAAACAATCCCCTTTTAAGAGTCTTATAATGCAAGTGTGTGCGCATAATGTCATTTTCCCCACTGCCTTCTTGCTTGAAGTTAATGCGCTTAAGGTAGTTCAAAGGCGCTGTACAAATCTGTAGAGTTCCAGGGCAGTAGGATACCCTCTCCATACAGCAGGAAGTTTGAAAGAGTTGGCTCGGTCTCCAGCAAGCTCTTTAATCTCTAGAAGCAGTTGTGGGACAGGCAGAATATCCCTTTCTCAAGTGTCAAGGATACACCTAGATTACACTAAGTTATTTTTTATTATTAATGTATTCATTAGTTTTAAAGAGGATTTGTAAAATGTTTTGTTCATATCTGTGGTCCGGTTGCAGGAGTCAGTCTTGGTCTCTCTGTCTGTGTATCTAATTCTTTGGTCTGGCTTAGTATCCAGTGTGGTGCAGAGATGTGTGGTACTGGTTCAGCCTCATCACAAGCTGTCCACCATTGATGGAACACTGCTTCTCCTTCCCCTTGAAGAAAAAAGTCAGCAGCTCTTCTTTGCCTTTTTAGAAAGACGTGGCCGCAGCACACAAAGCGGAATCCATACTCCCTCAGGATCACAGCAGTGTCCTCAACCACCTGGGGAGAGAAAGAACATAATTTCACAATTTTATAATTTGGTTAATTTGGGTAAGTCCATGTATATTTTACTGTATAAACGCCCTTCAGTAATTTACTGCTTTCAATATTTCATGTGCTTTGGATGTGTAAGTCAGATACAAAATAAAGCGGGAGCACTGTACATCTGCACCACTAACCAACCTGTAAAACTCACAAGTAATATTTTTCTAGTAATAACTTTGGACAGTTACATCTGCTCTCTAGAAATACTAAAAGAAAAAATTAAAAATGTTATGTTACACATGTTTGCTATCTATCACATTTTCTGGTAAAATTGAGTTGTTTAATTTAGGTTTAAACATACTTTCTTTTCTATAATTATCCTTGTTATATGAAGGTTCATACAGAGCTGTGGTTATTTCCCTCAGGAACTACAGTACCGTATGACCGTCCATGGTGTAGCTCCACTGTTTATACAGGTATCTAGTTGAAATAACTTTGTATAATCAATGTTGTACTGTGAAGAAATGTATGTGTTTTCTAAACTATGAATCACATCCAGCAAAAGGAATTACTGTATTTATTATAATTTATTTTATAATTGTCTTTTATACAATTCCTTCACCTACCTCATCTTAATACTAGTATTATTAATTCACAGATTTTATTCTTCCAACAGCACATGCATGTATGTGTATTTTAAGTTTAACAAACCTGGCTTTAGTGTCCTTCACATTGGGACATCCAGTGATGCTGTGATTATCATGTCCTTTTCAAACAATGAAAGCTCTTTGCTTCTATATAGAAGTTTTAACAGACACCTAACCACTACTGGGCTTTTAAAACAGCTAGACACTGAATATGTACCAAATGCATTAAATGATAATGTACTTCTGATGATCATGAAAAATAGAATCACTTTTTTCTGCCACAGTTTTTAAGCGATCCGAGAGCTCTCCTTGCAGCAGATGTCATATCAGAAAATAAAAAAAAAACTGGAAAAATTTGAAATGTTGCAACATACACTACACGAATCAAGAAAACAGTGATCAATGATAACATCTGGATATGAACTCAAATATTGACAATCATTTTTTCTACATCACCTATTTATATATTTGTTGCAGGGGGCACTGGTAAATGTAAGCATGACTTATGATGATTGCTTTGTATGTAATAGCAATCAAGGAAGCCCAACAAATATTTAAGAACATAAGAACATAAGAACATAAGAAAGTTTACAAACGAGAGGAGGCCATTCAGCCCATCTTGTTTGTTTGATTGTTAGTAGCTTATTGATCCCAGAATCTCATCAAGCAGCTTCTTGAAGGATCCCAGGGTGTCAGCTTCAACAACATTACTGGGGAGTTGGTTCCAGATCCTCACAATTCTCTGTAAAAAAGTGCCTCCTATTTTCTGTTCTGAATGCCCCTTTATCTAATCTCCATTTGTGACCCCTGGTCCTTGTTTCTTTTTTCAGGTCAAAGAAGTCCCCTGGGTCGACATTGACTATACCTTTTAGGATTTTGAATGTTTGAATCAGATCGCCGCGTAGTCTTCTTTGTTCAAGACTGAATAGATTCAATTATTTTAGCCTGTCTGCATACAACATGCCTTTTAAACCCGGGATAATTCTGGTTGCTCTACTTTGCTTTCTTTCTAGAGCAACAATATCCTTTTTGTAACGAGGTGACCAGAACTGAACACAATATTCTAGGTGAGGTCTTACTAATGCATTATAAAGTTTTAACATTACTTCCCTTGATTTAAAATCAACACTTCTCACAATATATCCGAGCACCTTGTTGGCCTTTTTTTATAGCTTCCCCACATTGTCTAGATGAAGACATTTCTGAGTCAACATAAACTCCTAGGTCTTTTTCATAGTTCCCTTCTTCAATTTCAGTATCTCCCATATGATATTTATAATGCACATTTTTATTGCCTGCATGCAATACTTTACACTTTTCTCTATTAAATTTCATTTGCCATGTGTCTGCCCAGTTCTGAATGCTGTCTAGATCATTTTGAATGACCTTTGCTGCTGCAACAGTGTTTGCCACTCCTCCTATTTTTGTGTCGACTGCAAATTTAACGAGTTTGCTTACTATACCAGAATCTAAATCATTAATGTAGATTAGGAATAGCATAGGACCTAATACTGATCCCTGTGGTACACCACTGGTTACCTCGCTCCATTTTGAGGTTTCTCCTCTAATCAGTACTTTCTGTTTTCTACCTGTTAACCACTCCCTAATCCATGTGCATGCATTTCCTTCCATCAATGTGTTCCATAAGATTACCAAGTACCAGCTAAAGGATCATCATTTTCTGTCAAATATTTATGATTAAGATTGTCAGTGTTAGGCAGTGTTTAGCTGATGGACAGACAGTACTGTTGCACAAAGTCACCAATACATACCCCTCTGCATAAACAGCAAAGTACAGCTCTCTGACAAACTCATTAACACAGTCATTTTGTGCTCTCTTTTATTAAAGCATGTGTAAAAGCCTGTAAAAAACCACCCAACACTAATGTGTAAAGGTAGTAAAAATAAGGTATAGTTTTTTGTAGTAATAGAATACAAACAGAACAGCAAGCTCCAGTCTCAGTAGGATGTACACCTGGGGCCGGTTGTACTAAACGGATCCGATCCTGGATCCAGGCTCTGATCTTGATCCTATGGCGTATTGGGTTGCACTAAAAGTATCAGAGCTGATCTTGAGCTCAATTTCGGCTCAAAATCTGATCCTATTTCGATCTTGCTTCAGACCAAGATCAGAGTGGGATCAGAGCTTCATTGACTGTTTTATAAATGGAGAAATTAAATGTTTTTAGTTCTGAACAAAGGAACAAACAGAATAATGTAATCCCTCCATTTAAAACTCAGTTGTGATCCCAATCTGATCCTGCCCTGCAGTTGATGGTTGCGAATTAAACTGGTGTATTCTCAAGAACATTGACATTAAACATCTCTTTTACAGGTTCCTAGGGGATGACACATGACATTGCCTCTCCGTGTCCAGGTAATGAGTCCCATTGTGATGTTTCTGGCACCTGCCCTCATGGCCAGTCCTCACTTCCACAAGCAGTACCACCACGACCACCTTCACCAATGATGGTATCATCTCCTGTAAAACAAGTGTAGCATTCAATCTTTGTTAACATAATCCCTCCCAATAGAATACTTGTTTCATTTGTAATCCTATCATGTTTTATCTCATATGAACCTGTCCTTTTCAGTTAGATGACCACGGTCTATTAAATGGCAGTGTTTATAAGATAGTGAAAAATAAATAAATAAATATCAAGATAGATAAAGAAAGAATAAATGCCTCTGTACTGATTTATGTATTCATTTATTTCAATATGTATTAATGTTTAAATGTATGTTCCTTTTTGTCTAGTGGGGACCACAAATAGCGTTACTCTCATCAACCATGATCGAGAGGAACCATACTTCCTTGCGCCAATAGAGACCACAATGAGCATTACACTGACAGGAAACCAAAATTCTGAGCGCAAGATCAGAATCTCAGAATGATGATGATGATGATGATAACTCGAAAAATCTCCAAAACATAACAAATTCCAGAGAATTCTCAGCTGGCTGACTTCATCTTACAAAAAACTAATCGTGTAGCATGACAGTAACACAATATGCTTGCAAACTGAAGGTTATAGTTTCATCATCAAGTCCCACACATGCTAGACTTCTGTATTTATAAATATAAAATGCAGGCAAATGTTCCATTTTAAAACATAAATAAATAATTTAATATAAATATATATATATAGCTGTCACAATAAGTGTGTTCCCTAGTATATTTCCATGTTGACAGAACAAGTTCATTGTCTTTAAAACTTGGATGTCCTGTAATACACATATGTGTGGATAAAACTGCCTGGGGTCTTCAAAAACATTTTTTTTGTGTGTGTGCGATGCATGCAACTAGTCAATTTTAAAATATCAATAAATCATTTAATATAGATGATAGAGATGTCAAAATAAATGCGTTCCCTAGTATAGTTACATGTTGACAAAACAAGTTAATTGTCATTAAACCTGGATGTCCTGTAATACCTATATGCATGGATAAAAGTGCCTGAGGTCTGCCAAAAATATGTTGGGAGAAAAAGGAGAAGGATATTTTTACCTTACTTTGGCGACTTATTTCTCTTATTGTAGGTATTGAAGGTATTGACTTTTTTTCTACATTTCACCTCAGAGTGTTGGGTATTACAAATTAAAAGTGAAATGGTGCTTTTGGCTGATTTACTTTTACTGCACCAATACCCTGAAAACACGTAAACTATCCTTGCTGTAGAGACTGGCAGTTCTCACACTTCGCTGATAACTTGGCGCGAGGACAGTCTGGTGTTGAGAATAACAGTACATCTTTAATCACTAGATTCGGGGCATGGGGTGCTAACAGGCCGTACCTGATATGGCCGTTCACAGCAATAGCCTTGGCTAAGTATGGATCAGAATGCTGGGCTGTGTTAATGTCAAGAGGGGCTACTGGTGTTACAGGTGTGGGAGTAATCTGATCATGCCATGGTACGTAAGCATTCCCTGTAAGAGCTGCTTGTTTAGCCAATACGTAGCCACGTTTGTTGCAGATGGGCAAGTACTCAGTAAGATAATTCACTACAAAAGCAGAATCTGAGTATGTGTTCAGTGGAGTGTAGGGAAACAATGTGAGAGACTACAAAACTACTATTACCTCTGCTTTTTGTGCCGAAAAGGCATTTGTACAAATAATCTGTGTCTGGAGAATGAATAGCAAAACCTGTATAATACTGACTCTCCTGCCAGTATTGAGATCTATCTGCATAAACATCCAGGGCCTCTGCCACTGGTATCACTTCAAAAATTGCATCAGGTGCTCTGAATACCTGGTCTTGACAATATTATTATTTATTTTCTTAGCAGACGCCCTTATCCAGGGCGACTTACGATTGTTACAAGATATCACATTATTTTTACATACAATTACATTATGTATTTTTTACATACAATTACCCATTTATACAGTTGGGTTTTTACTGGAGCAATCTAGGTAAAGTACCTTGCTCAAGGGTACAGCAGCAGTGTCCCCCTCCTGGGATTGAACCCACGACCCTCCGGTCAAGAGTCCAGAGCCCTAACCACTACTCCACACTGCTGCCCGATAGTGAGGGGTATCCTCATACAGTAGAGCCTGAGGTAACATTGTGTCTGGTTTGTAAATAGTCAAGATTGCGGTGTCCCCGATCCAAAGTCCATCGTGCCAACCATGCGTTGGACACCCCCTTAATCTTCCCTGACAATAACATCTGCAATGGTGTATGCAGTGTGTGTAGCACTACTGGTTGAACCCATAAATGTACTCATAATGCATCATAGCCCAGTGGACAGCTAATAAATGGCATGTGCACTGATCATACGCCTTCTCCACCTGGGTCAACAAGCATGAAGCATAAGAAACAGGACGATGTATAGATTGCACCTCTCTTAAGAGAACAGCTGAAATTGCCTCCTCTGTTGCAGTTGTTTGTAACACAAAAGGAGCTCTGCGATCCGGATTAAAGCTGTCTAATTAGTGATTTCGCAGATTTTGCGGAAATTGGGAAATTGAGGGGTCATCGTGAAATTCACTTCTTTTAGGGGCCAATGCATACCGGACTAATACGGAGAGAAAAAAAAAGCAACCTAATTTAGATGAACTACTGCACACCGCAGGCGACGGAAACTACATATCTTAATTCAGTAGCATTGTACTTAGGTAACAAACAAACAAAAAAACATCCTTAGACAAATACCATTTAAAAAAAATACTCAAAATGGTTAATTTTCTTGTTACATGACAACAATGTTTTAATCAGCCTATCAGTGTGTCTGTACTGGCTTTTCTGTGACCTGTACTGTATAGTAGGAGGTGGGACAAAGTCAGTGTTGCATTGTTATTTTGATTTAGGTTTTCTAAAATCTAGTTTTCAGCATTGGAGGTTGTGGAAGGGTGTGGGAAAACACAAGGCAGACACAAAGCTCAAATATGAAATGCCGGCACAGGCGCCCAGATTTATTAGTCCATGCTCAGTTGGCAGGTGCTTCTGTGACAGTTCGGGGCACTCTATCAGCAATGGTATTGTGCCCCGTCTTCATACATCACACACATGCAGGTGTGTAAATCAAAAACGAATAAGTGAAAAGGCAAAAGAAAAAGGAAAACAAAATACTTTAAGAAAAAACTACAAAATAAAGTGTGCAGGTTTTTAACCACGGCTTGTTGCTCCCTCTTGCAGCGGAAGCCCTGAGAAACAGGCACTGCTCAATATCCTCTCTTACACACTGTGGGACGGCTCAGTCCTGCTAAACTAACTATCTATGATAGTGATAAAGAAAATAACCGGTGCATGGCTTGCTTGCACCACCGGGTCTGTGTGTCTCACGCTGGAGTTGCCGCACTGTCTCCCCGAGTTTCCAGTTTATCTTCCGAGTCTCAGGATTCTGCCGTGAAGTCACGCTTCACTATACTTCCTGTATGAGCCAGAGAGGATACAAAACAGTGCCCTTTTATTCATTCATTCACCCCGTATAGTTCCACCCCCCAGCCAATGACAGAGCGTCAGCCGATTTCTTCACAGCTGACTCCTGTCAACAAGACATTGCCTGACAGCGTGGGAATACACGGGGTGTACAACCCCCCTACAAGCTCACGCATGCACCTGACGGCCAGTCCAGATCCCTCCCCTCTCACAGAGGTAAAATACCAAAAATGGACGACAAAGCAAAAAAAGCAAAGTGAGATCGCAACAGTATATTTCGGCTGAGAACCGTGTCAAGACATTTCCCAAAGAAACTTTACATGCAGATGGAGGTAAATTGTTTTGCACATCTTGTAATGTGACTTTGGAGAAAATACGATCAATCGCTATTTCGCTTCAGAATCACACATTAAACAAAAGGCTACTACAGAGGCTACTAAACAGAATGTTAAACAAACAACATCTTTCAGAAAACAAACTTGAAACAGACAAAAAGTATTCCTGTCGGTTGTACAGGTATGATCTAGCACAACCACCTCGGTTCAAGCAACCTGCTGTTTACTTTTTAAACACAGTTAGAATTTTAGACTTTTTTCTATTGACTCAGTACTAATAAAATACATTCCTGGATGGGACAAATAATATGACAACGAACATGCTTCATATATGTCTTTATTAAGCAATGCCAGATGCCCTTGAGGGTAACCGAGTTTTGGGACTGTTTCTAATCGATTTCCACATCTGTATAACTTAGCCTTATACTTCCAACCAATTCAACGAATGCAGAAAGTGCAGTCTAAATGTATGGGCAAGTCTTCACAACACAGAGACATGTCGGCAACTACTGGGGGATGTTCCATGCTTGCTTTTAACAAATAACAGCACTCCATTTTAGTAAAGAAGTAAGTACCACTTTGTGACGAGGACGGCTGGTGGTGACGTCAGACCAGGAAGAAGATCGGACACAAGTACTGTGAGCAAATGGCATTGGTGCGCAGATTTAATAAACAAATAAAAGATTTAGACAAAACAAAACACTTAACAAAACAAAACGGCACGATGGCCAAACAAACCAGACAAAACAGTGAACACAAACCCCAAACACCTCCACCACAGCTCCATCCTGCAACCCCGGAAGCTCGTCCGGTGCTGGCCAATGCAGTCCCTTGCCCCTTGCTCCTGGACACCCTGCCAGTCTGCCTTGACCTCCCTGCGCTTGACCTGGAGCCCAGGAGTCTGCACCATCGGCCACAGCACTGCCCCTGGTTCCATACTCCGCTCTTCCCGAGCACCCAGATGTCGCTGGGCTGCTGCCAGACGTTGCTGGTGCTCCCCCTGTTCGCTGCTTCACTCCCCCTGGGTGATCGGACATCACTGCGCCGGTCCCCAGGTGAAGACCTCTGCCCGCTGCTGCATCCTCCTGTTTCCCGGCCATCGCTTCAGTCGCCCCTGTCATCCCGGTGGGGTCCCATGTCACTGGTTCGTGGTCCTTCCCTGGAAGTGCCGGAGGGACCGACCCACCCTCAAGCCCGCCCGTGGAAGAGGGCGAAGATTAAAGAAATCGGACTTGAGGGTGGGTGGTCTTTTAAGAGTGGAGGGAAGTGGCCTTGGAATGGCCGATCAGTGTTGCACACTTTAGGGGGAGGATGTGTAACACAGCAGGGAGGGGGTTAATATCCTCCCTGCATAAAACATGTGCGTATGCACATTTTGTTTAATTGTTTAGTTATTTGTTAATTGTTTTATTAGTAATTATCCCCTGCACCTGGTGATTATTGTAAATTAGAGCCAGGTGCAGGGTATATAAAGGAAGCAGTCAGTCTGTTCAAGACTGCTGGTGTGTTTAGAAGCCTGCTTGATAGTGTGCTCAAGCGTATAAGGAAAAAGGTAGTGTGAAACCCTTTTTTTGTTTTGTGTTAAACCTGTGTGTTTTGTTTGGCAGGTAAACGGTTTAGCCGTCCTACGGGCTAGTCAGGGACCTGCCTGTGTAGTCAGTGCTCCAACACGGAGTTAGGATATTGTTTGTTTATTTCCTTTTGTGTATTAAAAATAGCGCGTCAGCGCTTAAACTCCATTTCTTGTGTCCTGGGTCTGCTTTAAAGGGGCAAACGAACGACCGTGAGTGCCGGCCGGTTACAATATATATATATATATATATACTGTATATATATACACAGTGCCGTGAAAAAGTATTTGCCCCCTGCCTGATTTTCTGCATTTTTGCATATTTTTGACACTGAATGTTATCAGATCTTCAACCAAAACCTAATATTAGATAAAAGGGACCCTGAGTGAACAAATAACACAAAAATTTGATACATATTTCATTTATTTATTAAAGAAAGTTATCAAACACCCAATGCCCTCGTGTGAAAAAGTAATCGCCCCCTTAGACTCAATAACTGGTTATGCCACCTTTAGCAGCAACAACTGCAACCAAACGCTTCCTGTAGTTATTGATTAGTCTCTCACAGCGCCGTGGAGGAATTATGGCCCACTCCTCCATGCAGAACTGCTTCAACTCAGTGACATTTGTGGGTTTTTGAGCATGAACTGCTCGTTTCAGGTCCTGCCACAACATCTCAATGGGGTTTTGGTCTGGACTTTGACTAGGCCATTCCAAAACTTTAAATTTATGTTTTTCAACCATTCGGATGTAGACTTGCTTGTGTGTTTCGGATCATTGTCTTGCTGCATGACCCAGCTGTGCTTCAGCTTCAGCTCACTGACATTCTCCTGTAGAATTCTTTGATACAGAGCAGAATTCATGGTTCCTTCAATGATGGCTATTTATTATTATCCAGTATTTTTGTTTGCAGCAAAAAATCCCCAAACCATGACACTACCACCACCATGCTTGACTGATCAGCTACTGAGGTTTTAACTAGTGGAATGCAGTGTTTGGTTTTCGCCAGACATAATAGGGCCTATGTCGCCTAAAAGTTCCACTTTTGACTCATCTGTCCATAGACCATTGTTCCAGAACCTTGGGGATCATCCAGGTACGGGAGCGGAGAGCGAAAACATTGAAACGATCATAAAATTCATGATTACCCAGTGAGCAATTGTTTGTTTGTTCATTGCTTGGCCCTCGTGCCTTTTGTTTTGTGTTTTTTGTTTTGTTTGTCTTTTTGATTTTGTTTTGTTGAACACTGAGTGCTACAGCACGAGAGAGGCCTGCAATCCCATGGATGTTGTTTTTGGGTTCTTCACCCTGGTTCCTGACGCGATTTCAACTTCACCTCTTGGAGAGATTTTGACAGGATGGCCATTCCAGGGAAGATTCAACTGTCCCAAACTTTCTCCATTTGGACAATATGGCTCTTTTGTGGTTCAGGGTGGAGCCCCAGAGCCTTAAGAAATGGCTTTGTAACCCTTTCCAGACTGATAGCAGCAACAACTTTTTTCCAGGAGGTCAACAGCAGCCTTCATTGCCACATGATGTGCCTGCCTCACCTAGAACCTGAAGGGTGTGCTGACAACTTCAGGAGTTGGTGATGGTAAGGGCCAAAGAGTCCCACCACCAGGAGCCAATTTATATTGGCAGGGCTGGCCCAAATCAGGCCTGGTTGTTAACCAAAGTACTCAAACAGCTCACCCTAATTATCCCTTTAATTGGGTTGGGTTAACTAGAGGCCTCCACCAATAACTTTTTCACACCTGAGATTGCATGTTTGATTACCTTGCACACCAAACAAATGAAAGTAGCACCAAACTTTGGTGTCATTTTTTCTCTCAGACTCCCTCTATGTACTACTACAACCCACAAAAAAATCTGACCAAATACAATGTGAAAAATGTGCAAAAATGCAGAAAATCAGACAGGGGGCAAATACTTTTTCACGGCACTGTATATATACAGACAACCTTTAAACTAGGCAGTCTGGGCAATCCAGTGCCTTACAGATTTAACAGTATAAACACTTCAATACATTTATGGTTATCACATATGTTTTGCCCTTAGGCCATGCATATAAAATGCTAACGCACCCACCGCTAAATCTTAAAACCTACAATATATCACTCTCTAAGGCTAAAATATAATTCCTATAACTTTATAGCAAAGCGTCAATATAAATGAGATATTGACTTCCTACCTATGGAAGTGTGGTATAGAATATATGTAAAATAAAAGCTTCAAAGGCAACAGCTTCTGGATTCAATCAAACAGCAATCAACTTTTTCAGAGATCTTCAGAGCATGGACCACTCAACTTGTGTTAGCAAGTAGAATGATGCTTGACTTTTATTATTATTATTATTTTTATTATTTATTTCTTAGCAGACGCCCTTATCCACAATTGTTACAAGATATCACATTATTTTTACATACTATTACATTATTTTTACATACAATTACCCATTTATACAGTTGGGTTTTTACTGGAGCAATCTAGGTAAAGTACCTTGCTCAAGGGTACAGCAGCAGTGTCCCAACCTGGGATTGAACCCACGACCCTCCGGTCAAGAGTCCAGAGCTTTAACCATTACTCCACACTGCTACCCCTATGGATTATGATATGCAGGTCTCAACACAATACTGTATGTATCAAGATACTTATGTTCCGATGGGCTGGTTTGTGTGATTTGCAACATCAAGTGATTATTAATTTTTGGTTTAAAGATTAAACTTATGTTGTGCTTAAGTACACTCCTATTACCACACTCAGTATCATGATGTATCAATACCTAATGAACATTTTGCAGTTTCTAAAAACAAACCAGTGAGTATTGATATCATTAGAATGATGCTTGACTTATAGAATTTATAGCAAGTAGAACGATGCTTGACTTTTATAGAATTTATAGCAAGTAGAATGATGCTTGACATTTATAGAATTTATAGCAAGTAGAATGATGCTTGACATTTATAGAATTTATAGCAAGTAGAATGATGCTTGACTTTTATAGAATTTATAGCAAGTAGAATGATGCTTGACATTTATAGAATTTATAGCAAGTAGAATGATGCTTGACTTTTATAGAATTTATAGCAAGTAGAATGATGCTTGACTTTTATAGAATTTATAGCAAGTAGAATGATGCTTGACGTTCATAGATTTTTTTCTCCACTTCATACGTCAGAGGACCCAATTAAATCTAATTATTTTGTTTGTTTTACAACCCTTATCTTTTCAGTGAATAATATATTTAAAAAGTGCTGGTAACTTCTTTAAAATTAATTGGATATGATCTCATGTCCGCCCCTTCCTCATTTCCAAAATATGTGAGGTGAACTTTTGAACTAATGTTATTTTTTCTCAATACCATGGAGTTTCTTGAGAGAGAGGGAGAATATAACCCTTAATCAGTTTGATTATTCCAACCTGGGTTTAAAATATATTTCTGTAGGAACAATTCAATAATTGATAATTTAATGTTTATCTGGGTTGATTAGTTCTCTTATTAAATAATAAACAGAAATCAGAAAAGTCAGTAAAAGTAAAAGTAAATCTCTTAGTCTCTAAGCACCAAACACAAGTCCAAAGCTCTCACTGCAGGCAATTGAAATATGACACAGCCTGTCTCCTCACACACAAAGCATCAATTTCAACAGCAAGCAGGCTGTGACGTAGCTAGTACCTTGCTCTCACACACACACCCACACACCCACACACACACACACACGCACACACACACACACATGCACGCAACAAAATGGAGCGAGGTAACCAGAGGTGTACCACAAGGATCAGTATTAGGTCCTCTGCTATTCCTAATCTACATTAATGATTTAGATTCTGGTATAGTAAGCAAACTTGTTACATTTGCAGACGACACAAAAATAGGAGGAGTGGCAAACACTGTTGCAGCAGTAAAGGTCATTCAAAATGATCTAGACAGTATTCAGAACTGGGCAGACACATGGCAAATGACATTTAATAGAGAAGAGTGTAAGGTACTGCACGCAGGCAATAAAAATGTGCATTATAAATATCATATGGGAGATACTGAAATTGAAGAAGGAATCTATGAAAAAGTCCTAGGAGTTTATGTTGACTCAGAAATGTCTTCATCTAGACAATGTGGGGAAGCTATAAAAAAAGGACAACAAGATGCTCGGATATATTGTGAAAAGCGTTAGTAAGACCTCAGCATTAGTAAGACCTCATCTAGAATATTGTGTTCAGTTCTGGTCACCTCGTTACAAAAAGGATATTGCTGATCTAGAAAGAGTGCAAACAAGAGCGACCAGAATTATCCTGGGTTTAAAAGGCATGTTGTATGCAGACAGGCTCAAAGAATTGAATCTATTCAGTCTTGAACAAAGGAGACTACGTGGTGATCTGATTCATTCAAAATCCTAAAAGGTATAGTCAATGTCGACCCAGGGGACTTTTTTGACCTGAAAAAAGAAACAAGGACCAGGGGTCACAAATGGAGATTAGATAAAGGGGCATTCAGAACAGAAAATAGGAGGCACTTTTTTTACACAGAGAATTGTGAGGGTCTGGAACCAATTCCCCAGTAATGTTGTTGAAGCTGACACCCTGGGATCCTTCAAGAAGCTCCTTGATCAGATTCTGGGATCAATAAGCTACTAACAACCAAATGAGCAAGATGGGCCAAATGGCCACCTCTCGTTTGTAAACTTTATGTTCTTATGTTCTTAACAAGCCTAACTGAAATGATGCAGACAATCTTAGAATATATCACATTAAGCTTATTTATGGTTGTGGTGGAGTCCCACCCTTGTTTATTATTTATTTATATTATGATTTATGTTTATATTACTGCGAAGCGCCGCTTATTTTGTTATTGTTTTTGCATTTTAAAAACCCTGTGAGGATGCGTGACTGATCAGCTACTGATTATTTAACTAGCTGACAGTCACGCATCCTTACTAAACTCGTGCAGACTGTGCCCCTCCCACCTCCACCAGCAGAGGGTGAATACCTGCTGGTTCCACCTCCACCGCCATGGGAAGGACTGCTCCTGCCCTGCCTCGCTCTGCCCAAGGATGCCTGCCTCGCTCTGCCCAAGGATGCCTGCCTCGCACCGCCCAAGGATGCCTGCCTCGCTCTGCCCAAGGATGCCTGCCTCGCACAGCCCAAGGATGCCTGCCTCTCACCGCCCAAGGATGCCTGCCTCGCACCGTCCAAGGATGCCTGCCCTGCACTGCCCAAGGATGCCTGCCTCGCACCACCCAAGGATGCCTGCCATGCATCGCCCAAGGATGCCTGCCAAGCATCGCCTGGGGCTGCCTGCTGCTCCGCATCGCCTGGGGCTGCCTGCTGCTCCGGATCGCCTGGGGTTGCCTGCTGCTTCGCATCGCCTGTGGAGCCACCAGTTACAGGGTATGAGGGAGAAGTGGAGCTCCCGCTGCCGCCTCCATGGCCAGGGGCTCCCATCCCGAGTTCACCTCCGGAGGGTCCGCTGCTGCTGCCGTCGCCTCCCAAGGGTCCGCTACTGCTGTCGTCGCCTCCCGAGGGTCCGCTGCTGCTGTCGTCGCCTTCCGAGGGTCTGCTGCTGCTGTCGTCGCCTCCCAAGGGTCCGCTGCTGCTGTCGTCACCTCCCAAGGGTCCGCTGCTGCTGCCGTCGCCTCCCGAGGGTCCACTGCTGCTGCCGTCGCCTCCCGAGGGTCCGCTGCTGCTGCCATCGCCTCCCGAGGGTCCTGCTTCGCCTGGGGTCGTCGAGGGTCCTGCTTCACCTGGGGTCGCCGGGGGCTCTGCTTCGCCTGGGGTCGCTACCAGTCCTGCCATGTGGCAGGAAATACTGTGGCTGGAGCCCCATGAAGGGGAGCTGCCGGCCACGAAGAAGGGGGGGCAGGTCAGGAGACCAACTCCCCCAGCTGCACTTTCGCGGCAGGAGAAACTGTGGTCGGAGCCCCACGGAGGGGAGCTGCCGGCCATGAAGAAGGGGGAGGTCAGGAGGCCAGCTCCCCCCGCAGCAATTTCGCTGCAGGAGAACGGGTGGCCGGAGCCCCAAGGAGGGGAGCTGCCTGCCATGAAGAAGGGGGGGGAGGTGAGGAGGCCAGCTCCTCCTGCTGCAATTTCACTGCAGGAAAACGGGTGGCCGGAGCCCCATGGAGGGGAGCTGCCGGCCATGAAGAAGGGGGGGGGGAGGTCTGGAGACCATCCCCAAAATTTCCTTGGCCGGAGGAGCCAGCCTATGCGCGGTTCACCGGGACACTACAGCTGTTTGGGTGGGAGGAGGACCTCCCACCGTGGCCGCCACCTTTGGCCCGTTGCTGCCCCTGTTCCTGGGCCGGGACTGTGAACCGGGATTTTGGGGACTAAGGGAGGAGGTGGCCGAAAAGGCCATGTGTGCTGCACACAAGGGGGGGCATGTGTGGCGGAGTGTCCCGCCCCTTTGTTTATTATTTATATATATCATGATTTATGTTTATATTACAGCGAAGCGCCGCTTATTTTGTTATTGTTTTTGCATTTTAAAAACCCTGTGAGGATGCCTGAATGATCAGCTACTGATTATTTAACTAGCTGACAGTCACGCATCCTTACTAAACTCGTGCAGACTGTGGCCGAGGGGTAATAAGATAATTAACAGCTAGTTAACCCCTCGGCCAGAATATAAAAGCCTCCAGCTGTCTGCGGAAGGGGAAGAGTATATTAGGAGTGAGAGCAGAGAGAGCGAGGAGAGAGCGAAAACTAAACTTAAAAATAACTGCTAAGCGTGCTGGTTTACACCAGCACGATACTTATTTGTTTATTTGTTTGGCCAACATGTCCTTTTGTTTCTGTGTTGTTTGTTTAAATCTTTTGGTTTATTTATTTAATAAAACGCTGAGCGCCGTTGTGTTCAGCTTCACCCGCCCATTTATTGTTTCTGTTACTTCCTGGTCCGTGACGTCACCATACACGCGCCACTCAACGACAGCTCGGTGACATGGTAGATAGATTAAGTATATGGCAATGTGACAGGATGGCGCAAGGGATGAGGCCCAGAGACAGACTGCAGTTCAAACAAAAGACTTTTATTAAATAAAAAACGGTCCAATGTCGGACCCTGTCTGACATCATCAAAAAGACGCAAAAAACGGGTTTCTAGTCGTTTTTTCTCCGGAAAAGCCGAGAAAACCATTCAATGGCCGAGTGGGAGCGACAGGAGCCGAGGCAAGCTGAAAAAAAATAAATAAATAAAAGGTCGTATCTCATGATTAGTCATACTTGCCCCTGGGATCAGTATTAGGAATGAGAGCAGAGAGAGCAAGGAGAGAGCGAAAACTAAACTTGAAAATAACTGCTAAGCGTGCTGGTACGACTATTATTATTATTATTATTTATTTCTTAGCATATGTGAAAGCTATAGCGAACGAAAGGGTGGGGCGGGGCTGGAGATGCCTAGTGAGTGCTTTGTTGATATGCAGGGCCTTTTAAACCCGTTTGACTGTGGAAAAAAAAAACTTTTAAACAGCGCGTCTAAAATTAACTGCGCGTATGAAAATAAATTGGACCTGACGCGCCTGACACGCACTTAATAAATGGACTGCAGAGGGTTAAACACAAACAATAAACACAAAGTAAAAACTTACAGAAATAAGGCTTCCAGGCTGAGCTTTGCCTTCACTGGATTGCAAACATTAAAAAAAAAACAGCACACAAAGAAAAACATCCTCTCTTCCTCAACTACCTCTCCCTACTGAGGAGCTGAGGCCTCCTTTTATGTCAGGTGGCTGGGTGTTAATTGATTGTTAATTATCCACCTGACACAATAAATCTGGCCAGGGAGGAGAATTTAACCCCATCCCTGCCAAAGTTTACTTTTAACGAAATTCTTCATACAACAATATGAGGTAGATTACTTATAGTTACTTCATCAAGTCTCAGCAACTTCATTGGATCAAACTCAGCAACAAAGCTTTCAGTTCTTGATAGAACCATCAAACAGCTGCAACAAAGTCTTCAGTCCTCGGTATAGGATCCACAACAGCGCCCGTCCGCTCTGTCCTCTTCGCTGAATCTTTTAGCTACGCAGGTAGCAGGGCACAGTTTCTTTTGGACTGTGGTTTTAGGTGTACAGCAGACCCGACTGGTTTGTCTGATAACAGTCGCTGTAAGTTTTACGGCAGTCATCCAGCCGGGCCTCAGTCTCGTTGCTTGTGGTCATTGACTCGCTTGCAGCTTGCTTCCTCATCTTGGGTCTGTTTTCAGGCAGAGTCCCATCTTGGGTCAGTTTTTAGGCGGAGTCCCGGAGCTGCAGCTTTGCTTAGCAGAGTGATAGCACCTTGTTTAGCATTCGATGTGGAGCGCAACATGTTTAGTTTTGCTTGGATATTTTTCACTCTGCTAAGTTGCCACTTTCATGAGATCATTTGTGTATCTTGCCTTTTTTTAAACTCACAGTCCTTTGATGTTTTAATGTCCTTTCCACTGGGACATCACTAGTTTGTCTTCCTTGCGTCAAAATGATTGTTGTTGCATGTGTGAATTATCTGTACATAATTAAACTGTCCGCTCAGCCTAATCCAGTTCAGGCGCCTGTCCTCTAATCAGTTAAGTATATCTGCAAGCCAGAGGCCCCCTTCTCAAGACATAGCAATTTGCCCTATTTCTCAAGACACTCAGTTTCATTAATGAATCCAGTAACATTTCTAATACACGTTCATGTATTATCATATTCAGGGAATATGTCCCACATTTCCCTCAACATAAAAATACATTATTTCCAATATGCTGGCTATGTTTCATGTATAGATGTGTTTTAACAAAATAATACTGGCTAAAGTCTGTTAAAGTCTGCTTTTTCAATTTCAATCAACTACCAAGCTCTCATTCATTTTATAACGTAATGCGGTAATGAACATTAACTTTATTTTTCTTATACTTCTCGTTAGTTAATTTAAAAGTTTATACATAGCAAAAACCTTGAACTGAGGACAGCGCTTGAGAGCCAAGATTCATTTCCCTTATCTATTAGTGTCCAGTCCATTGCTTCTTGTTAGTAAAATATAACAGTTTATACATAGCCAAGGGTCTTGATAGGAGACGCAACTGACCAGCAAACCAGCTTTGAATGCCCCAATATTGCTTCAAGCAGAGCTGAGGGGTACCCTGCAATAAATCAACTGACAAAAAGCTTGTATCTTTATGCATGTGCCCAATTTAGTAAACTAGGTTACAGCTTTGCATTAAATTAATGGAATAAATACTTCTGTTTTATATCACAGCAAAACTTAAATAAATGCAACACTGTGGCTTTTTTAGTTTCAAATATAATATATTGTGTTGTGTAAATGCAATGTACTGTACAGTGTTTTGCGATACTTTTGTATGAAAAGCTCAATATAAATGCAATAAATAAATAAATAAATACATATCCCCCCTCTTCAACAGTATTTAGCAATAACTTCTTCATTATAAATTACATATGAGAAATCAACCAATCACAGAGCAGCATTTCCAAACATTCCTATACCTCTTGTGTATATATGTCATTCCGTACATATCGGTATTTTAAAAATAAAACGCTTTAAATAAAAACATAGCAAAATGGAAAATCCTGTTAACTTCGACCTTTGTTTTAATTTGGATAAACTGAACAGTAGCTTTTCCGAAGAAAATATGACAGAAACTGCAGAAATAGAAAAGCAGCTAATCAAATCCGAACCATCTATGGAGCAAAGTAATAGTCGCTTTCCAACACTAAAACCTGAGGACATTAGCTTACTACACGGAGTGACGACCAAAAAAAAAACACCTAAACAAGTTAAACATGCAGCTTGTCATGGCTTAAATTATGTAAATCATAAAAAGACGATTTCAAGAACAGATCTGAAGAAACTGTATACATCTAGAACTTTGAGTGAAAAAACAGCTACTAACTTGCTCTATAAGGTATGGTTCGAGATACAGTTTTTCTTTTGTAGAAGAGGAAATGAAAACACCTTAATTTTAAGATACAATTAACATTTCACTCATTTACTTTTCATAGACAATTATATCTAGTACATTTAATTGAATTACCGCTAATTGGGAAATACATTTAGCTTTGCTGCTCATGACAATTCTAAACTTAGTCTGAAGAATTGCTGGACTTTAACTTTATATAAATTTTACACACCTCAAGGGGGCAGACTGCTGTTACATTGTGTTCATTACAACTGAGATAATCTTTAACACCCACCTGCAGACTATCTGCACAGGGTTAGTTCATTGCAGTTGGTACTATCTATTGTTAGCCCTGTCCTCTGTACTCACTACAAGATGATCTCCAGTTAGTAGGCCTTTAGATCTTATTTACTTCTTATGGTAATACATGGACACATTTGCAGACTGGATCATTTGCTTCATTGGTCTGAGTATTGTTTTAACAGTAGTCTTGATAGTCAGAATACCTTTCAAAATGTCTGTGGACAGTTGATTACTTACATCTGAGAAAAGAAAAAAAACTTGTTCTAATTCTACAGTACTGTGTGGCAGTATGTATCGACTGCCAGATCCCGTCAAGTCAGTCACTTGGTAGTGTATAACTTAAATGTCTAGGCTATCCAGCATATTTCTAAGAACAGTCTGTGGGAAAAGCATTGCAAGCTGGACGATGTCTCCCGAGCTCACTGTCAGCGGCGCATACTGCTTTTCAGTGGGCAAGTGAGCACTAAACTGGTTCTTTTTTTTGTTTTTCAGTTTTTGAACAATGAAAAACAAACAATGAACCAATTGGTTTTTCATTTTTCAAAAGATGATTTACAATTATTTAAACACAATGTAAAATAGAACTTTTTAGTGTAGAGATGGCTATCATGAGGGATATGTTTGTTTGCTTGCTTTACAATTAAAAATGGCTTTCTGCATAAAAGATGTGCCAACACTACGAATTACACTCTGGTCACTCAGAAGTCACAAATAAGATGTCTGGGCGGACAGCCAAAAGTAACAGGGGTCTGGTTTAGATATACAGAGAGAGTTTGTATACGTGGGAAAGGTGTGAACAGAGACACAAAGAGAAAGCTAGTTTTGACCGACTTTTCTAGCAACGAAAGTAGGTAGGAGGTGTGCTAAAGGTGTGAGTGGTCACCTCAATGACTGGATATTGAACAAGAGAATGAGAGGGGAAGTTTGTATGTAAAGATATGTGTTTTTCCTTTTATACCTTGTTCTGTTCATTTTCCGTGAATTGAACCCACAGATATCTGTGTTCTAATGCAGGTGTATACATTGGGCCAGGCTGTGGCCTGCACGTCTTTGCTTGTTTGTGTCCAGTATTTGTATGGTTGTGTTGACTGTTTCTTTTATGCATATAAAGTATTTTTGATTTATTTTCCCTACATTAGTAAAAAAAAAAAGAATAAATAGAATAAGAAATGTTTTTGATCATCTTTAATTAAAATTAAGAAGTTATTTTGTCTTACTTTTAATAAATGTTTCCAAGCTCAGTAGACTAGTTAATAAAATTCACTAGTAGCGGTACCTCAAATACCCTTATATTCAACTCTTAAGAAGCTGTCAAAGTAATTTTATTCCAAAGCACAGCATAACAGTTTATAACCAAATGTATAAACAGATATATACTTCAGTTAAAGCTTTCCTCCATTTACGAACTTGCAAAATGTAATAAACAATTAATAATGCCAAGTTTTCTGTCCGGTTTGGATAGAAATAGACAGAGACAGATTAAAAAAAGAAGGCTCAAGCCACATTTATTTGTACAGAAAAATAAATAAAATAGAACGGAAGGGAACTGGGACTCAAAGTAAAATAAAAGGTTGTAACTTATTCAAATCTCTATTTTCAATTATTTTTATTATCATTATTTATTTCTTAGCAGACACCCTTATCCAGGGCAACTTACAACTGTTACAAAATATCAGAGTACAAAGTATCACATTGTAAGGTATCACATTACAGAATATCACATTATAGATAAGAGCAGTTGCAAAGTACAATAAAAGCAGTAGCAAAAAATCAAAAAGTAGAGAATACAGCAAATAATTACATGTAAGAGCGGGTTCGACTTAGAGCAGCTAACTTCTATGAAAACTATTTGCTTATACGAGTAAAGTCCAGTATGAGCACGTAGTAAGTACGATAAATGGATGAGAATGATTTCAAGTAAGAGTAATACAACAAAAAAACATGTAAGAGTAAAATCAAATACAAGATACAGGAAGTAGTTATAATTAAGAGCAGCAGTAGAGTATGGCAAGGTATGGAGCAGTTAAGTGCATGTACAAGCTGATGCAAGTAATGGTACAATTGGGATATAGTCCAGTATAGTCGAGAGTTGTAAGGTTTACAGATGCTGTCCTAATCACACACCCCCCTCTAACACCCTCATATTCCCCCAGCAACGTGGGCAGCCCTCATGTACCCCGTATATATACCCTCGGGTCTCCCCCTTGCGTCAGGGCGCAGATCCCCAAGTTCTTCCCACCCCAAACATGCTGCAAAACTCTCTCTCTCGCTGACACACACACACACAAAATGCAACCCTGGCACACAAGCTAAACACCCACCCCCTACACAAGTGTGATCCCCTAACACATTTACACTGTTAGCTCATTCACTACAATTACTACTGCCCAGGTACACAATTTCCCTCCCCCCGTATATTACAGTCCCGAACATTGAGTCAGTTTTGGCCCAGGTTTTCCTTCTCCATCTTTTGCAAAAGGTGAAGAGAAAAACCTCTGCATCTTGTGTTGTGCAACAAAGCAGGAAAAGTGTGAAAGCTCTTTGGATGACTGTGGCAATGTGCCCTGCCTCTGTGTGTATTTTTGTGTTTTATGTTGTATGTAGTGTGTAAATGTTGGTGTATAGATGTAGGCACACGGGATATAATGTGGGTAATGACTTCACGTGCATTTAAAGTATTTAATAATATGTGAGCACGGGATTGCACAAATGAGTGCACGTGCTGGGATTCAAATGAATAATTAATTGTAATTGAATCCCGGCACAACAGTATATATAGATGTACGTTTCACTCACTCGGGGTTGTGTGTTCGGTGAGTGGAGAATGGGTGTGGAGAAGGAGAAAAAGTAAAGAAAAGAAAAGTTTCTTTGACTCACCGTGTTTGTTTGTCTGTTTGTTCTGTTTACTGTTTTGTCGTTTTGTTCGTCTATTTATTTTGGCCCAAAGTGCTGTGTGCTGTTTTTGTTTAAAACCTTTTATTCTGTTCATTATTAAACGCGCAACAGCGCGATTCACATTTCACTTCACAGTACTACTGTGTGTTTCTTCCGGGTCTGACGTCACCACTACAGCCTGCTTGTCACAATGACCTAATCAAATATCCATGTCAGGACAAACATATATTATTAGGGGGCCAAGCAACAAAGTTGCTGGAACCCTATTGTAATTGTTAGGATTATTAAATTTTTTTTTTTAGGCTTCCACGCCAGCATGGCTGGGAAGCCTATTGTTAGGATTTTTCTTCTTCTTATTCTTCAAACTGCTCCTGTTCGCATGCAGTGTAATCAATCAACATGAAACTTGACAGTTATCATCCCGTGAAGATTATAGTTCAGATGCAAAAAAAAATTGCACTCCTGCGTCAACCAAGATGGCGGCCTGATGCATTTTTTGGAAAAACCTTTCAAAATCTTCTTCTTGGAAACCGTGAACCAATTGAACTGACACTTGGCACATATCATCAGCAACCAAACCCGCTTCAAGTTTGCAAAGCAGAGGTTGCTACGATAAATTTTACTATCAAACTGGCTGCCACCAAATTTGCCAAAACACGCCCAAACATCAAACTGCTTCTATTTGCAAACTGTTTAACCAATTAACTCCTAACTTGGTAGGCGTCATCCTGGGGACAATGGAATTCAAATATGGAAAAATTGTGTTCTTTTGTTCTTTTGCTGCCGGACCTACATTTTCTTCTTAAATTTAAAACCACTGCAGTTGAAAAATGGTTTATTTGATTAACTCCAAAGTTGACAAGCATCATCCCTGTGTTAATACAATTGACTTTTCAAAAATGGTGTTTGTGCGTAAACCAATATGGCCACATGACACATTTCTTTAAAAACCTTTCAAAATCTTTGGTCAAATGTAAAACTAGCTTATAACTCCTTACAGAGTGCAGATAGGGTTAATGGTTACTATAGAACACAGATAGGAGCCCATATATGCTCTATCCAAAAATCACCTTGATCGTGACCTTTGACCTCTCCTTAAGGTCAAATGCAAAACTAGCTTATAACTCCTTACAGTGCACATAGGGTTATGGTTACTATACAACACATTTAGGAACCCATATATGCTCTATTAAAAAATTACCTTGATTGTGACCTTTGACCTCTCCTTAAGGTCAAATGCAAAACTAGCTTATAACTCCTTACAGAGTGCAGATAGGGTAATGGTTACTATAAAACACATATAGCAAGCCATATATGCTCCTATGGTACAATATACTACACAGATTAGTACAGGCCAATGGGCTACTATGCCACGTGTGAAATACAGTCATAGATCACATGGCCTGGCGCTTGGACCCTGGTCATTGCTGCTTGCAGCTATATTTATTATTATTATTATTATTATTATTATTATTATTATTTAGCTATGTATTTTATTATTAGTTTACTTTTACTTTGTGTATGTGTGCAAAGTACAGCGATATTATTTAGCTTTAGTCATTATTATTAGTTTACTTTTACTTTCTTTGTGGTGGTGTGTAAAAGACAGTCATAATTTAGCTTTAGCCAATAAGAACATAAGAAAGTTTACAAACGAGAGGAGGCCATTCAGCCCATCTTGCTCGTTTGGTTGTTAGTAGCTTATTGATCCCAGAATCTCATCAAGCAGCTTCTTGAAGGATCCCAGGGTGTCACCTTCAACAACATTACTGGGGAGTTGGTTCCAGACCCTCACAATTCTCTGAGTAAAAAAGTGCCTCCTATTTTCTGTTCTGAATGCCCCTTTATCTAATCTCCATTTGTGACCCCTGGTCCTTGTTTCTTTTTTCAGGTCAAAAAAGTCCCCTGGGTCGACATTGTCTATACCTTTTAGGATTTTGAGTGTTTGAATCAGATCGCCGCGTAGTCTTCTTTGTTCAAGACTGAATAGATTCAATTCTTTTAGCCTGTCTGCATACGACATGCCTTTTAAACCCGGGATAATCCTGGTTGCTCTTCTTTGCACTCTTTCTAGAGCAGCAATATCCTTTTTGTAACGAGGTGACCAGAACTGAACACAATATTCTAGGTGAGGTCTTACTAATGCATTGTAAAGTTTTAACATTACTTCCCTTGTTTTAAATTCAACACTTCTCACAATATATCCGAGCATCTTGTTGGCCTTTTTTTATAGCTTTCCCACATTGTCTAGATGAAGACATTTCTGAGTCAACATAAATGCCTAGGTCTTTTTCATAGATTCCTTCTTCAATTTCAGTATCTCCCATATTATATTTATAATGCACATTTTTATTTCCTGCATGCAATACTTTACACTTTTCTCTATTAAATGTCATTTGCCATGTGTCTGCCCAGTTCTGAATGCTGTCTAGATCATTTTGAATGACCTTTGCTGCTGCAACAGTGTTTGCCACTCCTCCTATTTTTGTGTCGTCTGCAAATTTAACAAGTTTGCTTACTATACCAGAATCTAAATCATTAATGTAGATTATGAATAGCAGAGGACCTAATACTGATCCCTGTGGTACACCACTGGTTACCTCGCTCCATTTTGAGGTTTCTCCTCTAATCAGTACTTTCTGTTTTCTACATGTTAACCACTCCCTAATCCATGTGCATGCATTTCCTTGAATCCCTATTGCGTTCAGTTTGAGAATTGAGAGAAACGGTAGTTCCTCGTACAAGTTAGAAAAACTTGTTTGAAACTACTGAGAGTCTCTATATAGCTCAAAGAGTTTAGCTGTTTTTACCATGTTGCAGCGGCAAAACTAAATCACTTACAATTACCATCTGTACCAGTATCAAAAGTCTGAAACTTTCTTACCTCAAATGTGAAAAAAAAACATACATACCTCTTATACACAATGAGATATAAGTCGTCAAACTAATAAAATTGTTATTCTCCTCCTTCTTCTTCCGTCTACTTTTTAAGGGTGTGTAGCGACATTCAAACAGAAAAGCTAAATAACTGGACATCTACCAATCATGTGATTCCACATGTTGGTCAATGTCACAACAAACCAGGGTATGCAAGCAGTTTGATATCCACACCATTTATATTAAACACATTATTTATGTTTTAAAACAGCACATATCGCAGGAAAAAAAAAGAAAAAAAACACCATGGTTTGAACTTACAACGTGACATTCTTCAAGAGCACACAACCTTAGCCTGCTGCGCCACTGCGCAGTTGTTGAAATGTGTTTATTTTTTAAGCTTACATCCAAGCTTGACCAGCTTCCGCTGAAAACCTGAAGTGCTCGATTCTAGAAATTTTCGATTTCCTGTTTGAAAATTTCTAGTTTCCTGTTTGTTTGGTAGATACCACAGAATGGAATTGCACACAAGAGTGGCATGTAGCTTCCTTGTCTAAATCTCTGATAAATTGTAGTTCCTTATTTAAATGTTAGCTTGCGTGGTTCAGGGGGCGTGGAGCTGGGGGCCTCTAATCTACTAATCTTATAATTTTCTAATCTCCTGTTAATTAGCATTTATTTTCTATTTAAGCCCTGATCACCTGCACCTTTTCTGTCTAGTGTTTAGTTTTCCTCCTCCTCCCCTCCTCCCCTCCTCCCCTCCTCCCCTCCTCCACCTTCTTACATGCCTTCGCATCGGTCGTCTCTGGGGGGCAAGTGAGTCTCACTTCCCCGACCTCAGGGCTAGGTATCAGCCTCCCTTACCTTCAGAGTCTCACCATGTGAGTCAGAGCGGACCCCCGGCCAAACTCTGTCCTGTCGCAGCTCCTGCGCTTATCTTGCCTCACTCTTGGCTCTGTTCTATTCTGCCTCTCTTTCAGGACGTGGTCACTCGTGCCAAGTCCTATACTAACCTCTATGCTTTGTCCTTATTTTCAGGTCCCAGGCAGCGTGACGTCTCGGCCAATCAGGGGTTTTACGAGCGCCCCTTACAGAAGTCTCAGATGCTGGGTACCTCTCTCATCTCCTCTCGAGGGGCGGCTCTCCGAGTCATATCCCTCATATGTGTTTTCGGTTGCTGGGTCCTCTGCCCCTGGGATGTGTCGGTATCGTCGCCCTCAGTCAGTGACCACTTTCTGTCCTACTAACTGCTCCTTGCTGCTTCTTCTGTCTTATCCTTCACCCCAGCTCACGCCCCGTGAATTAAAAATAAATAAAGGAATAATTTATTTGGTAGAAATAAATAAATGATTTAAACAAATGCATAGAGGAATACATACATTTAGAAATAAAATATTTTTAAATAAATAAATGTAGAAATGAATACATGTTTATATTATAAATGTATAAATAAATTAATAAATAGCAAGCTAGAAAAACTACGTCATATTAATTGATTTGGCTGATGCGTTTATCCACAGCAATTGACATTTATATACCTATATAAAAAGTTTCATGTAATATATATATATATATATATATATATATATATATATATATATATATATATATATATATATATATTAGCGCATCAAAGAAAGTCACAGAGGTTGAAACATTTAATGGTAGCTACTGAGTCAACATTTACATTGTAACGTTTAAAACAATCTTTTAAAATGTAACAAACAAGGGTCATTTAAATGTGTTGGCTCAAAAAAGTAACAAGCAGACAAAACTGATTAAAACTAAACAAGTCTGAATGACAAATTCGGCAACATTGTCGAGTTTTGTAAACATTTAAAACTTGTATGCTATGTTCATACAGTAATTAAACGGACTGTGTTGTATAGCGTTATGCTGACTTTGAAAAACAAAATGTTAAAAACAGGGTTTAGTGCAAGTGACAAAACTGTTTTTCTTTACACACACTAAATTATATATGATGCGCACGCAAGCATGCTCTCTCTCTCTCACACACACACGCACACACGCACACACACAGACAGACACACGCGCACACACACAGACAGACACACACGCGCGCGCACATACACACGCACACAGAAACACACACTCACACAGACAGACACACACGCGCGCGCACATACACACGCACACAGAACACACACACACACACACACACAGACACACACACACACACAGACACACACACTCACACAACGCACAAAATTATCTGGCCCGTCAGCAGAAAACTAGTTATTTGTTGAAGGCCAGCATGGGCAGCAGTGTGGAGTAGTGGTTAGGGCTCTGGACTCTTGACCGAAGGGTCGTGGGTTCAATCCCGGAGGGGAGGCTGCTGTACTAAAACAAATAATAATAATAATCGTGCTTCTTTTTTCAACACTTGTGGTTTGTCTTTGTTGTGTAAAAACCTGTCCATATGCAGAAACTGCTCAGCTGCATCCACAGAGTTTGGTGGAACTGACAAAAAACAGCGTGCAATGTTTGCCATGTTTCGGAATCTGATTTCATACCTCAGCCAGAAATCAACAATATGTACATTTTTCATTGTAGGCAGTCAAATACGTGAAATCGTGGATTTTCCGTGGCACTAGAAATCCGTCGCTTGCAGCATCTGTGGAGTAGCGGTTAGAGCACTTTGTTCTTGATTGAACATTTGTGAATTCAATCACATGTGGGGGACACATTGCTGATTTATATAGATTGATCCAGTAAAAAACCCGACTGTATAAATGGGTAATTGTATGTCACAATTGTAAGTTGGCCTGGATAAGTGTGTCTGCTTAATAATAATAATAATAATAATAATAATAATAATAATAATAATAATAATAATAATAATATTTATTTCTTAGCAGACACCCTTGTCCAGGGTGACTTACAAAAATACATTTCAATAATAATAATAATATACGTGTTTGGTTGGTACTTGGATGGGAGACTGCCTGGCAATACCAGATACTTCTAACTTTTCTTTGAAGTTTTATTTGTATCATTAACAAATAGTAGATTAAACAGCAAAAATGATCTGATTTACTTTTAATTTATTGAAATGGACCGCAAAGGATATTAATCGCTATTGAAATAATTGCATAAGAGAAGTTATAAATATATTTATTTCACGCCTCCACCCGCTGTTTTAAGTGCATTTGGATCATTCCAGACACCACCTGATACGTGAGCGCAACAAACTCAGCAATGCATTGATCATTAATACATTTTAAAAACAAAAGATCAAAGTCACAGCATGCATTATTTTCGGGCCAGGACATTTCAATTTGATGAGAATAAGCAGAGTGTGACATTAACAGAAGTGACATTAAATTTGACTGTATTATGGCTACGTCTGTCTTCTTTTCATACATTTACACTGTAAAACACGAGGCTGAAGTTGGCTTATTCGCCAGCTTTTTATTCACAAGCTTTTAAGTGCATAAATTTATTTGTCTACGTTGAAGAAGTAACCTTGCATTTAAAGGGTTAAATCACTTTGGGCTGCCGATTTCTCTGCAGGTACCTGAAGAGGGGCAACCCTCCTACAAGCCCCACTTGTAGTTACCCTGGCCCAACGTGGTTTACTGGGGAAGAACAACGGGTAAATATGCCACATATGCCAATCGCTCAGCTTCTTAGTCGCTCTTTATGTATCTACGTTGACTAAGTAGCTTTGCATTTAACGGGTTAAATCACGTTGGATCGCTGATTTCTCTGCAGGTACCCAGCGAGGGGCATCCCCTCTGCAAGCTACACCTGTATTTAGCCCGGCCCAGCGTGGTTTACTGGGGCAGAACAGAGGGCAAACATGCCACATATGCTAATTGCACAGCTTCTTTGCTGGAAAAAGCCTTGCATTTAAAGGGTTAAATCACTTTGGGCCGCCGATTTCTCTGCCGGTACCAGACAAGGGGCAACCCTCCTGCAAGCCCCACTTGTATTTAGCCCAGCCCAACGTGGTTTACTGGGGAAGAACAGCGGGTAAATATGCCACATATGCCAATCGCTCAGCTTCTTAATAGCTTTATGTATCTATGTTGAATAAGTAGCCTTGCATTTAACGGGTTCAATCACGTTGGGCTAACAATTTCTCTGCAGGTAACTGGCGAGGGGCACCCCCTCTTTAAGCTACACCTGTATTTAAGCTGGCCCAATGTGGTTTACTGGGGCAGAACAGCAGGCAAACATGCCATATATGCCAATCGCTCAGCTTCTTATTCGCTCTTTATGTATCTATGTTGATTAAGTAGCCTTGCATTTAACGGGTTAAATCACATTGGGCCCGCCGATTTTTCTGCAGGTACCTGAAGAGGGGCAACCCTCCTGCAAGCCCCACTTGTATTTAGCCCGGCCCAACGTGGTTTACTGGGGAAGAACAGCGGGTAAATATGCCACATATGCCAATCGCTCAGCTTCTTTTCAGTATTGCTGGTAAAGTTGATTAACCTGAAAGATGCAAACTAAAGGACACTTTTGAGAACTTCATGTTTATTAAACATAACAAACAAAACAAGTAAAAATAATAATTGTGCAATGCACACATATATAAATATATACATATATCTCATCATTTAATTCATTTAGTTCAGTTTTTCACAAACCTGGTTCTGCGGGCCCACTGTCTCTGCTGTTTGTGTTCCAACTGAGTTCTCAATTATTAAATTGATCCCCCAATTGAACTAACAATTAGTGACTTAATGCAATGTTAGAAATAACTTGAAATATCCAACTCTTTTGGCTGCTTTCACAAACCCTGATCAGCACTAATCTTGGACTACCTTACCTGAGTTAACATTAGGTAGTCCTAGATTAGTGTTAATTGAGGCCTGTGCAGCCAACCATTTCTACACATAATTCAAATGCTCTGATTAGACATTTTATTCATTCAATTGAGGGTTCAATTCGTAATTTAAAACTTAGTTGGAACACAAATCAGCAAACATTGGGTCCTCAGGACCAAGACTGGGAAACACTGTTTTATGTAACTTGCTTCCCATATTGATATATACCTGTTAATTATTATGAACTATGTGATTACTGTGTTTATGTTGTTATTATATAAACTGCTTTCCTTGTATGTCACCTTGGATAAAGGCCTCTAACAAATTCATGTTAATAAATTAACATTTGTTATATGGGAAATTATTTGAAGTCCATTTAGCATTTGTCACATATTTGCATTTGTATTTAGTTTGGTAGTAAATGTATCACATTTGCATTTGTATTAAGCAAATTGACATTGCCACTGGTCTCATCAATTTCCTACTATCTGGAAAACACAAGTATGCTCAAAACCATAACCATCAAATTTAACAACAGTCACCCATACCTTTCAGCATTTATGCTCAAAGTTTGAAATCATGGATAGAGTCTACATTGTTCGAGAGCAGTTCCCAGTCATTGGTGCTCATGCAATCACCATTCACAAATGTCAGAGGATGACTCTAAAAACAGTTATGATGGATCGTGGTAACTCCATTTTCTCCTATGGACAAAGTTTCGTTGCACTTTCCACAGTTACTTCCTTAAGCGGTATCCACCTTATCAACTTTGACCCCACCTGCATCTACGCATGTCAAACTGCAGTTGAAGATTACCACCTGCTCACAGGGATTTATTGTCCGAAGTTGAAAAGCTTGAAGGAGACTAACACGCACAAGGGACACAAGGTAAAAGATCATGCGCATTTCATTCACCGAGCCATCATTAATGTTCAGGAACAGCAAAAGCCTCAGTCTTCTAAGAGAACATTGCACTTACACATCCATATAAAGGCTTGAGCAACCCCAATTTCACCTCATGCTATGCAAATGCAACATTGCAGTGCCTTCTTCACTTGCAACCTCTGAAGGATTCATTAAAACACAGTCAACAAGAGGCTATCAGGAGCTTTGTTCACAAATATGATCACTTGCCATCCACTGCGTCTCTAACTACTGTGGATATTTGTCACTTCTTAGGAGAACCTTTCAATAGAGGTGAGCAGCAACATGTTGCAGAGTTTCTCACCAAATTGTCTGGAATTTGTCCTGAAGTATCTGAAGTATCTCGCATGGTTTCAGTCACAATAAGTAATAACATTCTATGTACTACATGTAACTACTGCTCATCAAACCGAGAGGTGTTGCATATTTATCCTCTACATGTACCTGCTGATACAGATTCCATGTGTTTGGAAGAACTCATTTATAGAAATGACAAATGGGCAATGATTCCTGGTAGCAAATGTAGGCAATGCAAAAATTCTCCAATCATGAAACGTGAACTTATTCAATCAGCAGGGAGACTGATTGCAGTCCAACTTATGCTTTGGGAAACCAAACCAGACGGGACCGTTACAAAGTGACACAATGCTAAGTTTACTGCTGTGCAGAAGAGCACAATTACTGTGGACAACAGGAATTACCAATTAGATTCTATTATCATACATCAAGGACAGGATGTTACTTCAGGACACTATGTGTCTGTTCTTGCTGTGGGTGCTACTGGAAAATGGGTGCATGCAAATGATGCACTTATTGAAGTCAAACCATGGTCAAGAAATGCAAATGAAATGTATATGGCCTTTTATGAAGAGATCTAATGCTTTACAAATGCCTTAGCCTAAGTTCATAACACCACTATATCAAGGAGAATAATGTTTTTTTCCAGCATTAAAATGTGTTAGTATACTACCCTTTAGCACGGACATGCATATGTACCTTTTGAACCATTTATAACATTGTAGTTTTGTACCTACGTAAATATCAATATATCAATACCTACCAAAATAGACATATTGTTTTCACCACTCATGCAACTATAAGAATACAATGTTTACACTTTCAATACTGTCCAAAAGTCCCTTCTACCATTATTTTACTTTCAAATCTTTTCTCATTTCTCTTACATTACTCTACTTATTACTCTCTTGTAATGTCTGTCTGTCTGTCTATTTACCATACACATTCTCGAATATCTTTCCCTCGCTTTATTCATTATTTGATGAAGTAAAAAAAGAAGTGATATCTATAACAAAAACAATGTAAAAAAACAAGTTAGAAAAACGCAACAGCCGTTTAAAGGGGTGATATCAAACACAAAAGTCCAAGTTAGGGGAAGCAATTAGGCCAATCTTGTCAAGCATCAAGCAAATAGGCACAATTGGAAAGGTGCTGGGGCCCAAGATTCACACAATTCTTGCTTCTAACTTGGCGCCTTTTTTTTGATCGCTTCGCTCCACTTGAAATGCGCAGTGGCGCAGCGGGCTAAGGTCGTGTGCTCTTCAAGAACGTCATGTTGCAAGTTCAAACCACTTGAAATGCTCTTTGTATGACTTGAAGTGACTGAGACACACACTCACACACTGAGACACACTCACACACACTGAGACTGTGTGTGTTGTAGTGTGTGTGTTTCTCAGTGCATGTGTGTCACTGTGTGTGTGTCAGTGTTTGTGTGTGTATGTCTCAGTGTGTGTGTTTCAGTGAGTCTGTGTGTGTCTCAGAGTGTTTGTGTCTCAGTGTGTGTGTGTCTCAGTGTGTGTGTGTGTCTCAGTGTGTGTGTGTTTCTCAGTGTGTGTGTATGTGTCATTGTGTGTGTGTCTCAGTGTATGTGTGTCTCAGTGTGTGTGTATGTCAGTTTATGTGTGTGTGCCTCAGTGTGTGTGTGTGTCTCAGTGTGTGTGTCTCAGTGTGTGTGTGTGTGTCTCAGAGTGTGTGTGTATCAGTGTGTGTGTGTGTGTGACTCAGTGTGTGTTTGTCTTAGTGTGTGTGTGTGTCTCAGTGTGTGAGTGTGTCTCAGTGTGTGAGTGTGTGTCTCAGTCACGTCAAGTCATACAAAGAGCATTTCAAGTGGAGCGATAAAGTGGAGCGATAAAGTGGAGTGAAGCGATCAAAAAAAGGCGCCAAGTTAGAAGCAAGAATTGTGTGAATGTTGGGCCACAGCACCTTTCCAATTGTGCCTATTTGCTTGATGCTTGACAAGATTGGCCTAATTGCTTCTTCTAACTTGGACTTTTGTGTTTGATATCACCCCTTTAAACGGCTGTTGCGTTTTTCTAACTTGTTTTTTTACATTGACAATGGTTTTGTTATAGATCTTTTATGCGGGACTTTGTCAAAAGCTTTCTGGAAATCTAAATAAACCATGTTGTATGCTTTGCAATTATCCATTGTCAATGTTGCATCCTCAAAAAAGTCAAGCAGGTTAGTTAGACACGATCTCCCTTTCCTAAAACCATGCTGACTGTCTCCCAGGATATTGTTACCATATAGGTAATTTTCCATTTTAGATCTTATTATAGTTTCCATAAGTTGACATATAATAGAAGTCAGGCTTATTGGTCTGTAGTTACCTGGTTCGGTTTTGTCTCCATTTTTGTGGATCGGTATTACGTTTGTAATTTTCCAGTCTGTCGGTACAACCCCTGTGTCAAGAGACTGTTGCATGATCTTGGTTAGCGGTTTTTAAATAACTTCTTTCATTTCTTTGAGTACTATTGGGAGGATCTCATCCGGCCCAGGGGATTTGTTTATTTTAAGAGCTCCTAGTCCCTTTAACACTTCTGCCTCTGTTATGCTAAAGTTATTTAAAACTGGATAGGAACAGGTCGACATGTGGGGCATGTTGTCCGTATCCTCCTTTGTAAAAACCTGTGAAAAGTAATCATTTAATATATTTGCTATTTTTTTTTGTTCGTCTATGATTTTGCCATTTGTGTCTCTTAGACATTTAACCTCCTCTTTGAATGTTCTCTTGCTGTTATAATATTGGAAAAACATTTTGGAATTGGTTTTAGCACCCTTAGCAATATTGATTTCTATCTCTCTCTTGGCCTTTCTAACTTCCTTTTTGACTTGTGTTTGTATTTTATCATTAGTTTAACTTTTATTTTTTTATTATTACTTTTAATTTACTTATTTTCTGTGTGTGTAAGAATGGATAGATTATTATTAGTATTATTATTGATTTTTGATTTTTCAAAAATACCATGAGTCGTAAAACCTTGTGTAGCTCTGTAACTGTACAAGATATTTCAATTCTGATTTCAGATTTGAAATCCTTGGAAAATTTGGCAGCTACCATGTCCTCTAAGTTTTTTTTATATAAAACTTGGAAAGAGGTTGAAATCGGCAGTTTTTAAAAATATTTTTTATTATTTTACATTTTTTGATAATTTTTTGGGAGGTGCAGCTCATATGAAAAAAAAAAATATCATGATATCACTGGAAAGATCTACTTCATGCCTTTCTGTAGATGTATTGGGGTTTGATTTCTGAAACAAAAGTGTTCATATTCATGACCAAATATGGCCATTCCACGTAGGCAGCAAAGGGTTGGCATGTTATAGATTTAAACTGAAAGAAAATATATTTAAAGGATAACATGCAATTGTGCTATAATAGATTCTACTTCTACTACTGGTCATAGGCGACGACTCTTGGTTTTGCTGGTGAGTGCTTTTAAATTATATTACAATATGGTTAGGGGATTTCCCGAAACCTGATTGGTCAATACGGGCCTTAATCCCTGGTAAGGACGTCAAATGTTAGTATCACTCAATCAAATTGGAAGTTAGTATCCTTTAAAAAATGTAAATATAATATTCGCTTATGTAATGTATCCTTTCTCTGCTTCATGAAAGAAAATCTCTGTTCTTCTGGATCTAGTACATGCCATCTGAAATAGATATATTTAATGTTCGGTAATACACAAACATGCACAAATACTATTTAAAATAATAATAATAATAATAATAATAATAATAATAATAATAATAATAATAATAATAATAATAATAATAATAATAATAATAATAATTCTCGGCACCTATGCTACTGGCCCTTCGCCTCTAATTTATATCTGCACACATTCTACTCTACCAGATATAGCCAATCCAATATACCGTTATCTAACCTTTTCTTGAAAAGGTTAGATAACGTTAGCATACAGACTTGAGAGAGCTAAACTTGTGTTCTTTTCTGAAAAGAGACTAACACCAGGTAGCAAACTGTTTGTTCCAAAATGCACGTACTACTAGTGACAACTGATGAAAGCTAGAATCACAGAGTCTGGGCATACAGCTAAACTCGCTATGCAAGGCTACAGCAGGCAATAAACAACAGTTCTGTGGAGCTAAAGACACCCCAGCACTTCAAGAAGATATGTAGAATGCGAGCACATGTAGGGAGAACAGACAACAAGAGAAGGATCCAGTTCAAACCAGCTAGATATCATACACATAGCACTAGGTTTTAAAGACATGATACTTCTTACACTGCACATGGGATTCTGAAACGGCCATAAATTAACAGGGTGTAGTCCCCAGGTGATTGGGATTCTGAAACGGCCATAAATTAACAGGGTGTAGTCCCCAGGTGATTGGGATTCTGAAACGGCCATAAATTAACAGGGTGTAGTCCCCAGGTGATTGGTGCACGGCCTAGACTGGGGAGGAGAAACTCAGACTTGGTTTCGCTAATTGTATTTTTCCTGTTATTGAATTGAATTGTCTTGTTCTCTACCTGGAAAGAACTTTCCCTGCACCTATTGAATAAACAGCCAGCTTTTTGAGAGGATAAAAGAAAGTTCGCTCAACGCTCAACACAGAAGAAACACTTACCTGAATTCCTCACAACAAAGAGATTTAAAAACTTACAGATTTCACTTCAAAGATAACCTGAAGAAGCTTGTTTTTCAGCTTTTGGGAAGACACTCTGATTAGGCCACAGTTGCTGCAGCATAAGATTTTGCATCAGTACCATTTCAGCACTCTCCAATACCAACCTGAGCCGCAGGAAAAGACAACTGAGGAATGTTATAAAGATGTTGCCAGTTATTTTCAATGTGTACAACAGGGTAAAATGTTGTGCCACAAGAAGCTTAGTGAGAAAACATTCAACCAGAAAATAGTTGAGCAACAACTATAATATCTTTAACCAAAGTTATAAAATAAAACAATTCTAAGCATCAATTTCATGATTATTTGTAATAGTAAAGGCACTGGTTGTCTAGCAGTAATATTGCATAAAACATTTTTTAAACAGTTACTGACATAACCTTTAATCTTTTCAGAAAGATACTGAATCTGCTTTGTCCAAGCTACCAACCCCCCTCAAGAAAGACAGTTTCAGGAAGACTGTTAAGCAATACATACTCAGGCATTGTAGCTCCTTTAAAGCAAGAACTAATGTCTGCAGTTTCTAGCAGTAACGTGCCACTTTGTTGACCAGAAGTGTAATTTGATGGCAACATGCATTGGCTGCATTCCTGCTGATGAAGCCCATACTGGAGAGAACATTGCCTTCACAGTGCAAAACGTTTTCGAATCCTATGATTTAAACAATTTGTATGTGCTGTTACTGACAGTGGTGCCAATGTTGTACATGCCTGCCAACTTCTTAAGTGAAACGGCACCCTTGTTTAGCTCATACATTGCACCTCTGTCTGCAGGAGATTATTTTTCCCAGGCAAGGAATGCAGGTGTTAATAGAGGAAATATCTGCAGTGATTGAAAGATGTCGACCCATAGCCACGCTTTTAAAAGGTCACCTAGTGCTTGGAATGCCTATTAAAAAGGTGTGCCTGGCTGAAAACGGATCTGAACCAGTGAAGATTCTGAAAGACTGCATTACAAGATGGAACTCAAGCTTGCCAATGATTGAAAAGGTGATCCAGCAAGCGGAGCATTTAGAAATTGCAGCCTTGAAATTGAAGAGACCAGCACTGCTGCTGAGGATAAGATGCATCTGGAAGAAGTGAGTGAGATGCTGAAGCCATTTGAGGAAGCAAAGACAACTCTTTTTGGGGCAAAGTATCCTACAGCATCTCTCATTGTGCCCACAGTGGTTGGAATTCACAGTGCACTTGGCAAGACTGAAGTGAAGTCTGAACCTGGGTCGAAGATGAATGACTACCTTTTGAGTCAGATCTGAACAAGGTTATCCAGCTTCGAGAATTACCTTCATTTTCAGATGCCAACATTCCTGGATCCACGGTTTAAAAGCCGTCTCTTCAACAGAAGAAGCAAAAATAAGCTATTATAAAAAGGATCCAGTTCCAGCCAAGAGAGCACGTCCATGTGGCAGTAAGAGCATCTACCAGCTTTCTGACAGTAGCACAGAAGATGATGATGATTTTGCAGGATCTGCATTAGACAATGAGATGAAGGTGTATGCAGCTGAGAAGAGAGCGCCTTTGGACTCAAGCCCTTTGGATTACTGGACGAATCGCAAAGATTCCTTGCCTTTGTTAGCACAACTGTCACATCGTTTCTTTAGTGTGTATGCAACATCACTGGAAAGTGAAAGACTGTTCTCCAAAGTAGGGGATTTACTTACTGACCAAAGAACAAAGCTAAGTTCCACAAATGTTGAACAAATAATATTTCTGAATCGAAATTTATCTTTGAGCTGGGACTCAAAATAAATTAGATTCTACAGGAATTTCCTTGGCATAATGCAAAATAAAAAAGGGGCAAAACTCAACAAAACCTGTTAAAAATGAGAAAATGTATAATGTAGGGCATGGGTTTTGAACTGGTTCTGGAGTACCCCTGTGGTTTTTTTTGTTGTTTTTTTTTCAGCGGAGCTCTTAGTTACTTGAACCCTTAATTGAACTAATAATTTGCTAATCAAGGCTTTTATATTATTTTCAGCTCTTAAACAGTTTGCGATGCCAAGTTAGAACAAAAGTTTGAAACCTAAAAGTTGTTTTTAGTTAAAGGGACAAAAAAGGGTCAATGTCGATGATACTGTTGATTTTGTTGAATATTAGCCAAAAGATTTCTAAAAGAATAAAATGTTAAAACCAGATTCACACGTCTCTTTTACTGAGAAACACAAACAAACAACATTAAAATCTTAAAGAATATGATACTATGATAGTCATGCATAAGTTTTTGTGGCTCTGGATCCAGAGCCAAGTACAAGCAGCTGGAGCTGGAGCACCAGTATGGAACAGCACCAGAGCGGCTCAGGAGCTGGAGCAGAGGCTGCTGGAGTCAGCCTGGAGCTGGAGCAAGAGGTCTCTGTCAGCTCTGGAGCCAGCCTGGAGCTGAACCACTGGAGCCACTCCGGAGCTGGAGCCAACAAACCCGGAGCACTGCCAACCCTACTTCACACGATGGTAGAGGCCTGTAAATGACCATAGGTCATATGGTTTGGTGGCCATATTGGATTTTTCAAGAGTTTTGGACAATTTAAAAAAATCTTCTCTGAAACCGCTTATGATGGAGATGTGAAACTTGGGGCACAGACTACCCTTATGTCTTATATTTATATTTGTTCAAGAGAAGTCGATTGGTCACATGGTTTGGTGGGCATATTGGATTTGTTAAAAATATTAAAACGTCTTCTTCTGTGAAACCGTTATGCCGATTGAAGCGGAACTTTGCATACATAGCTTTGGCAAGGTTGTCTATCAAGATTGTTCAAGGCAAGTCACTACATAAAAAAATGGCCTTCGCGAACCAATCAAATTTTAGCTATGATCAATTTGCATATAGTTGAATATATTTCAGTATTTATCTAAGGTAAAATGTTATAAACTCATGAATCTTCACTGAGTAGTGGAGGCCTATGGGAATTAATGTGTGCTCTATTAAAAAATTACCTTATTATTATTTATTTGCCGACGCCCTTATCCAGGGCAACTTACAATTGTTGCAAGATATCACATTATTTTTACATACAATTACCCATTTATACAGTTGGGTTTTACTGGAGCAATCTAGGTAAAGTACCTTGCTCAAGGGTACAGCAGCAGTGTCCCCCACCTGGGATTGAACCCACGACCCTCCGGTCAAGAGTCTAGAGCCTTAACTACTACTCCACACTGCTGCCCAGGAATCCAAAGGGCTTGACCTTTCACCTCTCCTTAAGGTCAAATGTAAAACTAGCTTATAACTCCTTACAGAGTGCAGATATGGTAATGGTTACTATGGAACACAGATAGGAACCCATATATGCTCTATTCAAAAATTACCTTGATCATGACCTTTGACCCCTCCTTAAGGTCAAATGTAAAACTAGCTTATAACTCCTTACACATTGCAGATAGGGTCATGGTTACTATGGAACACATATAGGAACCCATATATTTATCCAAAAAGGTCCTTGGCCGTGACCTTTTACCTCTCCTTAAGGTCAAATGCAAAACTGGCTTATAATTCTTAGAGAGTGCAGATAGGGTCATGGTTACTATGGAACACATATAGGAAACCATATGGGCTCTATCCAAAAATGACCTTGCCTCTCACTTTTGACTTCTCCTTAAGTTCAAATGCAAAACCGGCTTATAACTGCTTACAGAGTGCAGATAGGGCCATGGTGACTATGGAACACATATAGAAAAACCATATGGGCTCTATTCAAAAATTGACCTTTGACCTATGAAGTTTGTTAAAAGTTGCTACGTCAAAAAACATGCAGGCCACGAGTAAATCAAATTTCAGTATATATTGTACTATTATTCTATGGTAAAGTTCAAAGACTAGTAGAGGCCAATGGGGTGCTATGCCACAGGGCAAATACAGTCATAGGTCACATGGTCTGACACTTGGCCCCCGGTCATTGCTGCTTGCAGCTATATTTATTATTATTATGATTATTATTAGTAGTAGTAGTCCTATTTAATGACCTGTTAGGGGTCACTCGACAGCTGGAGAAAAAATTCTATTTAGCACTGTCACAAAGACGGCCCGAGTGGGTTGCGTCAGACCAGAAAGGAATTCAAACACAGAGACTTGGGGTTTTGGTGAGGCTGAGCGCGTGATCGCGCTCAGCATTTAATAAACAGAACAGAAAATAAAGGTTTGAAACACAAAAACAAATCTCCAAAAAAATAAATATATACAAAACGGACTAAACAGTGAACAAACGGGCACGGAAACAAACAAACACGGTGAGTACAAAACACTTTATATTCGTTCTTCTTTTACTACTACTTTCGTTTTAACTCTCCTCTCTCTCTCTCTCCCGTTCTCCTCTTAAACCCCGAGTGACTAAAAATGTGCCTATTTATACTGTTGTGCTGGGATTCAATTACTAATTAATTAACTTGAATCCCAGCACGTGAATTAAAACCCTGTGCTCACATATTACATTTAAAGGATGAAGTGATTTGTGCCCTCCTGGTGCCTAAATACAAATCTACCTTTTAAATCACTGCGTGAAACACAGACCCGTTTATATCCCGTGTACCAATCTATACACCAACATTTTTAACACACAACACATAATATGGGGCACATTGCCCATATACCCCCCTGTGCAAAGCACACATGGCCTCAACGGCCACCTCCCTTAAAAATCCAGCAGTCAGGCCAAAGTCTCGGGCTGGGAAGGGAGGCTTCAGTGGGCCCATGGCTGGCCATGCTGTCAGCACCCCTGCCGGTAGTGGCACGGCTGACAGCCTGTTGGTTTGCTCCTGCAGCGAAACTGCTGCTGGGGAAAGTGGTCTCCTGAGCCGGTAGCTCCCTTTGGTGGGGCTCCGACCACAGTACTGCCGGCAGCGAAGAAGCTGCATGCAGGTCTCCGGACCTCCCCACGATCTCCGGCAGCGAAACTGCTGCAGTGGGGAGCAGGTCTCGGACCTCCCCACGATCTCCGGCAAAAACTGCTGCAGTGGGAGCAGGTCTCCAGACCTCCCCACGATCTCCGGCAGCGAAACTGCTGCAGTGGGAGCAGGTCTCCTGACCTCCCCACAATCTCCGGCAGCGAAACTGCTGCTGGGGTTGGTGGTCTCAGACCTCCTCCCCTTCTTCGTGGCCCGGCAGCTCCTTTCTGGGGCTCCGCCACCGTGCTCCCTGCGGAGGCGGGCAGCAGAGGCAGCTCCTGCTCCTCTGCTCTGGTGGCGGAGGCAGAGGCAGCTCCAGCTCCTCTGCTCCTGGCGGTGGTGGAGGCAGAGGCAGCTCCAGCTCCTCTGCTCCTGGCGGTGGTGGAACCAGCAGGTATTCACCCTCTGCTGGTGGAGGTGGGACCAGCAGGTATTCACCCTCTGCTGGTGGAGGTGGGAGGGCAAGCAGTCCTCCCACTGCGGTGGAGGTGGAACCAGCAGGTATTCACCCTCTGCTGGTGGAGGTGGGAGGGGCAAGCAGTCCTCCCACTGCGGTGGAGGTGGAACCAGCAGGTATTCACCCTCTGCTGGTGGAGGTGGGAGGGGCAAGCAGTCCTCCCACTGCGGTGGAGGTGGAACCAGCAGGTATTCACCCTCTGCTGGTGGAGGTGGCGGAGGCAGAGGCAGCTCCTGCTCCTCTGCTCCTAGTGGAGGGCGGTGGTGGTGGCGGAGGCCATGGGGCTGATGCTGGCCACTCAGAGGGGAGGCTGTGGCAGTGCTGGCTCCTCTGCTGTGGCGGCTGGGCTGGTGTGCGCCGTGCTGCCCTCATCAGCCTGAATAGAGGCTGCTGGGGGACACCAGCCTCCTGCCCCTCTCCCCCCAAAAATTTTCAGGGGGTTGAGCCTGTAACTCCTCCCCTTTCGGCTCTTGGGGCTGAACCAGCAGGCATTCTCCCTCTGCTGGTGGCTTGGGTCCCAGGGCTGTGGAAGCCCGACTTGCCTCCCTTGGGCTCTGGGCGCACCGACTCCTCCCTTTTGGGCTGTGGGCGATGACTCCTCCCTTTTGGGCTGTGGGCGCCCCGACTCCTCCCTTTTGGGCTGTGGGCGCACCGACTCCTCCCTTTTGGGCTGTGGGAGGACTCCCCCCCTCTTGGGCTGTGGACGCACCGACTCCTCCCTTTTGGGCTGTAGACGCACCGACTCCTCCCTCTTGGGCTGTGGGCGTTCGGGCTCCCCCACTCAGGCAAAGGCTCCTCCCACTCAGGCGTGGGGACGTTGGGCTCCTCCCACTCAGGCGTGGGGAGGCTCCTCCCACTCAGGCGTGGGACGTTCGGGCTCCTCCCACTCAGGCGTGGGCGTTCGGGCTCCTCCAGGCGTGGGACGTTCGGGCTCCTCCCACTCAGGCGTGGGACGTTGGGCTCCTCCCACTCAGGCTGTGGAGGCAAAACCAGCAGGCATTCACCCTCTGCTGGTGGAGATGGGGACAGCAGGTACTCACCCTCTGCTGGTGGAGATGGGGACAGCAGGCATTCACCCTCTGCTGGTGGGCCTGCTACCTGGGCTGCTGTTCCTTTTATTGTTGCCTCCAGGTAGCTGAGGGAAACTCCACCCCTTCCTCCAAGGTGTTTGGGGTGTGTTCCTCCTGATATGCCTCCCATCTCTCATAGTCCATCATCCACAGGACCCGGACTATTATGGGCAGAGACTGGGCCTCAGCCCAGCATTCTCCAGGAACCAGTCCCGCAGTTTGATGGAGTCTTCTGCCATAATATTTTTTTTTTTTTTTTTTTTTTTATAAACAAAACCCCTCCTGGTCTGGACGCTTGAGGCGCGGCTATCCACGATGACACCACGTGTCACAAAGACGGCCCCAGTGGGTTGCGTCAGACCAGAAAGGAATTCAAACACAGAGACTTGGGGTTTGGTGAGGCTGGAGCGTGATCGCTCAGCATTTAATAAACAGAACAGAAAATAAAAGGTTTGAAACACAAAAACACTGGGGCACTATCGCCAAAATAAATATATATACAAAACGGACTAAACAGTGAACAAGCGTTGCACGGAAACAAACAAACACGGTGAGTACAAAACACTTTATATTTCGTTCTTCTTTTACTACTACTTTACGTTCTTAACTCTCCTCTCTCTCTCTCCCGTTCTCCTCTTCCGAACACCTAACCCGGTGACTAAAAAGGTGCCTATTTATACTGTTGTGCTGGGATTCAATTACTAATTAATTATTCACTTGAATCCCAGCACGTGAATTAATTCTGTGCAACCCTGTGCTCACATATTACATTTAACCAGCACGTGAAGTGATTTGTGCCCTCCTCGTGCCTAAATACAAATCTACCTTTTAAATCACGTGAAACACAGACCCGTTTATATCCCGTGTACCAATCTATACACCAACATTTACATTACGCAACACACAACACATAATATGCACACAGGGCGGGGCACATTGCCACAAGCACCCTCAAAAAGAGGGTGCTAACAAAGACGGGAAATTAACCGATTTTAACATAAATGTTGGTAAAAGCACTGTAAATTAAATGAGAAGAAAAACTGAATAAATAAGGATGGTAAGAGCATTCCATTTAGAGCCCACCGGTCGACAAAAACTGTCATGTGGATTCTGCATGGACGTGCTCCAAAGAAACCCGGCTGGGACCAGGGCCATTAGCATGGCTCCACAGTCAAAGAGACCCTCCCTGGTGATCTTGCGCTTCCTGGTCTTGTAAACTGCCAGTTTAGCAAGAGCCAGGAGCAGATTCACCATGAGGTCTCTCTCTTCATGAACAGGATGCCCAAAAATAAACAGGGTGGGGGAGAAGTGCAGCCAGAACTGCAGCAGGGGGTTCTTTAATAGTAGGAAGAACGGCTGCAGTCTGGTGCACAAAAAAGAAATATGGTAAACCGACTCGGACTGACCGCAGATCGAGCATGCTGCATCCGAGTTGGTAAAGTGACGCAGGATCTCTCCTGACGCGAGTGCTCTGTGCAGCACCCTCCATCTCTAGGGACCAGCGAGGAGTACAGGGCCTCCCACTGGGGACTCTCGCCCTCTGGAGGTTGGAGGGGCTTCCTCCAAGCTGTGTCCCGGCAGGAGACGAGGGTGAGGAAATGGAGAGTGTGGAGCACCATCGCGTACATGGTTCTCCTTGATGCGGAGCAAAAGGGAGTCGAGGAGAACTGTGAGATCCTGCTCAGGTTGTTCTTGAGGGGGGGCTGAGGAGGGTCCCACGCCTTTGGTTTGATCAGCAGGACCGGAGAGCTGGGGGTAGTGAGGGAGGTTCGCTCTCCGGTCCTAAGGACCCTCTCGAGATACCTGACAGAATTTGGGTGCAATGCTGCTTTGCACTCCTGGATTGCTTGAGGGCCGTTCTGATGGTGCCCCGAGCTGCCCTTTCAACCAGCGACTTGGGAGTCAGCAACTCGGGAGTCAGCCAAGCGTTCATGATCCAGGAGATCCCAGACTCTGGTCACTTTGGCCGAGATTAACAGCTTCCGCACTGCAGGGGATTTCAACGTCTGCACACCTAGATGGGGGTTGTGCAGCAGGGGCTCCAGAAGGAATAATTCCCCCTCGGTCAGAACGGTGTATCGGCCAATGTTAAACATACTCTGGGTCTTGAGCAGGTCCTGGTAGAAAACCGGCAGCTCGGGGCAACGGATTCCCCGGAGATTGATCCAGAAAAGCTGCTGGTCGTAGCCCAGGCCGTGCAACTGGCGCAAGAGGAGGGAGGCCAGCACTCACCACTGCGGGGCCGGGTCTGCGTACAGGTATCTCTGCACACCAACCCTTGCCCTCTCTTGTTCAGAGGGAGGCACAGAACCCCAACAGAGACCCAATGCTTTCCGGACCAGAAGAAGTCTGTCAGCTTTCTCTGGACCCTGGCAACAATCTCAGAGGGCTAGCTCAGGGCGGTAAGTCGATGCCACAGCATCAGTGCCACAAGCTGATTGATCACCAGAGCCCTGCCCCTGAAGGAAATCAGTTTCAGCAGACACGACGCTGACCTCAGTCTCGCAGCAACCTTGTCCTCCAACTCCACCCAGTTGGCTGCGACTGAGGTCTCCGCGGGGCTCAGGTGGACTCCCAAGTACTTGAAACTGTCCTCGCTCCATTGGAATTGCTGGAGAGTGACAGGAAGGGAGTCCACCCACCAGGGACCTACTTAAAGCCCGGAGCATTTGTTCCAGTTGATCCTGGCAGAGGAAGCGGCAGAGTAAACACTCTGGCAGCTCTGCATCCTCTCCAGATCAACCGGATTGGAGGCCACTAGGAGCACGTCATCGGCATAAGCCGACAGGACTACCCTCGTATCTGGTCCGCCAAGCACCATCTCCGCCAAGCAACTGACCGACAAGTCCTACTGCAGTAGTGCAGCAGGTGCCGAACCAGGAAGATGTTGTGAAATATCGTCCTGGCCCTCTCATTGACGCTCTCCTGATTTGTCAGAAGGGAGCTGTCATCCGATAGAAGGCAGGTGATGTTTTTGCGATCTCCCTTCTTTTTCTCCAACACATAGAAGTATGTGCTGTGGTCCACCTCTCAAAGGAACTGGACTCGTGAGTGCACAAATGCCCCCCGGGACTGCTGGAGCTGCAGGTCCCGCAAGGTGATGTTCTCCTCGTACACGCTCTGCTAGAGTTGGTCCCTGCGAGCCAGGCGGCTCTCTAGATCGAGCAGCTCCCTTTCCAGTCACTCGATCCATGAGTACCTCCGCCAGCTCGTGCTCCTCGTGTAATCCTGATCTTGATATGCGCCTTCCCCACATCCCACCACTGACTCCACGTGGGGAAGTGAGATCGCCTGCCGCACCAGACTGCCCAAGAGTCCCGGATGTTGCCACCGCCAGATGTCAACCAGAGAGAGCGGAGTGGTCAGCTCCCTCAGAGCTGCCAATGAGAGTGGATAGGGTTCTTGCCCCACCCTGTCTATGGCCTCGAGGGTGCAGTTTAAATTCCCCTCCCCCCCCCGAGGACCACAAGCTCGTCTGCACTGATGTTGGTCATGGTCGACATTCGGCGAAAGAACTAGACCCAGAGAAGAGCGTCGCCATCCCACAAGATGATTGTGTGAGGTGGCAGAAAGACACTCCCCCCCCACCCTCCAGAAGCCATTTGGCTTCGGCCTCTGGAGTTGTGTGGGTTTCCTGCAGGAAACACACAGAGTAACCTCCTTTTTTCAGGTAGGAGATTACCTGGGCCCTGCGAAAATGGTAATTGTAACCGTTGACGTTCACAGTACCGATGTGATACATGATCCTCTGTCAGGTTTTGTTGGTGACACTCACAGGAGATCCTGAGTTCTCCCGAAGTTCACAAACTGGTCGTGTAACCTTCGGGCCCGTTTGGCAGGGCACCTAAAAATGTAATCCTGTAAGCTGCTAGAGAATAGATTTATACCGTGTGTATGTGTGTATACAGTGGTCGTACAAAGTTTACAAACCCTAATTTAAGGAAGTGTGACACCCTACAATTAATGTTGAATACATGTATATCGTACATTCCTATAAACACCCCTATTTATTTATGGTAAATATATGTAGATGGTACATTCCTAAAATCCCCTGTGACAGGATACCGAGTGGTGACGTCAGGCCAGAAACAGGAAAGAAAACAAACTCAAAATACTGCGGTGCAAAAAGACGCTGCGGCACCATTTATTTTTAACACAAAAATAAATAAAATATTTGAACAAAAACCACTGCTCACAGAGCAAAATAAAAAGATAAACAAAAACAAATCATGAACACAAAGCAGCCAAAGTAGCAGGTCTTTTATATCCTGGCCGAGGGGTTATCAATTCTCTCATTACCCCTCAGCCATAGTCTGCACAGGTAGAATTATTATGCGTGACTGCCAGCTAATTCAATAATTACTAGCTGACAGTCACGTATTCCCACAAGGTATTTTAAAACAAAAACAATACATCATGGCACCTCACTCATTTTTGCCAAACAATAAAAACTACAGCTTTTCACCGTCATATTTAAACATAATAAATAATAATAATAATAATAATAATAATAATAATACAACAAAATCAAATACAAAATAATAAATTGCACAGGGGCGGAGGGGTACCCTGTTCTAAACATAAATAATATATTTATGGCAGGGCTTTGCCCCGCCCCCTTTTCATGTGCAGGGCTCCTCGCCCTGCCACATCCCCCTATTCTTATGTTTTCTAATATATAAAAAAGACCCTGATTAGCAGTAGTACTATAATAATAATAATAATAATAATAATAATAATAATAATAATAATAATAAAACTACGTGCCAAGCAACTACATAACAGGGAATTATCTGACTACAACATTTTAATTTCAAACAACAAAAGTGAACTCGCTCTGGATAAAAGCATCATGCTAGAAAGAAAACAGTGGGTTCAGTGCGGATACGACAGGACAGGACAACAATATAAAGTTAAACTCTTTATTTAAAAAAACAAATCTGTACAGAATATACATTTTAAAAAAAATACAAACACGTCATGTCCATGTATCGGTTCCCAGTACTAGGACTATATAAAGAAGGATAGGAAAATGATGTCACAAGTGGGTGGAGTTGGTAAACAGTGGAGCATTTCTGGAGCCCGTAGAGCACTTTAACAGTGCACTTGCAATGCTTTTAACTTATGCGCGCTTGCCCTGGCAAAATGTTTCTTGACATAATCAAGCATTAATTTGCATAAATAACAGTGAGGCACTTTATATTAAGGATAATTTGTATTGTTATTAAAAAAATACCAGTATATCCTGGTGCTGCAACACAGCATCGCTGCAAAGTATTCAGTACTGAGTGGGCTCCACAAATGGCGCCTGTAATTGAGTACCGAACTGAATCACGGGATTGACTGTCCTATCCTTCTTTGTATAGTCCTAGCCCAATCCTGGATGTCCTGTTGAGGAGTAATCATATACAAATATATATATATATATATATATACATTATATATATATATATATATACACGTGCTCAAATTTGTTGGTACCCCTCCACAAAAAAAAACGAAGAATGCACAATTTTCTCTGAAATAACTTGAAACTGACAAAAGTAATTGGCATCCACCATTGTTTATTCCATATTTAATAGAAATCAGACTTTGCTTTTGATTTTTTATTCAACATAATATTGTAAATAAGAAAACAAATGAAAATGGCATGGACAAAAATGATGGGACCGCTAACCTAATATTTTGTTGCACAACCTTTAGAGGCAATCACTGCAATCAAACGTTTTCTGTAGCTCTCAATGAGACTTCTGCACCTGTTAACAGGTAGTTTGGCCCACTCTTCCTGAGCAAACTGCTCCAGCTGTCTCAGGTTTGATGGGTGCCTTCTCCAGACTGCAAGTTTCAACTCTTTCCATAGATGTTTGATAGGATTCAGATCAGGACTCATAGAAGGCCACTTCAGAATAGTCCAATGTTTTGTTCTTATCCATTCTTGGGTGCTTTTAGCTGTGTGTTTTGGGTCATTATCCTGTTGGAGGACCCATGACCTGCGACTGAGACAGAGCTTTCTGACACTGGGCAGTACGTTTTCGCTCCAGAATGCCTTGATAGTCTTGAGATTTCATTGTGCCCTGCACAGATTCAAGGCACCCTGTGCCAGGCGCAGCAAAGCAGCCCCAAAACATAACCGAGCCTCCTCCATGTTTCACTGTAGGTATGGTGTTCTTTTCTTTGAAAGCTTCATTTTTTTCGTCTGTGAACATAGAGCTGATGTGACTTGCCAAAAAGCTCCAGTTTTGACTCATCTGTCCAAAGGACATTCTCCCAGAAGGATTGTGGCTTGTCAATATGCATTTTAGCAAATTCCAGTCTGGCTTTTTATGTTTTTCTTTCAAAAGTGGAGTCCTCCTGGGTCTTCTTCCATGGAGCCCACTTTCGCTCAAAAAGCGACGGATGGTGCGATCAGAAACTGACGTACCTTCACCTTGGAGTTCAGCTTGTATCTCTTTGGCAGTTATCCTTGGTTCTTTTTCGACCATTCGCACTATCCTTCTGTTCAATCTGGGGTCGATTTTCCTCTTGCGGACGTGCCCAGGGAGGTTGGCTACAGTTCCATGTACCTTAAACTTCTTAATAATATTTACAACTGTTGTCACAGGAACATCAAGCTGCTTGGAGATGGTCTTGTAGCCTTTATCTTTACCATGCTTGTCTATTATTTTCTTTCTGATCTCGTCAGACAACTCTCTCCTTTGCTTTCTCTGGTCCATGTTCAGTGTGGTGCACACAATGATACCAAACAGCACAGTGACTACTTTTCTCCATTTAAATAGGCTGAATGACTGATTACAAGATTGGAGACATGTGTGATACTAATTAAAGAAACTAATTAGTTTGAAATATCACTATAATCCAATTATTTATTATCTTTTCTAAGGGGTACCAACAAATGTGTCCAGGCCATTTTAGAATATCTTTGTAGAATAAGCAATAATTCATCTCTTTTCACAGCTTCTTTGCTTTATTCTATGACATACCAAAAGGCATGCAAGTATACATGATAAAATAGCTTTTAATTTCATCACTTTTCAGGAGGAATGAAGCATTATTTCAATGAGCTGTAAGGGTACCAACAAATTTGAGCGCGTCTGTATATATATATATATATATATATATATATATATATATATATATATATATATATATATATAATGTATATATATATCAAAACACGTGCTGAATATCATTCTGCAACTAGAGATAATGTCGCTGCGGTGATGTCGGCGTGGTTTTGGACTCGCTGCACTGGACCGGGCTCCGCCATCACTGCGGAGTCCTGGACTACCTCAGGTGATGTTGCCGTTTCACCCTCAGCGATAGCACGAGGGCCGGGACCCTCGTCGCCGCCAGAGGGGGAAGCCTGAGGCAGTTGCTGTTTCAGGGGCTCCTCCTGCACCCCCTCTGTGACCCTGACCAGGGGAGGGGATCTACCCCGAGGGCGCCACCTCCTTCCACCCTCCCTGGTTCTTCCCCTCCCTTCGGCGCCTCAGTGGCTGTTGTCTGCGTGGGCTCTGCCTTTTCTGTGTCTGCCCACGTCTGCTGCTCAGTCAGGCGCAGGGGACATTATGGCATCCCAACCCATGGGGTCTGGCCCCTGAACAGCAACATTTGTGCAGTCCAGGGCTTTCCGACAGGGTTATTGACACCCTGCAGGATGCCAGAGCAGTGTCCACACGTTCCCTGTATGGGTACAAGTAGGGTGTTTTCAGATGTGGTGCTTGCCTAAGGGCTTTGATTCCACGACCTGTCCCATGCAGTTATACTGCATTTTTTTTGCAGGACCTGTTGATAAGGGGAATCCCTCTCTACATTAAAGGTCTATTTGGCAGCTGTTCAACTTGCCATATCAAAATTGATTATGTCTCCACAGAAGCTCAGCTTTCTGGCGGAGCAATTTTTTAAAGGCGCTCGGCTTTGGCCACCTATGAAGGACATTGTCCCTCGTTGGAGGCTTAACGTGGTGCTTGAAGCACTTATGAAGACTTCTTTTGAACCCTTGCATTCAGCTGAGCTGAAATATTTATCTTTGAAAGCGTCTTCCTTGCTTGCAATCACATCTGCTAAGTGGGTGGGTGAGAAGCAAGCATTTTCAATTGTGAAAGCCTGCTTAATATTTGCGAAGCCAGGACAAAGTTTATGCTTCTAACAAATCTGCTTTTTTGCCGAACACTATCTTGGCATTCCATGTCAACCAGTCTGGATTTGGAGTCTTCTTCCACCTCCTTCCAGTCTGACAGGGAGCTGCAGGAAAAATGATGACAATATCAGTGTCAGCAGTCTTTTTATGCCCCCAGGCATGTTTGTAGTTTGCAGTTATGGGATTATTTAATTAGTTATTTAGGGTTAAAATTACAGTATCATAATGCTCGTTCTCTCCTCCCTCTCTTTCTCTCTCTCTGTGACTATATTATAACCTGCATCACATCACATTTCTGTGTGTTAATGCATAATTAATGCTGCGATGGAACTGAAAACAGCAGAGTGGTTATGGGGGGGTGTGACAGTCTAGCTGAGTGGTGATGTCAAAACCAGGAAATGAACAACACAGACAGGATGGATGAAATGGTAAATGCGCTTGCTTGCGCCGGTTTATTGTAAATAAAAAGGTTGAACAAAACAGAAAACACTGACTGAACAAACAAAAACGGCGCGTTGGCCAAAGTAAATAGACAAACAACAAAGTGGACGAACCAAACAAGTATTGTGCGAGCCCTCTCGCACGAGTAGCATTTGTTTATATTTTTTAAATTAATTTTCCTCTCTCTCTCTCTCACCCGTTCTCCACTTACACACAACCCTGAGTGAATGAGACGTGCATCTACATATACAATTGTGCTGGGATTCAATTACCAATTAATTATTCACTTGAATCCCAGCACGTGAAGTAATCTGTGAAACCCCGTGCTCACATATTATTAAGTACTTTAAACGCATGTGACGTGATCCCCGTGCCTAAATACAACTATATATTTTAAATAACTCGTGCTACACAGACCCATTCATATCTCATGCCCCAATATCTATACACCAACATTTACACACTACATACAACATAAAACAGAAAAATACACACAGGGGTGGGGCACATTGCCACAGGAGGATATAATCATCCAAAAATGTGACATTTAGCCTGCAACTGGTTCCCATATCTGCTATCTACTTCAAATGTTGGTGTAAAATATTGTTGTTAATAAAAAAATATGTTTAAGAAGAATGAAGTGTATAAACTTGTATCTAAAGTATCACTTTCCTCTGTCGCTCTGCAGCCGCTCCCCATCTCCCCTGCAGTCCTCAGAGAAGGAGAAGGAGAGCTCCGCCGAGCTGACGGAGAGGTGTTTCAAGGAGCTGCTGGGCCACGCAGCCTACAGGAACATCAATAACGCCGTCAAACCCGTCCTCATGTGAGTGAGCTGGCTGCGGGGAGACATGAAGACTGAGAGTGAATGATGTGAATGATAATGTGTGTGTGCACACTGTATTCTCTGCTCTGCACATGTTTCTGTATTCTGTTTCAGGTACATGGATAATCACTCACTGTGGGAGGGCAAAGTTTCTGCTGCCTGATGCTTTAAAATCATCATGTATTCCATACAGGTGAGACACTTCTGTCTATTTCCAATTAGACAATTCATGATACACTGTAATTACTCTCGTAATTACAGTGAATAACATGAATAACTTTTGTGTTCAGCTGTTTTGTGGTTGTGTTTTTGTAGGGTGTATGGCAAATGGCCCAAGGATGATACCAGATTGATAACAAACTACAACCAAAATATGGAGCATATAAGGCAATTTCAGTGTGTATAATAGTGAATCTTTGCTACCAAGGATCAAAATGTCCTTGCTGATTTGCTACTCCCTACTGCCCTCAGTTAAAATCGCTAACTAAATTGGTTGTAAGTTGAGGTTTTTAATAGCTGATTTGGTTACTGTTTTGTGCGTGCACCCTCAGCTTTTTTTTCCTGTCTCGTTCTTGTTTCAGTCCCAGCATTCCCACTTGGTCATTCAGCAACTCCTGGGACACCTTGATGTAAACAGCAAGAATGCTGCCACAGTTCGTGCAGGGATAGTGGAGGTTCTGTCTGAGGCAGCTGTTATTGTAGCCAGTGGCTCTGTAGGTAAGCTATCTTAAACAGTTCCAGATCAATACAGATTGATAGAAACTTGTTCTTCTCACTCCCACAGCTTGCCAGTGTTATTGAGGCTGGCAGCTAAAATGTTGTCACTAGAGGGAGCTGTAGCACTTGCTATGTTACATTCTAATTTAATACATAGAATAACATTATAAATATAATTTAGTTATTGAAAACAATGTAATTTGCTGGTTGGCTAAAAATTATCTATATGGTAACAATATCCTGGGAGACAGTGAGCATGGTTTTAGGAAAGGGAGATCATGTCTAACTAACCTGCTTGATTTTTTTCAGGACGCAACATCGACAATGGATAACTGCAAAGCATACAACATGGTTTATTTAGATTTCCAGAAAGCTTTTGACAAAGTCCCGCATAAAAGATGAATTCTCAAACTGAACGCAGTAGGGATTTAAGGAAATGCATGCACATGGATTAGGGAGTGGTTAACATGTAGAAAACAGAAAGTACTGATTAGAAGAGAAACCTCAAAATGGAGCGAAGTAACCAGTGGTGTACCACAGGGATCAGTATTAGGTCCTCTGCTATTCATAATCTACATTAATGATTTAGATTCTGGTATAGTAAGCAAACTTGTTAAATTTGCAGATGACACACTTTGCTCAGGCTGAGACTACAAGCTCACTGGCTCTTATGACTCCTGCATCAATATCGGCTCCAAGATTATCAAGGAACACGAACAGCGCCAGTTCCGGGAGGTCGTCATCAAAACCTGGCCATCATCTGTAAACAGCACTGAGTCACACCCTTCATAGGATTTGTATCATTTCACTCTCCCCTTCTTCACTCCCTACTGCACTGTCATTCTCACTCACTAGACTTGTCTTTCTCTCTTCTCTCTCTCACACACTTTTCACTCCCTTTTTTCACTGTCACCACTACTGGTCTCAAAATGTCCATTTCTCCCCAATTACCCTCCACTCATCTCTGCCTCACTCGCAATATTTCTCTCCCTGTCTCCAGGGTCATTTGCCAACACACTGCCCACCTACCGGAGGTCTGAGGTGATGCTGTTTATCATGGGGAAGATTCCTCTGCCTGAGGGCCACCCTGCTCTGGGTTCTGCCAAATCAGGGTGAGCTGCTCTGAAGACGCATGCTGTTTGTAATTGTTGTACAGGCTGTGTGGTCCAGTGGTTAAAGAAAAGGCTGTGTGGTCCAGTGGGTAAAGAAAAGGGCTTGTAACCAGGAGGTCCCCGGTTCAAATCCCACCTCAGCCACTGACTCATTGTATGACCCTGAGCAAGTCACTTAACCTCCTTGTGCTCTGTCTTTCGGGTGAGACGTAGTTGTAAGTGACTCTGCAGCTGATGCATAGTTCACACACCCTAGTCTCTGTAAGTCGCCTTGGATAAAGGCATCTGCTAAATAAACAAATAATAATAATAATAATTTCTTTTAGAAGCCTTCTTCCTTCAGTCTAAATTAGGGCTGCTCTGATAAATAGATTAATCAGACCAATTAATCAACTGAAGAGTTGATCGCAAATTATTATTATTTTTTTTAATTTAATCATGCAGTTCTATTTTTGTATATAAATTAAAATCAACCAATAGAAGATCTGCATTTTCTCCGCGGCAGTCCAATCATAAGTGAGCGGAGGCAGGACATAAACAGTTGAAGGTCTTTAGCAGGTTGAACCAGTGAGATAGTCAAAGATCTGCCCCTTGTTATACAGGTGTCCAATCATGAGTGAGCAGAGGCGGGACATAAATATGTTAGGTAAGGGCAGTGGTGCGCAAAGTGGGGGTGCGAGAGTCAGTAAGAGGGGCACGACTATGATTGAAGGGACAGTTCTGTAAAAAAAAGGATAGAATATTTTTAAAAAATACATAAATGACAGCTAATTAGTCCAAGTTCTTACCTTTCAAATGGACCGTTGACAATCACTCTAAGACTTGTTTCGAGTGTGTCAGTGAAACTGCAGTGAAAAGGGGCAAGCGCATTTAGTGAACAGGGGTGACAAGTGTATAAAAAAAGCACTAATGTTTTTCCTGGATTTAATGTAAATCACATATTTCTTCCTAGATTTAACAAAAAAAGTCCAGATTTAGCTAAATACATAAATGTTAACAAACACATGAGAACATAAGAACATAAGAAAGTTTACAAACGAGAGGAGGCCATTCGGCCCATCTTGCTCGTTTGGTTATTAGTAGCTTATTGATCCCAGAATCTCATCAAGCAGCTTCTTGAAGGACCCCAGGGTGTCAGCTTCAAGACCTCGTGACAGCCTGGAGAGACAGCTGACAGGAGGAAAGAGACCCCATTGGGGCTGGTAAGGGTTAGCTACCCTTGTCGGCAGTATCCAGCTCTGTGTTTACAGGATGCTGGAGACACCCGCCCAAGGCTTCTAAGAAATTAAAAGAAAAATACCCTAGAGTCTGCGAGAGGGGGGCGGAAGATGACTCAACGTTGGACAACACGGTTAACGACTTAGGAACGGAAACGGATATGAGTATGGAGAGTACTTCACAAAAGACTAGTTCAAGATCTGCAGTTAACAAAGACATGGAACTCCAGGTTTGTGTCTGCGGCTGGAGCAAGGCGACAACATTCAGGGGTTTGAAGATTCATCAAGGGAGAATGAAATGCTTGAGGGAGAAGGGACAAGGGCCTCGCATTGATCAGTACTTCTTACAAAGTCAGTCAAGTCAGTCGAATGAAATCCAGCGACAGGAAGCAAACCACAGTTCGCAGGATATCAGCACCCCGGTCATAGACGTGAGGAGGACTTGCATGGACACAGTTAGTGATGATCCTTGTGAACTCGGTCAGACAATCCAGCATAAGAGAGAAAAGAACCTCAACGGGCACAAGCCTGGAGTTAAATGGCCAAGAGCTTGTGAGAAAACCGCATGGGACACAGTAAACACAGATCTCTGTGTTGCGTTGGAAAGGTTAAGTGGAACAGTTGAAAAGAAGCTGGATAAATTTGGGGACATCATCTACACATATGGAAGCGAGAGGTTTGGAGTTGAAAAAAGGAAGGAAAAAGTACAAACTATTCCTGGAAAGTCTAGATGGCAGCAAGAGATTGAACGCTTAGTTAGAGAAAGGAGATAGCTGAGGAATCAATGGAGAAGAGCAGAACAAAGTCAGAAGGAGGGACTCTCCTTACAAAGGGTCATAAAAGATAAGCTTTCAACATTGCGCAGAGCTGAGCGCCTATGGAAACGCTACAAAAAGAAGGAGAGAACTAACTTTTATAAAGACCCATTCAAATTTGTAAAGAAGTTATTCACCAGTGAGAAGAATGGCACACTAAAAGCATATAAGTTTGAGCTGGAGAGATATTTGGAGGAAACACATACAGATTAAAAAAGGCAGGAGCCTATGTCAATTCCTTCAGGCATCCCACCTATCAATCCACCAGAATACCAAATGGAGGACTGTGCACCTAAGTGGAAAGAAGTAGAGCGAGCTGTGAAAAAAGCAAGGGCTTCATCATCTCCAGGGCCTAATGGAGTTCCGTACAGAGTGTACAAGAGTGCTTCAGGAGTTCTACGAATCCTGTGGAAACTGATGAATGTGGCATGGGAAAAACAGGTTGTACCAAGAGCATGGCGCCAAGCAGGTGGAGTCTTTATACCTAAAGAAAAAGATTCTACAAGCATCAGTCAGTTTTCGCCTATTTCCTATTAAACGTGAAGGCAAGATTTTCTTCAGCATTATTGCTCAGAGATTGTCAACTTACCTATTAAAGAACTGCTTCATTGACACTTCAATACAAAAAGCGGGCATTCCAGGTTTCCCAGGATGCTTAGAACACATCAATGTGATCTGGCAACAAATTCAATCAGCTAAAAAGGAGAGGAAGGAGCTCCATGTGACATTCCTGGACTTGGCTAATGCATATGGTTCAGTGCCACATGAACTTCTTTGGGCAGCATTTGATTTTTTCAGTGTACCGATGACAATAACAAATTTAGTGAAAGCCTCTTTAGAGATTTGCAATTTAGTTTTTCAACTTCAGTATTCAGCACTACATGGCAATGCCTAGAAGTTGGAATAATGGCAGGATGCACCATTTATCCACTGGCTTTTACCATGGCAATGGAAGTAATCACTAGGGCATCAAAATTGGTAGTGGGAGGAGAGCGCTTGGCTACTGCAATGCGACTACCACCAATTCGAGCATACGTGGATGACATGACAACCATGACTACAACAGTAGCCTGCACTAATCGGTTATTGGGCAAATTAACCAATAACATTGAATGGGCACGAATGCAATTCAAGCCCACTAAATCAAGGAGCATCTCTATAATTAAAGGTAAAGTAGTACAGACGTGCTCAAATTTGTTGGTACCCTTACAGCTCATTGAAATAATGCTTCATTCCTCCTGAAAAGTGATGAAATTAAAAGCTATTTTATCATGTATACTTGCATGCCTTTGGTATGTCATAGAATAAAGCAAAGAAGCTGTGAAAGAGATGAATTATTGCTTATTCTACAAAGATATTCTAAAATGGCCTGGACACATTTGTTGGTACCCCTTAGAAAAGATAATAAATAATTGGATTATAGTGATATTTCAAACTAATTCGTTTCTTTAATTAGTATCACACATGTCTCCAATCTTGTAATCAGTCATTCAGCCTATTTAAATGGAGAAAAGTAGTCACTGTGCTGTTTGGTATCATTGTGTGCACCACACTGAACATGGACCAGAGAAAGCAAAGGAGAGTTGTCTGAGGAGATCAGAAGAAAATAATAGACAAGCATGGTAAAAGTAAAGGCTACAAGACCATCTCCAAGCAGCTTGATGTTCCTGTGACAACAGTTGCAAATATTATTATGAAGTTTAAGGTCCATGGAACTGTAGCCAACCTGGCCGCAAGAGGAAAAACCCCAGATTGAACAGAAGGATAGTCGAATGGTGAAAAAGAACCAAGGATAACTGCCAAAGAGATACAAGCTGAACTCCAAGGTGAAGGATGCGTCAGTTTCTGATCGCACCATCCGTCGCTTTTGAGCGAAAGTGGGCTCCATGGAAGAAGACCCAGGAGGACTCCACTTTTGAAAGAAAAACATAAAACAAGCCAGACTGGAATTTGCTAAAATGCATATTGACAAGCCACAATCCTTCTGGGAGAATGTCCTTTGGACAGATGAGTCAAAACTGGAGCTTTTGGCAAGTCACATCAGCTCTATGTTCACAGACGAAAAAATGAAGCTTTCAAAGAAAAGAACACCATACCTACAGTGAAACATGGAGGAGGCTCGGTTATGTTTTGGGGCTGCTTTGCTGCACCTGGCACAGGATGCCTTGAATCTGTGCAGGGCACAATGAAATCTCAAGACTATCAAGGCATTCTCGAAACGAAACTGCCCAGTGTCAAGCTCTGTCTCAGTCGCAGGTCATGGGTCCTCCAACAGGATAATGACCCAAAACACACAGCTAAAAGCACCCAAGAATGGATAAGAACAAAACATTGGACTATTCTGAAGTGGCCTTCTATGAGTCCTGATCTGAATCCTATCGAACATCTATGGAAAGAGCTGAAACTTGCAGTCTGGAGAAGGCACCCATCAAACCTGAGACAGCTGGAGCAGTTTGCTCAGGAAGAGTGGGCCAAACTACCTGTTAACAGGTGCAGAAGTCTCATTGAGAGCTACAGAAAACGTTTGATTGCAGTGATTGCCTCTAAAGGTTGTGCAACAAAATATTAGGTTAGCGGTCCCATCATTTTTGTCCATGCCATTTTCATTTGTTTTCTTATTTACAATATTATGTTGAATAAAAATCAAAAGCAAAGTCTGATTTCTATTAAATATGGAATAAACAATGGTGGATGCCAATTACTTTTGTCAGTTTCAAGTTATTTCAGAAAATTGTGCATTCTTCGTTTTTTTGTGGAGGGTACCAACAAATTTGAGCACGTCTGTAGATAAAAGGTTCTTCATTAATGGTGAGGCAATACCAACAGTGTCTGAGAAGCCAGTGAAAAGTCTTGGGAGATGGTATGACAGGCATCTAAAGGACACAGTTTGTGTGGGCGAAGTTAGACAACAAGCAGTGGAAGGGTTGAAGAGCATAGACAGCAGCGCTTTACCAGGCAAACTAAAACTCTGGTGCTTTCAGTTTGGTCTACTGCCAAGGTTGCTGTGGCCACTGACTGTGTACGAGGTTTCTTTGACAACAGTAGCAAAGCTGGAAGTTTTAATCAGTTCATACATCAGGAAATGGTTCGGAGTTCCACGCTGCCTCAGCAGAATGGGACTTTATGGTAAAGGAATACTGCAGCTACCAGTCTCCGCTCTAACTGAGGAGTTTAAGTGCGCCAAGGTCAGACTGGAAATGACATTAGTAGAGTCACACGACAAATGCGTAAGGGAGGCAGCACCTGTGTTGAAAACTGGAAGAAAGTGGGCGGCAAAGAAAGCTGTGGAGGATGCAAAGGCTGCCCTTCAAATTGGTGATATCATGGGGCAAGTTCAGCATGGAAGAGGGGGTCTTGGTCTCAGTTCAGCTCCTCCTACATGGCACAAGGCAGCCCCAGCTCAATGGAGGAAGCTGGTAGTCAACGAGGTGCAAAAGCAGGAGGAGAGGATGAGGTGCATAAAGGCCATTTCCCAGGCCAAGCAGGGAGAATGGATGAGATGGGAGAGTGTGGAACAACGCAAGATTTGCTGGCAAGACCCATGGTGAATGAAACAGAGCAGGATCAGTTTCCTCATCAGGTCAACATATGATGTTCTCCCATCACCACAGAACCTAAACCTCTGGGTAGGAGAGGATCCCTCATGTCCTTTGTGTTCATCACCTGCAACATTAAGGCACATTTTGACAGGATGTAAGGTGGCTCTTAGCCAAGGACGGTTTACTTGGCGCCATGATCAGGTGCTGCGATGTTTGGCCTTAGCATTGGAAGACCAATAAGTTGCCAATAAGTTGCCACTTGTTCCATCAAAACATTACACACAAAAGACAACATTCCTCTGCCCAGGAGAGCAACCACCAAAAAAAGGTGTTAAAACCAATCCTCGCCCAGGACAACTGGAAGCTGCTAGATACTGGAAAATGCTGGCAGATGTTGGTCAACGGCTTATTTTTCCACCTGAGATTGCCACCACTAACCTTCGACCAGATATTGTCTTGTGGTCTGGATCAGCACGCCTTGTTCACCTGGTAGAGTTAACAGTGCCATGGGAGGATGCTGTAGATGTGGCGTATGAGAGGAAGAAACTGCGGTATGCTCAACTAGCCACTGAAGCGGAACAGCGAGGATGGAGAGTCCGGGTTTACCCAGTGGAGGTGGGTTGTCGAGGATTTGTGGCACACTCTACAACCTGGTTTCTCAGAGATGTCGGATTCAGTGGCCAAGAGTTGCGTCGCACAGTGAAGAACTTATCTGAAGCAGCAGAGAGAAGCAGCTACTGGCTGTGGTTGAGATGGAAAGATTCTGGCTGGGGATCTCAAGCACAATAGAAAGAAAAAAACGCTGATGTACAGGTAAGTAAGCTGGGCTGAGTTGAGTGGGGGGCGGAGGGGGGTGATGCTGGGACGCTAGAATCACCGTCGAGCCCTCTTGAGGTGTTGTAGGCCAGTCGATGAAACACTGAGGATGGAAGGTGCCCACTTGAAGACCCCAGAGATGTACCCTACTTAGCTCAATCCAGACGGTTGTCATGCTGATGCGCTGGGGAGACCACACTGTGGCTGATCCCCGGAGCCAGCATCGCAGCCGTGTGTGCTGATGCACTAGGGAGGCAATAAGCTGATCCCTGGAGCCAGCATTACACTTCAGCCATCAACACCAGACAGAAGGATATCTACATCATCATATGGAAGGAAGCGCAAATGGATGTAGTCACAGATGGATCACATTAGTTTACTGTAAAGCTACGTCTTAGTTAGTGCTTATGTTGGTGAGAGCCGAGTTCAAATCAGCATGAAGTTTTAACATCTACTCCCGTGTAATGGAAATCACTGGGGAGTTGGTTCCACACCCTCACAATTCTCTGTGTAAAAAAGTGCCTCCTATTTTCTGTTCTGAATGCCCCTTTATCTAATCTCCATTTGTGATCCCTTGTTTCTTTTTTCAGGTCGAAAAAGTCCCTTGGGTCGACATTGTCAATACAATTTCAATTTTGAAATCTTGAATCAGATCACCGCGTAGTCTTCTTTGTTCAAGACTGAATAGATTCAATTCTTTTAGCCTGTCTAATTCTGGTCGCTCTTCTTTGCACTCTTTCTAGAGCAGCAATATCCTTTTTGTAACAAGGTGACCAGAATTGAACACAATAGTCTAGGTGAGGTCTTACTAATGCATTGTAAAGTTTTCACATTAGTTCCCTTGATTTAAATTCAACACTTTTTATATCCGAGCATCTTGTTGGCCTTTTTTATAGCTTCCCCACATTGTCTAGATGAAGGCATTTCCAAGTCAACATAAACTCCTACGTCTTTTTCATAGATTCTTCAATTTCAGTATCTCCCATATGATATTTATAATGCACATTTTTTATTGCCTGCGTGCAGTACCTTACACTTTTCTCTATTAAATTTCATTTGCCATGTGTCTGCCCAGTTCTGAATGCTGTCTAGTTCATTTTGAATGACCTTTGCTGCTGCAGCAGTGTTTGCCACTCCTCCTATTTTTGTGTCGTCTGCAAATGTAACAAGTTTGCTTACTATACCAGAATCTAAATCATTAATGTAGATTGGGAATAGCAGAGGACCTAATACTGATCCCTGTGGTACACCACTGGTTACCTTGCTCCATTTTGAGGTTTCCTCTCTAATCAGTACTTTCTGTTTTCTACCTGTTAACCACACCCTAATCCATGTGCATGCATTTCCTTGATTCCCTACTGCATTCAGTTTGAGAATTAATCTTTTATGTGGGACTTTGTCAAAAGCTTTCTGGAAATCTAAATAAACCATGTTGTATGCTTTGCAATTATCCATTGTCAATGTTGATCCTCAAAAAAATCAAGCAGGTTAGTTAGACACGATCTCCCTTTCCTAAAACCATGCTGACTGTCTCCCAGGATATTGTTACCATATAGGTAATTTTCCATTTTAGATCTTATTATAGTGTCCATAAGTTTACATATAATAGAAGTCAGGCTTATTGGTCTGTAGTTACCTGGTTCGGTTTTGTCTCCATTTTTGTTGATCGGTATTATGTTTGCAATTTTCCAGTCTGTCGGTACAACCCCTGTGTCAAGAGACTGTTGTATGATCTTGGTTAGCGGTTTGTAAATAACTTCTTCATTTCTTTGAGTACTATTGGGAAGATCTCATCCGGCCCAGGGGATTTGTTTATTTTAAAAGCTCCTAGTCTCTTAAACACTTCAGCCTCTGTTATGCTAGAGTTATTTAAAACTGGATAGGAACAGGTCGACATGTGGGGCATGTTGTCCGTATCCTCCTTTGTAAAAACCAGTGAAAAGTAATCATTTAATATATTTGCTATTTTTTTTTCTTCATCTATGATTTTGCCATTTGTGTCTCTTAGACATTAACCTCCTCTTTGAATGTTCTCTTGCTGTTATAATATTGGAAAAATATTTTGGAATTGGTTTTAGCCCCCTTAGCAATGTTCATTTCTAGCTCTCTCTTGGTCTTTCTAACTTCCTTTTTGACTTGTGTTTGCAGTTCCAAGTACTCTTTCTGTGTACTTTGTTTTTGGTCCCTTTTAAACGCTCTGTAAAGTGCCTTTTTTCGCTGAATATTTTTTTTAACTGATCTATTAAACCATTTTGGCCATTTTGTTTTAGATTTAGATTTGTCTGCTTTTGGGATGTAATTGTTTTGCGCCTCTAGCCCTTTGCAGTCAATTTATTAAGTGCGCGTCAGGTCCAATTTATTTTCACACGCGCAGTTAATTTTAGACGCGCTGTTTAAAAGTATTTTTTTCCACAGTCAAACGGGTTTAAAAGGCCCTGCATATCAACAAAGCACTCACTAGGCATCTCCAGCCCCGCCCCACCCTTTCGTTCGCTATAGCTTTCACATATGCTAAGAAATAAATAATAATAATAATAATAGTTGTACATACCGATCAATCATCTCCTGATCACTCGTTTTATCACCAAACGCCTCAATAATGCAATCCAAGTCATTATTTTATTACTATAACATCTGAAAAAAGCTCTGCAAATGTCCGTGATATTCTCTGAGCGCTGATGCACTCACAGCCAGCTTGTTTCCTTATGGCCTCCATTATCAGATGCCAGGGGCAAGTATGACTATTCATGAGATACGCTTTTTTTTTTTTTTTTGGCTTGTCTCGGCTCCTGTCGCTCCCACTCGGCCATTGAATGGTTTTCTCGGCTTTTTCCGGAGAAAAAACGACTAAAACCAGTTTTTGCGTCTTTTTGATGATGTCGGACAGGGTCCGACATTGGACCTGATAGGAATAATTGCAATGTCGGACCAGGCCGACATAGGACCGCAAAGGGCTAGTACTACATTTTTTTCTCTATTTTTCTCCAATCTACTTCTGTTATTCTCTGTTTCATACCTTCACAGTTTGCTTTTCTAAAATTGTAAACCTTAGCTTTAGTCATTACTTTTTGGGTTTTAAAAATCACTTCAAATGTTGTGGTCTGAGTTTGCCAATGGTTCTCTGACCTCTGTTTTAGTTATTCTGTCTTCGTTATTTGAAAAGACTAAATCAAGGCATGCCTCCTCTCTAGTCAGTGCCTTGCCAAATTGCGTTAGGAAGCAGTCATTTGTCATTTCCACCATTTCAATTTCATCCGTCATGCTCCCCACCGGGTTTTCCCATTTTATATGGGGGAAGTGGAAATCCCCATTAGTATGGCTTCTCCTTTGCTACACGCATTTCATTGTATAACAGATTATTTTGCTCGGCGCCTGAATTTGGCGGTCTATAGCATGCTCGTATTATTATGCCCTTTGAATTTTTGTCCATTATTCTGACCCATATTCTTAAAAGTCGGAGTGTAAGTGCAGCTCTGCAGCACACAATGCCTAATCAAACGCATCAATGGGCATGGGCTTCCATGTTAAAGGGCTATGCACACCAGACGCAAACGACGCGAGCGAGCAAATAGAAAATAATTCAAACTATTTATTTAAATGGATTAATGCACACCGCAAGTGAAGAGAGTGGTGCGAATGAAGCAAGCAAATATAGAAATACATTTGTTTTATTTGTATTTACGCTCTGCGCTGTTCGTGTGGCAATGGACCAATCAGAAATAAGGTAAAAGGTAGTGGCTGTCAGGTTGTCACTGTCTCGCTCACAAAGAGATTACCACAGAAATAGAAAAAATCGACATCAATGAGAATTTAATTATTGAAGTCGAAAAATATGATGTTCTTTATGATGGTTAGAAAGACAATAAAAAGAAGGACGGCACATGGCAAGAAATAGCAGAACAATTGGAAATGGATGGTAAGCTGTCTCTCTTTATTTCACCTTCATTTTAATGAAAGTGACAGGGAGCACCAAAATATTGGTTTCGTGTTTCTATAAAATGACGCTTCTTTGTTTTAATACTGTTGGCTAATTAGCTCTTTAACAAGCCTGCGGTATTCCCCAAACTGTTTCCTTTTTTTTAGTGTGTGGTGTACCCATACTCTATTTTTTTGTGTTTTATTTATTTTATTTCGTCTCCACAAAAGGACCAGCTACAGTTGTTGTTTTTTTTGTACTCGTGCTGTATTCGTGTTGTTCGATTCACTCCCCATGTGCATACAAATTTGTGAAAATTGCTGAACGATAATGTTTTTTAGATTTATCTGTTAGGTAAATGTTGAATCCCCAAGTTTAAAAAAGTTATGTATTTAAATTATGTATTTTTTTCATGTATTTATTTGTTAGAAATGTTAGCTAAATGTTGACTTGCCAAGTGTAAAAAAAATATTTAAATTCATGAATTTGTTGCAACAAAATGTATGCTAAAAAATGGGGGTGGCATTTCAAAAGTTTGCCCACCACTGGCTTAGTGTGTAAGCATAGCTACATTTGATGTGATTACAATTATATTGATAACTTCAAAGTAATATTTCAAATTGCTTTTTACAAATAAAATTAAAAAATTCATAAGACAATGGAAACATTGTAGTCGATTTGGTTACAAATCAATTTTCAAGAACTTTCTCAGAAAAAATGGAGGTACAGTATACACCAGAAATAACAGAAATACCTGAACTGAAGGCACCAATTCTTCAAATAGAGGTAATTATGTGGAATTACTTTCTCTGATTTCTGACTACAACAGTATGTTAAGCAATTACTTGTCAATAGCCACAGTCTTCGGATTGTAATCGATTGACAGCCCTAGTCTAAACACCTTGTATTGTAATCTGGCCAGATCTCACAGGTGAAACAGGCCACACTGCCTTCTAGACCCTGAGCTCTAACATCTAGGATATATTATCACATTATCCCTCACTCGGCCACACTACCTCCTAGTCCCTCTGCTCCAACTACTTTGCCAAACAATAAGATGAAGGATGCACTGAATGCTATGAAACAACTCAAAAGACTGGAGCAGAGTGTAAAATAGCTTCCTTTATTTTTCTAAAATGATTTATATTGGATGAGTTTTCTAAACAAGGTGGAAAAAAAGTTGATTGCCAGAGGGTAGTTCCTGTACTTTGCTTTGTACTCAGCCTTGTCTATTAATTGATGTTCAGAAAGTCTGTATCTATCCACTTTACAGAAATAAAGGCAGCTGACCTTGAGGATGAATAACAAGCCTTAGTCACAGTAGCAGGCCGAAAGGACAGATTGGGGGGGGGAGGACAACAGGGCAGAGCGGCATAATAGGAGGGGATAGAGATTTTGGCCGAGAGAGATCAAGACGAGTCTTCCTGGCGGATATAAATGCTATTCACTGAAAGGGAGCTAATGCATGCTCTGATTGGGGGAGTCAGTCAAGGTTTTTACTATTAACAGCCACTGCTCTCCATTCACCTCCACGGCTGTCATTATTGTTTTATTTTTTTATTATTATTAAGTACACAGAAAACATTGGGGCTTTTTAGGTAATAGCAGTGTGATGAGCTGAGAGGCTAGAGTGAAAGCTGAATATGTGACCAAGTGATCAAGGTCAGTCAGTATTTACGACAATTGACTGCAGGCATAAAGAGTCTGCATGTTAACTGTATGTTTTAAAGGAGTATTTCCATGCCAAGTAGACATGTTGGTTCCATTAAACAACCCCTGCCAAAAAAACAGTTTTAACCAAAATGCTCTGAAGTGGTGACTACCATGACTAGGACCACACTGAACAAATGTCCTACCTAGTCATGCTGCATGTATCCATCTGCTCTAATACTTATTGTTTTTCAGCTGCACTAGATTTGTATTAACCAGCAAGATATACCGCGAGTTAACAGAAAATATGCATTGTAATAGCCTATGTTTTTTGTGCTTTTGAGGGCTTCTTCCTCTGATCCCCTCTCCTGATGAATTGCAGGTTCGAGGAGAGCAGGATGATCCAGGTGATGCTGCTCAAGTCCCTGTTGCAGGTAATAAACAGCTTTCCCTCACTATTTATTATCCCTCGTTGGGGATGTGCAGGGGAAATTGTGGTTCCATTTCAAGTACAAAATTTAACCATTACCGAATGGGATGTACTCTGTGCAGCCCGAATTAACCAAGCACTTTTATCAAAGCAGTGCGCGGTAAATGCTCAGGGAAAGTGGAGAAGTGTGCATTGTGTGTGGACTGTACAGGTTAGAAAGCTGGCAGGTATGTAGGCTAAATAAATATGTTATGTAAATAGTTTATTGTATTATAGTTATTTATGTTTTGAATTAGTGCATTATATACTAGTTTCGAAAAAATAGTATACAATGCATATAATATTTGTACAATTTCGTATGTACAGAGACCCGTTACAGAATAGTTACTAGTGAAATGTTTATTTTACTTATGTTTTATTTAAGTTTTTCTTGTTTTGTACTGCTCCTTTTGAAAAAAAAAGATATTTTGTTTTCCATTTAAATATGTTTCTGCAAATGTTTGATTTGGTGTTCATAAGTAAAACTTTTGAGTTTAATACGATTGGTTGTCTTTCATTATCATATTACAACTACCAGTTAAAATGACTGGTTTGGCGCTTCTAGGTAGTTCAAAATTCTGGCGCTTCTAGTGTTAAGAAGCACTGTCTGTGTCAGGCTTTGACTTCGCCCCCAGGAGATATCAACGGCTTTTGCTTGGGGATCAGCACCATTTTTCTTTCAGCCTGCCTGAGAAGAGTGAGCTGTGACTATTCAGTCAAAACTCAGAGATAAGTTGATATTTCACTTTCTCTCTCTCTTTAACTCAATTCAGAAACATTCGCTTTAAGTATTAGGCTGTCACAAAGGCGGCGGATTATTTCAGACCAGATGCAGGAAATAAACAAACAGAGATTTGGGGTTTGGTGAATCCTCAGCATTTAATGAATAAACATCCAGAAAATAAGCGGTTGTAACAAAAACAGGACACGGCACTATACGCCAAAATAAAGAGACAAACAAAACAGACTAAACAGTGAACAGACCGGACAAACACGGTGGTGAAAACACTAATTACTTTACTTTACTTTGCTTTGTTTTCTTTTCTCCTCCCTCTCCCGTTCTCCACTCACGAACACCAACCCCAGTGAGTGAAAACATGCAGCTTTTATGCAGTTTTACCGAGATTCGATTGCTAGTCAATCATTCAATTGGAATCTCGGTACAACTATTCTTTAAAGTGCAATTCCCGTGCTCACATTACTTTTTACTTAGTGATGTGATGTGCCATCCCCGTGCCTAATACAAATATACAAAAATCGTGAAACACAGACCCGCTTATATCCCGTGTACCAATGCCTATACACCAACATTTACACACAAACGTAACATATAACATACACAGGGGGGCACTTTGCCACATAGGCGTATAATTATTTTTAGCCTAGATCCTGATTAAGTCCCACCTCGACCTTGTATATATACAAGCATATCTAGCCCATTCCCGGGATTCAGTTATATCACGTTCTCTCCCTTATCGATATTAATATTATATAGTGCCTTTTAATTCCAATTAGTGGTGGGCACCGATATAAAAATCAGACATCGATATCGATAATATAGAATTCTTCCAAAACACAGAAACACAACTGCAATATATATATATATATATATATATATATACTGTGAACGATATGTTCTGTATTTGTTGTGGTAGCCAATTTTTTGCCTTCGCAGAGAGGAGTCGGAAAGCCAGAAGTACTGAACCAAAGGTAAGTTTTATTTGTTACACAGTTCATTTTGGCAATTGAAAACAATAAATCAAAACAAAAACCTGCCCACTGGGCACTAACTAAAGTGCTCTTCTTTTTCCCTGTCTAGCCCTGCTGAAGCTAGGCTTCACCAGGTAAAAAGAAGTACAACACACGACAAACAGTAGGGTGAGGGTGACTGGTAATTATACCACAGTAATGGGGATTCCTATGGTGAGGGCTTGTCAAGTGAATCTCAGTCCTGAGCTTCTTTGGAGCGTTGACGACAAGTATGCGTCTCCAGGTAAGTATTCCCCAGGGATCCGTACTCGTCTCAGGTGTTCAGTTTTCTTTTTCTACAGGTATTGTCTTTTACTGTTTCCAGAGTTGGCCACCAGGGTTTCACACACAGCGGATCCAGAGGACCTGAAGAGGATGCACTCACACACAAGGTAAGTATCACTAACTACTGCACAACTGTATTTATTTTCCAAGTTTTCCTTATTACTCTTTTCTTTGCTTACAGGACAGCGCCCTCTTGTGGAAGCCCAGCAGTCCAGAGGCCTCTGGTCCTTAGGCCCTGCAGCCGTTCAAAATGTTTGTCACAATTAGGGATGTCAAGGTATCAAACTTTGACAGTATGGTAACCGTCCAAAAATATACCACGGTTATCGTTGTACCGCAGTATAATGTTATTTTTTTGTAATCCGTTTTTTAAATGGCTGATGTAACTTAAAACGTGAGTATCGATGTTTCTTAAGAAACTGCACAGACGCCATTTCTTAATCAGTGTTAAGTTTATTTCATACATGCAGGGAAACCAGTCCAAGTATAGAACCGATTACCAGTTGTTACATCTTTTACATGACATTAAATACCCTTCTGCATAGGTGTCTCTCTCCTCCTCTTTCTCTGACACTTAACCAATAGAAAAGGTACAACACATTATTCTGTTACCATATATTTAATTTTGTGTGTGTGTGTGTGTGTGTGTGTGTGTGTGTAATCTAGTGTGACGACCTCTGAACTCAGTGCATTCTTCAGACCCCTGGTGGTGCCCCAAAAAGGTCCATACATCTGGTTTTTGTCATCTTCCTTGTTCCTATCTCTTCGTTTTGCCTGAGACCCTTTGAGTCCAGTGGCATTATCTCTTATTCTCCCTGTGAACCTTTGGGTCCAACGGCAGTCCCTGGGAGCCTTTTAGCTCCTTTATGCGTTGTATTCCCAAAAGTCTTAGAGCCTGGCCCCTTCTGGTCCACAGCATTGTTATCTTGTTAGCTTGCAGTCAATGTTGGACAAGAAGCTTGTAGACGCAAGGTCTCTTATCAATTGTTAGCAGTACATGCAATTTGAACCAAACAGTCTGCTATCTGCAATATTAGTCTCTTTTCAGAAAAGAACACCAGTATAGCTCTGCCAGTCCACATGTGTAGCAAACTGCTAATCAATTCTCGATCCATGTTTTCCAACAATGGCTATTTAAAGAAATACACTCAATACACTCAAGTCAAGTCATTTTTTTAACTCCAGCTCACACAGGCTCAGCAAATGAATGCTGTTTTTTAAATTTCAAATTACTGTGGAGAAACACCAAAATATTAACATTTTCTGGGCTCAACCTGGAACGATAGGGGGTAAGGATGTGACCACTGCAACTGAATACTCTCTTCATCTTTATCAGTTTGGACGGCATCTTATTAGTTAAGAAAAGCAAAGTGTTACCTAGCAATAGCCAATCGAGTGCGTTTTAAGACATGCAGTGATCCACTGATCTCTCAGCAGAGTGCAAAACTTAATGATGAGAAGACGGCGCATGCAAATAATATATATATTTTTTTTGGACTGCATGTTAACAGCAACACAAATGAAAGAAGAAAAGTTAAGCGGCATCTTTTTTTAAAAAGTGGGAATAAAACTGTATTCATTTTTGAATACATAAAACCAAAATCCCTACAACACGAGGAGACGGCAACATCTTTACAATACCGTTTAAAATAAAAATATTACAAATGCCTATAGCATCTTAGACTTGGTTATATAGTAAATATACTTTTATTTCTCTGCATTGGTGTGTGCTTACTGCGTTTCTCTTGACCGATATGATAGATAATAGCTACTGTTACTTCTTTGGTTTGGTAAATTAATAGGAAGGCATTGATGAAAAGTTACAGTGCCTTGTTCTTGCTGTTATTTTCGAGTATTTGTGTTTCATTTACTGACAATCACGTTTGCTAGCGATCATTGTTTAGTAGGGTGGTTTATATTAAATATGACATCACATATTTAATAGCCTACTCAGATAATCTCATGCATGGCAGCTTTCAGAACTTCAGATGTCAGTGTTCATTAGTTATTTCTAATGAATACAGTGGCTCACCGATGGACAAACGAAGAATAAAAAAACGCGCCCATATCACCTTGAACTGTGTGAACTCGGTAATCATGGTATAAAAAATGGTTGCAGTTTCAAAACCGTGGCAGTATATACCACGTTTTACCGTAAAACTGGTATACCTTGACATCCCTAGTCACAATATTTAAATAAAGTATTGAAATCAACCCCTTGACTTCTGTTCCTTTGTATTTTGGCTGCAGTGTCCTCTTTTTAAAATAACACAGTCCTTTGTAGGGTAGTACACTGTTCTTGCAGCCCTGGGTTTATCACTTATTTACATCACAGTAACAAATTGAATCCCTCTTCACACATTATTCACCGATTAAATGTTCACAAAGTATTAGCAGTGGATTAAACAGGTTATTTCCTCCAAGTATAACCAATAACAAAAGTGCAGTTACTGCGGGTCTCTTGACACAGGGGTTGTACCGACAGACTGAAAAATAGCAAACGTAATACCGATCCACAAAAAGGGAGACAAAACCGAACCAGGTAACTACAGACCAATAAGCCTGACTTCTATTATATGTAAACTTATGGAAACTATAATAAGATCCAAAATGGAAAATTACCTCTATGGTAACAATATCCTGAGAGACAGTCAGCATGGTTTTAGGACAGGGAGATCGTGTCTAACTAACCTACTTGACTTTTTTGTGGATGCAACATTGAAAATGGATAATTGCAAAGCATACGACATGGTTTATTTAGATTTCCAGAAAGCTTTTGACAAAGTCCCGCATAAAAGATTAATTCTCAAACTAAATGCAGTAGGGATTCAAGGAAATGCATGCACATGGATTAGGGAGTGGTTAACATGTAGAAAGGTACTGATTAGAGGAGAAACCTCAAAATGGAGCGAGGTAACCAGTGGTGTACCAAAGGGATCAGTATGAGGTCATCTGCTATTCCGAATCTACATTAATGATTTAGATTCTGGTATAGTAAGCAAACTCGTTAAATTTGCAGACGACACAAAAATAGGAGGAGTGGCAAACACTGTTGCAGCAGCAAAGGTCATTCAAAATGATCTAGACAGCATTCAGAACTGGGCAGACACATGGCAAATGAAATTTAATAGAGAAAAGTGTAAAGTATTGCATGCAGGCAATAGAAATGTGCATTATAAATATCATATGGGAGATACTGAAATTGAAGAAGGAACTATGAAAAAAGACCTAGGAGTTTATGTTGACTCAGAAATGTCTTCCTCTAGACAATGTGGGGAAGCTATAAAAAAGGCCAACAAGATGCTCGGATATATTGTGAGGAGTGTTGAATTTAAATCAAGGGAAGTAATGTTAAAACTTTACAATGCATTAGTAAGAATATTGTGTTCAGTTCTGGTCACCTCGTTACAAAAATGATATTGCTGCTCTAGAAAGAGTGCTAAGAAGAGCAACCAGAATTATCCCGGGTTTAAAAGGTATGTCGTATGCAGACAGGCTAAAAGAATTGAATCTATTCAGTCTTGAACACAGAAGACTACGCGGCGATCTGATTCAAACATTCAAAATCCTAAAAGGTATAGACAATGTTGAGCCAGGGGACTTCTTTGACCTGAAAAAAGAAACAAGGACCAGGGGTCACAAATGGAGATTAGATAAAGGGGCATTCAGAACAGAAAATAGGAGGCACTTTTTTACACAGAGAATTGTGAGGGTCTGGAACCAACTCCCCAGTAATGTTGTTGAAGCTGACACCCTGGGATCCTTCAAGAAGCTGCTTGATGACATTCTGGGATCAATAAGCTACTAACAACCAAACGAGCAAGATGGGCTGAATGGCCTCCTCTCGTTTGTAAACTTTCTTATGTTCTTATGTTCTTAAAAGAAAACTAGGCCAGTTTGTTTATCCCAGCACATGTTCCTTCAGGTCTGAATGCTACTGAGTATTAATAATACAGTCCATGTAATCAAATAGGCTCTTTCCATAAAACACTATATCCACTGCAGTATTAATGTTCTTTCAGCAAACGCACTTGGTTTAATACACCAAGTAAACAAAGCACAAGCGTAGGTGTACTCACTGTTTGGGTGTAGCGTTTTCTCAGCTACTTCAAATCCAGAAGGAGTCCTCCATTCCTGTATAAGGTAGATCAAAGTTGTATTTTTGTTTCAGCAGGAGCCTCACTCTTTGTCCTGCTGTTTCAAGCAATATCTGTTTGTTCTGGTAAGTAGGTTCCACACACACACACACTGATTCCTTTGTCTGTACCACCAACTTTCTTTGTCATTGAAGATTTCCAAGCATCACTGTCTTATTTCCATGTTGCACTTCTCTTCATACACTTGTCTTGGTTTGGAAGTCTGGAAGTCAATCAGCTCATTTTCTTTCCTACTAGCTGGGGAATTATGGGAATCAGTCTTCTTATCCTGCCTCTGTTTTTGAGATTTCTTTGCATGAGAACACTTTATCAGGAACCCCATATCCCTGATACTCACACTCTCAGCTCTACATTCCTCACAATATATATATATATATATATATATATATATATATATATATATATATATATATATATATATATATATATATATTGTGACAGAGCTGGGCTCTGCCACTTTAAGAAATGGTGGTTTAGAGCTAAGAAATACACTACCCACTACTAATTGAAGTAGGGGCATTGCCTCTGGGTATAAAAACCCTTCAATTCTGTAGCTCAGGGCAGTCGTGTTTGGTCAAGGAAGAGAGCGGTTCCTGTGTGTTCCTGGGATTCAATCAACGTCAGCTTCTTGCCTCGTCTGCCAGTTATTTTGAAGCTATTGTACCTTTTATTTAAAAGAGTGTTTGTTGTGTTGTGCGGAGTAAAATCACCGTCGAGAGATTATTATCTGCCATAAAATTGAAGATAGTTGTATTTGTTGAGGGAACAAAGGGGACACTGCAAGCTTAGTTCTTGTTAACGAGCTTGGAACCTCTTTGGCCCACCGCAATTATGGCAGACCTGGACGTCCTCGTTCGAGCCCTCACCAACGTCACAGTGGTCCAGCAAGAGACTAACCGCATCCAAACTATAAAGATGGAAGCGGCGCAAGAAGAAAGGAGGGCCATACTAGAGAAACTAACCACGTCTATTTACAATCCGGTCTACCCATGTGCTTTAGAAAATGACCAAGGAGGATGATGTGGAGGCGTTCCTCCTGGCCTTTGAGAGGACGGCCACCAGAGAGGCATGGCCAAAAGAAAAGTGGGCAGGGATTCTAGCCCCCTTCCTACTTGGAGAAGCCCAAAAGGCTTACCATGACCTCACCCCAGCCTACGCCGACGACTACACCCACCTGAAAGCAGAGATCCTGGCCCGGGCCAGAGTTACCACAGCAGTCAGGGCGCAGAAATACCATGCCTGGATGTACCAACCGGGCATTCCACCAACATCACAAATGTTTGATCTGATTCGTCTGGAGACCCAATGGTTGAAACTGGAAGTTAACGATGCCGACAAGGTAGTGGAGATCCTTGTCATGGATCGCTACTTGAGGTCACTTCCAGCCCCCTTGCGGAAGTGGGTAAGCCAAGGAGCCCTGTCAATGAGTTTATTGATCTGGTAGAACGACAGCTGACTGCTGAGGAACTAGCCGACCTTCAGTTCCAGTTACCCCGAGGAGCCCCCCCCCGCGCCTCATGGAGACCTCGCCCTGCACCAAGAATAGGTAAGACCCCAGGAGCGCCAGGAGGGGGCGAAGAGCGGTCTCAGACTGTGAAGGGACAAAACCTAGGGTGAGCGAGTGAGTTACCATTGTTTTAGATGTAACAAAGTTGGGCATACCGTAAAGAACTGTAAAAATGACAAGGCCATGGATTGTAACGTGGGGGAACATTTTTGTAGGGGAATTGTGGTCACAAGTGATACAGGCCAAAAGATGCCCTATTTTATCCCTGTAACGGTGAATGGGAGAATCACCATGGCTCTCGTCAATTTGGGAAGCTCTCTAACGTTAGCAGCCTTGACCAATTTTCCAGCTGCTAAATTGGATAATAGTCTCAGGACCGGGGTCACCTGCATACATGGGGAAGGGAAATAATACCCCACAACCCTCGCTAAAGTGTGTATCGGTGATTTCCTACACTGCGGGTTGGGGTAGTACCAAAAGTACCCCACCAGGTGATCTTGGGGAGAGACTATCCCGGGTTCCCACACCTGGTCCAAATCAAGAGGGTATTGGCTGACCCTGAACCACATATATCAGCAACAATGGAGCCTGTAGAGAGCCTCATGAGCATCTTCCCATTCACTGACTCAGATTTGTTTGAGGAGAAACATATTATTAGACCTGTAAAATCACTTAAACAGCGTAGATTGGAAAAGAAAAGGGGACCTCCTGAACAACTAGTGTTAGTGGGGGAACAAGGTAAACGGGTTAATAACGGGATAGGAACAGAGTGCACGTCGGAAGACATTGTACGGGACACCACACCTCCACCAGCACCACCAGAGGCTGCAAGCCAATGACCCCACCTTGGTCAACATCAAGGCAAGGGTAACTAGGGTAAACGGGGTGCCCGTTGCTAACGTTTCGATTAATCCTCATGAATATTTTATAGTAAATAATGACCTTGTTTACCGATGCATAGAATTAAATGGGGAACCAATTGAACAGTTGTTAGTTCCTAAATTATATCAATCGGCCGTTCTACGTTTGGCTCATACACACCTGTTTGGGGGTCATTTGGGGGAGGAGAAGACATTACAGCGTATTCTTCATCGGTTCTATTGGGTGGGAATCAGACGAGCTGTGGAGTTATATTGCCGGTCGTGCCTGAAGTGCCAGTTGGCCAGTCCCTGACCTAGATTGAGGGCAGCTTTACAACCTCTCCCTATTATTGATATTCCGTTTGAGCGAATCGCTATGGATTTTGTGGGTCCCTTGAGTAAGTCAGCCAGAGGTCATGAGTATATCCTAGTCATAATGAACTATGCCACTAGATATCCTGAGGCGATACCCTTACGGAATACCACCTCGAAAAATGTCGCTAGTGAGTTAGTACAGGTATTCTCATGGGTAGGGATACCAAAAGAAATACTAACAGATCAGGGAACTCCATTTGTCAGTACACTTATGAAAGATTTATGTAACATGCTCCACATTACATCCATCCATACAAAACCTCCGTGTACCACCCCCAAACGGATGGCCTGGAGGAGAGGTTTAATAAGACCCTTAAGGCCATGCTACGAAAAGTAGCAGACAAAGGTGGTCGAGACTGGGATCTATTGTTGTCATTTCTGATGTTCGCGGTTCGCCCCAGTCTTCCACTGGGTTCTCACCGTTTGAACTGCTTTATGGCAGACACCCCAGAGGGTTACTGGATTGCCAAAGAGTCCTGGGTAGCCTTGAATATCCCTTGGAGCACGGTCAAGATGATTATTATGAAGTGGAAGGTGTATGGCACCACCAAGACCCTGCCTAGATCAGGCCGTCCCTCCAAACTGGATGACCGAGCAAGAAGGAGACTGATCAGAGAGGCTACCAAGAGGCCAATGGCAACTTTGCAAGAGCTACAGGCTTTTATGGCCAAGACTGGCCAAAGTGTGCATGTGACAACAATATCCCAAGCACTCCACAAATCTGGCCTGTACGGTAGGGTGGCAAGAAGGAAGCCATTATTCAAGAAAGCCCACCTTGAATCTCGTTTGAAGTATGCAAAAAATACTCAGGAGATTATGTAGCCATGTGGCAAAAAGTTTTGTGGTCTGACGAAACTAAAATGGAACTTTTTGGCCTGTTTGGCGCAAACCCAACCCAGTGCATCACCCAAAGAACACCATCCCTACTGTGAAGCATGGTGGTGGCAGCATCATGTTATGGGGATATTTCTCATTGACAGGGACTGGGGCACTTGTCAGAATAGAAGGGAAAATGAATGGAGCAAAGTACAGCGAAGTCCTTGAGGAAAACCTGCTGCCCTCTGCAAGAGAGCTGAAACTGGGACGGAAGTTCACCTTTCATCATGACAACGACTCAAAGCACACAACCAAAGCTACACTGGAGTGGCTAAGGAACAAAAAGGTAAATGTCCTTGAGTGGCCCAGTCAGAGCCCCGACCTAAATCCAATCGAAAATTTGTGGCATGACTTGAAGATTGCTGTCCATCAATGCTCCCCAAGGAACTTGACAGAGCTTGAACAGTTTTGTAAAGAAGAATGGTCAAATATTGCCAAATCTAGGTGTGCAAAGTTGGTAGAGACCTATCCCAACAGACTCACAGCTGTAATTGCTGCCAAAGGTGCTTCCACCAAGTATTAACTCAGGGGGTGGAGACTTATCCAATTATGATCTTTCAGTTTTGTATTTTTAATATATAATTTTTCTTCTCAATTAAAACTTTTTCCCCCTTAACAGTGTGGAGTTTGGTGTGTAGATAAATGGAAAAAAAATCCTCATTTAAATGCATGAAACTGAGGCACTGACACAACAAAATGTGAAAAAAAGTTCAAGGGTGTGTAGACTTTCTATAGGCACTGTATATAATAGATGGGCTTCAGTTAGTTAAAGGAAAATAATTTCATCTAGGGTTTCTGTGATGTCAAAAATTACGAGACCAAAGGTTGAGTAATTTATAAACTGTCACAGAAATCCGAGATGGAATTGAAGAGGCCCATGTATTATTTTTTATAATACATGGATACCCTTGTGATGTTAATATTAAAGAAGATGAGGTTCAGCAGTACAGTTGTTTTTTTTAAAACATAGTGTTTCAGTGCTGTACAGACAGTCTATGCTAAAAATCACGATTTTCTTACAGCCTTATTCATAACATACTTTGATGCATTTCATGATACAGTACATTTTACTATGTTTACTATAGGACACCTCATAGCAAGAACTTATGTTGGCATATCCTTTACAAAAAATTGATTTAAGTTTAAATTGCTCCCTACTAATTGTACTGCTTGCAATACATATTGAATATGTGTGACTAACATCCCCTTGTACAATTACAACCCCCACCAAAATAAAAAACACACCTATAAGTGAATTTAAAAATATTTACAAATAAGCACCCACCATATGCCACTTTCCATATTGCAGAGTTGTTTCACCATATAGTCTAGCAAAGTATTACCTGTGACCACGTTAAACAAAGCTGTCCTGCCAAACGACATTTTGCCTCGGTTTCCCTTTATAGTCATCAGCGACATCACCTCATTAGTCAACATTCTGTTGAATTATGTGGGATAAGGAAAAGGACAAATTAGATTTTTTTGCATGGTAAAACCATGAAAAGATGCACGTGGTGACCTTTACCCTTCATAGACCACTTCAACTATGTACTGTATATCCTCTGTATAAGTTATTACGTATCACAAATCTAAAATTTGATTTAAGAATAAAGTCAACACCAAGAATTAGAAAAAAAAAATATTATTGTACTATCTTAAGGCATTAATCATTTGTGTATATACCTGTGTATCGCCTTATTCACACTGTCCCTAAGGGTAACAACACCTATCTTTGAGATTTGGGATTTGAAAGTAGAAAGACATATTAGACATGAGAGTAAGGTACCCTCAAAACAGCAAAGAAAGAGTTTAAGGGATTTATAGTAAAACTGTGCTCATTACTGACAGTAAATTATTATAATTATTTGGTAAAAAAATTCTCTGCCATATCTTATAACGAAATACTTCAAAATTTGCTGTTGGCTTCCTAAATGAAAGCAAGTAGGGAACAATTCTTTATGCAAATAGTGGTAGTTTCTCCCTTAAATTTTGTCTATTTACTTACCAGCAGCCGTCGTATCTCAGGCTGTTTTAATGTCTCCTCCAATTCTGTGAAGTGTTGACACTTGCTGTATGTGGAACTCAGAATCTGGGGGCTCATACTTTTTGCCAAGTTGCTGAAGCATGTTCCGAATATCACTCAGCAAGAACAACACTCTTCTTTGGAACCCTGAAAGAAGATAGTGAAAAATATTTCCATCCATGTTACCTACTGTATCATGCACAACATTAATAATTTATTTTTTATATGATATAAAAGACCATATGCCAGTTTTATGAACAGACATGAGAAAGAATTTTCAATAACCAGTAAACAGTAATTATCAAATAAAAATTATTATTATTATTATTATTTATTTCTTAGCAGACGCCCTTATCCAGGGCAACTTACAGTCGTAAACAAATACATTTCAAGAATCACAGTGCAAGTAATAATACAATTAAGAGCAAGATAAATACAATGATGAATACAATGACTTTGGTTCAAGCAAGTACAAGTGTGACAAAATACAATTCAATAATACAGCAGATAACAGTGTCAGTGATAGTTACATCAGGATATAATTAAATACAAAATACTACAAATTAAACACATGGCAGATTATAGTACTCTGAAGTACAGGATTAAATGCAGTAAAATAGGGGGCAGTCCTGACATCTGTAGGAAGGTCATTCCACCACTTTATTATAATTATTATTATTTATTTCTTAGCAGACGCCCTTATCCAGGGCGACTTACAATTGTTACAAGATATCACATTATTTTAACATACAATTACCCATTTATACAGTTGGGTTTTTACTGGAGCAATCTAGGTAAAGTACCTTGCTCAAGGGTACAGCAGCAGTGTCCCTCACTGGGGATTGAACCCATGACCCTCTGGTCAAGAGTCCAGAGCACTAACCACTACTCCACACTGCTGCCCCTCCACTGTGGGGCGAGGGTGGAGAAGGAGCGGGCTCTGGAGGCAGGGGAGCGTAGGGGAGGTAGAGCCAGTCTTCTAGTGCAGGCGGGCCGAGGAGGTCAGTGTGGGGTGTAGGGGAGATGAGGGTCTGGAGGTAGCTGGGTGCAGTCTGGTCAAGGCATCTGTAGGCTAATACAATAGACTTGAACTGAATGCGAGGCAGAGAGAACACCAGGCAAGGCAGCGGAGTTCTGGATGAGCTGGAGTGGACAGGTGGCGGACGCAGGGAGGCCAGCCAGGAGGGAGTTGCAGTAGTCTAGGCGGGAGAGTACCAAGGCCTGGACCAGGAGCTGGGTGGCGTAGTTGGTGAGGAAGGGTCGGGGATTTTTCGGATGTTGCTCAGGAAGAATCGGCAAGTGCGTGCCAGAGTGGAGATGTGCTGGGAATAAGAGAGGCAGGGGTCCAGGGTGACTCCGAGGTCCTTAGCGGAGGAAGAGGGCGAGAGTGTGGTAGATTCCAGAGGAACAGAGATAGAGATCAGAGGAGGGGGGAGGAGGAAAGAAAAGGAGGTCAGATTTAGAGAGGTTGAGTTTGAGGTGATGCGAGTGCATCCAGGAGGAAATAGCAGACAGACAGGTAGAGATACGGGAGGGGATGGTGGAGTCAGAACGTCAAAACGTGTGCCATTATTGACTTGCTCTGTGCCATTTATTGAAATGTTCAATACAACAGAACCCGGGGTTGTCTTCGTAACCACTGCACATTTTTCTTGTATTCTTTCTTTTGTTTTAATTTTCGTAGCAGACCCTGCACCTTTTTTTGCGGTCTCTGCATTCCTTGTGTTGGAGGGATAGTCACATTTGCGTGTGCACAGCTACTTTGCTCAGATGCCTGCTTTATTGCTTGTACCCAATACTGTGTTTTGATAGTATTTCATCACAGCACTGCCATTTCAAACCAAACAGCTTCGCGTTTACAGCTGGTTTACCTGTAAAGTAGCTGCATACTCTTCTGTTTGTACAGTTTGTACTGTTCTTGGCTCCACATCCTCTTCATCATCATCGCTGAGTGATAAGTTAGCATCACTGTCGCTGGTATCGAAATCCTCTGAACCAACTTCACTCCCGTTGCTCATTATAGAAAGACCACGTACGTTGCCATGTTTAGCTTTCGCTAAAAACTATATAAACTACAACTAAACAAGTAAAACTAATAATAAAACAAAAAATAATAGTCTTTCCCTGCACAGTGTACCATGTGGTACATGAAGGATTGCAACGCCAGATACCGCCGAGTTATCCAGGCATTGCTGTCCTTCATTGTGCTTAACCACTTGAGTGGGGCGTGATCTGTGAGTGTCCCAGCAAGTAGTATCGTAAAGAGTGAGTAGCCCATTTAATGGCCAAACACTCCTTTTCGACTACGGAGTAGTTACGCTCCTGAGGTAGCATCTTTTTGCTGAGATACAGTATCGGGTGTTCTACTCCATCTACCTTTTGAGACAAGACAGCACCCAAACCCACATCCGACGCATCATTGTGAAGGATGAATCTCTTGGTGAAATCTGGTGTGATAAGAGTGGGGGCCTGGCAAAGTCTATGCTTAATAGTATCAATCGCCCCCTGACACTCAACTGACCATTTAATTAAATTTGGAGCACTCTTCTTGGTGAGGTTCAACTAAAGGTTAACCACTGTGGCATACTCAGGGATAAAGTGGCAGTAATAACTGGCTAATCCCAGTAGTGACCTCACCTGAGTCTTGGTTTTGGGGATCGCTGGTTCAACCAAAGCCTGGATTTTGGTGACCACAGGTCTCACCCTTCCATTCCGCATTAAAAATCCCAAATATTATGTTTCTGTTTTGGCAAGTGTGCACTTTCTCAAGTTAGCTGTCAGCCGGGCTACCCTTAGAGACTGAAGGACGGCTGCAATCCTAGCCAAATGCTCTCGCCATGTGGAACTGTAAATGACCACGTCATCAATATACGCTGCTGCATATTCATGATGTGGCAAAAAACCTGGTCCATCAGTCTCTGAAAGGCAGCGGGCACACCATGTAGCCCAAATGGCATGGTGTTAAAGTGAAACAGCCCTTCTGGTGTTGAAAATGCGGTTTTCTCTCTAGAACTGTGTGTTAAGGGGATCTGCTAATATCCCTTTGTCAGGTCCAGAGTGGAGATAAACCTCGCCTTTCCCAGTCTATCTAAAAGTTTGTCGACCCGAGGCATAGGGTACGCATCGAACTTGGCAATAGCGTTTACCTTCCTGAAATCCACACAGAAGCGGTTTGTGCCGTCTTTCTTGGCCACTTCGTCGACTTTCTGGGATCCGGTAAGGTCTTTCCCATACAGTGACACCTGGTGGAGAGATAATGTCATATTCAACCAAGTTAGTTCTGCTGGGCAAGTCAGAAAAAAACATCGCTGAACTCCTCAATAAGCTTACGCAGCTCCCGTTGCTGATCTGGAACCAACTGTTCCCCCATCGAAATGATTTTTGTGCTAGGAGTCTCTGGACAGGGGCCTAAATCATCCTCTATATTGCCTGGGGCTATAAACAAGACCTCCCTTGCCTGCCAGGGCTTTAGTAAATTTATATGATAAATTTCACGTTCATTGCGCCGATCGGGCTGTCTAATTTCATAATTCACCTTCCCTATAGCCCGAATCACTTCATATGGCCCCTGCCATTTAGCACACAATTTCGATTCTGAGGAGGCAAGTAGCAGGATTACCTTGTCTCCTGGTCGAAAGGTTCGAATTAGTGCATTTTTGTTGTAATGCTGCTGTTGTCTGTGCTGAGCCGATCTGAGGTTGTCCTGGGCCAAACGACCGACCAAATCTAGGCGATCTCTTAGTAGGAGAACATGCTTCACTACATTTTTGGACAAGCCTTTGTGCTCCTCCCACCCCTCTCTCAACAGATCGAGAATGCCATGACACTGTCGGCCGTACAAGAGCTCGAAGGGGGAGAACCCTGTCGAACTCTGCGGCACCTCTCTCACTGCAAAAAGGAGGTAGGGAAGAAGTGATGCCCAATGTTTTTGCTCTTGCGTTACAAACCATCTCAGCATCGACTTCAAGGTCTGATTAAAACGTTCCACCAAACCGTCCGTCTGTGGATGATAAACAGACATCCTGATGGGATGTATTTTTAGTATTTTATATACCTGCTGTAACGTGTTAGACAGAAAATTGGTTCCGTGATCAGTCAAGATCTCTTTGGGGATCCCTACTCTAGCCATAATCTGAACTAACTCGGTAGCTATTGCAGCGGCACTAGTGGACCTCAATGGAACTGCCTCTGGGTATCGCGTTGTATAATCCACCACTACTAAGATATGCGTATACCTAGAGTCAGAAGGTAGCAAAGGGCTCACTATGTCCATTGCAATGCGTTCAAGTAGAGTGGAAATAATCGGCAGTGGAACCAAAGAGGCGGGGCGCACTCGACCTGGCGCTACTCGCTGGCAGTCTGGGCATGTGGCTACATATTTCGACACATCAGTATGATGACCTACCTAATAGAATCAAGCTCCGAAGTGCCCCGCAAAAGGGATATCATGCGCCAGCCTCATGACCTCGGTCCGACAAGACAGGGGAACCAATAATTGTGTTACAGGCTGTCCTGTGCCCGCGGCTAGATTTATCCTATATAGTAATTGCCCCTTGATACTGAAGTGTGGATATACTAGCACCCCAGCGCATTCAACATCCTTACCTTCAATAGACCTGACCTGCCACCAAGCATGCACTAGTGACGGGTCATTATGTTGGCCCCACACTATGTCCGCGCTTGTTGAGTACCATATGTCCGGTATATTGAAAAGGGCCGGAGTAGCATCTGCCCTGGATGGTCCAGTAACCTCACCCTCTCGGTCACACTGCGTTCCGACTCCTTTTGACTGCCATTTGTTACCATTCAAGGATTCTCCCACCAGACCCCAGGCTTGTCTCAGTGATGCTCCCTCGCATTTTGCGGTCGGTCTCTCTTTATTTGTTTTTCTAGGACGGAAAATAGGAGAAAACATTTCAGCTTGAAAAGGAAACACATCACCAATTCTTTCCCTTTTCTTCTGCCACGTTTACGTGTGAGGCTGAGACTGCCATTATTTGCATTAATTCTTCACATTTTGGCCAGTCTCGGCCCAGAATAACTGGGTGTGGCAACCTTTCCGCCACCCCTACTACCAGGTGACGTTTTATCGGTCCTACCGATAAATATACTTTTAGGGCGGAGTATGCCACCGTATCTCCATGGATACAAGAGATGGCCACCTGACCTCGTGGCCGCCACGACACACCGCCCAAGAGAGCTGTTCTAATCAAGGTTTGCTCACATCCTGTGTCCACTAATGCATGGGTTTTCACATTGCCTAAAACCACATCAGTCATACAAGGCCCCTCCCAACCATTTTCCCCACGCTTACCTATTTCAGGTGCCCAATTACACGCGGCCATGTCACACTCCATGGCAGCGGGGCATGACCTGGCCAGATGTCCCGGTTGGTTACACTAAAACATGTTGGGGGGACAGAGAGAACAGTGGTTATATATTTGTCCCGTTGCTGGTATGGCAACGAGGCAGGGGCAGCACCTCTACCCCAGCTGGGGGCCAACCTTGGTCTCCATGAAGAGGAGGCAAGGGGGCCCATTGGGGTCAGCGGTCTCAGAGGTCTGGGTCCCGGGACTGATGGTAGGGTTGGTGTTGGAGGAGAGAGAGGTAGGGGTTGGCTGCTCCGAGGGGTGGGAACCAACAGTATCCCTATCTGGGCAGAGACCAGGGAGTCCTCGTAATCCTCCGACAGTTTAACGGCGGCTTCCAGGGTGTCGGGGTTGTGGCGCCGTATTCAGGCCAGGGTATCGGCACCAACCACATAGCAGAATTGCTCCACCACCACTGCTTCCCCCATTTCCAAGTTGGTTTTCTTCTCGGGGGTCAGCCAGTGTACCATGTGGTCACACAACCACCCTGGGGCGTGTCTCTGGGGATCTTCTGTACTCCCTGAACCGTACCCAGTGGGTCTCTGCCGTAATGTTGAGGCAGCGGAGAATGGCCAGCTTGACCAGGTCATAACTGGCAGCGATGAGTAGGCCTGGTAGGCTGCCTGAGCCTCCCCGATCAGGCAGGGTCCCAGCTGACTCGCCCAGAGCTCCTGCGGCCATGACGTGGTGGTAGCCATCCTCTCAAACGCCACCAAGTACACCTCTGGGTCATCCTCCGCCGTCATCTTCATTGCCCGAGCCTTCGGTGCCGACATTGCTGGTGTTGTAGTAGGGGCTGGTGCTGTGGAAAGTGCTCTCTCCTCTGTGTCCCGTCTGCTATCCAGCACCTCCAGCAGCTCCGCTAGTGCGTTGCGATCCATTATCCCGTGGCTGACACCATGTGTGGCAAAAGTGGCTGCTGAGTAGAACAGGTGCAGAGGTGATGCAGTGCAGGAATAATCACAAAAGAAAACTGTAATCAGGTTTGGAAAAAAGGGGTCTTTATTTTGTACAAATTCCCGTCTGGTCGACCAAACAATAATCTTCCGGCAATACACACCAATGTTGTTGTTCCGGGTAGTGTTGGCCCAAGGCGACAGCTCCGGAGACGTGTTAGTCGTCTAGTGAATTCACAAAACAAAAGACAATTACTAACAGTGCTACAAACAAACAAAACTCTCACAAATTCTTCTCAGAATAATTCACAGGGGATCTCTTCCGGTCCTTCCAGTTTCGTATCTGCTCTGATACCAAGTGAAGTAAAAGATTTACGATCATCCGGCCCCTTTATGCTATCACGCATGACCCCTTGGTAAACGATTGCAGCTGTCTCTACTGTCTGCAGCTGCTACATTGTTTACATTCCGGGTCAATACTTTCCTGCAACAGAGTCTTGTCTTCTTGCAGACCGACTTCCCTGCCCGGGGAAAGAACTGTCAGGCCAGCCCGTCCAAAGCCTTTCCCTTTCACTGCTTAGCGCCCTCACAGGTCGGGAGGGAGATTTGCAACCAAAACTCATTATATTTCTGTCACAGTCGGTCACAAAGGTGAACTGTTGGAAAAAAGTTTCCCGCATTGAAACGATTTTCAAGATCGTCAGAAAGGATACTCAAGTATTCGGTTACAGCAAAGCAAACCTTTCGTTGCACTCTCATCCTGACAGCTGAGAAACTGACTAAGCTTGTAAAAAACTGCTCTAAGGAGCAGGACGATGTCAGTGATTGTCATTCTGAATGTATTAAGCTAACAATATTTGCTGTCAAATATCGTTAGCTGAGGTTTCTGAAGCTCCAGGTTCAAGAAAGCAAGCTTTGGTAAAAACTCTTTCAAAAAGAGCAAACAACCATGTACTTCTGGATCTTGTAGCTTTTGGGACAGTTCCGGGGAAACTGTGTTCAAAACCTCGACAAGCTCTTTCCAGAGCTCAAACAGCCTCTGTACACTGAGCCTAAGCCAACGGACCGGGTTGTAATTCACCAGCACATTATGTGTCTCGCTGCCCATTTTGCACAGAGTTGCAAATCTCCCTTTATTGATACTGCTGGTGTTGACAGCATAGATGCTCTTTTTCACCACCGATTCAACCTCATCCAAACACTTCATTGAAGACTTGCTGGCAAGTACTTCTTGTGACATTAAGGTGCTCATCCAAGCACAGGCTGAAGAAATAGCTCGCTGAGACTTTTCCCGCTATTACGTTTTGTAGAAAATTCACCATATCTCTTGTGCGCCTCTGTAATGTGTCGTTGCTCAGTGGTATATCTCTAAAAGTGTATTTTCTGCTTGTATGGCCAGAACAATGTTCTTCACGAGTTCTCCATCGCTGAATGGTTTCCTTGCTTTCCCCAAAAGTAGTGCAACTTTAAAAGTAGCCACCCGCATTTGATCCGCTTTATTCACAGAATCTCGGAGCCATCGCTGTTGACTTTCGAGCCCGGTTTTTGCATCATTTATCAGCTTGCGCCTCTGAAACTCACTGTGGTCTCTTTTTTTTCAACTTCCCCTGCATGAGTGCTATAGTGATGTTGCATGCGTACATTTTAATTTGATTAATTTCTTTCTTGCAAACAGCGCACACTGCAACTTGCTCTGAAACTGAATCGGATGGCTTCAGAAATACAAAAAACTGTGTTTCCCACTTGTCTTGAAATGTTTGTTTTTCTTCCCTCCATGTTCTGCTTTTATTAGCAGCAGGAGGCTCTTCTGGGACCATGTGGGACCGTGTGTGTAGGGTTATTTTCTACCACTGATATTTTGAAAAACTTTCTGATATCCATACTTTTAATTTGAACTCTTTCACATTCTGCCACGGAAAATCTCAACCTACCCGGTCCTGAACACCATACATCGATCTTGCCGACGATGATGCTGGCCAATAGCCGCTTACAGAGCTACAGTTGCGTGAGATGAAAACACTGGTTTGCCAATGAATAATGTGTGGTTTGAAAGAAAACCACGTCTATGTAGTTAGCTCTGCCTGTACTTTACCGTAATAATATAGAAGGGAATGAGTGCGCACTCTAGCGTTTACAAGGCAACTTTAATACTTAACATCTCAGCGATTGTCATGGCCGCAAAAAAATCCGCTGGTGGCTGCATGCTGCCATGGTGGCCGCATTTGAGAAATGTTGGATTAGGGTTTCTTATACATAGTTATATCTCACCCCTGGATACTTTATACATTGTGGAAACTCATCTGATGGTATTTCACTTTATGGTATAGAAACCCATGGATAGCTAGAGCTCATTTGGTAACGTTTTATAAATCATAATAACTCGTCTATTAAAGCGTTATGGACAGAGTATAAATATACAGTAGGAGAGAGGGGGTGGGGGTGTGGGTGTAACACCTTGTCACTGCAGAAAGCATGGATAGCAGCCCAGAAGCATTGCAATTCCACTGGTGTCCTTTAATTCCTTGAGCAGGCCTGTGGGCCTGAAGAGGATGTTGGCCACCATGCAATTCAAAGACATATATAGGAGGCTGTGTGGTCCAGTGGTTAAAGAAAAGGGCTTGTAACCAGGAGGTCCCCGGTTCAAATCCCACCTCAGCCACTGACTCATTGTGTGACACCTGAGCAAGTCACTTAACCTCCTTGTGCTCCGTCTTTCGGGTGAGACGTAATTGTAAGTGACTCTGCAGCTGATGCATAGTTCACACACCCTAGTTTCTGTAAGTCGCCTTGGATAAAGGCGTCTGCTAAATAAACTAATAATATCTATACCGTATTTACATATACATATAGATTTACATCTAACATACATAATAACTTCTTTATAAGATGAGCTCCTTAATTCTCAAGACAAAAAAAGGATTTTATGGATACCTATATTTATTTACATTAATTGTTAGGATCACATATATTTATACCTGCACATAATCAGATACACATACTACCTGTACTTATAGTAGCTCTCCATTGATATCTTTCATATTTCAAGATATGAATAATCTACTAGCATGCAAAGTAAAATAATCAGTTATCTGAAAACAGCGAGATCCACTCCTGACAATGGATTAATTTGCATTATATGAATTTGCTGGTGTAACTATAAACAACATTTTTCATACAATAAAGGCTTATCATCAGTTATGCATGCATAAATAAAATAAAAGTAAAATGATCAATTTCATTAACCTCACTTTATTACCATTTGATGTAGTCATAGATTGATATATATATATATATGATTATATATAAATAAAATCATTGGCATCACTATTGAGTATTTTTTGTAAACAAGGATATAAATAGTTTCTTTATTCGTACAAGATATTTTTATAAGACAATGTTGAGTACCAATAAACTCATTTATAATTCACTTTACAAAGGTTTATATCATAGTTCTTTTAGCTTATTATTTATCATCTGTTAGCAGTATATAGATTATTTATAAGACAATGTGTTGAGTACAGTCATTTATAACTTACTTTACAAAGGTTTATAACATAGTTCATTGTTCTTTTTAGCTTATTATTCATCATCTGTAAGCACTATATAGATGGTGTTAAGGACTTCACATTCTTTTCACACAGACACAAAACATACTCTCGCATTGACTACATTTTTATTTCCCCAACTATTATGCGTATCATTATTTCCACAGATATATTGCCAATTCTTATTTCTGATCACTCTCTGGTTCTGTATTCACTTGACTTGACTCCAGGAATCACGCGTGCTAAACGCTGGCGTTTTAACTCATTCCTACTCCAGAATGAAGATTTCTTAAAATATCTTGCTGAGAGTTTGACAGACTTCCTAGAAATTAACTCTAATACTGCAACCAACCCCCATTTATTATGGGAGCTTTACTAAATGCTTTATTAGGGGCTGCTGTACTGTTTTTTTCTTCTAACTTGAATAAAGCATGCAGACAGATTTCTCAGTTAGAAACTACAAAATTAGAGCAGAATTCCTAGTACACAAGACAAGACAGCTCTATTATGAGCATGCAGAACGACCTAGCAGATTACATGCATTGCGATTAAAACAATCCGAACGCCTAGCTTCTATTGAGGCAATCAGGGACAGTAATAATGTACTTTCTAAACCACAGCAGGTTAACAAAGTCTTTCAAGACTTTTATTCACCACTGAAGCTGGTGCAGACTTGGCTAAAATTGAGGAATTTTTAAACCCATTGGAATTGCTTCATTTAATTGCTGAACAGGCTGAGCTCTTGAATACTCCTTTAACTTTGCAAGAGTTGGAGGCAGCAGCTTGAACTATGCAGAAGCGAAAGTCCTCTGGGTTGGATGGCATTCCACCTGAGCTATTGCTGGCAGTATGGGATCAATCTGAATCATTAATACTCAATTCTATACATTTTTTATTGCAAAATGGCTCTTTCCTTAGAGATCATAAATCGGCTTTGATTCCGTTGTTTGTTAAAAAAGGAAAAGACCCTTTAGAATGCGCTAGCTACAAGCCCCTTTCACTTTTAAACTCAGACCTAAAATTATTTGCAATGGATCTTTCTAGGTGGTTGGAGAAATGCATAGGTAACCTAATACATCACGATCAGACAGGTTTTTTGAAGGGCCGCCTTGCTTCAGACAACATACGGCATCTCTTTCATATTTTAGACCAAGCCCCACATCAACTTGCCTCTTGCACTATATTTTCTCTGGATGCTGAGAAGGCATTCGATCGCCTAGAATGGAATTACCTGTGGTCAGTTCTAGAACACTTTGGCTTTGGTCATTCCTTTATCAATACGATCCACACCTTATACAACAATCCTAGTGTATGCGTGCAGACCGGGTCAGTGTTATCCCCTCAGTTTGTGCTTGGCATGGTGTGACAGACAGCAAATGAATCCTAGTCAACAATCTCCCTCCCGACCTGTGAGGGCGCTGTATAACAGGAACAGTGTGCCCCGGACTGGATGGTTTGGCAGTTCATTCCAGGGTCAGTCGGAAGTCGGCCATCCAGAAAGGGGGCGGAGTCACAATACCAGAAGTCATCGCCTTAATGTGGTAGGCGATGTGTCAGTGTCACAAATGACCATATGCCAGTGTTTAATTTGTTTTTTTTTTCTACACGTATTAATTAGTAGTTTTTTTTTAATTATTCTGTTTGCTTTGCTCTGTTTTGCTGTGTTGATTATTAATTGTCTATGTTGTTTGGTGCACGGGTGAAACAGAGTTGGTAATCATAGTTTTTTTTGTTGTTGTTTATCACAAGCACTGTGCACACGGACATCAAGTCACGCTCCAAACAATTGGCAGGTACTTATACACACCTGGAATTAGAACGGCTATGGGGTTAAAAAAGAGCGAGGAACTAAGAGACAGGAGCATGGAACTAGGAAGAACCGGAACAGGAAAGAGAGAGAAGCTGGGGGAAGTAAGCGAAAACAAATAGGACGAGAATAGGTACAGCGAGCGGCTGGGATATTTTTGTGCACGGACAGTGTCAGTTTCGGTTTTTTTTTGAGTGGACTCGCTCCGGGAGGGCCGCGGGACTTGGTGATTGAAGACAATTGAAACAAGGTACTGACAATAATCATTACGTTCGTTTGTTTACGTTTTGGTGTTAATTGGAAAGCTTTGCTGTGAACTCTGTATACTGTCGGCTTTCCTACGGGACAAGTGTACTCATCCGGTATACTAGAAGACAAAGATTTTTAGAGACCTTGTTGTATGGAATTGTTTTTTTGTTTTAGTGTTTTTATTTGTCTGTGTACCTTCCTCTTTGTAAACTCTGGTGGTTGTTGTATGGGACCATGGTGAGGACCTAAAGGCTATGTCTGCAAGCAGGAAAGTATAGTTTTAATTATTTTTTTATTTTGCTCAAGCTTGTGTTTTAGCATTTTTTTTTCTTTTATTGTTATTAAATTGAATATTACCTGAGATTAGTTGCTACCACTCTTATTGATTAAAGTCTGAGTACTTGCTTGGATCAGTACAGTCAAGGTTGAGGGTTGCGGACTCCCGGCGGCGGACAGTTCCAGTCTGTGAGACGGCAGCATCTTCTCTGAATCCTGGATACTCGCCGGGTCAGCACAGCAGAGTGGGGACCGGACAGCGCGTGGGAGCAGTGAACTCCAACCTGTGAGACGGCAGCATATCACCGCGGGGCTCGGGGTGGAATAAGGAAAGAGACGTGGGTCAAGCAAGTGCCGGCAGGGAAGTAAACCAGCATGCGCTGGACTACCATAGTAAATATAGTGGTGACTTACCTTGCGTTCATTCCTTGAAGGTTGTTCTTGCTCGTCCCTCCCAGGTTTCCCCTGGGATCTCTCCTTAGGTCTTTGGCTGGAGCGCAGCGCCCTGTTGGAAGGGTTGTCGAAATAGGTGTCGGGACAGGGGCCCTAAGAGGAAGTCTGGACCAGGGAGTGGACGACGTATGGTTGTCCGGTTACGCCTTGGACTACCAGTTTGGGACTGAGAGGTTGGGGTGTATACTTTCCTTTAGTTTTTGTGTTTTTTTTTCTTTTGTGTATTTTGTTGCGTTACTCAGGCTTCTCCTTGTGAGAGCTGGAGAAAACAAAGATTGTTATATTGAGAAACTATCTAGCCTAAATAGTGAATAAAGCAACTTTTAAAATTTCAAATACTTACCTGTTCTGTGTGTGTTAACTCCTGGGGAATAAAAAAAAATAACCTGGTTAGGAAGAGAATTATAATTTACCCTTTTGGAAGGACCTTGACCTTAACAAAACAATGTGGCGTAGTCGACAGTAAGTCCTTCTTAGAATGTCTTTTTAGTAATTTTTAAAATTTTATCAGCTTGTCACTTGGCCTGTGATAGGCTGTGACATCAATCAGGATACATGATTGCACTCGCTACCGAAGGGGCGTGACTGAGGGTACATCAGGGGACGTGGCAAAGCAATCTGGAGTAGTGTGGAGTAGTGGTTAGGGCTCTGGACTCTTGACCGGAGGGTCATGGGTTCAATCCCAGGTGGGGGACACTGCTGCTGTACCCTTGAGCAAGGTACTTTACCTAGGTTGCTCCAGTAAAACCCCAACTGTATAAATGGGTAATTGTATGTAACAAATAATGTGTAAAAAAATAATGTAATTGTATGTAAAAATAATGTGATATCATGTAACAATTGTAAGTCGCCCTGGATAAGGGCATCTGCTAAGAAATAAATAATAATAATAATAATAATAATAATAATCTGTTCCTTTGTTATGGCTATGGAAAGACCTGTAAAGGACGTACAAATGAAAAAGTACCGTGAGAGTTTAGTGTTGTCTTATCTGTCTGTTTAAGTCAGTATCAAACCCGGACTACACTGCACTATTGTTGTCACTGATTTATTATATTAAATCACCACTTGCACTAGGAGCACTCACTATTGGACTTGTGATCGTGTGTGTATAAAGTGTGTGTCATTATTAGTATTATTATTTCAGGACTGAACCCTGTGGTTTACATGCACTATACACATCATTGTGTAGAGCCAGGTATTATTATTTAAGGTTGCCAAACAAGCAACCCAACACAAATAAAGAGCTGTTTTCACCGTGAACTGTGTTGTGTTTGTTATTACTGAGCACTGCATCACCTCTACACCTGCGCACTGCAAACCACTTTGCCACAGACCCATATAAAAAACAATTACAGTTCAATTGCATTGAAAGCACAGTCTAAAGGAACAGCATACAGAAGAGTACAGTTAATTTGCACTCACTGCACTGTAATTGCAGTTAAATATTTTAAGTTTCTTTTGTAACTTTCTCAATGTGAAAGACAATTGTTGTCCTGCCTCAAAAGGGCTTTTCAAAATAGAGAAGAGCTTTTATACCTCAACAATAACAACACATCACAAGGAGGGTTAGGCTGTATAATCTAATGATGCAATTAATAGAATAAACTCATTGACAATTGTCACTCAAAAAATGTGACAAAATGTTAATAAAACAATACATTTTTAATTACCAGCCCTATTAATTTCTTTAATTTGGCACAAATATTACCTGTAATCTGTATCAGAGCCTTTCAGAACTGTCACACTTAAAGGGCACATAAGGACCTTTTTATTTTATTGTGTTACATGTTCCCATGTGTTGCTACAACTGTTTATGTAAGGTGTGTGTATTGTTTTAATTTTTTTTTTTACATTTTGACCACTTTTTTAAACTTTTAAATTGCATTCCCTGCCTCAAGATGGCTTCCCATGTACCCGCATGGACCTCTCAAAACTACATTTCCCATCATCCTCCTGCTCACTAATAAATCCATCTCAATTACATATGTGAGCAGGAGTATGATGGGAAATGTAGTTCTGAGAGGTCCATGTGGGTACATGGGAAGCCTTCTCTGTCTACCTCTGGTTTTCCTGTCCGGAGTAACCTTACTTTGTTGGACATATTGTTCAATAGCATCACTGATCTGACCCATAAACAATTGGTACAGAGTAGGAAAGGTATAACAATTTGTACTAAATAAGTCAACAGGAAAGTTAACATCAACTTGAACTCGATGCCAGACAACGTTTTCTAATAAACTTCAATCAGACCGTGTGATGGAGGTGCATATGTAGCACATTTGTTTTCCTTGTGAATCAGTCGCCCAAAGGAAACAAGGCCCCACCCCTGTGAGTGGTGACGTCACGGACCAGAAACAGGAACCAAAACAAGGAATGGTGGTGGGTGAAACTGAACGCTATGGCGTTCAGTGCTTTTATTAAATAATAAATAAACAAAAGGTTTAAACAAAACAAAACAAACACCAAACAAAAAGGCGCGATGGCCAAACAAATAAACAGAAACAAGTATCTTTAAATATAGCAATTGTTTTCCGCTCTCGTTTTTCACTCTCCTTGCTCGCTCTCCTGTACTCTCCTCTGTACACTCTCCCCCTTAGCACGGACAGCTGGAGGCTTTTATATTCTGACCGAGGGGTTAACTAGCTGTTAATTATCTTATTACCCCTCGGCCACAGACTGCACAAGTTTAGTAAGGATGCGTGACTGTCAGCTAGTTAAATAATCAGTAGCTGATCAGCCACGCATCCTCATGAGGTTTTTAAAATATAAATACAATACAATAACAAATACGCGGCGCTTTGACCTGCGCCGCAAAACAAAAATACAAATAATAATACAAATATATATTAGTATTATTTGTTTATTTAGCAGATGCCTTTATCCAAGGCGACTTACAGAGACTAGGGTGTGTGAACTATGCATCAGCTGCAGAATCTCTTACAATTACGTCTCACCCGAAAGACGGAGCACAAGGAGGTTAAGTGACTTGCTCAGGGTCACACAATGAATCAGTGGTTGAGGTGGGATTTGAACCGGGAACTTCCTGGTTACAAGCCCTTTTCTTTAACCACTGGACCACACAGCCTCCTACTATATATATATAGGGGCGGGACCCTCCGCCACAGACACATACTCGCAAAAAACTCGAGTAAGCCTTACGCAATACTCTACCTCTACATACCATAATTACACATGCCTGTTCCAATTGGGCTTTCTTTTATTCTATTTATTCTCTCTGCTCTTCAAGACTCAAATTACTTGACCAACCGTCTTTCTCCATCTTTCCCTTTAATGTTTTCTCTCTCATGTACTCGTGTATCCTGTTTTCAACCATTTTGCTATTCTATTGTCTCTACTTTGTTTTCTTTCTACCAGTTTTAGTTTTCTTTCTACCAATATATTGCTCCAATATTATTCTAAGAAAACAAAAAGCACTCCCTTTTTGGGCATTTACTTTAATGAGTGGTTTTGTTTCTTTGCACATTAAATTTACGCTTTTGTATGTGCACTTATTGGCTTTAACTGGAGTTCATGGTTTAATTACTCCTTATCTGTTCCACCTGGTGTGGATAGTTACACTATCAGCTTATCCTATACCGTCCTATATACTTAGTTTCACTGTTTTATTACTCCAGATGTACACGTCGTTTAGTGCAGTTAGGGCTTTAACTAAGGTTTATGCCAAAACCTTCATCCGTCCCACTATTTGGTGGCAGTTATTATAACAGATTTATCCTATTACCTGATGGTGACAGCAAAACAAACTTCAAAATATCCCTTTATTAATAAGAGTCTAATTAGTCCATTTTTAATTGGCTCAGCTGGTATGCTCAAGGCCAACCAATATTATCAATTCATTGATCACCATTAGACACAGAATACATATACAAACATATATTATTAACATGATTATTATTATTTATTTCTTAGCAGACGCCCTTATCCAGAGCAACTTACAATTGTTACAAGATATCACATTATTTTTACATACAATTACCCATTTATACAGTTGGGTTTTTACTGGAGCAATCTAGGTAAAGTACCTTGCTCAAGGGTACAGCAGCAGTGTCTTCCACCGGGGATTGAACCCACGACCCTCCGGTCAAGAGTCCAGAGCCCTAACCACTACTCCACACTGCTGCCCAGTATATTCAACAATCATTCACCGACCTACGGGGAGACCTATACTGAGCAACTCTCAGCAGACCGTCTAACCCCCACGTAATGATCTCAACACAACATGCTGCAGATCCCTGATTCACTTACGTATTTAGTTCAGCTATCAATCTCTATGACTCAACTAAATACACTACCATGGGGAGATCAGTCTGGGGACTCACTCACAGCACTGCCTCTAGCCCCCACATAATGATCTCAACACAACATGCTGCAGATCCCTGATTCACTTACGTATTTAGTTCAGCTATCAATCTCTATGACTCAACTAAATACACTACCATGGGGAGATCAGTCTGGGGACTCACTCACAGCACTGCCTCTAGCCCCCACATAATGATCTCAACACAACATGCTGCAGATCCCTGATTCACTCACGTATTTAGTTCAGCTATCAATCTCTATGACTTAACTAAATACACTACCATGGGGAGATCAGTCTGGGGACTCACTCACAGCACTGCCTCTAACCACCACATAATGATCTCAACACAACGCGCTGCAGATCCCTTTTGTCAATTGACACAACAAAAACAAACCAAAAAACACAACAAAAACAAACCAAATACCTCTCATTCAACTCTGGGGAAGTCCAAATAAGTCATTGATACTGCAACACAGTCAAAAGATACTTTCTGTTTTAATAATAGAATCACTATTACTCACCCCTGTATTACTGTGGCAATACACACCGCAAATACCAGAAACATATCAGACTGCAGTGTAGGATCCTGCCGACTACGCCAAATTGTAGGGACCAAATTTTAAATAAACATTCTCCGATAGCTGATAAGAAGCAGCACAGTTTTATTAAGCAGAATTCTGGAGAGACAACACCTCACAGGCAATCTGTTGATGCTTCTCTGACACGTAGTTAAAAGGTACAGCTTTTTATAGTAATGCACAAAAAAGACAAAATAGTGTGTCCTTGCAGCAGAACGTATATTCATCTTAAAAGGAAACAAAGTATCACAAGATGTTCTCGACACAAAACCAAAGTGTGATGTCCTTGTAAAGTGCTGACTTACCTATCCATATTTCAACATAGCTTACACAGACATACTCATTTTCATACTACTTTTTTAACTAATATTTATTTTAACCCTTCACTTTCTATATGGTAAGCTAATCTTGTCTTCTTATTTGCTTTAATAGAAACAATCACATCTTTTGATTTATGTTCTGTGTTTTGTTTTCTTCTCAGTTTTGAAATCTATGCTTCTTAAAGAGCAGACGGTGTGACAACCCAGTGGTGAAGCTTAGTAGAGTTAGCACTGCTTCTGGGGTGCTCGTGTGGCAGAGTCAGAAACGTGCCTGGACACAGGAACATCCAGGGATTGCCATCCCCAGTGATCCGCACAGCAATAACCAGCCACTGTGCCTTGCTGTTGCAGTACCATATATAAAATGTTTATATATAATAACAAATGTTCAAAATAAATACGATCCTCTAGAGCCTCTTTTTACCATAGTCAGTTACCTTGCCATCCATTTCACTAAATATATGTGTGTAATGTAATGTGCTCCAGTTATTTATTTTTTTGACAGGCAGACCCTGTGCCATGTTTCAAGGTGGAATGGCCAAATGCTAAAAACATTTGAAATGCTTTTATGTATGATACATCATTGCTGTATAATATATATGGTCCTGCAGACCACAGCTTGACATTTTTGTTCAGTATTGGTCACGGTGGGTCGCTTATTAGTATGTAATGGATTATTATTAATGCTCCTTGTATTTAACGTCTATTCACTAGGGTAATAGTCTCCCTAGGCATTTTATTCTGCTTAAACTATGTACTTAATTCCACAATAGACAAGGAAATTTGGGTTAACCCTTTGCGGTTCTATGTCGGACCTGGTCCGACATTATCAAAAAGACATCAAGCACAGGTCTCTAGTCGTTTTTTCTCCGGAAAAAGCAGAGAAAACCATCCAATGGCCGAGTGAGACACATAGATAACACGGACATAAACAAACAAAATAGCTGCTTCTGCATCCAGTGCTCAAAGAATATCACAGACATTTGTAGAGATTTTTTTAGATGTTATAGTAATAAAATAATGACTTGGATCGCATTATTGAGGAGTTTGGTGATAAAACCAGTGATCAGGAGATGATTTATTGGTATGCACTACTATGAAGAGGTATGTGAAAAATACAGCAAACAAGGGGTGGGGCAGGGCTGGAGATGCAGTACTGAGTGTCCTGTTGATATGCAGTGCCTTTTAAACCTGTTTTACTGTGAAAAAAATGCTTTTAAACAGCGCGTCTAAAATAAACTGCGCGTGTGAAAATAAATTGGACCTGACGCGCCTGAGACGCGCTGAATAAATGGACCGCTAAGGGTTAATGCCTTTGTTGGTGTTCTGATTTATTTATTAACATTGCCAAAATGTTCCTCTACTTGACTTTGTTGAGCAGAGAGTGTTCATGGATGCCCCCTAGTTTAACACTTCTGGTACACTTAGTAAAAACTCCAGGGAAGTTTAAATCAACTCAACCACAAATGGTTGAAAATTCCATAACAAAATACCCATAGCAAATGTTTCGAATACTATTTAAGATGGCTCACTCTCTTTCAGCTCAAAACACTGTTTTTGGCACGGTTATTGACTCTGCTCTATCACTAGTGGGGTAGTCAGATGCCACTCTGCTGTCAACAGACAGCTTGTTAATAAAATGTAATGAAAATAGAGTTGCTGGATCAGTGAGGAGGGTCTGTGGTATGGGTGCTGTATTTGCTGAGTGAACAGCAAAGGTAAATTATCCTGGCTGGCTAACAAAACCTCGACTCTTGCACTTTAGTCTGCTGGTTGTATTATAAGTGTGCCAATTGCAGTACTCTGTTTTCTGTTTTGTCACCTGTGGAAACCAACCTAACCACAAATGAAAAAAAAAACATAAAATATATATGGTGTATAAAAAATAAATTAATAAATACTGATATATTACTGTGGTTTTATTTGGGAATGTGGACTTTTACCATGAAGATTTGGACCTGAAAGAATGTGTTATTGCAGCACCAATCTCTGCTCATCTCTAGCTTTGACCAGCACATATCATACACCTCAATATTCAACAGTAACTGTTACCAGTAACAGTCATGTGATTGTCTCCTCAGAGGAGGCATGTTCACAATCTAGAAAAAATAAGAAATTGCACTGTTCCATCTCTTCAATGGTGTGATTTTGTACAGAGGTTCCGCTGGTGCAAATTGGTTTGCACTGGTCAAACCTATGAAAAGTGGGAAGCAGAAATGGCTAGCGAATCAGAAGCAAGAAAATTGTCATGAGGTGTAGAACATTTAACTTCATTTTAATTATATAATAAGTATAATAAATATGCAGAACGACAGCAGCACTTATTGAAATAAACAGCTCACACAATTCTAGTGATTTCATGCCTTCAATACTTGCACAGTAAACTATTATTTCAATTAGAGATCTTCTTTGCTCATTTAAAAGGAGACTGACCTGCTCACAGAAATGGATTGCACCTACTGTAAATAAAAGCACAATCAGTCGTTTCAAAACTATTGTGATGCCACAAGCAGCACAATATAAATTGTCAGTATTCACACAGTAGTGCAATGTTTGGGCAAAGATCAGAATGAAAGAACTCATTGGGTACACACTGTTTATACTTTTAAAATGTACAAAGGGGTAGGTGACTGCCTTCACCTGGTGGTTGGAACCATACTGTAAGCACCACCTGGGTTTTTTTTATTTGTCAGCGCTATTTGTTGGTAAATCTCCCCCACTTTGAGCCATACATGTTTTCAATTCATTCACCTTTTCTTTGGAATGCCTGTGTATGCCTGTGCCAGAGAGAGAAGGAATCTCAGCTGCAAATCTCCCTCCCGACCAGAAAGGGCGCTGTGTAAGGTTGGTGGTATGCTTTCCCATAGAAGGGGCGACTCGATGGTAGGTAGCAACTTGAAGTAAGACATTTTGGAGAGAGCACGTAGCTGCCAGTTTACTAAACAACTCCATTGTGGTCAGCTGCAGGGCATGCAGCTATTGTATAGACAGATGCCTGGCTGATCACAGGGATGGAGTTTGGTAGTGCAAAGGGAACGCAGCTACGTGAGTATGGCCCCTTACACTGAAGCGTATTTACAAGCTGGAGCGCTGTATTGTTATTGTTTTGCTGTTTGTTTTGCGGAGGAGGATTAGGTCAGGAGCTCTCACCATGGAGCAGCACAAACCCCGGAGCAATACCCTCACTGCACCTCACAGGACATGCACCACCATCCCCAGTTTGAAGAGCACTGTTTCGTGTATGGAGGATTCAAATTGGGGTGTGTGGTTTTTGTGTTTGGGATTGTAACCCACCGTGTTACCCCCCAATACCATAGTCGATAGAGGGGTATATTTATTATTTATTATTTCAAATAAACAGACGTTTTGAAGGAAAGTACTGTCTGGATGTTGGCTTATTAGCCCACACCACTCACATTTTGTCACAATGCCATTTCACTTTTTCTGAAGTTCTGCTGTCCTTTTTTTTGTCAGCTATTGTTGCTTTTTTTATTTTTATTTATTTATTGCCAGGTGTAATTAATACATGATTACGTTTTGCCACTTCTACTAGAGTATTCAACTTTTTCTTGAACCACACCTTGCTGCTTCCCCTCTGAGGACATTTTTATTAACGCAATGGATTCTTAAATAGGGATGACTGTGTGTAAACCAATTCCAATTCCAATTCAGTAGTTCAGGACAAACACCGGAGATTGGTGTCTGTTGGCCCAGGAAAGGCTGGTTGAACTGGTTGAGACATGTCAGTCGCATTTTACCGTCCTTGTATTAAGAATAAAATCAATCCCCATTATATATATATATATATATATATATATATATATATATATATATATATATATATATATATATAAAATTAATATAAAATTAATACTTACCTGTCACACGTGATTTCCGAATCCGTCACCAGTTTTCTGATACAAAACCCATCTCTTCAATGTTTTTCTCTCAGTTGCCAAATCATATGTTTTTATTGTGCAGCTACAGAGCACTTCCTCCAGTTTCACCTGACGAAAATGTAGCCAAAACAAAGTGAACGAGACAAACTACGGTAATGTAACAGTTAATCATTAAACAGTTTTTGATACGATGATGTATTTTTTTTTAAAATCTGTGATCTTTAGTTGTTTTTGTGCATTTTCATTTGCAAGTGAACTGTGACATTAGGGCCTTATCGAGCACTATATTCTGCAATTTTGAAGACTGAGTTTGGATACTGTTTTAATTCTGGAAACTTTTTTTTAAAATATTTTGCTAAATTGCATTACCTTTTACATTGTATGCAGTTCTGTACATGGGTAACATTTTGATTTAATTTTGCTGTTGGGTCGTTAATAGAAATTTTTACATACTGCTATAATACATACCGAGTTTAAAAGTATGTACTGTATTACAGTCCACAGTCGTCTCTTTTGGCAAGTGATATTTTCAGAATCATATTGTTCTAAATTAAAATACTTCTGTTGAAAATATAGAACTGTACCAAAAAAAAACCCAATAGAGTACATCTAAATAGAAGCCTACTTATTTTAAAACACAGTTCAGCTATGTATTTTTGATATTGTATCTTTTTTGTATTCCCTGAAAAAACGGACAAGGGTTGGAACGGGCCAAAATGAAATAATCAGATACGTGTCACACGCGTTTCACTGTCACTGAAGTCAAAGTTTTATAGGGTCGGATATGTGAGTGCTGACTGTATGTAACCCTTATTAAAATATTACTACATCAAGAAGTCAATATTTTAATATGTGTTCTGTATTAAAAAATGAGTAGAACCTATTCATCTTCAGTATAAGTGGAGATTGAATATTATTTGCCAGGCATTTATTCCAAGTGCTTTTAGTGCTCCTTTAACTATTTATCTGCCCCTTTAAGACCACATGTTGTAGGCAGACTAGTCATAAGCTTTTGCACCAGAGCATGCAAGCAGCTACAAATTTGTACTGGTTTGTACTTTTCTTTCCTTATTAGGTAAGAATTTTTATTTACCTGTTTGTGTACAGATAATTATTTTAAAAAATGAGAATTCATATAGCGTATATAAATATGGAAGTAAAAGTTGGATTTCTGTATAATTGTATTACATAAAAATCAGAATATAAGTGCGGTTGCTGTAAATTCAATATTGTCTTGTAACAACGTACTGTTTATGTTAGAAAAGCTTTCTGTATTGTATGTTAATTTTGTCACAATGACAGTAAAGAAAAAAAAAAACTTTTCTATTGATAAGGTTAACATTGTAAAACTATTTGAAGAACACGTGTTACACGCAGACTAGTTATAAGCCTTTGCACTGGAGCATGCAAGCAGCTACAAATTTGTACTGGTCTGCACTTCATTTTCCTTATTAGAACCTTACTGTTTTATTGGATCCTGGAGGATATCACAGCCATACTTGTACACGCCTACCATCGGACTCCATTTTAACAGTTCGTCGCATTATCGGAGATGACAGATATGGACTGACTTCATTCCAAAATATTATACGAAATATGTGTAAACCTTTAGGTTGAGTTATGGAGGGCGCTGGTGAGTTGCGCCTATCCTTCCCCTATCTCTAATCTCCCTGTCAATCACTCTCCCTCTTCTATATAAGTCTCCTGTTTCCACTTCCGCCCTCTCTAGCGTTTGTTTGTTTTTGTACGAGCCGGTATGCTACCAGTCTATTCATACTTTGTGCGTCTACTTTAAAAAAAATATATATATATACTTGCTATCCCACTAGCAGCTATTTTGTTTCAATCAAGCATGGATATTCCGCCCAGTACCTCTCCTCCATTGGATTTCGGAGACAACCTGAGTCCCTTATGGTTTCCAGACGTCTCTTCTGCTCCAGTTCCAGCAGCAGCTGCTGCCATTTCTCAACCCCGCCGCGGTAAGAGATCTGCTCTGTCTAATCCATCGCCAAGCTGCCTCTTCTTCAAAGACTGGCCAACCAAAGGGAACCAATCTACTCGGAGAAAGGATCCTTGAGGAGGTCCAGAAGCATTTAAACTAGAAAGGAAAGGGTGAGAAAACAAAAAAACAGAAGGGAGACCACATCAAAACAAGGGCAACAACTCAGGTAAGACAGCCATTAAATGTATTTATCTAAATGCTAGAAGTCTCAGAAACAAAATGTTAGAACTTGAAGCTACCGTACTAACAATTAACTACGATGTGATAGGTGTTACAGAAACTTGGTTGTTTGAGTTATGGTTAAAGCATAATGATTAAAAACAACTTAACTATAAAAGACACACACACACACAATGTAAAACTCATAATTTATAACATAATTAATACCTCATGCAGAAAGCCATTACTACACAAATATATTAAATTATTACTCTTCACAAGTTTTTACAAAGGAGGATACGGACAACATGCCCCACGTCTACCTGTTCCTATCGAGTTTTAAATAACTTTAGCATAACAGAGGCAGAAGTGCTAAAGGGACTAGGAGCTCTTAAAATAAACAAATCCTCTGGGCCAAATGAGATCCTCCCAATAGTACTTAAAGAAATGAAAGAAGTTATTTACAAACCGATAACCAAGATCATGCAACAATCTCTTGACACAGGGGTTATACCGACAGACTAGATAATTGCAAATGTAATATCGATCCATAAAAAGGGAGAAAAAACCGAACAAGGTAACTACAGACCAGGCCTGACTTCTATTATATGTAAACTTATGGAAACTATAATAAGATCCAAAATGGAAAATTACCTATATGGTAACAATATCCTGGGAGACAGTCAGCATGGTTTTAGGACAGGGAGATCGTGTCTAACTAACCTACTTGACTTTTTTGAGGATGCAACATTAAAAATGGATAATTGCAAAGCATACGACATGGTTTATTTAGATTTCCAGAAAGCTTTTGACAAAGTCCCGCATGAAAGATTAATTCTCAAACTGAACGCAGTAGGGATTCAAGGAAATGCATGCACATGGATTAGGGAGTGGTTAACATGTAGAAAACAGAAAGTACTGATTAGAGGAGAAACCTCAAAATGGAGTGAGGTAACCAGTGGTGTACCAAAGGGATCAGTATGAGGTCATCTGCTATTCCGAATCTACATTAATGATTTAGATTCTGGTATAGTAAGCAAACTCGTTAAATTTGCAGACGACACAAAAATAGGAGGAGTGGCAAACACTATTGCAGCAGCAAAGGTCATTCAAAATGATCTAGACAGCATTCAGAACTGGGCAGACACATGGCAAATGAAATTTAATAGAGAAAAGTGTAAAGTATTGCATGCAGGCAATAAAAATGTGCATTATAAATATCATATGGAAGATACTGAAATTGAAGAAGGGAACTATAAAAAAGACCTAGGAGTTTATGTTGACTCAGAAATGTCTTCCTCTAGACAATGTGGGAAGCTATAAAAAGGCCAACAAAAAATGCTCGGATATATTGTGAAAAGTGTTGAATTTAAATCAAGGGAAGTAATGTTAAAACTTTACAATGCATTAGTAAGACCTCACCTAGAATATTGTGTTCAGTTCTGGTCACCTCGTTACAAAAAGGATATTGCTGCTCTAGAAAGAGTGCAAAGAAGAGCAACCAGAATTATCCCGGGTTTAAAAGGCATGTCGTATGCAGACAGGCTAAAAGAATTGAATCTATTCAGTCTTGAACAAAGAAGACTACGCGACGATCTGATTCAAACATTCAAAATCCTAAAAGGTATAGACAATGTCGACTCAGGGGACTTCTTTGACCTGAAAAAAGAAACATGGACCTGGGGTCACAAATGGAGATTAGATAAAGGGGCATTCAGAACAGAAATTAGGAGGCACTTTTTTACACAGAGAATTGTGAGGGTCTGGAACCAACTCCCCAGTAATGTTATTGAAGCTGACACCCTGGGATCCTTCAAGAAGCTGCTTGATGAGATTCTGGGATCAATAAGCTGCTAACAAGCAAGATGGGCTGAATGGCCTCCTCTCGTTTGTAAACTTTCTAATGTTCTTATGTTCTTATGTAGTGCCTAAGTTTCATAATACTTCAACATATGTCAGCCAAGCTAAACTGAAGATGTTTTCTGGGAGCATTCCAAAGCCCAGTGGTGAAGTTGAATATGAAACTTGGAGCATGCAAGCTAGACAAGTTGTGAGTGATCCAGACCTTTCACCGAACGATAAGCACAGGAAATTATTGGATTGTCTCCTCCCACCTGCTTTGAACATAATGCTGCACATAGGGACTGAAGCCACTGCCCAGCAGTATAGGGATGAGTTGGAGAAGACCTTTGGAAATGTCACTGAAGGTGAAGAGCTTTATGTGCAGTGGTTAGAGATGCATCAGAACAAGGAGGAGAAGCCATCTGGATATTTGAAGCGCCTATATTCACTTTTGCATAAGCTAGTGGAAAGAGATGGTCTAAAAGGTGCACACCCTGATACAGCCTTATTGAGACAATTTGTAAGTGGGTGCTGGGATGAAAATCTTATATTTCAGTTAAGACTGAGAGAAGGTCTTGTGAAGGTATACCATACTCAGCATTGTTGATGAAAGTGAGATCCCTGGAAAGTATAAGAGAAAGTAAGGAAGAAAGGATGAAGAAACATCTTGGAAACTAGGTGAAAGTGTCACAGAAATCCCACACAGTTGACATTGAGCAGAGTATGACCACTAATAGCACAGTACTAGCACTACAAGATAAGGTAGCTCAATTGGAATCTGATTTAAAATCTTTGATCACACAAACAGATAAGAAAGTGACTGGAGCACATGAGTTTGACAGTGTGTCCGCAAACCAGATAAGTAAAACTAAAAGTAGTGTTTTTTATCCATTAGAAAAACGGGCAAAGTGCATGTCTCGATTGTTTTATAACTGTGGGCAAGATGATCATCACTTAGGCCAGTGTTCAAATAGGATAGATGCTACATTAGTCCATCAGAAACTAACAGAGAAGTTTCAGAGCCAACTCACAGACTGCAGTAAAGTTCTGACCCCGGAAACCTTTTAAACGCATAAAGGTTTCTGTTGAGGGACAAACAGGAACTGATACAAAATCACATGGTCACAACAAGGCTGAAAATGTGTGCTCCACTTTGGCGGTATTTAACAATGGTTTAGACTCTATGGACAGTATTCTGATCACAGCGCAAATGCGAGTGCAAGCGCAAACAGCGCTTGCCCCATATTCTGTGGCGCAAAAATGGACCCCACTGTGCCCCATTGCCACATGTCGGCATACATTTTGGGGTGTGGTCTCATTAACATACTTGCTGAAGCGATTCTGATGACAACGCAATGGGGTCCCAAAAAGACAACTGAGCACAGTGTTAAGACCCGCTGAAACCAGGTTTATTTAGTGGTGCAATCAGGAACTTTAAGAATTGAACACACTATAAAAAGCAAAGTAGTCCTAAGTAGCAACTGCGTGCGCTTGGACTGACATAGAAAGAGGAAATCAAAGAAAGAAAAGAAAAAAAGAACCTAAGAAGAGAAAACGACAAAATGTAAGAAACTAACAATATTATTCGTAAATTAATAATAAACAAATATATGAATTAAAAAAATTATATTTTGCAGATACAATGGAGTACTACATTTATTTGCACGAGGACTGTAGCAATTTATTTTCATGGCAATTATTACAAGTTAAAATATTTACGTACAGTATATGGAGAGCAGCATAACAGGAGTGCCACTTCTGTATCTGTATGTGTATGTCTGTCCTTTCTTTCCCTGGTTGTTGCTTGTGCTGTGTGTGTGTGTGCGCGTGTATCATGTACAACTTTAAACGAGCTAACTGCTGTGTAAACTTAACACAATGTATTTGCTTTGTTTCCGTGATTGAAATAAGTCACTACAATCGGCAGACCTGAAACAAGATATCAGTTTTGCTGCCTGTTAAAATATGAGCTTAACTAGTTTGAAACATTATAACGAATTAGAAAATGGATCAGAGATTTCCTTTAACCTGATTGGTCAATATGAGGGCTTAAATCTCTGGGATAAGAAGGTGATATCTTCACCTATTGAAGCTGGGAACCGAGTGCTGATCAGGAATGTCCACCTAAGGGGAAACACAAACTCGCTGATCGTTGGGACTCAATGGTTTATATAGTAGATTGTCAGACCGGTGGAGAAATCCCAGTCAGTGAAACCTGAATATGGAAGCGCTTCAGAGCGTATAGTACATTGTGACTTGTTGCAACCTTGTGGATTTGTATCTCCAGTACCAGAAGAAACAAAAACAACTCAGCAGTGTACAAGACCAAGAACCAGGCAACAGGACAAGAGTCAGCAGGATCTGGATTGTAGCACAACAGATTTTTCTCACTGCGGGGAAGATAGTGTATTGACACATGGCCCTCAAGGATGCTGCCTAGATGATCTATCTGGACATTGCTCAACACCAAATGAACTGGATTATACTTCTATTGAAGATGAAGCTACAGATGTAAGACTAAATCCTGAGGCAAATAATTTTATGTACCAGAGTATACTAAAGAAGGACGAATGCCAAATTCAGAACCATCCTATGAGCCGAGACGGTCTAGCAGAGCTAGACAAGAGCCTGATAGGCTAAAATACTTTGAGACAGGAATTCAAGTACAGTCTCTAAACCAATGTATGCAATCAGAGACAGAATCTACACCAGTATTGAAGCAATTTTTCCAGTTGTCGGAAAGACAAGAAGAGACTATGAGAAAGTACAAATGGTTGTCCAGCTTATTACTTCAATTAAAACAATTACCGCAGTTAAAACAAAATCAGCATTACTTTGACTTTGACCAATACTTTTCACATGTAGTTGATGTGGACGTGTGGACGTCTATTCTTAAGGGGGGGGTGAGAATGTAACCCTTATTAAAATATTACTACATCAAGAAGTCAATATTTTAATATGTGTTCTGTATTAAAAAAAAAGGGTAGAACCTATTCTACTTCAGTATAAGTGGAGATTGAATATTATTTGCCAGGCATTTATGCCATGTGCTTTTTGGTGTCTATTTGGTGTTTATTATTATTATTATTATTATTATTATTTATTTATTTCCAGACGCCCTTATCCAGGGCGACTTACAATTGTTCCAAGATATCACATTTTTTTACATACAATTACATTATTTTTTACACATTATTTTTACATACAATTACCCATTTATACAGTTGGGTTTTTACTGGAGCAATCTAGGTAAAGTACCTTACTCAAGGGTACAGCAGCGGTGTCCCCCACCTGGGATTGAACCCACGACCCTCCGGTCAAGAGTCCAGATCCCTAACCACTACTCCACACTTTTTTTTTTTTACATCTGATCTGTTGTCAGTTTGTAATTAATGCTATCAGTTTATAATTAAATCTGTGTCCAGATCAGTCTCTATGTCTGACCTGGTGTCAGTTTATAATCAAATCTGAATGCAGACCAGTATCGACTTAATCTGAACCCAGACCAGTTTCTATATCTGGCCTAATGTCAGTTAATGATCAAAGCTGAGCCCAGACCAGTTTTCACATCTGATCTGTTGTCAGTTTGTAATTAACTCTGTATCAGTTTATTATTAAATTGGAGTCCAGATCAGTCTCTATGTCTGACCTGGTGTCAGTTTATAATCAAATCTAAATCAAGACCAGTTTTCACATCTGATATTGTGTTAGTTATAATAATCAAATCTGTATCTGTGATTCTGAATTGAGACCAGTTTTCACATCTGATATTGTGTTAGTTATAATAATCAAATCTGTATCTGTGATTCTGAATTGAGACCAGTTTTCATATCTGACCTGGTGTCAGTTTGTAATTAACCCTGTATCAGGGACTTCCGTTTGGTGCTAATCTAAGATGGCCGCTTAAACTGTGAGCTCTCACACTTCGCCTACTTATTTTATTCATTGTCGGTTCATACCCTTTTAATACACTCATGAAATAATCATATTTATCAATGGACACCAAGGAGAAGTGAAGGGCAGATGCGATGGGCTCAAATACCCCATCTCCATCGAGCAAAAATAAAGGAAGTAAACTGAGATGGAGACTCACCATGGAACACACACACGCGGCAGATTCTGCTCCTGTGCCACATGTGAAGGAGTCTCAACAGTTCTCCGACTCGCAAATCCTTGTGCTTAAGGAGTTAATGGGGGATCTGCTCACAGGGGCCGTCGGTGAGCTGAAGAAGTCAATGTCTGGACTTACTGATGAAATGAAGGCCCTGCGCTCTGATATAGATATTATCCGCACTAATTTGGTGACGGCGGAACACAAAATGGATGCGATCGCCACTTCGATGCAGACACTCACGAAGAGAGTGGACATTATACAGGCAGTGCAACGGCAGGACAGGAACGAAATCCAAGCTGCAACAAAGGATATCTCTTCTCTACAGTCCCGTATGACTGAACTTGAGGACCGAAACAGAAGATCTAACCTCCGCTTAATTGGGCTGTCTGAGGGGTCTGAGACAGATGACGCCATTTCATTCCTCCAAACTCACCTTCCAAAATGCTCCCTGCCTTAGCTACGCAAAGAGAGTCCTATTGAAATAGAGAGGGCACACCATATATATAGAACAAACCACGTACCCTCATCTTTAAACTACTTTGCTTCACAGACAGGCAAGCGATCGTGAAAGCCTTTCGTCAAGCTAACTCCCGGATAACATACGGCCAAGATAAGCTGCTGCTGTTCCCAGACTTTTCGAATTTCACCGCACTTCGTAGGAAAGGATTCTCACAAGTCCAAATGGCTTTACGTCAAGATGGAGTGCAGAATTTTTTACTATACCCGACTCATTTAAGAATCATACATGAGGGAGTGCAAACCCTGTGCAACACAGTGGAGGAAGCTCAGGCTTTCCATACACATCTTAAGAAGCAACCTTCCTCCGCCATAGGCTAAAAATGGTGTCATCTGCAACCGTTCGTTCATGTGAGCACTGTTCTCTGGTTTCTGGCTAACAAGTGATCAGTGGATTATTGTGGTGTTTTTTTTGTTTTAATTTTTTTTCTCAATTCACTCTCCTCTGATCGGACTCTGCCCTCGAAATGGAAGGAGTAGGTTTACCAGCGCCGCTTTGTTATACAACATTTCCTACTTTTCAATTTTTTTATGAATCCGGGACATTTGCTCTTATCCAGATTTGACTGCTGCTTTAATTTGTGGAACATTCTCATTTTTTCATGAACGCGGGTCATTTTTTCACATTTAGATTTGGCTGCTGTTTTAGTTTGTGGAACTTTCACATTTTTTCCTGACATGCAGTGACTGGACTTTTGTTATGATTACTGTTATTGTTATTACATTGCTATCTGTTTTGTTTCTCGATATCCAGCTTCTCCCCCGTTCACCCCTGCAGATTCGTGAGTAATAGCACTTCTGTATAGTGGATATGGATCTAAATGTGGTATTAATAAGTTGGTTCAACTATTTAGTGTAATGTAGATATGCGTCTATTTTTGCGTACATGTAGTGTTTGGGGTTATATGTATGTGTGTGTGTGTGTGTGTGTATATATATATATATATATGTATATGTGTATATATATGTATATGTGTGTTTATGTGTATGCTAATATAGATGTATGTATATGGGGTCATATGAGTACATAATAACAGCGCATTAAAATAAGTTTGTTTGAGTATTAGATACCATTATAACTTGTATCAGGCTCTGTGGAGCCAGTTTTTGTTTCTTTACGGATTTAATAATTCCGCACTACAATATTTATGCACTGCTACAGCGCTGTTGCTTTATGCCTTTTCTTGTTACGGCTGACAAATTCAGAGGGTATTTACCGATTGTTATTATTAGTATTATTATTTTTAGGCAAACAAGTGTGTTAGTTTTTCCATCTTGGTTACATTCCAACCAAAGCTAAGTGTTTCGTTTGTGGTAAATTCTACGAGATCTCGAATCTTGGTCACTTTAATCTGCCTTTTTATCCTGTTCTAGACCTATCTTATAATACTTCTGTTGCTTTGCCTGCTGCATCCAGAGCCTTTCCAGAATTCATATATGAGTTACATTTAGAGGACACCTGGTGTTTCAATAATTCTGGTGTCAAAGATTTTACATTTTTTTCCCATAGAAACAAAATCTTTTCTAGAATCGATTATATTTTTAATTCTTCAAATATTATGCAATATATTTTATCAGCCGATATTCTGCCAATTCTATTATCTGATCACGCCCCTGTCTTATATGCATTTGCTTTTTGCCCTGGAGTTGCATGTGCAAGAAGATGGAGGTTCAATTCTTTTCTCTTGCAAAATGACGCCTTTGTTAAACACTTGACCAGTGGTTTAAGAGAATTTCTAGACAACAATTCTAGCCCGGATATTAATCCCCACAATATGTGGGAGGTAACTAAGTGTTATATAAGAAGTTGTAGTATTTCATTCGCCTCTAATCTGAACAGAGTACGAAATAAACTAGTTGAAGAATTAGAGATAGATATCTCTAATTTGGAAACAGGACAGATCATCTGTTTTTGAGATGATAGGGCAAAGAAACTAAGTGCCTTAAAGGCACAGCATAATATTTTAACCAGGACTAAGGCAGAATTTTTGATCCATAAATCAAGGCAAACTAACTACGAGCACGCTGAGAAACCAAGTAGACTGCTGGGTTTAAGACTAAAACAATCTGAGCTCCTTGCTTCAATTGATGCGATCAAAAACAGTAATGGAAAGCTCATCTCTCAACCAGAGCAGGTTAACAAGGTCCTGAAAGAGTTTTATTCTAATTTATATAAATCAGAGGCCATTAATGATGACAATAAAATTGTTGAATTTTTGAATACATTGGAGCTGCCATGTATTTCTGCAGAGCGGGCTGCACTTTTGGATGCTCCAATATCTTTGGAGGAGCTGAAGGTGGCAGCTTGCTCTTTGCGGAAGCGCAAGTCTCCAGGGCTTGACGGCATTCCCCCGGAACTGCTCTTGACAATTGGTATCAGGTTGGCCCTCTAATCCTTAATTCTATTAATTACTCGGTTCAGATTGGAACTTTTCACAGGGACCAGAAATCTGCTTTAATATCGCTCCTTCTTAAAAAAGGGAAAGATCCGCTTGAACGTGCTAGTTATAGACCCTTGTCGCTTTTGAATTCTGACATGAAATTATATGCCAAAGTGTTAACTAAGCGCTTAGAATCCTGCATTGCTGAGTTAATTCATCAGGACCAGACAGGTTTTATGAGGGGCCGGCTAGCTTCTGACAATGTACGTCGTCTTTTGCATGTCAATGAATCGGCTTCTCAACAACAAGTGTCCTGTGCGGTCCTTTCCCTGGACGCAGAGAAGGCTTTTGACAGGGTTGAATGGAACTATCTGTGGGCAGTACTAGATCGCTTTGGTTTTGGCCGCTCATTTATTGATTTTATTCGTACTCTGTATAATAATCCAACTACCTGTGTACAGACTGGGTTGGTTAGGTCTTCTCAGTTCACTCTGGGCAGAGGTACTAGGCAAGGGTGTCCCCTTTTACCTCTGCTTTTCGCTCTTTCTCTAGAACCCCTTGCGCAGGCTGTCAGGCAGTGCAGTAATATTGCTACCATTGAAATAATGGGCTCCAATCACCACATCTCCCTGTATGCTGATGATATATTATTATTTATTTCTGATAAATCCAACTCAATTCCCTGTGCTCTGGAATTGTTTGACTCTTTTGGTACTCTTTCTGGCTATAAAATCAATTGGTCTAAATCAGTGCTAATGCCTTTAAACCCAGTAGCCAACGTAACTCCATTACAGTTACAAATTCCTCTACAGCTTCACACTTCAAGCTTTACTTATCTAGGTATCAAAATTTATACAAATTTTCAAACAATTCGCAAAGAAAATTTTTCAAAGGCTCTGAATAAAATTAAAGCTGATTTAAATAGATGGGCTCCACTACATCTTACTTTACATGGCAGAATATCGGTGATAAAGATGAATATTCTCCCTCGTATAACATTTTTGTTTTCCATGTTGCCCTTGCCTCTTCCCCCTGGATACATTGAAGATATTAACTCAAAATGCTCTAAATTTATTTGGAACAGCAAGCATCCTAGAATCAGGCTGGCTACCTTGTATCGTCTGAAAGCACTAGGCGGGTTGGCATTACCAAATTTTAAATTTTATTATTGGGCTTTCCAAATTGGATCTCTAAAAGCCTGGCTTGATCCTGAATTTGCAGCTTCTTGGCGCCCTATTGAGGCCAACATAGCAAAACCAATTAGACTCCAAGATCTCGCATTTAGTGGCCTTAAGCAGCATTATGTCTCTCTACGTATGGGAACTATTATTACTAACACGCTAGAGATATGGAGAAGGGTTAATAGCTTCTTCGGAACGAATACTAAACTACATAAACTTTCCCCGATTTGGAACAACTTATTTCTGCTAACAGGTAATCAACCCTTTGTCTATCCTCTCTGGGCCAAGAAAAATATTCGTGTTTTAGGTGACATTTTCAATGATTCTGGCCTACGCACATTTCAGGACCTTCAGAAAACGTATTCACTCCCTGGTTTTTCATACTTTCTGTATCTCAGGCTGTGCTCATCCCTCAAGGCTTATGATGTCCCGTGGAACTCGACTTTGCTCAATCACCCTCTGGCACAGTCCTTTTCTCCGTTACACCCAAATAGAGGCTTGGTCTCTGTGCTTTACAAATATTTTATTCTTTATAAAACAGACCCCCTACCAATTACCAGCATATGGAATACAGAGTTAGCAAAATCTGATTTTACTCCAGATTGGGAACAAATATGGGATAATATTTTTATATCCTCAAGAAATTTAGCACATCAATTAATACATTTTAAATTTGCCCATAGAGCTTATGCAACCCCACACAGAAGATACCAAATGAAAATATTGGGAGACCCCCTCTGTCATGGGTGTACACAGGGTGCAGTTGGCACTTATCTTCATATGTTCTGGGAGTGCCCCAAGGTCCAGCCCCTCTGGAAATTGGTAGTGTTAGTACTGTCTGGTCTGATTGATGTTCAGGTGCCGCTGTGCCCAGGAGTACTCCTTCTGGGTGACGATTCGCAACTTGAAATTCACAGAATGTCAAAACGCTTGTTTCTTGCTGGATTGCAGCCAAGAAGCTGATCTTGAGGGCATGAGTAGAGCCTGATATTTCTCTTCTCAACATTTGGTTATATTTTTTCATGAGATTATTTTATTAGAAAGATCCACGGCAAGGCTACATTTAGACCAGTTCGGCTACTCTAAATTCATGGTCGATGGCAGCTGATGTCATAGCTAAGCACATTCTCAACAGGGTTTCCCATTAGGCAAATTGCTCTACACACTGCTTTATGATATATTGTATTAATTTCGGTATCTCTGTATGCAATTGTATATTTATTTTTGTCGTCATTTATTTTATTTTATTTTTTCGTTTCTTACTGTGTGTTTTTTTTTGTTTTGTTTTTTACAATTGTGTCTGTTTTTTTTGTTTTGTTTTTTACAATTGTGTCTATGTTCTTTGTTATTATGTTAATGTTAAAACAATAAAAAAATGTTCACAAAAATTAACCCTGTATCAGTTTAAATCTGAGCCCAGACCTATTTCTATATCTGATCTGGTGTCAGTTAATGATCAAATCAGCACACAGTTTTCACATCTGACCTGGTATCAGCTTGTATCACAACCTGAATTCAGTCAACTTTTTACACCACCTCATTTTATTAGGTCATGTTTTTGTAGTGGATTGTGGGTGATATTGTACCCGGTGTGCCTACCCGGTGTCAGTTTGCAACCAGTCAGTGTTTACAGATGATAAATCAATGTGCAACGGTATTACATTTCTAAAATTTCAACTGAGACCAATGTAGTTAACAGGTATAATTTCTATCAACCTCGACTATTCTCCTTACCAGTGAATAAAAATATATTTTTCTTTTCACAGTATGTAGCAAAACTGCCACAACAACTCTTTTTTCAAGACTCAACAATTTCTTGAGACGGCAGAAGAAAGAATGGAGGAGAGATTATTTTTTACATAATTGCAGAACCCCATCCCAAGTCAGCCATGGTATACAGCTCAGTCTCTGAAGTACTGTGTTTAGTGCTGTCACATAATTCTGTCTATTTTGTGTAGCCCACAATGTACTTGTTAATTTTTTTGAAAGAACCTTAATAGGTTTGATTGAAATTTAAAAACAAATGATGCAATAAAGTTATATACTCTCCAGGTTACATTTGAGGACAGTATTTTCATGTTTCCTGAGTTTATACTATGATTGTGTATTTATTGTGTAATTGACAGTTGCTTCTTTTGTAGGTCTCTCCTCTTACAGATATGCCATTTATGCCATGGTGGCCAGGGATTCTTTCGGGCATGGATTTCCAATAGGTTACATTATATTAAGCACAGAGACAATCCATGTGTTACAGCAAGCACTGCAGGCATTTGCTGACAGGAATCCTTCATTCCATCCAAGGTGCATTTTTCTCCAAAAGAAGCATAATATGGAGTGTGGAGTAGTGGTTAGGGCTCTGGACTCCTGACCGGAGGGTCGTAGGTTCAATCCCAGTTGGGGGACACTGCTGCTGTACCCTTGAGCAAGGTATTTTACCTAGATTGCTCTTGTAAAAACCCAACTGTATAAATGGGTAATTGTATGTAAAAAAATAATAATAATAATGTCATTGTATGTAAAAATGTGATATCTTACAACAATTGTAAGTCGCCCTGGATAAGGGTGTCTGCTAAGAAATAAATAATAATATAACTGCATTTTGCTGTTGTAGCAATTGATGATTGTCCCTTTTAAATGTTTGAAATATGAGATTTATCAGTACATTTTTTCAGAGTATGATGCTTATGAAACCACAGTGATTGCTTTGCAAGTTACTATTTCTTTTAAAGAAGTAAAATAATCAGAATAATGTATCATGTATACAAATTCTTTCAGGGCCTTCATGGGGGATTAGCACCAGAAACTAATAAAATCAATAAAAGAAGTCTTCCCTCAATCAAGCATTCTGCTCGGCTGGTTCCATGTAACACAGGTTATGTAGTGTGACAAGTTTTGAGAGTTTAACATAGAAGTGTAATGTGATAACACTTGAATTTACAAGGCCAGCTGAAGTGAAGTACAATAGCCTACTGCCCACCATGCATCCCGGTCCAAATGAGTTTGGAAAAGCCCATCTTGTTTAAAACGTTTCACATTTAAGGATAAGAGTGCCTGCAATGCACCCAACGTGTCTGGTGAGTAAGGGGTTTGTTGTTCAGGCTGCCTCAAAACGTGTTTGAAATTCTAATGCTCTTGATTTTTTTCAACTAAGAGTAATGGCATGCACTGTCTGTTTGTGCCATAACTGTTTAGGCAGTTCAGAGATGGATAACGAAGAAAGATTCAGAGATAAGTGGGCCGAGTTTGAAGGAGGAGCGGAATAAAGTAATGGCCTTAATGTTTCAGTTGAAGCTCTGTACAACAGTAAGTTTGCACATGCTTTTAAACCAATATTTTCACCAGCAGTAGACTACCACTAATTACATCCTAAAGTTGACATCCAACAATAACATGTATTGTGTGAATGTTTATCCTAAAAGGTAACTGAATGAATGTCACAGGTGTACAGTGATTTCCTTTTCCCTGCAGGAGTCAGTTTCAGGAGGTTTTTTCATCTCACTGCAAGAATGTCCACCCTAAGGCAGCCATTTACATTAAAGAAAATTGGATTACATGTGGTCAGATGTGGTCATCCTTTGGAAGGCGGTTCTTCCATATGGACAGTGAAACAAATAATTTAGCTGAACGGTAAATAATTGTGAGAGTACTGCTGTCAGAACTTTTGGTTTGAGATTAATATTGCTAGTTGATTGCAGCCTTACCTGATGGCTTTCATGAAATCTAGTTAAATGTATACTGACAATTTCAGATTTTTTCTCACTATGAAATATCAGTTTCTGAATGGGTATGCCAACCGCCGACTGGATGATCTACTATTATTACTGTGAAGACGTGTTATGGAGTATTGCAGGTATGTTGTTTACTATGTAGTAAGATTCAGGTTAGTATATACATAAATTATGTTATGTTTCAAACAAGTGTTATTTTGTCTTATATACTGCAGATACCTTGATGGGCTACAAGAAGCTGGACGTTTGACCAACCCAAGGGCGGAGAAGGAGTCAACAGGTCTGAGGGCAGCTGAGGAACTTCTACAAAAGGGCTGGATAGAACGATGTCACTGGATGGATTACAGATGCCTTGTACCGTCAACAGCAGAGAAAACTGGTGGTACACTGTGGTTCTTCCAGAGTACACTTGTGAATGTGTTGCAGCTTCTAATGGAGGTATTTTGTTTCTCCTCATCTGCATAGTATTGACATACATTAGTTTGAAGTGTGTCCATGTAAATACAGCCTTGTATATTTACAGTATATATACACAGTATGTATATCATTTTATTATTTTCATTTTCATGTTGCACAAAAATGTAATTGTAGCATTGTTCATAGGTCTTTGCAAACACCTCCACATTGCTTTGGAAGCTGCAAAACAAAAGGGTCTTGACGTGGACTCTATGCAGGGACTGCATAGAGTCCACGTCAGGAACTAACTTATGTTTACCCAGCTGCTCTTCTAGAGATCTTCTTTTCTCTGGCACCCTACTCTTTCTAATGTAACCTGTTAGAGATTTCACTGACATTGATTCAGGAGGAGAAATTCTCCTCCTGATTTTTCCCACTGTTATCACCTTCTTGATGGCTCTTCCATTTTTTGAGTTGGGGTCCAGAAGGGAAATCACCTCGGCAAAGGTGACCTGGTCTCCCTCCTGGACTCTTCCTATTTCTGCCTGCACCTGATCCTCTGTTTCTGCCTGCACCTGATCCTCTGTTTCTGCCTGCACCTGATCCTCTGTTTCTGCCTGCACCTGCTCCTCTGTTTCTGTCTGCGCCTGCTCCTCCCTTTCTGCCTTTTCTTCCCTTTCTGCTACCTTCTTCACAATGTTCCCTCTCTTTTTTTTTGCTTGTAAGCTTAGCTTTTTCCCTGCCCTTTCTTGCCATAGCTTTTTCTACTTCTTTCGTCTTAAAAAGAGCTGGGCTCATGTTCTTCAAAAAAAAAAAAAAAGACACTGCAAATGTGATACTGTACTTTACAATTAATTTATTGCAAACACATTTATTAAAAATGTATCACAAACTTAAGTGATGCCAGTTAACTTACAAGTGTCATGTCAGTGCCATAAACTGAAACCAGGCGTCGTGTGTATTATGCATCTCAGAGTAGGAATACTGATCTAGGATCAGTTTAGCCTTATAGCACATAATGAATAAGGTTAGGATATATCCTTGGGAAATCAGATGCTAGATCACTCTGAGATGCTTGATACATACAGACCCAGATAAGAAATATAAAGACACTGATCTGAGATCATGGGCCTAGGTAAGACTGATCCTACAGTATGTCAATAATAAAAACTGAGCCCAGCTCAAAAATGTAAAGACAATGATTGTAGAAATCAGAGGCAATTTACTAGTGTGAAGGAGTACACCTCGCCCCTGTATTATTATTATTTGTATATTTGTATGTTTTGTATTATCATTATTATATTATTATTGTATTATTATTGTATTATTATTGTTGCGGCGCGGACAAAAGCCGCCACCATTATGTGTTATTGTTTTCATGTGTTTTTAGAACCTCGTGAAGATGCGTGACTGATCAGCTACTGAGTATTTAATTAGCTGACAGTCGCGCACCATTTTTAAACTCGTGCAGACTCTGGCCGAGGGGTAATAAGATAATAACTAGCTAGTTAACCCCTCAGCCAGAATATAAAAGACCTGCAGATTGGCTGCACGGGGTTGGATGTTCAGAGGTGGAACGAGAGCGAGAGCGAGAGGAGCGAGAGAGAAAATTAAAAAGAACAAAACATATACAGGATCAGTGAAGGCATTTGCCCAGCCTGACCTGTATTGGCTGTTCATTTTGTGTTTGTGATTTGTTTTATTTAAAATATTTATTTTGCTCTGTGAGCAGTGTTTTTGTGTTTAAACTTTTTATTTTATTATTTAATAAAACACTGAGCGCAGTCACAGCGCTTCAGTTTCAGTGAGTACTTTGTTTTTGACTGCTGCTTCCTGAACCTGACGTCACCACCCACACGTCACACAAAGCCATCTGTGACACTAGCTAGCAAGAAAGCCAACTTTAGGACCAATGAGACAGACATTAATGGAAGCAATAAGCTAGTGTAGCTAGCTAGTGACAAACTGAGACGAGCTCAGATATAAAGGCTAGTCTGAGTAGAGAATTAGAACAAACAGACAGCAGGTCAAATGTAAAACCTAGTCTGAGCACAGATATGATTACAAACTGACACCAGATCAGATGTGCAAACTGGTCTGGGTTCAGATATGATTTTAAACTGACACCAGCTCAGATGTCAAAATTGGTCTGAGTTCAGATTTGATTTATTAACACAAGATCAGATGTGAAAACTGGTCTGGGCTCAGCTTTGATCATTAACTGACATTAGGCCAGATATAGAAAGATTAAGCTGATACTGGTCTTCATTCAGATTTGATTATAAACTGACACCAGGTCAGACATAGAGACTGGTCTGGGCTCAGATTTAATTACAAACTGATAATAGCTAGGTTATGCAACTAGCTAGTTGTTAAAAGTTTTGCTGAAATGACGACAACTATAAAGCACTATATAGATTTTTAGATAACGTCACAGTTTTTTTCTATAATATAAATGTTGTACATTTTTAGATAACATCACAGGGTGACGTTATCTAATGTTAACGAACAAACTTGCCTGGATAAAAAGGAACAGCAACACGATCTCAGGTCAGAAAAGCGATTCCAACACTGATGCTACTAATCATGCTCGTTATTTGGGATATTATTTAATCTAACGTTAGCTAACGTTACCCAGTTGACCACATTAGCTAGGTACCTTGCTAGCTGGCTAGATAACACTAGCTAGCTTCTAACATAAGTTAGCTAACGTTACTACTTCAGCTTATCTGGGGGACGGCTAGCGTAGTAAGATATGTACAAGCATTGTTAGGTCAAGTCGTTGGTTTTTTATTTTTTTTTAATCGATACTACTGCTAACTTACCTGTCCTCTCATTCGCAACTCGACTTGCTCTCAAAAGCGCGTTCTTGTTTGGCAATGCGTTGGCTGATGACGTTTCCAACTCATTTTCTATTGGCCAACTGACCACGTCAATCAAACATCGAATTTTCAGGCATTGTGATCCAATCTGATCTGGTACCCGTCTCTACGGGCAACTTCATCCTACAGCATTGTACACAGACTAGTGATAAGCTTGTGCACCAGATCATGCAAGCAGCTAGAAATTTGTACTGGTCTGTACTTTTTTTTCCTTATTAGGTAAGAATTTTTATTTACCTGATTAATAATTATTATTCTAAAAATGTAAATTCATATAGCGTATATAAATATGAAAGTAAAAGTTTGATTTTTGTATAATTGTATTACATAAAAATCAGAATATAAATGTGGTTGCTGTAAATGCAATATTGTCTTGTAACGACGTACTGTTTATGTTAGAAAAGCTTTCTGCGTTGTATGTTAATTTTGTCACAATGACAGTAAAGAAAAAAAATGTTTTTATTGATAAGGTTAACATTGTAAAACTATTTGAAGAACACGTGTTACACACAGACTGGTTATAAGTAGGGACCTACCTAAATCACGATTTCGCGGAAATCGTGAAATTGAGGGGTCACCGCGAAATTCACCTCTTAGGGGCCAATGCATACAAACAAGTACGGAGAGGAAGAAAAAAGAAACCTTGTTTAAATTAACTACTGCACAATGCAAGCGACGCAACGGCAAACTATGTATCTCCATTCTGTAGATAGCCCTTTTTTTGATTCCTTCGCCGTCCCGTGTGCATTGCACTTAAGCAAAAAATAAACAAACAAAAAACGTCCGCAAGTAACATTTACAAAATAAATTCTTCAAAGCAGTTCTTGTTTACTATTCAAATGACAAAGTTTTAATCAGCCTATCAGTGCGTCTTTACTGCTTGTATGTGATCTGTACTGTGCAGTAGGAGGTGGGCCAAAGTTGGTGCTGCATTGTTTTGATTTAGGTTGCTAAAATCTAGTTTTCAGCATTGGAGGTAAAATAGTAGAAATGGACGACACAAAAAGCAAAGTAGCCTATATTTTGGCTGATGATCGTTTCAAGATATTTCCCAAAGAAACTGTACATGCGAGGTAATTGTTTTCCATATCTTAATGTGTATTTGGAGAAAATACGATCGATTGCTATTTAGCTTCAGAATCACACTGTGGCAGAGCAGGGCTCTGCCCTTAGAAATATTGGCAGGGAAGGAGTTAAATTCTCCTCCCTGCCCAGGTTGATTGCATCAGGTGGGAGCAATCAAACAATTAATCATTCAATTAAGGACCCAGCCACCTGGCATAAAAGGAGACCTCAGCCTCCCATTTGGGAGAGAGTTTTAGGAGAGGAAGCAACTGTGTTTTTCTGTGTGTGCTGTTTTTTCGTTTTTGCTAATCCAGTGAAGGCAACGCCCAGCCTGGAAGCCTTATTTTGTAAGTTTTGTTTTGTGTTGATTGTTTGTGTTTTTGAAACCTTTTTATTTGGCCCTTGTGCCTGTTTATTTTGTATTTTTGTTTATTAAAAAGCTTTATTTTGAATGTTTAAACTGTCTCTGAGTCTCAACCTCTGTCATCCTTGTCACATTTGGTGTCAAAGTGGGATAGCGCCACCTGGAGGCTCAGGGCAATATATATATATATATTTTTTTTTAATTTTGTGGGGGTTTTGGAAAAAAAAAAAAAAAAGAGAAATGGAGCTGGCCCAGGAGGAGGTGGATGACAACTGGGAGCTGTTTTTAAAAGGGCTTGTGGCAGAGTTGTGCCCCGGCTGTGGGACATATGGGCACAAAGTGGCCATCTGCCCCACCCAGTATGAGGAGTGGGAGGAGCCCGAACGTCCTGTGTCTGAGTGGGAGGAGCCCGGCGTCCTGCGCCTGAGTGGGAGGAGCCCGGGCGTCCCTGCGCCTGGTGGGAGGGCCCGAGCGTCCTGCGCCTGAGTGGGAGGAGCCCGAGCGTCCTGCGCCTGGTGGGAGGAGCCCGAACGTCCTGCGCCTGAGTGGGAGGAGCCCGGCGTCCCTGCGCCTGAGTGGGTGGAGCCTAACGTCCTGCGCCTGAGTGGGAGGAGCCACGAACGTCCAGCGCCTGAGTGGGAGGAGCACGAGCGTCCAGAGCCCAAGGGGGGGAGTCGGTGCGTCCAGAGCCCAAGAGGGGGGGGAGTCGGTCGTCCAGAGCCCAAGAGGGGGGAGTGCGTCCAGAGCCCAAGAGGGGGGAGTCGGTGCGTCCAGAGCCCAAGAGGGGGAGTCGGTCGTCCAGAGCCCAAGAGGGGAAGTCGGTCGCCCAGAGCCCAAGAGGGGAAGTCGGTCGTCCGAGAGTCAGAAGAGGTGGAGCTGCCGTCCCGAGAGCCAGAAGGGGAGAAGGCTGAAGTCCCTCAGCAGCCCTTGCACATGCTGCTGAGAGGAGCTCAGGGGAGGCGCACCCGACTGCGACGACAGGAGGTGCCAGCCCGATTTCAGAGACCGCTAGAATGGCCACAGCCACCACCGCCAATGCCAGAGTGTCTGGAACCGTTGCCGCTGGAGGAGCTGGAACTGCCGTTGCCGGAGTGGCCGCCGTCTCCGCCTGCTGTTCCAGAGGGTCTGCCTGTTGTTCCTGAGGGTCCATCGTCTCCGCCTGTTGTCCCAGAGGGTCCGTCTGCTGTTCATGAGGGAGACGGGCCGCCGTTCCCGCCTCCGCCAGCAGAGGGAGACGGGCCGCCGCTCCCGCCTCCGCCAGCAGAGGGAGACGGGCCGCCGCTCCCGCCTCCGCCAGCAGAGGGAGACAGGCCGCCGTTCCCGCCTCCGCCAGCAGAGGAGACGGGCCGCCGTTCCGCCTCCGCCACCAGAGGGAGACGGGCCGCCCGTTCCGCCTCCGCCACCAGAGGGAGGCGGGCGCCGTTCCCGCCTCCGCCACCAGAGGGAGACGGGCCGCCCGTTCCGTCTCCGCCACTAGAGGTACCACCATCGCTGCTCCTGCTGGAGGGTCCAAGCTCCCTGCCAGCGTTCATGTTCTTGGAAGGTCCGGGGCCCCCGCTGTTGAAGAAAGCTTGTGGGAGCCGACATCAACCCCGCCCACCACCGCCCGTTGAAATAGCCCACCCAAGGGACATAAGGGGACTCTTGGGGGGAGTTTGGCGATTATGCCTCCGCTTTGTACGTGGAGGGAGGTATGTGGCAGAGCAGGGCTCTGCCCTTAGAAATACTGGCAGGGAAGGAGTTAAATTCTCCTCCCTGCCCAGGTTGATTGCATCAGGTGGGAGCAATCAAACAATTAATCATTCAATTAAGGACCCAGCCACCTGGCATAAAAGGAGACCTCAGCCTCCCATTTGGGAGAGAGTTTTAGGAGAGGAAGCAACTGTGTTTTTCTGTGTGTGCTGTTTTTTTTGTTTTTGCTAATCCAGTGAAGGCAACGCCCAGCCTGGAAGCCTTATTTTGTAAGTTTTGTTTTGTGTTGATTGTTTGTGTTTTTGAAACCTTTTTATTTGGCCCTTGTGCCTGTTTATTTTGTATTTTTGTTTATTAAAAAGCTTTATTTTGAATGTTTAAACTGTCTCTGAGTCTCAACCTCTGTCATCCTTGTCACACACACATTAAACGAAAGGCTACCACAGAGGCTGCTGAACAGAACGTAAAATAAACAGCTTTCAGAAACCAAACTGGAAAGTCAGCGCAGACAAGAAGTATTCACCACCTCGCTTCAACCTGCTGCTTACAGTTGGAATTTTAGACCCGAATAGCCACTTCTTTGTTTTGACGTACTAATAAAATAAATTATTGGATGGGACAAATAACATGACAACGAATGTGCTGCATACATTGACTTTATTAAAGTATGCCAAATGTCCTTGTGTAAACGTGTTTTTGGGCTGTTTCTAATCAATTTCCACATCTGTATAACTGTAAAGCTTTGCCTTAACTTCCAACCAATTCAGTGGATGTAGACGTGCAGTCTCAATGTATGGGCAAGTCAACTGCAGGGGGATGCTGCATACTCGCCTTTAACAAATGCCAGCACTCTGTTTTAGTAAGGAAGCAAGTACCACTATTTTTAGGATTGATAGTGTTCTAAAATACTGTCTACTTAGGTTTATTTAATGTTTAAACAGGTCCGCGAAATCTTCATTTTATTCCGCAACATACCCGTGATAAATACGTAAATTTACAGCGATTTAAGTAGACCCCTAGTTATAAGCCTTTGCACTGGAGCATGCAAGCAGCTACAAATGTGTACTGGTGTGCACTTCATTTTCCTTATTACAGCCTTACTGTTTTATTGGATCCTGGAGGATATCACAGCCACATTTGTACACGCCTACCATCGGACTCCATTTTAACAGTTCATCGCATTATCAAAGATGACAGATAAGGACTGACTTCATTCGAAAATGTTATACAAAATTATATAATCTACTGATACTGGATTTATTGAATTGAAAACTAAATGTTGTACCTTGATTGCTGCATATTAATAACAGTGTGCATTGAATTAAGTGCACTACATAAAACAATTGGTACCACTGCACTGATGAGTTCCGTTATGTTTTGTATAATATATCCTTATTGAAACAACAGCAATACAATTACACTGAAGCCGTGAACTAAAATAGTTTTTTTTAGTAACTTACCAGTTTAGAAATACTGGTTTATTATAACTTAGGTTACATGTATATCAGTGTAATAGGAATGTTAGCACTTTAAAAATATACCTTAAAAGTAGAGCCCAGCAGTACATCACCTGTATCAGACAGAGCTGTGCAGGTACACTTACCAACTAATCTTCGATGGGAATGCAATGGTCCTATAAGACATGGGTAATGGGAGAAGGGCAGCTACAGTCATATGAGCCATTGCTAGTATGATACCACAGCGGTAACATTTTCACATACCAAAGGTGTCATAATGGCTGAAACCTATACTTACTGCTAATTATTTACTAGTAACATGGTGCAGTATCAGTACCTGTGTGTTACCATATCAGAAACTACAGTGCAATATTGAATGCTTGGTGGAAAAAAGTGTTAACCCTCACTTTTATAAAAAATATGTTACATGAAGGAACGTGATCCTAAACAACTATATCCTGAATTCAGTATACTCAATTTAGTGCTATGGGGTTCATAGATCTCTGTCCGTCTGGAACACTCCATAAGCTCCTATACAATAGCTCTGGCCAACTTCTGCTTAAAATGTCTTAAAAGTCATGTGTTACACTTTGTTCCACAGATCCCCTCATTTGTTAAAAAACCCAGTGTTGTCACTGGTGGTAATGCTGTGGTCCACTGGTATTATATGGTATTTTTAAGGGAAACCAGTATTTAAGTAGAACTTATCATGACAGAAGATATAGGCAGTATCGTGATAAAAAATATGACTGATATGTAAGTGTGAAACACCAGAAGCGAATAGAAATAAGGAAAGACTTGTGTCAGTTTTTGTTAGCTTGCAAAAAACGGTGTTTTTTGCATTTCATTCATTTACAGTATAGTACAGCTCAATGAATAAGAAAATAGCTCTTCCTTTTTTGCGCGTAACTCCCTTCCCAAAACAACTAAGCACTCACTCATAAAAGCATTTATTTTGTATATACAATATTAATAATTTATTGGTGACTACATTGCAAACAAGGGATTTTGTCAGAAATGATGAATGAAGGCTTTGTTTTCAATATGGATCCTCTTGCTAACTGCTGACTACCTATGATATCGGTGCAACGAACAGAAAGAGAGAAAGACCTTTACTGGCCCTTTTTCTCATGGCCATCCTTGATCATGACGTTTTTGAAGAGAGTCAGTAAGGGCTTCTGGCTCCTCTCATCCCAGGACTTCATGAAGCCCCCGTAGCGCTTGTCCTTGGGTGGGCCACTCCAACGGAAGTGGTTCATCTTGTAGGAGCCGTCTTTCTTCTCCTGGAGATTAAGGAGGTCATTCTCCCCTCCAAACACTTCCTCCAGCTCCTCTCCCTGGGGGTAATCAAGCTTGAGTGACAAGTCCCGGCGGATCTCGGCAGGGTAGCTCTCAGCAGACTCCTCCTCCACTCCATTGGGGTACACCTTCACCGGACGGCGCTTGCGGCCCACAGGTTTGCCCCAGCGGAAATGCTCCATTGAATAGGACCTCTTGTCATCCCGTCTGTGCTGCTGCAGCCCCTCTTCCTCCTCAGTTTCCCTCTCAACTTCGTCTCTGGGTTGGGATAACGCTTCAAGGAGAACGCTAAGGGCGGTGCTGGCACCCTCCCTCTTGCTGCCTCCAGGTGTGCCATTCATTCTCTGACCGAATGTGTTCCAGTGGAAGTGGCTCATGACGTAGTTTTGAATATCCTCGGAGGTAGGCTGGAGATGCCCATTTCCAGGGAAGAGGGGGGACTCAGCAGAGAGGTCGACTTTACACGCTTGTATACATTCCTGTGAAGTAAGGGAGTGGAGAATGAGAGAATGAGGATTTTTTTGTTATGTAAATTAAATGTAGAAGTATATAGAGCTGTGTTTGGAGTTTGCTGCTTTCTCTGTTGTGTCTTTCAGCACAATTATCTCTGCTTAAGAGAGCTTAAGAGTGGCGAGTGCCATTGCTCCTGACTTTTCAAAGCTACATGGAATTCACACAGAATTATTATTTCCCAGGACAGTTCCCCATATGTTTTTGGTCTGTTGCAGAGCATGCAATGGCAAAAAGCTTGGACAAGCAGATAAGAATTTCAACAGTTTTTTTTTTCCTGATTTTGAACCCAGTCTGTATGGTTTTACTCACCAGTATATTTGCCTCTGAGGAAAGGTCTCTGCATTGACTATGCTCCCAACATTGACTCTGCACCCCACTGCTGTAGAACCACAGAACCCCCATCACGGCCACAACACAGCCCCAAACCGGACGCAGCATCTTCAATACCCAACTTCTAAAATGACCTGTCCTCCCAACACAAAACATGGAACACAAGAGTAACAAGGGTTAGTGAAACTCTTCATTTATACCTGCAGAATTGTCATCCACCAGATCAAGCTGATCTGGTGTCATATAGCTGTCATATTCATTCACAATTCTTTTGAAAGATTTCTTTCAGGTCCACTTCTATATGATTTGGAAGTGCAATCAAGTTCAAGGTGTGGAAGTGGCAGCAGCTACATGAATTTACAGTTGTGGTTAGTAGAGTAGAGTGTACTTTTACACAATCAGCTCCAGAAACACATATGGGAGTTGGGGAGTGGGTGGGCAACTGAGTCCAAATATATATATATATAGAGAGAGAGAGAGAGAGAGAGAGAGAGAGAGATACATACAGTTAATTCTCGTTAAAATGAACACAGATTACACTTTTTTCATTGATGCTACGAATTTTCTACATGGTCCCAGCAAATTTAGCAGTCGCATATTGGAAATTACTTCTTATAATATGAATTCACTTAACACGAATTTCCTGTTCATGCGACTCTTGAATATAAAGATTATTGGGAAATATATTAACTTGCATCCATATTAGTGCCTATGTAGTGTATTTTAGTTCTGTTCTATTGACAGTAAGTTGTGGGTGTGGTGCTACGTGGGCTGCCCCTCACTGCCCCACTACCAATGAGCCTCGCCCTGCCCTGCAGAGACTATCCTCTTAGGGATACTGTAGTTCAGTTTCAGTTGTCCTCTTAGACTATCTGCAAAGGTGCCGAATTATGCCAAATTGTGGTGTTTTTGTGATATGAACAACCTAACTTATCAATACCCCAATAAGGTGAAAGGTGAAAAGGGCAAGTAAATTAGCTGGCTGCATCACAAAGCTCACTACCGCCCACCTATAACTCTTTAAAACTGTGTGGTGGATTTGTGATGTGGACAAATGTCCATTAAGTTCTTGTCTGAGATTACCAAACGTATTTCACTTGTGACCGGAAAGCTAAGAGAATTAGCTTGCTGCGGCACATAGTCACAAGCGCATTAAATATTTAAATGATAACATTTTGTATTTTCGTTCTGTTAAATATACAACATGCATTTGTCATATAAAATAACGATTATGGCTGTTATCAATTGCTTTCTCATTGGTTGTGTTAATAATCAAGCCTTGGATACTTGAGCAGTGTATGTTTTGTTTTATTTAATCAGTAATATTTTTAACAGTACTGTGATTGTGGAATATATTATTAGGATGGTGCATCGCCAGCATATCAATTTTGTCATTAAAACACATGCAAGCACTTTGTCACAATAAATCTGGCATTCATACAGTAGCCATTATTAACAGCATACAGTCTTGAAATTACAGCACCAACAATGAAAATTATGACATTTCATTATACAACTGTGCTCAATACTTGCTTTGAGTAGGCTGATTCAGTTTTTACCACGTGTGTTATACCATGTCATCACAATGTTTCACTTTTTCAAAAACGGGCACCAACACCAGCTACTGAGCCCCTAGTTACAGAGTTAATCAGAAGGAGTAGCGCAGTGCTGACGTGCCTTGGGTATCTGCCTACTGTCTGGATTATATTGAAACATTTACATTTTATCATAGATGGTTTTATTCATATTCCCTGTATCTTGCCTAACAGGTCCAAACATTATCCCTTGCATTTATGCAAAGTGCAATCTGTATTCTTGTGACAAAGAGAGAATGAATTCTTGTTTTAGATCTCCCTTCCGACCGGTGAGGGCTGTGGAGAGGAGGAACAGGCACCCCACGGTGCGCAACGTCATCAACCCAGGCAGGGGAGCTGTGGCAATCGCGCATTGGTCAACGGCGATTGCCCACGCTGCCCAATGGGAGCGGGACGGAGGCGTACAAAAGGGGCGCGGCCCGGGGCTCTGTTCCTGCTGGCAAGGTACGGTGAGAGACAGAGAGAGAGAAAGAGAGAAAACAGTGGCAACTCAAACGGAGTACAAATAAAGAGGGGAAAAGAAATAAGAAGGACGGTTGGTTGGCACAGAGGTTCCCTGTTAACCCCCTTGTTTTTATTTTACTTATTAGAGCACTAACGGGACGCTCGGGAGCGAGACGGGAGGAGCGAACCCGGAAGTGCTACGCTGGTTCCGCCCTGTTTTACCTCAGGGGAAGGAGGAAGGACGGACGATTGTTTTGTTTTGTTATTTTCCGTCCTCGTTGTTTTTGGTTCTTTTTTTGTGAAGTTCTTTTCCCCCCCTCCCTGTTCCTTTTGCTTTGTGGTTGCCGGGATACACAACGATGTGTAACCCGGCTCATTATTATTTCTATTTGGCCAAATAAAGCCGGGCAGCAGTAAAAGTGAAAATCGAGACTGGTTTCTTTTATTTCCCTATCACCCACTCAGCTACCTGTCACACGTGGTGTCAAGAAGTGGGATGGACCCCGCTGCTTTATCAGCGATTCTGGAGGCGTTGGACAGCCGGAGGGAGGCTGAGGAACGGAGGAGGGAGGAGCGGTACACAGCCCTCATCGAAAGGGTCGGGATGGGGATGACGTCGGCGGCAACCGGCCCCGTGATGGTGGCCCAAGGCCGGGCTCAGAAGATGACGGCGGAGGATGACCCCAAGCCTACCTCGTAGCCTTCGAACGGCTGGCTACCACCGCAGCATGGCCCCGGAGTACTGGGCAAGCCAACTTGGCCCCTGCTTGATGGGAGAAGCGCAGCAGCATACCGGGCCATGACTGATGAAGACGCCAGCCAGTACGAGTTGGTGAAGCAGGCTATCCTCCGCCGCCTTAATATCACGGGGAGACCCACCGAGTCCGCTTCGGGAGTTCCAGCGACCAGCAAACACCGGCCCAGGGTGGTGGCCCAACGATTGTGCGACCACATGGCGCAATGGCTGAACCCCAGCCAGAAAACTGGGATCCAGATGGGGAAGCCATTGTAATGGAACAATTTGCCATGTGGTCGGGCGGAGACGCAAGCGTGGATACGCGGCACAATCCCACCACTCTGGAACAGGCCGTGGCCCTGGCGGAGAATTTTGAGGACTCCCTGCGTGTCCCCGCACCACGTTGCTGGACTGCACCCTCCCTCCTCTACTAAAGGACCACCACCGAACCTCGCTCCCGGACCACGACCCAGCAAATCACCAGCCCCGTCGGGTCATCCAGTTTTACCGTGAGGCAGAGGTTGGCCCCAGCTGGGGTAGAATGGCTCCCCTGCCCCGCTGACATACCAACAGCGGGACAGATACGTACCACCCCTCCCCTCTGCCCCTCCAATCTGTTTCAGGTGCCAGCAGTCGGGACACATCGCGAGATACTGCCCGGCCGCTATGGAATGCGATGTGGCTGCGTGTCACCTGGCGTCTGAGACGGGTAAGAAATGGGGAAAGGGTCGGGAGGGCCCGTGTATTGTTGATGTGGCGCTGGGGAATTGAGTACCCACGCATTAGTGGACACAGGGTGTGAGCAAACTCTGATTCGAACAGCTCTCCTTGGCGGTATGTCGTGGCAGCCACAAGGCCAGGTGGCGATCTCCTGTATCCATGGGGATACGGCGACATACCCCACTCAAAAGTATACTTATCGGTAGGTCCGATGGCGCCACCTAGTAGTGGGGTGGCGTAGTTACCACCCAGTTATTCTGGGTCGAGACTGGCCGCAATATAAAGATTTACTAAAAGTATCGGCAGCCCTCGACCACACGTAAACACGGCAGATTCGAGGAAAGGAAGTCATTGGTACCGTTTTTCCTTTCCACGCCGACTGTTTTTCTCCCTTTTTCCGTCCTAGGAAAACACGTAAGGAGAGACGGAAGGAAAAGTGGAGGGCGCATCGATGAGACACGGCTGGGGACTGGCGGGGGAAGGTTCTGATGGTCCCAAACGCCAATCGAAGGGGGTGGGGACACAGTGTGACCGGGCGGGCGAGGTTACTGGACCCCGAGGGCAGAGACTGCTCCAGCCCCGTCGATATCCCGGACGTGTGGGCCTCAGCGCGGACCTAGTGTGGGAGCAAAACAACGACCCCACACTGGTGCACGCTTGGGAACAGGTCCGTCTATTGAGGGTAAGGATGTTGATGGCATTGGGGCGCTGGTATATCCTCATTTCGTTGTAGAGGGGCACTTGCTATATAGAGTAAACCCCGCCCCGGGCACAGGACAGCCTGTCAAACAGTTGATGGTTCCCCCGTCCTGTCGACCAGAGGTCATGAGGCTGGCGCATGACGCCCCTTTGCAGGACATCTTGGTGTTGACAAGACGAGGGACAGGATACTGGCTCGATTTTTATTGGGCAGGGCTCTACAACGAGGTGGCGAAATATGTAGCTACCTGCCCGGACTGTCAGAGAGTAGCGCCGGTCGAGTGCGCCCCGCCCCTTTGGTCCCACTGCCCATTGTCTCCATTCCCTTTGAACGCGTTGCAATGGACATAGTTGGGCCAGTGCTGCCTTCTGATTCCGGGTACACACACATATTAGTAATGGTGGATTATGCAACCCGGAAGCAGTTCGCTGCGGTCCACTAGTGCCACTGCAATTGCGAAAGAGTTAAGTCAGATTATGGCTAGGTAGGGATCCCAAAAGAAATATTAACTGATCATGGAACGAACTTTTTATAAAAACGCTACAGCAAGTGTATAAAATTCTAAAAATACGTCCCATCAGGACATCGGTTTATCATCCCCAAACGGATGGACTGGTGGAACGTTTTAACCAAACTTTGAAGCAAATGTTGAGACGGTTTGTGAGTCAGGAGCAGAAACATTGGGCTACTCTTCTTCCTTATCTCCTCTTCGCAGTGAGAGGTGCCTCAGAGCTCACGGGTTTTCCCCTTTGAGCTGCTGTATGGCCGGCAGCCACGGGCATCCTCGACCTGTTGAGAGAAGGTTGGGAAGAACACAAGGACTCCTCTAAAAATGTAGTGCAGCATGTGCTCCTACCTGCGGGATCGCCTCGATTTAATTGGTCGATTGGCTCAAGACAATCTTAGATCGGCTCAACATCGGCAACAGCAGCATTACAATACTAATGCACAATTGAACCTTCGGCCAGGAGATAAAGTAATGCTGCTTCTTCCGTCATTGGAGTCGAAACTGTGTGCTAAATGGCAGGGGCCATATGAGGTGATACGGGCTGTAGGAGTAGTGAATTATGAAATTAGACAGCCCGATCGCCGTAATAAAACAGAAATTTATCCGTCAATTTATTAAAGCCCTGGAAGGCAAGGGAGGTCTTATTCATAGCCCCAGGCGAGGTGGAGGATGACTTAGGACCCTGTATAGAGGCCCCTAGCCCCAGCCAGATTTCAATGGGGGAACAGTTACTTCCAGATCAGCAAATAGAATTGCGTAAGTTGATCGGGGAATTTGGGGATGTGTTTTCTGATGTGCCCGGCAGAACTAACCTTACCAAATATGCTGTTATTACTCAGGGTCACTGTTCGGGAGAGACCCCTACGGATCCCAGAAAGCGGCGGAGTGGCGTCCAGAACGAGGTGAGGCGATGCTTGAACTTGGGGTCATTGAGCCTTCAGAAGCGAGTGGTGCAGTCCCATCGTTATAGTGGCCAAAAATGGCGGCACTAATCGCTTCTGTGTTGATTTTGAAGGTCAATGCTATCGCCAAGTTCGACGCCTACCCCATGCCTCGGATCGACGAACTCCTCGACCGACTGGGAACGGCCAGGTTCATCTCAACTCTGACCTGACGAAGGGATATTGGCAGATCCCTTTGACCCGTGATTCATGTGAAAAACGGCATTTTCAACTCCAGATGGGCTGTTCCATTTTAAAACCATGCCGTTTGGGCTACATGGTGCGCCCGCCGCCTTTCAGAGACTGATGGACGAGGTGTTACATCCCCATCGTGAGTATGCAGCAGCGTATATTGACGATGTGGTTATATATAGCTCCACCTGGAGAGAGCATGTAATTGACTTGAAGCCGTCCTTCAGTCTCTAAGGGCTGCCCGGCTGACAGCTAACCTGAGGAAATGTGCGTTTGCTAAATTAGAAACGCAGTATTTAGGATTTATCATGGGAAATGGACGGGTGAAACCTGTAGCCACCAAGGTCCAGGCTTTGGTGGATGCAGCTGTCCCCAAGACCAAGTCCCAGGTGAGGTCACTATTGGGATTGGCTGGTTATTACCGCCGCTTTATCCCCGAGTATGCCACCGTGGTCAATCCCCTGGTGGACCTCACTAAGAAAATGCGCCAAATTTAATCAAGTGGTCAGAAGAGTGTCGGGGGGGGGCGTTTGAGACCATTAAACAAAAACTATGCCAGGCTCCTGCGCTAATAGCACCAGACTTTAGCAAGAGATTCTCCTCCATACCAGCGTCAGAAGTTGGTTTGGGGCGGTCTTGTCCCAGAAAGTTAACGGGTGGAACACCCCATTCTCTACATCAGCAAAAAAATGCTTCCTCGGGAGCGCAACTACTCGGTTGTGGAGAAGGAGTGTTTAGCCATTAAATGGGCAACTCACTCCCTCAGATATTACTTACTGGGACATTCATTTGATCTGGTCACGGACCACGCCCCACTCAGATGGTTAAGCACTATGAAGGATAGCAATGCTCGAATAACTCGGTGGTATTTGGCATTGCAGCCTTATATGTATCATATGGTGCATCGTGCGGGGAAAGATCACCAAAACGCGGATTATTTTTTCCGGGAGGGGAGTAATGGGATGGTAGGTTTGGCCGAGTGTTCCTTCGGCTCCACTCTGAGCGGTGGGATATGTGACAAAGAGAGAATGAATTCTTGTTTTAGATCTCCCTTCCGACCGGTGAGGGCTGTGGAGAGGAGGAACAGGCAGAGCCACGGTGCGCAACGTCATCAACCCAGACGGGGAGCGCTGTGGCAATCGCGCATTGGTCAACGGCGATTGCCCACGCTGCCCAATGGGAGCGGGACGAGCGCATAAAAAGGGGCGTGGCCCGGGGCTCTGTTCCTGCTGGCAAGGTACGGTGAGAGACAGAGAGAGAGAAAGAGAGAAAACAGTGGCAACTCAAACGGAGTACAAATAAAGAGGGGAAAAGAAATAAGAAGGACGGTTGGTTGGCACAGAGGTTCCCTGTTAACCCCCTTGTTTTTATTTTACTTATTAGAGCACTAACGGGACGCTCGGGAGCGAGACGGGAGGAGCGAACCCGGAAGTGCTACGCTGGTTCCGCCCTGTTTTACCTCAGGGGAAGGAGGAAGGACGGACGATTGTTTTGTTTTGTTATTTTCCGTCCTCGTTGTTTTTGGTTCTTTTTTTGTGAAGTTCTTTTTCCCCCCCTCCCTGTTCCTTTTGCTTTGTGGTTGCCGGGTTACACATCGTTGTGTATCCCGGCTCCATTATTATTTCTATTGTGGCCAAATAAAGCCGGGCAGCAGTAAAAGTGAAAATCGAGACTGGTTTCTTTTATTTCCCTATCACCCACTCAGCTACCTGTCACAATTCTATACTCACTTTTAGCATATTTGAGAGTTTTCATTCATTAAATGAGAACTTGCGTTCTGCTGTGTGTGTGTAACTAACAATTTGATTTGATCAACCTAGAAACTGCCGGGATAAGACACAGATGTTTTTTTTTTTTTTTTTCTAGCATTATACAGCACCAGAAAATCTACCAGGATTGTATCAAACACAGGGATATCCACAAATGTTTGGGTATAGGTTGATCAATTTAATCCCAAAGTATATAGCACTAGGTTCTAAGGATAATATCTAAAATTCAAACTTCACAGAGCATAGATTCAACAATCTATGCGTAGGGACCAAGTGCCACGGTAAGGTTATAAAATTCAGTAATATTCTGCCTTGTCTACATGGGTAATCAGTTACAGGCTCATTGAGACGGATGAGGGTAATATACTCCACATCTAAATGCTGGTGGCTCAGGTTACTGCTGGTTGTGCTTCCAGCTCTACACTTGGGGAAAATGCCTTGCTTTCACAGTTCAATCTAATTGACATTATTTTTAATAATAGTGCTCCACATGGACAGTGAACTAAATCTCTTCTGGTTTGTTGTTGCATTACACAGAACCCACTGGCCAGTAAAGTTTATCTAATCCCAAATGACAAATTACATTTATGAAGGTGCAGTGAATTGGTATTACAGCAACAAAATGTAATTAAAGTGCTATTTACTGCACTGTACCTGACAACAAGCAAGGGCCATTTTTAGGTGATGCCACATGACTATGATTTCAACAGATTTAAATGCTGTTTTCAATTATGAATAGCTGAGCAAGTTTTCACTTACCATTATAAGTCATTTCTCTTTGTAATGTTTTCATGCAATCATGTCTGTTCTATGTAATGTGTGTGTCTTTGCCTGTTGCATCTTGCAAAACATACTGTACGGTATAATACGTTATAGCACAACCTCTTTATTTTTCAGGATTAAACAAGATGATATGTCCAAAATACTGCCTTTTACATTTATGTACAGCATATTGCAATACATATATATTGTTATTTTTATTTTTTTTATAATGGATCAATACAACACGTTATATCTAAATTTATAACATAACATTTTTAAATAATAATAATAATAATAATAATAATAATAATAATAATAATAATAAATTCAATAACCTGAGTAGGTTTATAGTGCAATGTAGTAAAGGTGTCTATCATTGCAAAATCCGGTGTTAATTGTAATTTGATAATATACTGATTCATTTTGGGTCTCACCAAGCAACAATGCTGCAATCGCTTGTATAATCTCTTGTGCTTCAGAGGGCAATTATGGAAATGCTAGATATGAAATATATATTATAAATATCCTAGAAAACATTTTTTACACATATTTAAGCTATATAAAGCTGATAATTTACAGTATGTATAATTAAAATGCAGTATATTAGGCCAAATATATGTTTTCAGTATCTTTCAGAGATATATATTTTGTATATAATATTTATATATCAATATACTGTATTGCTCCTATGGGTTTCACCTTGTTTAGTTTTTTGGGGAATTTCCCCTTAGTGTTTCTTCAGTTTAAGGTGCTGCAAAAATATCTCGAAAGAAATTAATATCTTATATAAGAAATGTATCCTTAATTGTTATATTTAAATGTACTACTTAATGGTGTTTTAATATGAAACCAGCCACTAGTTTACTGCACCAGTATGTGGTGAATTAAATAATTTACTGTATGTTATTCCCTAGATAAGAACTGCATATTTATTTATCTTTTAAAACAATCACGTCCACAAAATGGTATAACACAAATGAAAGAAAACATTCTCAGATAATTCCTGTTATATCTCTGAAAAATATACTTGTTATATAAATATACAAATCTGACAGGTACAACAAACTTTTAAATTTAAATGATTTACCAAAAACATATTTCTGATAAACAAAGATCCCAAAAAATCATAAACAATGTCATCTGCCTTTGCAGCAAGATATGTATTATCTTGGTAAAATAATATTTTTTTGTGGTGTGACATATTTTGAAATAATACCATGCATATGTGCAAGGAATATATCAATATAAACTAGAATATATCTATTATACAGTATAATACTAACTATCTATATTTGAAATCAAATACATACGTGATTTATTTCAGGTACATTTGATTTCCTTGTAAGAATTACAGCAGTATCTCCCTAACCTGGACAATTTATTGCTGTTCAGAATAATTAAACTCAACACACAAATACTTTTGCTTAGGAGAGGTAAGAGTGTCTCACCTGTCGCAGTGTTGCTTGGTCCAGTGTCTTCTCCGCACTGACTGCTTCTCAGATTTCTGATCACTGCTTCCTTCGTATTCAGGTTTTTATAGGGAATGCAATTTCTATATTTCTGTCTCTGGGTCTGTAACTCTCTGCTCTCAAGTGACTCCTTTTATACCAACCTGCTGCTTCACTCAGTGAAACCCCACATCCAGATCACCTTCCGCACCAACCTTTCAAGGACAGTGGGGGGTGGGGGTAGAATGCTCAAATAAAGTTCAGGAAAATTAAAGATTAAAATCCTCTAAATTGGAGGATTTTTATGTCACTGCTTATAGATATAGGGGGATTAGCAAGTAGTCTTCAAATGAAAAGGCTAGGCATATGTTTTACCTCTTACATGCAATTATTAAATGGCAAATAGGTAGGGTTACTGTTTTAATAGGAATGCTATGTTATTTAAAACCAGATCTGCTGGGACAAGCTGGTCCTTTTATATACGTTGTCAAACCGTTTGTGTGTTAAACGGTGTGGTTAATTGAGTGTGACATTAAGACTGCTGGAAAAATTTGACTGGTCTTTTATGTTTTAACTGTTTAAAGGTTTCAAGTGTGACTTGTATTGTAACACTTGAATGTATTTGTATTTGCTTGCGATTGTAAGTCGCCCTGGATAAGGGCGTCTGCTAAGAAATAAATAATAATAATAATAATAATAATAATAAATTGTGACACCTGCAAAAGGCAAAGGTATTTCCTGAAGCAATTGATCATTTTCTTTAAAAAAAATACAAGGAGGCAGAGTTGATGGGTGGTTTGGGGGCAACACATTGCTGGATAGCCTACGCATTAGGCCAAAGTCAATGTACAGTATTTAACCAAAGTGCAAGGACATCAGAAGCATTGGCAATGTGAGTTTCCTTACAGTGCCTCACTACCTTAGAGGTTGAGGGAGCACTAACGTAGCTTTTCACTTTAACACTAGAACCGCCATGCAGGTCAATTTGACCGTTTTAGGGTTTAAAATTTAAATAACTCAGTGAATCCCATGTGCATATCAGTTCTTGACTTTACCTAAATATATGAAGTAAATAACCAGACAGTGTTTGAGCAGCAGATTCGCAAAAATGACAAAGTTATAAAAATGCATCCTTAGAACCGCCAGACCGGTCATATTGACCGAGTATTAAAAATCATGGGTTTTTTTGTTTTAATATGATGTACAATATTCTATGTTTTTTACATATTGTACACAGTATGGGAGGGGGTGTAGACACACCCCCTCCCACCACTAGGCCACGTTACTATGTATTTCATTGTGGAATGTGGGATGGTGTGGCTGTATGCTAATCCTTTGCAACTTGTGTCTTTATTATTATTATTATTATTATTATTATTATTATTATTATTATTATTTGTTTATTTAGCAGACGCCTTTATCCAAGGCGACTTACAGAGACTAGGGTGTGTGAACTATGCTTCAGCTGCAGAGTCACTTACAACAACGTCTCACCTGAAAGACGGAGCACAAGGAGGTTAAGTGACTTGCTCAGGGTCACACAATGAGTCAGTGGTTAAGGTGGGATTTGAACTGGGGACCTCCTGGTTACAAGTCCTTTTCTTTAACCACTGGACCACACAGCCTCCTTTTTTTACATGCTAGGAAGCCTCCTAGTTGAAAACGAGTCCGGGGGAAGTGCAACCTGTTGCATAAGAAAATGCACTTCCTTGGCCATGACATTAGGGCGGACAGCATCACTATAGACCCTGCCAAGGTGCCCGCAGTAAAAGACTGTCTGGTCCCCAGGACAGTGACTGAGGTGCAGAGCTTTTGGGGTCTGGCATCGTACTACAGGCAGTTTGTTAAGACTTTTCCCGGATTGCCAGGCCCTTGCACCACCTAACCGAGAAAGGGGGCTGGTTCACCTGGGAATTTACGCTGCCACCTTTGGAGAGCAGTGGAAGGCCCTCGCAGACACCCCGGTCTTGGCATTCCACGATCCCCAGAATACTTTCAATCTGTATACGGACACAAACAATGTGGGAATCAGGGTGGTGCTGGCCCAGGAGGGTCCAGACAGAGAGCAAGTAGTGGCATACTACAGCCGGGCACTCAGCAAGCCTGAACGGAACTACTACGTGACCCGCCATGAGCTCCTAGTTGTAGTACAGACTGTGCTCCATTTCTGGCTGTACCTTTACAGCTGGAGATTCCATCTGTACACGGACCATGCCTCCCTGCAGTGGATACTCAATTTCAGCGATCCTGAAGGACAAGTGGCCCGCTGGATTGAGGCCCTGCAGGGGTACGACTACTCCGTCCAGCACCGAGCCAGCCGCTTGCATAGCAATGTGGATGCCCTGTCCCGGTGCCCCTGCTCAGGTGAGCAGTGTGGGCATTGTGCGTGGCTGGAGGAGCGGGAGGCGCAGCGGGCCCCTGACGAGCGGGTAAGTTCCGCAACTGCAGCTGTAAAACCCCCACTGGAGTTGCCAGAGGACGAGTTCCAGTGGCAGCAGGGTCTGGATGCTGAGTTGGCTCCCCTGTACCGCTAGTTAATGGCAGGGTAGCGACCAGCGAGGGATGCGGTCTCAGCCCTCTCCCCATGGTTGAAAGCACTGGTGGCTGAGTAGGGGAGCCTATGCCTCTGGGGAAGTGTGCTGTACCGAGCATGGACAGACCCTACGACAGGACAGAAGCAGCTGCAATTGGTGGTTCCCCAAGTTCTCAGAGAGACTGTTTCACCAGCCATGCATGGCGGACCAGGGACAGGACACTTCAGCGTCGCCAAGACTCTGGGCAGGCTCTGACAGTGGTTCTACTGGGGACGATGCTTCCACGATGTGGAGACCTTCATCCGCCGCTGCGACCACTTCACCGCCCAGAATGACCTGCTGAACCACACCCAAAGGTGCAGCCTTGCTTAACATTCCAAGGATACAGAAAAAGAAATGCAGGTGGCAGAGCATTCTCGTACAGAGCCCCTAAACTGTGAAATGGCTTGCCACCATCTGTGAGGGAGGCTTCCTCTGTTGCTGTTTTTAAAATAAGACTGAAAAACGTACTTTTATGACAGAGTGTTCACAGTTCTGTAAACTATATTTATTTTTATCACTTGTTTTTACTGCTCTTTAATTAACTTGTTTACTTATTTATACGTATGCATTTATTACTTGTTTGTATTGTTTTTAAGTATTTTCATTTCTGTATTTCTTTTTAAAAATGTGTTTTTATTTTATTTTATTTTCTCTTGTTCAGCGCTTTGAAACACATTTTTGTGAAAGGTGCTATATAATAAAGATTGATTGATTGACCAATGCTCCACATGGCGTGGCCATCCTCGGCTCCTTCCCTTGGTCAGAGTGGGGCAACAAGTTTGTCCTTGTCACCATGGACTACTTTACGAAGTGGCCATAGGCATACATGGTGCCGGACCAGAGTGCCACCACCTGTGAGGAGGTACTCCTGGACAGCATGTTCATCCGGTTTGGGGTGCCCGAGGACCTACACGGCGACCAGGGGTGCAACTTTGAGGCACTGGTATTCGGGGAGGTCTGTCAGCGGCTGGGTATACGGAAAACCAGGACAACACCGCTCCACCCACAAAGTGATGGCTTGGTAGAGCGGTTCAACTGGACCCTCACTACCCAGCTCCCATTTGGACTTCTCGAAACCAGCTGACCTCGGACCAGCACCTGCCCCTGGTCCTGATGGTCTACCGGATGACTGTTCAGGAGGAAGCTCCACATCCCCGTGTACCTGGTGTTCTTAGTCTGCCACTGCAGGATGACCCCGAGCCAGCTGGACCAGAGTACCTCCAGCAGCTCCAGGACCGGCTGGACGTGGCACATGCTTTTGCCCGGGAGCGTCTGGAATCGGCTGGTTAGCGGCAGAAGAGGGCATATGACACCTGCTGATGGGGACCGAGTTTGGGTGTACTGCCCCCCGCGAAAGGAAGGACTGTGCCCGAAGCTGACCAGCCACTGGGAGGGCCCATGTGGAGTGATTGAACGGCTTTCAGACATGACCTACTGGGTAATGCTTCGGATCAGTAGGCGGGTGGTTGTTTTGCATCAGGACCGCCTGGCCCCCTACCATCCTGGCCTGGAAAGTATTGAGCCTGGTGAGGAACTTGAGGCCGTAGAGAACACAGGCCCTCCTGCATCAACCACAGACATTTGGGCCCCGGGTGGAGCCAGCCCCCACATGGCCTTCACATCACCGCGGCCAGCGTTCTCGTCGCCTGCCCCAAGGACTCAGAGACTTTGTTGTGGACTCAGGGCAGTAGGCCAACGGGGCGTTCGGCCCTGAGGTGGGGACAGTGTAACGAGCATGGATGGTGGTGATCTCTGCTTCCACCTGTTGGTGTGAATAGGCACTGCGGCTGCTCGAGCAGCCAGTAGCTAATTTGTATATAGAGGCGCAAAGGATGCTGGGACTGCAGAGTTCTGGGGAAAATGTCTATTGTCTGTTAAATTACTGTTAATTATTGTGTTATTGTTATGGGTGATTGTTGTTGTATAGTGTTCGTATTGCAAAGTGTTGTGTGTTATTTCTGTAGGTATGGTATTGTCACCATCAGCAGTGGTAGGGGCTACAAGAGTGGAGGAAGTTTGTTCCTGCAGTCTAGCCCTTTGTGGTCATATGTCGGACCAGGTCCAACATTACAATTATTTCTTTCCGGTCCGATATCAGACCTTGTCCGACATCATCAAAAAGACGTCAAGCACAGGTCTCTAGTTTTCTCTGCTTTTTCTCCAGAAAAAGCAGAGAAAAAAAGGAGGCGGATCTGAGCAATACACAGTTCCAGAGACATAACACGGACATAAACAAACAAGATAGATGCTTCGACATCCAGCGCTCAGAATATCATGGATATTTGCCAAGCTTTTTGAGATGTTATTGTAATAAAATAATGATTTGGATCGCATTATTAAGGAGTTTGGTGATAAAACGAGTGCTCAGGAGATGATTTATCAGTATGCACTACTATGAAGAGGTATGTGAAAAATACAGCGAACAAGGAGTGGGGCAGAGCTGGAGATACAGTACTGAGTGTCCTGTTGATATGCAGTGCCTTTTAAACCTGTTTTACTGTGAATAAAATTACTTTTAAACAGCACGTGTGAAAATAAATTGGACCTGACGAGCCTGAATAAATGGACCGCAAAGGGCTAGAGAGCCAGAGTGGATGTTTTCATTTGAGGAGCTGCTGCCTGCTTGTTGGTTGTTGCTGTCTGTTTATAATTAATAGTGTGTCTGTCTCGTTCCTAGGTATAACCCGACAACAGTGCCTTTAAGCGCCACACTTTGCTACAATATGGTAATCTGTGATGTGAACTACTGCCCACTAAAGGCTAAACTGAGTTTGACCCCAAATGGATTAAAACCCAGGTATTCCACTCACTGTGCCACCTACCCTCCAGTGGAAAGTGTCTTTGTACTGTACACTTCTGCAAAAAAAAGTGTAAAGTTTGGCACTGATGCAAAACAAAGAGAAAATGTAATTTAGCAGACAAGGTTTTATTGTCCACACAGGGCACATCATATACTGTTAAAATGTAATTGTCTGCCATTGTCTGACATCAGATTGAATCATGTGAAGGGCAGCTAGTGCAATAGCTGAGTTGAGCCAGATTCATATCCACGTGAAAGGCTCAGTCATATAAGATTCTTATAAAGATTCCTAATAATGAATGGCACTGCCACACTATCTATATTTAGAATTCACAGAGATTCTTTTGTGTTTTAAAATGTATTTGATAGCTTGGATCACAGCTATTTTAGCAGACTCTCTGTGAACTCTATGGTCACCCTATATGTACTCTGAAGACACTAGAAATGTTAGCATGTGAGTAAAATAATAATAATAATAATAATACTGATAGAATTAAATTAGTAAAAACGCAATTTGTCTGGTGAGAGATAAATATCAAACAAATTCAGATTTAGTCAGCTTGTATAGTTCTTTGTTTGCTTGGTTAGTACCTTTTATTGTTGATAATGGCCTGCCATTTTGTTGTTTGGATGTCTGCTCTGTCACGTTTACATAGCGATCGTATTCCTTTACTTTGAAAGTGTATCCAGGCAGTGACATCATAATGTTGTTGTTGCCTGATTAACAATACTGTTTTGGGTGCTCAGGTAAATGACAATGTAAAGCATGAGAATACTGTTACATGATTGGTAAAATTGATCAGAACATACTTTTAAGACCAAACACAAATGCATTAAACATTGTATGCATATAAGACGATATATAATCATTAAAAGAAAAAGGGAAGGTTGTATTAAAGATTCTATACACCTTTTTGAACCTCGACCATTATCGCAGCCTTTATGCTAGCATTGATGCCAGACTAGAACCACCATGTTTTGCACTTGCATTTGCATAAGGAAGGAGTAAACAACTGACAGCACTAAAGCACAGTTAATATCACATTATTGATCACTTAGGGAATTAAATACATGAATCAAGTTGTAAGTTATTTTCAGTTTGGTTGTAATAGAACATGGATGACAAAGAGATCAACAAATGATAGATAGCCTTGAAGCTTAAGTAGGGCTAAGACTGTTGCTCTGCCTGTTGATTCATAATAAAGCATTGCTAAGCCTTGCATGATAGAGTGGGTTGGAGATTTCATTAAGACCGCTTTAATGAAATTTCAATGTCTAATCTTTTTTTCACTGTACTTTTTTTCAACTGTTCATGACATAATTTTTGCATTATTATTTTTTAACAAACACTTTTCTTGTGTCAAGGTTGTTATTTGAGTAATACTTTCTGCAAATCCCATGAAATTCAGTTTGAATAGCATGGATCTGCACAGCTGGCATGTGAATTACTAACAATGTAAAGTGTGAAATCTACATTTTAAAGCCTTAAAATAAATAAATACAATTAAAATATACATATGGTAGCTGCTAAGATTTAATCTATGGGCCAGATATTTCAACAAGCATTTACAGGTAGTAAAACTCAATGCAAGGTCCACACAAACATTTATGTCCCTTTGTCAGAAAAGACTTAGTTTCGTTTTTGTTTTAACATGTATTTGTTGTTTATTTATATATTAATGTATCTGTAATGCAATTACCATAAGAACATTCCCTTTAGATCCACTTTTTTAGGTCTTCCATTACTGTACATAAAAGCTTGTCCATTCTGGCTCGATATGGGAAAATAAACTAAATGAAACAGCTGCACACTGTATTAGTATAGATCAGAACTATTCTCATATTCCTGAGGTGCAAATAGCTTACTTCCTGAAGGTAAGAATGATTTCAATGGCATGAAGTGATTGATAAATAGGCAATTTGTATTGGTCTTCAAAATTATAGATTATTGTCACACGGCTGGCTGAGTGGTGCCGTCAGATCCAGGAAATGAATAACACACAGGACAGATGAGGTGAAATGATGAAGGCGCTTGCTTGCGCCGGTTTATTATAAATAAAAAGGTTTGAACAAAACACAGGACACGGCACTTTAGCCAAAAACGAACAGACACTAACAAACAGGGACGAACACTAAACAAACACGTACCACATAGCAATTGCTTTTTAACTTTAATTATCTCCTCACTCTCTCCCGTTCCTTCGCCCTGAACACACAACCCCGAGTGAATGAAACGTGCATCTATATATACTGTTGTGCCGGGATTCAATTACTAATTAATTATTCACTTGAATCCCAGCACGTGAATTAATTATGTGCAACCTCGTGCTCGCATATTAATTATTTTAAATGCACGTGAAATGATGTGCAATCCTAGTGCCTAAATACAATTATACATTTTAAATCACACGTGAAACACAGACCTGTTTATATCCTGTGTACCAATGCCTATACACCAACATTAACACAGCACACGCAACATACAACACAGAAATGCACACATGGGCGGGGCACATTGCCACAATTATGTATTATGTTTATGAATGATCTTTGACATACGTTTATTATTGGCGTAATATACTGTATATAATATCTGTATATGATATCTGTATATTACTACAGGAGTCTCTGCGTATAGGAACACCTTAAAGATAACACTTCACTTAAGCTGTTTCTGGAGAGTTGCTTCACCATTCTGTTAAATAATTGTGTGCATGTCTTCAATATTGCTCCTGTACAGGTATTCATAATTAATCTAGAGCTGCTGCTGCATTTTTTTAACATGTGTAGGGGTGCTGTGTTCAATTGGTTTGACAGCTAGTGTCACGGGTAGGGTGACCTGAGATAACCTAGCTAGTGTACCTATGTAGCTGATGACTACGCCAAGGATCTTAGTAACCGAATAGTTATTTGTTCCCCTGTGTAGGTTCTTTGTTCCCCGGGTTCCCACACACACACACAATGGAACGGTGTCTGGTAAAAGACATTTTATTGTTCTCAACAGGGTAAAAATTGTTAAAACCAAACCACACAGTAATACTAAAAATAAGCTAAAACTTCAATAAGGGAGTGCCAAAAAAAGAACAAAAAAAAACAATGCACACTAGGCAGGCCCCTCCTGTTGGTCACGGTCTCAGAAAAAAGAAAAAAAGTTAATGCACATGGACAATTACTGAAAAAAAATAGTCCAGTGGGGGTAGACCCCACACTCCCGGGGCTTCCCCCCGACTCGCTCGGTCCACTTCTGTTTCCTCCCACCGATGTGGGAACCACCACCCCCTGCTGGATCTCTTCACTGCCAATCGGCTGCCGCCTCCGAAGGACCTGAGACAGGAGAGTGGGGCAAAGAAAAGGGGCCATCAGGAACTGACACACAGGTAAGTAAACTACACATTCCACCCCAAAGTTCTGGTCACTTCCCTTTGACCGGTCTCTAGCCCCACGTTTCTCTCCTCTCTCGTGTCACGCTCCCTGGATCTTGTCCCGATTCCGTCTGCCGCCACCGGACCCGACTTGGAAGCTTGACTCCAGTCCTAAAGGCAAGGTAGGTAAACCACTGGAGGCCTCAAGCACACTCTGACGGGGGTGCAGGGGGCCAACCAGTACAGGTAAGCAGTATAGACAAAACAGTTAACACGGAACTTGATGATGGATTGTCCTTTCCCCTCTTCCAGAGATCAAGGAAAACGATTCGCCCCTATCAAAGATCCGTGGGGGGCCCAAACGTGCTGGAGTAACACTGGGACCCTGAGCAGTTACACCCGTCCCTTGCTCCACAAACGGAACAAAAAAAAGAAACAAGTGTCCAAAAATAAATCACTATTTGTTGTAGATCCAAAAAAACGTGTTTGTAAAATCCTTGAATGGAAGAATTATTGTCACCCAATGCACAGAGAGAAAAAACACAACAAAAACAAGTAAAACTAGAGTTGCTAGCAACTATAAAGGCTTCCAAGCAGTTATCGTGAAATTTAAGCGCATTGGTTATTATAGATGAAATGTTATCATCACAACTGTGCTAACTGTGTCAATTTTGGCACAAATATGAGAAGATTTTTGGAAATTGCCTGAAATGTTCATTAAATCCAAGATGGCTGCCACATCATGTGACCAAAAGCCGCCATGGCACAACATCCCATAGTCCTCTACATCCGTGTCAAATTTCGTACGTTTTGGTGCAGCCGATAAGAAGTTATAGACAGTTTTATAACCAGCTGCGTATGTTGATGATTTTTTCATAGAACACATATGACTTCCTATACGTGTTTGTGACAGGGTGGACGATGGTCTGACGTCACGGCAGAAGCAGGCACGAAAATAAACTGACAGCAATACTGCAGTTGCAACAAAAAGGACACGGCGGGTTTGCCGTTTTATTTAAAGGTAACAAAAATAAATAGAATGGTCAAACAAAAACACTGCTCACAGAGCAAAAGAAAATATTTAAACAAAAACAATTCTCAAACACAAAATAACTGCAACACAGGTCAGGCTGGGCAGATTGCCTTCACTGTTCCTATGTTTAATTTCTTTATCTCGTTTCTCCGTCACTCCTCTTGCACACTCTCTCCTTCTGACACCCACCCCGAGCTGGAGAGCTGCAGGCTTTTTATATTCAGGTGACCATCTCCCGATTAGCAACAAAATTAATCACTTAATTAATTCGGGAGATGGCCACCTTCTGCACAAGTATTTTTCATTACTCCTGGCAGAGGACGAGCACCGATCTCGCCTCTGCCAGGACACGTTTTAAAAATAAACAAAATAATAACACGGCGGTACGCCGTCACAAATTACAATAAATAAATCATAATACAAAACAAATACAAAATAAACTGCACAGGGGCGGAGGGGGAGACCCCAATCTAAAATAAAATAAAACAAAACAATGTACAGGTCACCTCGCCCTGTTACATATCCCCCCCCTTGTGCAATGCACACATGGCCCCAACGGCCACCTCCCCCCTCAGTCTCAAAGTCCCGGAAGAGGGGGAAGCAAGTTGTTTCTGGGGGGTGGCCATGGTGGAATCTCTGGCACCCCCCAATTCTTCGTGGCCGGCAGCTCCCTCTTCCGGGGCTCCCACCACACTCTATCCTGCCGCCAAAGTGCGGCTGGGGGAGCTGGTCTCCTGACCTCCCCCCCCTTCTTCATGGCCGGCAGTTCCCCTCCGTGGGGCTCCGACCACATGATCTCCGGCCGCGAAAGTGCGGCTGGGGGAGCTGGTCTCCTGACCTCCCCCCTTTCTTCATGGCCGGCAGCTCCCCTCCGTGGGGCTCCGGCCACAGTGTAGCGACCCCAGGCGAAGCAGAATCCCTAGCGACCCCAGGCGAAGAAGGATCCTCGGCGAACCCAGGCGAAGCAGGATCCCTGGCGACCCCAGGCGAAGCAGGATCCCTGGCGACCCCAGGTGAAGCAGGATCCCTGGCGACCCCAGGTGAAGCAGGATCCCTGGCGACCCCAGGTGACGGCAGCAGCGGGGAGGCGACGGCAGCAGCAGCGGACC